>OY728143.1:1207166671-1208417385 GCA_963277665.1 Viscum album | reverse complement strand
TTTTTGGGTCTTGGACATTCTAAAACAACCTTTGTTTTAGCAGGATCAACAGTTATGCCATCTTTTAAAACAATGTGACCCAGGAAAGAAATTTGTTGTAACAAAAACTCACACTTGCTGAATTTACCATATAATTTCTTTTCTTTTAAGGTTTGAAAGATAACCCTTAAATGAATTTCATGTTCCTCTTTACTTTTAGAAAACACCAAAATATCATTAATAAACACAACCACCATTTATCACCTGATTCAACTGAGCCATCACTATTGTAAACTGCTCAATTCTGATTCTGACCATCTTAGTATGCTGATTCGGAAGGTCATTTCCCTCGGTATGCATCCCCAAAAACTTCTCTGTTTCCTCTATGAAAAACCATTCTTAACACAGAAATATCTTAGGCGAAGCAACATGGTAATCTTTAAATGCTATATCATTTCAATCATACCATAAATTAACTTATAATTTACCAATTTTCTAACTTCTGATGTTGTCTAAACCGACCTCTGATACCAACTATAAGGCCCCGACCTTAGACATTACTTAATATTGAATTAAATGAAAAATTCACATTGAGGAACTTTTCATGTTTAGAGTTTTAGAGAATTAGAACATAACTATTACATCTCAAAAGATTTTCAAAGTAGACACTTCTACCAAGTTTCCAAAGAATAAAAAAACTCTTAAAAAGATACATGTCTAGTTCCATGTTTTATATAGCATGACATTCCCTTGATCCCATCCTTGACCTTATTCCACCTTAAGTCCTGTGAAAAACATTTCAAAAAAACTTTTGGTGAGCATAAAAAGATCAGTAAGGTATACACAAAGAATGAAAACTGTTAGTTTTTCAAACATCAAGTAAACCATGTATACTTTGTCAAAGTAAAACCTTCACCTTCATGAAGTAGTAAAAAACTCTTCACTGAATAAAATATCATTACATACCTTTTTGTAACCAAAGGATTACCATAAAACCCATATAAAGAACACATAACATATATAAAGGTAACTTGGGACATAAACATATTTAAGTGGAATAACCATACGGTCGACTTCCACACATATCACTTAATGGAATAGCCATACGGCCAACTTCCATACATACTTAATTGAATAGACATACGGCCGACTTCCATACCCAATGCATTGGAGGTTATAACGTAACCACCCGTCCTGGTATTCACGGCACCACCCTTCATATGGTTCATCATGTGACCACCCATCAAATGTCCAAGTACCATTATAAAATCATAAGACATAAAGCAAACATAAAGGAAAGAAAACATTTCCACACTTTGATCACAATATATCACTCAAATATATTGACATAAAAAATCCATTATAAAAACCATTTTCAATACCAAAATACATAAAAGAGTATATGGTATTTATTTCATTTTAAAAAACATTACGGCTTGTTGAGGAAGCCAAAGACCAAATAATACTCGCGGTGGCGGAAAAGGTCGTTGTCACCGCGTACGTTAAAAGAAACATTCCTTTTTGTCGTTTAGTAAAACGCTTCATAGAAAAAGATTCCTTTTATATAAAAGTAAAATTAAAAGGGGTTTATACACCATATAAAAGAAAGTTGTGTATAAAACGAAATATGCCTTAATGAAAGGATATTGAGACGAAGTCCCTTACCTCGGGTCCGACTTGACTCGATCGTTCTTTAACGTCCTGAATAATAAAATTGAGTTAATTTCTACTTGATTAACAAAATTTTTAATGTTAATTATTCATTTTATATAACTTATTGCCATGTTATAAACATTATGTAACCATTTAAGTTAATAATGTTTGTTTTGTCGATATTTGGTTCTTAAGTCGAAAGTGGACTTCTTACAATTACATGTTGTTCGTGTGGTCAAAGGTTCTTTATATCCAGAATTTCATTCCTGATTTAGATAGAATATATATCATATATATCCAGCATATACATGTATTTATAATATTACATAATCATTTAGAGGTAAGAAATGAAATTCACCGTTCATGGAGATGGTAAGCCGTACGTACGAATGAACGCTACTTTCATTTCTTTGTCATATTAATGGAATTAAAACTAAATGATAGGTATGTATATTTTAATTCCATAATTATATTCCTCATTTAGATGTATCATTCATTATATATATCTATTATATACATGTACTTTTAATAGTACACTACATTTGGGGATAAGAAATGAAATGCACCGTTCATGGAGACGGTAAGCCGTACGTACGCATGAACGCTACTTTCATTTCTATCTCATACTTTAATAGAAAATAATAATAATTATATATAGGTATATTTTAATTCCAGTATAAAATCATATATAATAACTTTAAATCCATCCTTTATACGTTCAACATATGGCACTAACGAATCACATTACTTTGAGGGGCGGTAGTCTGCACTTCCTTAAATGAAGATATCGTGTTTACCCATAATGGAAACCATTAAGGTATGCACAAAATGAAAAATACCAAAGATTAAGGAAAACATAAACATATTATATTTCATATATAAATATAGTGTCATCTTAATGGAATCCTTTGAAGGTGTTAAAAGAATGTTGAACAATCATCGTTTCGGGAGGCAGAAATTCGCCATCCACGGAAACAACATGTTCTTTAACCATTAGATGTAGGTGTGTGTAAGTGTAGCTCGAATAATTTTTATAAAAACATCCTAGTATATTGAGGATACTGGAGTTGTTACAAAAGAAAATAATAAAAATATTTTAGGGGGTTGGAGAAGAAAAATAAAACAAAAGGACTCAAAAGAAGACATTACCTTAAAATCGGGTAACTCCCTTTGGTTTGAGCTCAAAGGCTTCCTTGGGAACAATTCTGCCCAAAGTGAGGCTTCAAGGAGTAAGAGAGGTAAGTGGAGAGACAAAACGGGTAGAGGTTGGCCGAGTCAAAGGCTTTGGGAGTGTGGGTATGGTGGTAGAGGTGGGGGCCTTTTATAAGAGGAGAGGAGGGGCACTCTTGGAAGGTAAAGAAAAGTCACTTTATTTCAAAATGGAATTCGGATTTAAGAGGTACCACATTGATGTGTTTCAAGGATAAGGTGACAAGGGTTCTAAATCCACCCATCCAATAGGTTTTGACCATGTTTAGGTCTTAGAGTTTTCATTATCTTTCCATTTTATTTAAATCGTTAAATAATGAGGTTATCGCTTCATCATCATGATGTCATAAATAATTTAATTTATTTAATGTCTAAAACTTATAAAAAAATTACTATGATGTAGGAAATCGTTTTATATTTCTAATGAATATTTATAGTCAAAAATATGACTTGTATAACCCCATGTAAATTTTTTTTAGTAAAACATCTCATGTGTGTGTCATTTTTACTTTAACATTAAATAAAAAGTTATTTATGTCATTTCCCAACCAAAGTGGCTCCATGGGGTCCCCAAGTTTACACATGGCTTTCCTTGGTCGGCCATGAAACATAAAATAAGGGTAGGACATGTGTCAAGGTATTTTCATTTTATTATAATATCATTTTTGCCTTAAATTGCACTAGTTACCTCTAATCGCGATTAAGATGTAAAAAGTTACTATTCACCAAAAAAAATTAATCTCATTGAACCAAATTTTACTTCTTAATGACAACCATGTATGTAAGATATTTTAAATTCAAAACACAGAAGTGGTAAAATTTCATTTAAACTAAAAATCAGTTTTTATAAGTACCACTTAGTGGTTTCACTATTAATCAAAAATTGAAGTTTTTCAGAAAAATACCAAAACTTCACCCTAAGCTATATTTGATATTGCGAATTCAAAAATGAAGTCAATTTTAAAAAATTCACAACATATAAGTTGCATTAATTAATTTAATAATTAATTCCCGCTGTCAGATCAAATAGCGTGTTTTTATGAAACAATAAGTATCAAAAGATTGACACTAGTTTAAGTCCGATTTCAACGTGAAATTAATTCCAAAGACCACTATTGGATTTAATGGTAAAAATATATTCTAATTTAACTTTAAAACCAATTCAAAAGATAATCTAATCATCTTAAAAAATTAGATTAAAAAGAGGTTTTGAATTAAAATACAACATTTTACAATATTCATTAAAAAAATGAACTTTATCAGAAAGTTACCAAAAGTTTACACAAAGAAACTTTTGATGTCCCGATTCTAAAGAAGAGTTATATTTGGTCCAATAGAATTTATAAGATTGGTCAAAACTATATTTAATTACGGTTCGCCGTCAAAAGGTGATAAGTGGACCTTTCGTGAAAATTAGAGTATATAAGCCTAAAATTGAAATCTTTTCATATTTTAAGCCTTTATCCTTTATTAGTTAAATGTAAAAACATTTAACAAACATATATAATCATATTTTAGTTATTTCTATCCATTCCCGCCAGTACAACGGCTACGTGCTAACTAAAATTTAAAATAATATTATTTTATTACTAGTGTGCAACGTAAGTTTTCAAAGGAACTCATCGTTGCGTATCGGGTACGCTATCGATCATAGAAACCCCTTTAAAGTAAAATTAATATTTAATTCGTAAATATTAATAAATATGAAAATTCATTATTCTTTATTTACCTGGGATGTTACAATTTATGTTTAGATGAAGGGGGAACAAAAAAATGATGAAGTTTTTGTAGATGATATGTATTCCACACTATAGGCATTAGGTTCGCGTGGTAACCAAATATTATACCATGGATGAAGAGGTTTCGAAAGAATTAAAAGAGAGAATATTATAGATAATAAAGAGTATGAAACAAAAAAATTTATGGATGAATAAAATTAAGATGCTGAATGAGTTTTACAAATTTTAAAATCTAAGATATCTCAAGGATACTTGAACCAATATTTGTTATGGAATAATTTCCATGATTTTGTGTCTATTTTAAAGTTGTGATAGAATTTAAGAGTTGAAATTAACATGAATAGAAGACTATAAGGGATTAAATATAAATTAAAATGTCTAGATGACAATGCACCTATTAATTAAGGATTTAATGTGGGGTTTATAATAAGAATTATTGAGATTTTTTTCAAAGATAATATGTAAATATATTAGATGGATGTGAGATAAAGATAAGGTGGTTGTATGTTTTTATGACTGATGAGAAATATGATAATGTAAATAATCAATAAGAAAATGTTTTAAGTCATGGTATAAAATACCAAACAGGGAGAAAAAAATAATTTATTATTCATAAGGATAAGGAATAAGTATATTACATAGAATAAATAGTGATTTTTGAGACAAATTGTGCTGATTATAATCGTTGCCTGCTGAATTTATTGGGTGTGTTTTACATGGTAGAACTAGATTCTATGCTCTTTGGGATTAATTTACCTAACATGTTCAGATAAGAATCCATGATAAAAAGGAATCATCTTCATATATGGATCACTAATTTAATAAATATGTTTTAATTGGGGTTTATAATATATTTTTGAAAATGATACTTTTGGCTAGGGTGTAAGAACAATTTCTTAAATTCATTATATGTGGTTTTAACCAACTATTTTTTAACCTATTATGTCTATATTTGTAAATACAGGTTAAATTATCCTACCAATATAGTAAGGGGTGGGTTATTAGGAAAAAGCCTTACAAATACTCATATAACTTTTTATGTGCCTTCAACCACATGCATGTGAATATTGGATAGATAATTAATTGAGCATGGATGGAGTTCATTAAAAGACACTAAGGTTGGGATAAATTGGAATAAATCATATAGGTAAAAAATAACACTAATTCACTACTCCCCCTCCAATAGATGCAATAGGTCCATGGGAACTTGAATTGATACAAGAGCAATGGTCCCCTCTAAGTGATCCATGAAGTTATTAATGATCAAAAATAAAAAATTTATGAATTACAATGCTCTTTATATTTTTAATGGTAATAACATAAATATCTTCACGAATATGATATTATCATACCTTTTATCACTTGATCTAAAAGTTGGAGATACTAGAACTAGTGGTTTTCCATTGATTACTAAAGAAGATATTATGAAACATTCTGATTACATAAATATGGACAATCATGGAAATGAACAAAGTGTAAATTTTTATGTCTCTTTTTGAAATGGTCTATAAAAAATTCATGGTAATTTAATTTCCCATGAAAATATAGGGCATGTTGAGAAGTATTTATGAAGTAATGTTAATGTCATGTAAGTAAAGGTGTATATTTATACTATTAGGGTTTAGGTTATAAAAATTATAGGTGAGAAGAATAATAATGACCATTTTACTAGGGTATATGATATAATAATAAATATTTGAGGATTTGGTGAGAAGTGGGATACCACTTCAATTTTTGAAAAGTTGATGAGGATCTTTCTAGGGTAGTGTGATCCAAATTTTTTGTCCCTAAAATATAGAGAGTGTTTGATATTTTATGATCTTTATAATATTTCAATTTCATATAAAATAGGAATGGAACCGAAATTCAAGAATAAGAAAACAAATATGGCTTTTGATGACATGAGAAAAGGTAAAATCAATGTTGAATTCGTTATATCAATAATATTTTCAAATAGGATAATTATTAAGACTTAAATAAGATTTTTTTTCTTTATTATAAGAGATTTAAAAATGAATATTGGAAAATAAATGGGAAAAAATTAAAAATTTACCAGAATTGTGATGATAGTTGACACATTTTTCATGACATTATAAATAATATGGTTATTAAATCTATGGTAAATGAGAAATAAATATTCCTAAAAAATTTTAATAAGAAAAAGAAGAATAATATGTACTCCCTATATATTATAAGGGATTTTATGAACAAGAAAAAGCAAGGAAATTCATCATCGATTATCTCTTCAAAATATGAAGTAAATTTCCTTGAAAATATTTAAAATAGAATTAATTGTTCAAGAAGTGATAATAATGGAGTATGAAAGATAGATCTATAATGGATAAAAAAGATAATTTGGAATAAAATTTTGATATAAACGACCAACTCAAGAAATAAAAGAGAAAATCAGTAAAAGTGAAAAAAATTATCTTTTAAAAAGGTGGAGTAAAAAAAATAAATACTATGTATTACGAGAGTAAGAATAATAGATTGAAAGTTTTTGATCATGAGAAAAGGGTAGCCGATCTTGATAATAAACCACCACAGATAGAAGAAGAGTTATTTGAAACAAACTATTTCTAAAATAATCTAAAATTAGGTAAATAAATATAGATTAGACTTCACTAAGTCCAATAATGTTAAATGTGAATCATCTAAAATATGTGAGAATAATGATCTAAGAAAATAAAAAAAATATTCTCATAATCTATTATGAAAAATATTTTAAATTCCTAATAATGTATGTCATAATATAAAGAGGTTTAGATGAAGAAAAATGAGAGGTAATCATCCAAATCAGAAGAAGGTACAAATAGTCTAATAAGCCCACTGATCCTTAAGAAAGATATTGTTAAATTAAAAGAAAAAAATCCATAACAAAATTATAAAGAGATACACTATTAAAATAAGATATCACAGTTTAGAGGATATTTCTGGTATTTTTTGGAAGTATTAACATGAATAGTTTTATTATTGGTGAAACATTTCCTTTTCAAGGATTAAACATAAATCAAGGCGGATTTATGGTATGTAAATGAATAAAATATCACAATAATAATTATCTATAACCAGGATCACATCAAATATGTACAAACAATAATGGATTTTAATTTTTAAAATAATTATGTTGTAGATTTTGACAAGAAGTGAATAATTCTATGATATCTATGAATATGTTTTTAGGAGAAGTTCCCTATGTTATAAAAGGGAAGAAGTTCAAAAGAAAAAATTTGGTATGAAAAATTATATTAATGCTAGAAAAATGACTTGTGAAAAAATCAAAGAGGCTTATCATGTAAAGAAATAATTCCTAACCATGTGGTGAATTTTTTTGGAGTTATCCAAAAACATGTATATAAATGATATAGTTATAATTCATAAAGGAAAGAAAGTTAGTTTACAAGAAGAAAGTGAGATTCATAAGAACCTTTCCATGTGAAAATATTTAAAATTTAAATAAGTATATTTGGAAGATATGGGATGTATGGGTATTGTAACAGAGACTATATTAATATATATACTTCATAATAAGAGGTCATAAAAAGGATTTTTCAATCAAAGGGAAATTATATTTCCTTTTCATATATGGGGAAGAAAACAAATTTATAGAGAAAATTATTTCATTAGTAAAATATGAGTAAGAAATCTATTAAAACTATATACAAGAAAAGGATTGATGAGGTTGAAAGGAAATAATATCCTCAGTTGAGAAAAAGAAACTATCAATCTAAATGTTAACTTTGATGAATAGAAATGTCCCACAATATTTAATATTATTAGTTTCTATGTAAGATAAATTGTTGGAAATTTAAAGAAATTGTTCAAGGATTTATAGAATGGAAACAAAGTCAGTGTTATTCATAGTGTTCATCATCTACCTTAGAGAGGAGGTTTTTAGTAAATACCATGATGTGGAGTAAGACTAATATGGAGCTTTCAAAACATTATGTATTTTGTGCATTTGGAAAATCTGAAATTTCTAGATATACCCATGAAATTTGGAGAATAAGGTAATCAATCATACAAACAACCATTATTTTAGGTCATATTAATTATGTTTATAAATAAAAAATTTAATTTTTGGAAAATATGAGTAATAGGGGGATTCTTATATATTTCATTAAAACTATTTAATGTATTTGTTATTATGTGATAGATTAAATGTTTCTTGAATTTTTTTATACAACCCTTAATTTGAGAAATGTGAATATATGAGTTACTGTCACATAGAGAAAATTTTATAGATATACCCAGTGTCTTTATAAATTCTATATTGTTTTGTACATTTAGTTTTCCCACATAGTATTATAGTATATTAAGTAATGGCTCTTATATAAGTTTGTATGTGGAATGATTATTTTCCCAATTGGTGAATAAAGACAATTTATCTGATTTGAATAGGGAGATAAATGTGGTTAATCATTGAAAATAAATCTTGATGAGGCCCCTAAATTACCTTTTTATTTATTTTAATAAGGGTTAGAAAGAGAAAAAGCACATATATTGACATAGTAAATGATTTGGGGTATTGAAAATAATAAAAAGTGGGATATTATTTTACCCATTGAATGAATTGTATTTATTTTCAGTAAGGAATAAGACTTGAAATTGAGAATAACTCAAAATGAGGTAGTGATTTATATTATGTTTTAGAGATTCTCCATTATTAAATAATAAAGGTTTTCGAGGATGCGACATGGAGATTAATCTTGTAAAAATTATAAGACATATGATATTCTTGAATCCAATAAAGAATTTTAGTTTTAATGACTATAGAGATGATCTTCAAATGAATTAATATAAGGTATAGGGGAATCATGAAATGTTGTCTATAGTAATTTGAACACATTTTTGAATGGGTAGGAAGGCATAAAAATCAGTTAAAATGGGTCTGTTTAGTCGTGTGTGAAATATTTAATTGTTTTTATGTTTCTCTAAAAATGATAAGGGAAATTATCATAAAATTAGATATTTCACCTTTGTATAAGATATTTTATGCCCCGTAAGATATTTTGTAAATTTTATATGAATTTTGAGTATACATAACTTTTTAAAAGGAATTCATCATATGGTGTATTATATTTTGACAGGATAAATAATATTTTTTCTATATATTGGAATTTAAAGAAAGAAAAAGGGAAGTGTTTTCCATGGATAAAGAACATATGTTATTTTAATCTCTTATGTCTATCTGAAAAAATGTAAAACACAAATTCATATACACAAGAGTTGCATATATGATGTTTTTGAAATTTTGGAGAATTAATATACCCCTTGGATATTTGAGGTTTCCATATAATATTTTATTTTTCTATAATGATTCAAAAGTACATTTCAAATGGTATATGCAATTTTATGGGCCACAAAATAATTTCGAGGTATGTAAGATTTTTCTTTCAATAGATAACCATTTACATGGAAAATATATGATAATATTCTTAAGTGATGAATTTAGAATACTCAAAATATATATTTTGAATAAATTAAGAAGGAAATAAAATGATCCTTTTATGATAATACCTATGTATTGAACACCATGATGAAACATGGAGAGTTATTTAAGATTATATGAAGGAGGAAACAAATGAGGAAGATGCTACTATTAATAATATGTGTCCTATGATACAAATAGGTATTCCATATATGAACTGAGTATTCTAAAATGTACCTAGACAATTTAAATCAATCAAAACAAAATAATTCATGGATAATAAAGAGGAGGAAACACTTAAATCATTGGGTGATTTAAATGAGGATAATGTATGAGTTTTAAAATGGGGAAAATCATAGAGATCTCAAGGATACCAGACTTAAGATTTAATATTTATGATTTAATAATTTTTTGTTTCTATTTTAATGTAATGAGAGAATATATGAGTTAATATTACCTTGAATATATGATTATATGAGATTTTATGAGAAATAAAGTAGTATGATAATTATAAAAATGTTAATTTTTTTATGGAATTTACATTATATGCATGATTGAGAAACATATTTACAATATATTATGTAATTATATATGATAAATTTGAATGGGAGAGAAGGTTTTTAGATGATTTTACGAGTAATAAGATAGTTGATACTATAGATCATTGAGAATTAGAAGAGGGAAGAGTCTAATGTTAGGCACTAAAATACTGGAGAATATTGTTTACATCCTTAAGTATTTATAATACTGAGTATTTACTTGTTTACATAGAACCTTGAGTGAGTTTTGATGTTAGGTGTTTTGATCATAATCTTCAACTTTTAATTATTATCAAGGTGTTTTATATGATAAAATAGATCTTATACTCTTTTAGATGAATATAACTAATAACCGTTAGAGGAGAATCTAAAAGTTGAATGTGGTCATGTTAAATTTGGATCATTATTGTAAATGATAATTTGAAATAACCCTGACTTCTATAACCTTGAAATGGTGGTTACTTTAGTAATTTGACACAATATAAATGACATTTCATCCCACAAGATCAAATAGTCTTGTAGTCTTAAGAGATTAGATACATAAATTATTCTCTTATTACATTTGAAAATATTAAATAAAACAAAAAACACTAGTGAAATCGATATTATTATCTATATTATATCATAAAAATCAATCAATGTTTTTGTTGGCACCTTGAGTAAATGAAAAAATAATAAAGGGAGGTCAAATAGGTAGTAACAGAAATCGTATAGCAGAAGCTATTATAGTATAAATAGAACATGAATAATATGTAAAAGGATAAACCATAAAACAATATTTCTGATAACTAATATGATGATAGTTGAATATATCGATGAATTATATAAAAAGAAAAACAATTATAAGTATAATAATAACTATTTTTATAAGGTTATATTTTATAACACAGAGCATCATAATGTTACCATCATGGAATATGGTTGAGACATAATATATAAAAATATAATTCATTCTCTAAATACCCAAGCTATAATATCTAATGATACCTATTGATGAATTATGAATCTATCTAATCATAGGCCCTACCCATCATTTATAATTTCCTGTGCATTAATCATATGAATGAAATGAAAAACTATGCAATACATTATCAATATAAACATTAACATTAAAAAAATAGCATACGAGATATCAATAATTTACCAAGTAAATATATATATCAAAATTACCATAATCTATCAAAATAAATAATGTGGATGGTATCGGTTGATTTTTTCCCTTTTTAATTATATTAGTCCATAAATAATATCGACATAGATGGAGAACACCTTTTTATGATATTTAAATGCCACTTAGAAAATAAGCAGCATCATTTTATTTTGAAATTTTGTTTTAAAAAAAATACATAGAATAATGTGTATAGGATTTTATTTGAAAAACTATTGATATATATAGAGGAATCATACCTACAAATACTAGCTATGATGCTGAGAAAATGTGGTCATGTAGTACATGATACAATAAAGTTTCATTGTGCACTTTATCTAAGAAGTCATAAATATCATTTTTGGAAAAAATTGTAAAAAATATATTTTAATATTTTTAATGTAAATTAAAAAATTTCTTAAGATGAAATTAAATAATCATTATATCATAGAAATGAATATTCTTTTAAAATATTTTAAAAAACATTGACATCAAGGTGATATATTCCCAACCTAAAAAGAAGAAATAAGGATGAATTTTCTTAAAATAATTTTCTTAATAATTTTAAGTATAAAAGAGATGAAAATGTATGGAAAACATGAAATAACAAGATATAACTAGAGAATAATTAAATATATGTGGTTTAAGAGTTAATTATCATATAATTCATTCAATAGAATTTTTATCAAAAACATTAAAAAATAATAATGGGATTATGAAATAAACCCATACCTTAGATAGATATGTGGTTAGACATACTCTAATATCATATACAGTAAATATAGACTTATTATTTATATATAAACATATGAAAAATATTTTAATTTATCTTACTAGATACTATTCATTAATAATTTCTTCTTGTCCATTTATTAATAATATTTTGCTAAAATCAATATTTTAGTGTTAACTATTATGTTTTAAGTTGATGTTTTAGTTTCAAATATATGATACTTAACCATTGAACATTGTTTCAAAATATACCAAATAATAAAATTTTTATAATTATCATTTTTATACATTATATATAATTTTAAAACCATCTATTTATAACAATCATGGAAAAAAATGAAACACATCATTTTATGGTGACGATAGTCCGTACGTATGCGTGAGTGACATCTTAATTTTTCTAATGGATGAAAAATAATCAAGGTAAAGTTTTAATTTTATAGTATAATATTAATAATATAAATATCATATTAATTCAATAAGTTTATATTTACAACTATCCATGTATGGAAGAAATTAAAAACAAGTCACATCGCTTCATGGAGGTGGTGGTCCACATGTATGCACACACAAAGTTATATGTTTTTATTGTATGAAAGGGTAAGAAGGTAGATAATATCATACATTTAAATAATTATAAAAATGAAATAAAAATATTATTTATTAAATAAATCCATCATTATAACTTTCTATGCTAGGTGGTTATGAAAAATGATATACTTCTCTTCATGGAGGTGGTAGCCACATATACCCATGAGTGGTGTTTTCATTTCCCATAGTATGGAAAAGGAGATAAAAAAGTGTCATGCCATAATTTTTTTAATAATTAAATATATTTTTTATACTAATTTTATTATATCATCTTGGTTATGATGGGTTTTAATGATTTATAAGAAGATAAGAACACAAAAGAACTCATCTAAGAGTTATACCTCTTATTTAGAAAAACTCCTTCGACATACATCGTAAGTCTTCTTAGGTTGGTATTTTTGTGTGACCGGAAAAATAAGATGTGTGTAAAATATTTAGGAAGGGGATTGAATTGATATTTTATAATCAATAATGCTCATTTTTTGAATAAGTGAGGAGAGGAGGTACCATTTTATCAGTTATGGGAGTGTTTCCCTTATAATTATTCATAAATTTTAAAAATAATAACAATATTTCTCATGGTAAAGTGTCACTAAAATAATTGAATTTTAAATAAAAGTGATAAGACTTAAAATAAATTCATCCAATAAAACTTAATATGATATTTTATAAATTTATCACAATTTTTTAACTTTAATTAATCTCTTTTACCTCTTTAACATAATGATAATTTTTTTTAAAAAATATTTATTTTAATAATAACCAAAAAATAAATCGACCACATTACTAAATTTTAAACAACTAATCCAAAATATGAAATCCATTTTTAAATGCTCAATTTTTATATATGTATGATATTAGTTTTAAGATAATTTCACAAAATTCAACACAAAAAATTTATTTCGGAAAATGCATTTTGAGTACAAAAAAAGTACTCATACAAAAATAAAATATATTTAAAAATTTTATATATTTTTTATTATTATTTTAAATCAAAGAGTTAATTTAAAAATAAATGAAAAACATAATGATACTTTTATATTACTCAGTTTAATAAAAATAAATCATATCTTTTAAGAAATCACAATTTTTCACTATTTACCTAAAAGTTAACTATTTTTAAAAAAATTGAAAAAATAAAACAAAGATAAATGTCACTGTATTAATACTAAATAATATAAATTTTATGAAATTAAAGTTATGAAATTTTTAAACTTATATTTTAAATATAACCATAAACTATTTCTATTATAATGATAAAAAATAGGATCTGAATTTGGAAAAATTCTAGGGATAATATAGTGTTTTCCTATTATATGATGATCTCGGGTGTTAAATTCTCCACCATAAGAAATGTGTTCCTTGAAATTATTATGAATTTTAGTTATTAAATAAATGTGGATAATCCTTCCCCATTATGCTTTAGGATCCCATACAACCTCTTATAGTTTTTTAATTCTATAAGGAACTTTTGACCATTTGAGCTGTCTGATTCCACAATAATTTCTCTCTTGTTTCAAGAATTTATATAGGCTCTTTATTATAAGATAATTTAGTTCCAAAATATATTCCCTCATATTTCAATAAGTTTTTTATTATACAGGTATTTACTTAATAAATAATCATGGAATATTTCATATACTTTATATAGGTTGGGTGGTATAACTAATCAGTAAGCCAAATTTCTAATTATAAGTATAATTTCAAATGTACAATTATACATGGTTGTTATCTTCCCATTATTGTTTAATTTTATGAATATTTTCCATAAAAACTAATTTAGGAAAACATGAACCCAACCTAAAATTCTATACCATTCCTCAGGTTATCGCTATAGGTGTTTTTATAACTTTGATCTTCCTTTAAATGATATTGAATAGCCTGTATATTTAAAGATTTATCCTTGAAATATTCACAGTCTACTCAATTACATTATATAAATTCTTCAAATAATTTAGTTTATTTCATATATTCCCATATAACACATCATTTGATGCAATTGGGATGCTTGGATAAAAACAATAATTGTATGTAAAATCTAACAAAGG
Organism: Viscum album; assembly: GCA_963277665.1. Classification (NCBI taxonomy): domain Eukaryota; kingdom Viridiplantae; phylum Streptophyta; class Magnoliopsida; order Santalales; family Viscaceae; genus Viscum; species Viscum album. The sequence continues at coordinate 1,208,402,317 of OY728143.1, read as the reverse complement.
TAGATATGGATCCCACATTCCATAAATGTCTAGTGGGAAAGATCACATCATTCCTTCCATTATTTGAATAGTCCTTTCAGACTACTAATCAGTTTGAGGATGATAGGTGGTTCTCAAATGTATCTCAGTATAAATATCCTATAAAAGACCCCTTTGAAAATCAAATGTGAATTAGGGGTCAGCGTCTACAATAATTGAAAGAGGTGAACAATGAAGTATCATAACTTCATTAATATAGGGCCATAAAAGTTTCTTAAGGGGAAGAACTTATATTACTATAATGATATTCAAAATATTGGTAAGGGGGTCACCAATGACCCATATTTCATTATACTTCCAAGGTGTTTTTGAATGTCCAATGATAATTTCCATTGTAACATTTTACCACTTCCATATGAATATAGGAATTTGTTTCATATATACCTTTGGATTTTTTATTTCATACATTTCTTACCAAAACACCAATCAGGTGGAAACATATTCTGAAATTTCTCACCTCATACCAACGCACTAAAAATGTTATCTTAAATGATTTTATATCTTTATGCTACCAGGGTGTATAATGAAATTTGAGCTATGTGTTTTATCTAGTAGATCCATTTTCATCTTTAATATGTATGGAACTAAAATAATCTCCTCAAGAATCATAAATATGTCATTATAGATGAATTATAACTATTTCCCATCATTCATTATTTTAATATACACTTGTAACCCTTATAATCCTACTATAATATCTCTATATTTTATAGTATAAAGGCTATAACAATTTATAGTAAATATAATGAATTTTTCCCATACCTAAAATTATCACATCCAAATTTACTAAACCCTAAATATAGGATTATTATGAATTCCCACCGTAGTTAAAAATAAATGAATTTTCATACTTAATGCACCGACCAATGTTTTTTATTTCACATGGTGGTAGTCTATAGTATAATCATAACAATTGAGCAGTTTTATCCATATTCTTTACCTCATGTTAATATATTTTAGAGATAATATATACTTCAAGATTATATAGTCTTTCTGTTTTTCATATCTGTCACTATAGAGATAGTACCTCTATATCATCATGGAAAATATTATAGCTACAAACTCCACATCATGATTTGGATTGTTCTATTGGTGGAACATCAATTTCTTTATGCATAAGAAACCACTATATCATTATTCATATGTACACAACCCTAAAGTTTCTTATATTTATATATAACTATATGTTAAAAAACCTTCGAATCCTGAAAAAAATATCAATACCAGTACCTTAACCAATATACAATTTATCAATTCAAAAAATTATTCATATTCATTTGACCATGTGAATTAAACACCTTAATGTGTCAACATGGTTAAAGGGTCGTGCCCTTAGAAAAAAGTATGAACCATCGATAATAATCTTATAAACAATGGGAAATACATATCTAGATTATATTCATATGTGTAAACAATTATTTTAATAATTTTTTATTTCAAGGGTCAATATATATTCCATCAAAGGAGACAATATAGCCATAAAAAGTAACTTCCTAGAGCCAAAATTCATGCTTAGTGAATTACCCAAATAATTATTTTTCTCTAAGAGTTTAAAAAATTAATAGTAAATGATTATCATTCTATTTAATACATTTTTATTATATTAATATATCATTAAGTAATACCACCAAAATGTTTTCAAGATAATCATTTGATTCTATATAATTTAGATACATAAAAACAGAAGGTATATTGGTCAATATGAACGGAATTGTCAAAAAATCATAATGTCTATAACTTTTATGAAATTATTTACTTGGTATATCATCCTTCTTCACCATTAATGAATGATAAATAGATCAAATATTAAACAATGAAAATATTTAACTCCTTGATGTTGGTCAAATATGTCATAAATTCATGGAAAAGGATTCTTATTCTTTATATTAAGGGAAATTATCTACTTTGAAATTGATTAAAAACCTCATAGTCTAATGATTCATTTTCACTAATAGGAAAAGGGCTCCCAATAATAAAAAACAAGGGTGTAAAAATCCTTTATGAAACAACTCATATTGTTATATCATAAACTCTACCGATTTTACGGTATCCACTCTTTAGGGAGTTGTGAAAATAGGTTTTGTATTAGGGATGAGTTCAATTGAAAACTAAACTTCAGACTCTAGTGGATGTATTGAAATATATTCTATAAATACATCAATTTATACCTCTAATACTAGAACATCATCAATATTTATTATATCATCCCCATCCAAAGATAATGTTTTCTATTACCCTTCTCAAATATTTTATTAAGGTGTTCCACTAGGGGTGGATCCATAAAAGATTTAGATAATAATGTTCTTCCCTTAAATTAGGGGACTCTCTATAACTTTAGAAATTGTAATATAATTTATCATAAATAATTTTTTTATACTTTTAAATTCAATCAATATTGGGTATTATATCGATATGAATAAATTCAAGGATAATAAATATTTTGACTAGGGAATATCATTGCAAAAAAATACCAGCTGATCTATATATCATTATTAAAATAAGATTCCCATAAGGATTATTGATTTAATCCACTTTACAATTTTTCTTAAGGGATTATTTAATTATATAATGAAACATGAAATATATAAAAGAGAATATAGATCAAAAATTAAATAAATAATTAGATAAATTTGATTTTATTATCAAAGGACCTTCTATCACATCATTTGTGTAAATATCCTGACTCCAGTACCCTAGAGCCATTGGTTACTTTACTACTTTGTTATAATACATAATAAATCACATCTAAAAATACTGAATAGTTTAGTATTTTTGGTAGTATAGATACGTACATGAATCCTAAATTATATTTGAAAACAAAAATTAGATCACAGTGAAAGTAAATATTTTGCATCATTGAACTCATTCAGATATTACTTCTTCATATCCTAGGGGAGGGAAAGAAAATATGGGTAAAATCAAATGCCCAGTAAGGGTTATGTATAATAGAATCTATCATGATTTAATAAGGAATAAACAATATGGAAATGTTATTAACTTAAATCACATGTCATTTAATCAATAACTTTACAATGAAGAATAATATGACAAGAATAAATGATGATTAAATAATTTCATATAAATAATTACATGAAATTGAAGCAAATATATGGAAAATATCAATCCAATAATATCCTAGATAATAATAAATAAATTCTTAATGAGATAAATGATTAATATTAGATAACATGATCTCAGACATCATGATATATATGCCATTATAAACTTTCACCATGATAGTTTAAAACTATGGGTGAAGATCCATTTAATTATAGATTACTAATTTGATTTGTGGGACCTATCAGTTCATCTAAGGTAAATATAATTTTTATCCCCACCCATAATTTTATGTCCAAGTAAATACTTATATATCAAATGATTGATTTAATTCACAAACAATATGACTTATCAATAAATATTCTCATTGATAAAGAATACACATTTATTAATATTTTGGCCAATCAATCAAATAAATTTTATAATAAAACAATTATTGTGAAATCTGTATATGATTTATAAAATTTTTATATCCATGATACAAGGAATATGGATGTTTTAGAGAAATATAATTTACAATGATCATAGGAAACTGAATTTTATAGGGAATCTTGATGACTACAAATATTATTCAATAAGATTAATGTTAACACTTTCACTTGTCAAACTGATCATAAACTATATAGATAAAAAATAAGGGTGGTATCATTACAAAATTTTTCTAGTAGAGTATTAGTAAAATATATGGTTGTTGTTGTTGATGAGTTGAAATACCATAAAAATATCACTAAAACCATTCTTGAGGAACACAACCATTTCACTTCTAAAATCAATTTTTAACACCAAACATTTCCACAATATTATGGAAATAATTCACTGAATGGAATATTCAAAACCTCTGAAGTAATATTTAGTGCAATTTTTAGTTATGATAGTGGAAATGTTCCATTCATTATGAGTACTTTAAAAAAATATTCCTTTCACATTATTGTAAAAAAAGTAAAATTTTACCTTGTTTAGAAAAAATGGATTATTTGTTTTAATGTTTTTGTAATAATCCAATCAGAGGTGAAAATGAAATTAAAAAATTATTGGAGAATATTAAAAACTACATTTAAATTTTCTTAGAAAACATTGATTTTGAAGAAATAATATTTTTTTATATATGATGGAAATAGAGTTGTTTTATTTTTAAAACATTTTATAAATAATTTTAATTAAAAATGAGAGTAAAATAGAACTATTACATTAAAAATTCATGAATAACCATAGGAGAATAGAATTAAAGGAGTTTATTATACAATGATCAATTAATTTCCTTCTATGTAAATTCAAGCGTAAACAATCCTGATTAAAGAGAGATTGAAGTATAAACCATTAATATTCTTCTAATTTTTAAATGATAACCCCCATTATAGTAATAAATTCAAATTAAAAATTATATAATATGAATATAAAGATATTCATGATAGGACATATCAATGGGTAATTAAATACACCTCATAAAAATTAATAGTTTCATAATACAAAATATATCCCAATGAGGTTGAAATTGGGACAAACTTTATTAAAATAATCATACTAATGAAATGAGAAATAATAAAAGAATTGATTATGTGTATCAAATATAAATATTCATTAAAAAGTGGAAATAAATCATAAAAATATCCAATGACATAAAACACATAAACATAGAATATCAAATACAATGAAGTAGTAAAGTAACATAATAAAAAACTAAGTTATAAAATTCCTTACCACTTGGTAACATTATTATCAAATCCAATTAGATTAATTATTTCAAATATAAATATAAAATACCATGAAATATGAAGGATTTATGATACTTCATATAAAATGGGTAGTATATAAACTATATAGAATAAATTAGGCGTATAATAATAAAAAATACCTCAATGAAGGGAAATTGAGATGAAGTCTATTACCTTACGTTTCTCTTTAGTTAAAAATGATTTAACCACCTATATAATGATTTCAAAAATGTTATTAATTTATATTAAAACAATTTTCATATTTATAATTCCATATATTATGTTCTTATAACATTGCATTACCCATTCGTTATAATATTTCATTATTACCATTGTTTCGGGTGTTAACTGCTTTGTTTTCTCATGCATGATTTGTCAGGGATGATCCGATTCATGTTCATATTTTATAGTTCCATAATATAAAACATCATATTAATGTTATGAATAAAATATATATTCATTGGATATATATTTTAGAATCATTTCTGAAATTTGGACATTGAAAATTAACTGCATCACTTTGTGGAGAACATAGGTCGTACACACGCACGAGCAACGATATCATCCCTCAATGGGTAAATGTTAAGAAAGTGGATGATATATTAATTTTAAAGAATTAATATCATTACATATGTAACATATATATTCATTGTTTTTCCTCATCATTACTATCCATGTGAGTTGGTGATTGTAAGTAAATTAAATTGATTTACAAGGCAGTAGTTCATCGTACGCACGAGTAACGGATTTATTTCCCATTTTATGGTAAAAGGGGATGGATAAGCATTGAGCCAAAAGAATAATAACATATAATTATTTTTTATATATTGGTGTTAATATGTTTAACTTTTTATGTCATAATTGATTGTGATAAAAGAATAGTAAAAAAAAGAAGCTCAGTGAATATGATTACCTTCATTTTGAAAAACCACATTTGAGTATCTAATTAAGGAAACTAGGATATGAATTTTTGGAATAAAACCACCTATAAAATGTGGTAATAGTTTCTTATGATATTTTTTTCAAATTTTTGTAGAGATAATGGCTTGAGATATGTAAATAAGTTAAAGGAAGGGGTTCCCTTTTATAATTAAGGATTGGTATTTTTGTAAATAGCCAAAATTATTCAATAATGGGAAGTCACTCCCACACCATGTGAATACAAATTTATAAATAATTTATTGAAGGTAATTTTATATTTATAAAAACCATTCCAGAAAAGAAACATTTTTAATCATTTTATTCCTTTATCCTATATTTTTAGTTACTTTTTCCATTTTATTTTTCACCATGGTAATAATTTTTTAAACCTAGATAATTTATCATTTAAGCATAAAATAAAATGATCCTTATTAGATAATTTAGAACCACATATTTTTAATATAAAAAAATTGAAATAAAAATTCCATGTGTGAATTATTAATTTTGACACAACCACATGTAACTCACAAAACCCAATTATAGCCTTAACCGTATTAATTAACACTACAATATTTACTAATCATTATAAAAAAATATCATGTTTAACAAATTACATAATATAAATTATGAATATTTAAAATATGGATGAAATTTTATGAAATTTAATTAACATAGTTTTAGTAATTTAATTTAAAAATATTACTGCAAAACCAATTAAAAAACCAGTTTCCATGAAATTCATTTTCAAGTATAATACGATCTTTCATTAACTATATGACTATTAATAATTATTATGTTTTTTCAAATTCATATATTTAAATAATATATATATATATCATTTAAATAAATCTTCATTAATTTTAATTTTAAATAATTAAAAAGGTAAAACATTATACACTTAAAGATAGTTTTCAAAAAAATGTGTTTTTAAGACTAAAAATAAACTTATACCAAAATAGGGAATAAATACAATTCAAATAAAAATATTTGTATTAATTAAATATAAATAATACTTATTTTAATTTGAAATTAAATTTACAAAATAATTTAACTTTAATTATATTTAATTTAATGTAAATAAATAACAGTATTTGAAAAATTGGTAATTTTCGCTATTCTCTGAAAAATCATGTTTTCAAAAAAATATCATAATTTCACCATAAGATAATTTTTTATGATTATTTAAAATAGTATATCAGTAGTATCAAATAAAATTTATAAAAGTTATGGAAATTAATTATCATATTTCATCAAAAAATCAATGAAAACCATTTTTGAAAAAATAATATTATTTAGGATAAAATGAATTTACTAAAATTTTGGGTGATTATTGACTAATAATTTCTCAATAAATTTTTATTTATAAGGAACTAAATATATATATTTCATAATTCAATTAATCTTATCCATACCCAGTAATTCAATGATGAGATTATAATGGTTATATTTAAAAAATAAATTCCACGGGTTATTTATGCTCTATGTTGTGTGTCATATATTATATCAAATATAATGTTATTATTTTATATTATTGGGGAGTTACATTTTCTCAAAATTCAAAAAATTTTGTCATTAAAATTTTAACTTCTACTAAAAAAGGTTTGGTTATTTGAAAATTCATTTATTAAAGACCCATATAGTAAAAAGGGATAACAAAATACACTCTTAAAAGAGAGAAAGTGAAATATGAATGTTATATGGAATAAAAAATAACCAAGTTTCCATGTAGAAGAACATTGGTGATAAATGAAAATATAGAAATAGAAGAAAAGTGTAAATATTTATAGTGAGTGATAGAGATCATTTATCATAATAAATTCAATGATCAAAATAAAGTTAATGAATAAAAAACTAAAAATATATGATGAGTTAAAAACCATTGATTAATCATATATAAAGGTAATTAGATAATATTTTTTTCAATATTATTTTACTAAAGTTCATAAATTCTACAACTATCTATGAACATAAGGAAATATGCTTACTTGATATATTTCTATTCCACATGAACAATTTCATCTTTTGGTTATGCGTCAATCAATTACCACTTCATATCTTACTTTAAAAATGAATAACAAAGATTATTTTTTTGCATGAAGAACTAAAATTAATTTTTAATAGATTGTATGATTCATAAAAGGGGAAAGACTTTTCATCTATAATTAAATACTTACCAAAAATAAATTTAATAATAGAAGTTATCAAATATAATATATCAATATCTGAAACCTAAAAAATAAAACCAAATGTCCAACATAATTTTTATCCCTAAAATAATTTACGTAAAAATAATTTCATATTAACCGGAATATCATGTTGTCTAGTGGAAGGACATGCACCCTGGTGTCCCTTTGGTTATGGGTTGATATCATAAGACCTCATCAGATATAATGGGTTGTCACCCGACATGTAATTTAAAATTTTTTTAAAAAATACATCAATATAATTATTATAAAAATCACTAAAATATTATGAACATACTCAAAAAAATCATTTAAAAAAAACAAATATTAACCCTAAGGGTTTTCAATATGACTTAGTTATTCCATGAAATTAAATAATATTAATTGAGTATTATTTCCTTCACATCAATTATAAAATTAATCCTAAAGGTTATCGATACTTGTACACTTATTACAAGTGAATTATTACTCAAATTATAATTCATTTTAAACCTAAGGTTTATATATACATCAACCCAAAAAAGTTTCTCCCAAAAATTCATTAATAAAATTCCATTTTTTAAAACCCAAAAGGGGTGACTAATACTTTTAAACTTATGATAAACCATAACCTCATAAAACTATGGTGGTATACTTAATTATGGATTCAATATTAGATGAATACATATATGTTCCAAAAAAATCAACACAATCCTTAGATGATTCATTATTCTTATAACCAAAATAACATCCAAAAAATACTTCTAATATAATTATTGAATCCCAATATAAAAACACTTCAGCCTTTTTTCTTCAACATAGTTCCTTACTTAGTTTAGTACTTAACCATTAATAGATATAATTGACTATTATAATTCCTAGGTTCCCTATATTCATGATAATGAACTATAAATGGATTTTTAGAACGAATTTTATTTCTCTCCGTTGAACCCCTAACTTTTACTTGGATATTCATTACTCCTTTAACTTATTTTCTATACACAAAAATTCCTTGTTCCTTTGAAAAATTTTCATGGGCATATATTTCAATGTTTATGAAATAAAGGAAGTCAATCCTTCTTTCTACTATGTTATCCAACACTTGAGGACTTACCAGACTCTATCTGTCTCTTCATTGGTGAGTCTAAGAGTTGGTTAAGGTTTAAGTTGTTAAATATATATTAGGATAATTAATTAGGAATAATAAAAAAATATTTCACTCCAACCATAATCCCATTTTTTTTCTCATAATCACCACATTGTTCATCATATTCAATGTTAACATGATTCGTTTGGGTTCCATCCATTGAATAAAACCAAAAATCATAGAGGGAGTAATAATAATTATTGTGGAAAACCATGTAATCATTTACAGTATGTCCAAATAAGGGCACATTATTCTCAATCTAAGAGATCATAGGTTTAATGTTGATCAGTAATTATCATAAATTATTCAAATCATTCATGTGTTAAACAAAATGCACATTAAGGCCCATTTTACACACTAGGGATGATCAAGAAAATCCAAATGTTCCATTTTTAGAGTTATTATATCTAGGTACAACTATCCCATAACCATTTCTACTAGTAGTATCCATACAATGTTGTATTTCTAGGAAAAAACATAATATATACCTCACATAAAATTTAGTATGTTTTTATAAACTTATCCTCAAAGTCTATCATATGGTTGTGTTGCCTAATCTAGGTTTTCCTAAATTTACCTTCCAATGATTCTACTAAACTTTCTCAGATACAAATTTTAATGACCCGAACCATAGTAACCCAAATATGGTGGTTAAATTACTAATTTGGAATACAATAAAAGTGATCTCATAAAAAACTGAATATTTTAGTAGTCTTTGAAAACTAGATACATACTTTAGTATCACTTTACATTTGAAAAAATAAATAATAACATAGTGAAAGTAAATATTATGAATCCTTGAAATCATTCAAAGTTTCTTTATTTATATCCCATGGAAGAGAAATAAATTATAGTGAGCACAAATTCTCAGTAAGGGATAAATATAATGTAATATTTTACTGTCAACATTCCAAAGGAGGAAGCTGATAGAATGTATTCTAGATCACTGTAAGTTGACCTTAATAAAGGTCAAGTGGGGTGGATCGGCAAGCAAGACCGGATCTTGGCTTATAGAATCAATGAGAAGAAAATAAACCTTGATGAATATATTCAGACTTGGGGTAGGATGGCCGACCACTTTGAGGATCTCATAAAAGACAACCCAGATGCAAAGGTAAGTTCTATTGCATGGAGCGTACATATGGTTTTTAATTCGAATATTTTAAAGTATTTTTAGAATAGTTCTGTAACCTCTTATGTGGTTTGACATGTGGTTGGATTGTAATATGGTTTTATCACTTTCCCTAAAAGTGACATATTTTATAAAAATTCAAATTGGATGGATGGATGGAATATGGAATAAACAATATGAAAATTTAAATAGTTTAAAATTCGTTCCTTTTAATCAATAAATTGGGCATGTTGAATAATATGGCATGAATAAATTTAGATCAAATAATTATATATAAATAATCACATGATCTTGGAGATAATACGTGGATAATATCAATGAAATAATATCATGTATAAAAATAAAAAAATTATTAATTAAGGAAATTATTAATATTTGATATTATGATATTGTGCATCGTGATATCTATACCATCATGAAATTTTACCTAGGAAGTTTAAAACTATGGGTAAAGACTCATTTAATGTCAGATTATTGAGTTATCTCATGATAATTTTTAATGGATCAAGGGGATATATAATCCTTTTCTTCTCCCATCACTACATGCCCAAACCATTCCTCATATATCAAATGATTGTTTTAATTCATGAAAAATATTTCTTATCAAAAAATATTAGTATCGAGTAAAGAATACATTTTTTATGATATTATTTTTCAATAAAATAAATTTCATAATAAAACATCATATATTAAATTGGTATAAAGGTAAATAAATAATGATATCTATGATATAGGTATTATTCATATTTAAGAGAAATATATTATATGATAATCAAAATAAAGTTAGTGTTTCATGGGAAAGTTAATGACTACAAAAAATGATCAAGAAGATGGATTTCAATACATTATATAGTATAACTAATAATAATCTATCACAAAAAATGAATAAGTATGGTATCATTAAAACAAATTATCTATGGATTATAAGTAAAGTAAAGGTTATTTTTTCATTAATGAATAGAAATATCATAAAAAGATCATTAAAACACGCTTGAATAAAACAACCTTTCCACATAGAAAATCACTTTTAAAAAATAATCATTTTCAGAATATTATAGAAAAAATTTCTTTTGAAAAAAATAATGGAAAATTTTCAAGGAATTTACAAGTAAATTACTTTTCATGAAGGTAATAAATTTCAGTTCATGTAGAGTTTGTTATAAAAATATTTCATTCACATTTTTTGAGAAAATTTTAACACTACCCTGTCTGGAAACAAAACAAATCTTAATTTTAATTTTTTTTAAAAATTATGGGTAAATGATATTAAAAAATTACAGTAGAATATTAGAAACAATATTTATTTTTTTTATAAAAAATATATTTGATATAATATTTTTTTTGACTGAAGAAGGAAATAAAGTTGGATTTTTTAAAAACAAATTTTAAATCATTTTAAGTACCAAAGAGAGGAATATTATAATATTATATGATTTTTTTTATAACCATAAGGGAAGAAAATTAAAGTTATTCATTAAAAAATGATAAAATAATTTCCTTTAATGAAAATTCTCATGTAAGCAATCCTGATTAACATTAGATTTAAGCATAAACCCTAACTACTATGGTAAATTTTGAATCATAACCCCCATGAAATACAAAAATTCAAATAAAACATTAAATACCATGATTATAAATATATTCCTAGTAAAACATATCTAAGGTGTAGTTGAAGAACCTCAAATAAATAAATAGAAGAATAATATAAAATATATCTCAATAGAGTGGAAATTAAAAAGAAATTTCTTATAATGAACATTATGTTGAAGAGAGAAGAAATCAATGTATTGATTTTGTTTATCAAATTTAAATATACATAAAATTATTTTAAATAAAACATAAAATATTCCAAATAAATTACATACATATTCTCATAATATCAAATATAATAAAGAACTAATATAATTCAATAAAAATAAATGTAGTTATGAAATTCCATACCATGTGGTAACATTCATTGAAAATATCCTAGGGTCAAATATTTCAAATTGAATTATATAATAAAAATAATTATGAAGTATTCATGATATTATTTATAATGTGGGAATTATATGCACCTTATAATATAAATTATGTGCATAATATTAAAATACGCCTTAATGAATTTAAATTGAGATGAAGTCCCTTACCTTGTGTTTCTCTTTAGTTAAACATGATTTGAAATATAATTTAATGGTGTTAAATATGTTATTAATTTATAATAGAACCATATTAATATTTAAAATACCATATATTAACTTCTTATAACATCTTATCTTCTAGACTTTAATAATATTTCACTATTACCATTGTTTCAGGCGAAAAATGCTTTGTTTTCTCATAAAATGTTTTTCATAAAAGTTCAAATTCTCATTAATAAATTATAAAAAAATCTTCTCTATAATTATTTAAATTTTATTAAAATAATATTTATTATTTGGATACACTTTTTATAATCATTCATGAATTTTGGATATGGGGAATTAATTTCACCACTTCTTAGATATGGTTGATCATATGTACACACGAGCAATGATATCATTGTTTAATTGGTGAAATGCTAAGGAATATGATGATATTTTAATTTTACAGAATTAATATAATGAAATATTTATCATATATATTTCTTATTTCCATCATCATGGTTATCCATGTGATTCATTAGTGGTAAAAAAATTACATCAGTTCGTGATGTGTTAGAATGCTATACACACAAATGATGGATTTGTTTCCCATTTGATGGAGAAGGGTATGGATAAATATTATTAAATATAAATAATAAAATATCATTATGTGGTATATAATGTTTTTGTTATATTTTTGTTCTTAATAAATAATTAAAGGTGATAATAGAAGATGTAAAAACAATGAGCTTAGTGAAGAAGATTATAATATCTTAGAAAAACATTAATTTGATATCATATTATGGACACTAGGATTGGTCTTTTGGGAAGAAAAAAACTATAAAAGGTGGATAAAGATGTTTTGGAGATATTTTTTAGGGTTTTTTCCTGAAAAATATCTTTATAAGTGGGCATATGTGAGCAGATAGAGTGTTCTTTTATAATTGATTTGGATTGGAATTTTTGTAAATACTCAAAACTATCCAACAATGAGAATCCAATCTAATTCCAGGTGCATCAAAAAATTATAAATAATGGATTTATTAGATTTTAGGGTTTATGAACATCTACAAAAAAGGAAACATATTTTTAATATAATATTCCCTTATCCTCTAGGTTTACTTACTTTTACCATTTTATTTTTCACCATGATAATTAGTTTTTTAACCTAGGTAATTTATCATTTACGAATGAAATAAAATGAGAATTAATATTTAATTTGGATCCATTATTTATTATTATTGATTCCAATTTATAAAATAATAATTCCATGTGTGTGTAAAATTAATTTTAACACTGGTGCAGGTAATGTACAAAACTTCATTTTAACCTCAATCATAATAATTAAATTTTACATTATTTTATAATCCTTATGACCAAATATTAAGATGACCAAGTAAAGTAATATTAATTATGAATATTAAAAATATGGAATCCATTTTATGCAATTAAATTCACATAAGTGGTAGAATTTAATTTAAAATTATTCCCATAATTTTTTTCGATGAATAGTTTATCAAGAAATTATTTTTTTAAGCCAAAAATTATCTTACATTAACTATATGACTAATAATAATAATTAGATGGATTTAAATTAATAAAATTAGATATTTATTCATTAAATTTAATTTAAATAATTCTTAAATATGGGTAATTTTATTTAATTAAAATAGATAAACATTATAGACTTAAATTATGTTTTTAGAAAAATGCATTTTAAGCCTATATATAAACTTAGGCCAAAATCATGTATAAATATGATTCAAATGAAATTATTTATATTATTTCAAAATAATTTGTACTTATGATACTTTGAAATAATTTTTAAATCATAATAGGATATTAAAGATACTTTATTTCATGAAAATAAATAATAGCATTTGAAAAATCGTTATTTTTCACTATTCATAGAAAAATCAACAGTTTTAGAAAAATTTTAAAATATTATCGTAAGATAATTTTGATATGATGATTTAAAAAATTATATCCATTTTATAAAATAAAATATATAAATTTTTATGTAATTAATTATGATATTTCCTAACAAAAATCAATGAAACCCATATTTAAGAAAACATATTTTTGAAGTATAAAATGAATTTAATAATAATTTAATTGATTATTTACTAATAATTTACCATTAAATTATTATTTTTTATGAAATATATATATATATATATATATAATATTTTATTTAATCCTATTCATACCTTCAAATTAAAATATCTGATTATAATAGTCATATTTAAATTATATATTTCATGTTTCATTTATCCTCGGTGGTGTATTTCATGTACACTATAAAAATGATCTTATTTTACAATTTATGTCTATTAAAAATTTGAACTTCCACTAGTTCATTTTTTAAATTTTCATAATACCACTTTCAGGGTTTTAGTGGGAACCCTCACATCATTAAAATCACATATATTTTAGTAGGCACATCATCACAAATAAAAAATTCAAAAACCAATAGAAAAAATTAAAAATGAAGCAGGAAACATGGGAATGTCGCGTCAACAACGATACCCAAAAAATCAATTGAGCTACTCAGGGACCCATATATTGAGGTATATCAAACCAAGTCCACTTATTCAACCATTATATCACCCCCAATATAAAATTTATATTATCTTTATCTCTTAAATAATGTCCACTATGCCAACTACCAACACCTTAAATATAAATGAACTTCACCAAAACTGGAGAAAAATTGAAATCTTCACCTAACAATGATTAATCAAATCGATCTAATAAAAACCATCACTATAAAAACCATCCTTATTGATGAATTATAAGATGGATCTCCAATAAGGACCCAAACCAAGAAATTCTTATTCTAGTCATTCCTCTTAGAGACCATTGTCCGCTCAGACAATACATCCCAAAACCTTTTTAGAGACCACCACACTAGACTGACTAGGAAGGGAGAATTGAAAAAAAATTAGAGAAGATTTGGACAGATGAAGGCCTTTCTAGAGGTCCAAACCTTCATAATAACGTCATACCAACCTTTTAGGATCCATTATATTAGCATAAAAGACATCAACATGCCAAAAGAAACATTACCTAAAACCACATCATCATCTTTAAGAAAGATAACCAGTAATATTTGAATGCTGAAATAGATTGAAGACAATGCTAGATAGAACCATAATAGAGAGAGTCACTCCACCATCAGATCCCTAAAACATCTCAAGAAAAATAGATTAACCATCACAAAAAATAACAAAATCCTAGAATAAGAATAGGCCTAGTGACATAGTGACCAACTCCAAACATCATTTCATAGAGAATTACAACCAAAAAAACTATACAATTAAAATAAATAAAAAAAAGAAATATAGAAAATATATATAGGAATAAACTAAATACCATTTGAATAATAAAAAATAATGAAGCATAGAAGCTGAATAATCCAATACTAATGAATAAAAATAACTGATATTTCTTATATCCCCCCTACAACACTATCTGAAGTTGTCATGAAACTTTCATCCAGTCCAAAATATAGGATCGAGCATGATGGTTTCACCAAGAAGGGTATTAGAGATTATGAACACCGATTCCATCCCTGAATACAACCCAAACCATATCAAGCACCAGCACACAGACCCAGAATGGTGGTATGATATATAGGTTTAGGCAGAAAGTAGGGTGGTGGGAGGTGTATGATATCAACAATAGCAAATAACACCAGTTTAGAATGAGGAAGGAGAAAATGATACAGGGAAGGGAAATTGATACTAAGCATCATGAGGAGCGCCACTACAAAAAAAACCCTAATAGGATTGGTGAGAATAATGTGCTTCAGGAGCAATAAGAGAACTGATAAAAATTAGAGACATCCTACCAACATAATAATTTCAATTACCACACTCTAAAAATTTATTTTTCATTACAACTTGGGACTTCAACCTCAACTATAGTGATATTATAATATTTTATTTTCTCCCTTGTCCTTTTCTAATATATATTCTATTGATTATTGAAGCACCCATTCAAATAGTGACCCATGTTCTTACAATTTTAGAATTGTACATTGGTGTCTTCCTTCTTTCTCCTGAAATCACGATCTTAATGGGATTTATCTACACACTAGAATAAAATATCCATTCCATTAACTCATTTTTGATGATGTTTATTTTGACTACAATTACATGATATAAATTCCAACCTTCCCTTAATCCATTTTCTACATTTATTTTGATAGAGTGCTTATACCCTATTTCTTTTCATGATTTCTCTAGAAAAAATAAGACATGGAGAATTATTTCTCAATATTAATTACACTTGATACTATATACATGTAAACTAAAATAATTGATTTAATAATTAACTTTTAATTATTATTTCTATCTCATTAATTAGATGATCAATATTACTTAATGGATTATAATCATAACCATAAATATGAGTTACAAACCATGTGATGTCAACTTCATATTTAGCAACAATTTGCACTTTCTTTTTTCCTTAAATTTAATTATTTCATTTCTATATCATCTCTCTACTCAAAAGGAATGTTTTTTCCGAATTATACTTATTTAAAATGGGTTCATTTTATTCTCTATATTGTATCCACCTAATTATTTATTTGGATCAATGACCAGTATTAATTAGTGTCTCCATTTATATGGTAAAATACCGTGATTACATTCTCTATTTCACTACTTCCAAAAGTGATAAAAATATTCTCTTGGGAATTGATCCAATTGTCATCAAAAAATGGATTAATATTCTTATAAAATGATGGAGTTTATTGTCATGTAAATAATTATAAATCTATTGCATCGTGTTTGGTATTAACAGGTTTCTCTACATGGGTAAGATTCTTATTTTTGACTTGATTCAAAAAACCAAATATATTAATAATATACTCATCTAAAATTGTAGAATAACTGAATTCTTAATCCTGATTCTTAATAAAATTCTTATATAGGTTGTGAGTTATGGTATAATATTTATTCCTTATATTAGGTGACATTTCTAAATAATGGAATAAAAAAAATTATCATAAAAAATCAATAATATTGAATCATAATATATGATTCCAATATATGGAAAATATTCTATAATTTTTTATTTAATTTATTAGTGATTTTCATAATGTTCTCACTGTGTTCTACTGTGTTATTTTTTATCTAGTTCCCAAGGGTCCTACTAAAATTACTCTGATACCACCTATAACTACTTAGAACCCAGTAATTAAGATCCTATGGATACAAAAGTTCTTTTTAATAAGTTAAAATTGATAACATACGAAAATATTTAAGGGTTTATTAAGGAGACTATATACATATATTATTCTCACATTATATTCAAAAACATGGAATACATATTAAAATTACAGTTAGAACTTTTTTATTTATTCTAGTATATCCTTGAAATAATTTAGTATTTACTTCTTGATACCCTAGTGGAAGAAAACATGATAAATAGTGATCTCAGTTTCTCATTAAGAAAGGGAATCAATAATATATATCATGGACTAAATATAACATGAATAATATTGAAAATATAACTAATAAGAAAATATACCATAAAACTAATATAATAAAAGGGGAATATATATCCATGGATAAAAAAACATAAATAACCAGATGGAGAAAAATAACTATTTTTATAATGATATAATTCACAATTTCAGACATTATAAGCTTATCTTCCATGACTTATGAAAAGTAATCAAACATAAAATTGATAGTAATTATTAAATTAACCATGATAGTTGGTCTCATGATACCCATTGATATATCAAGGTGATATATAATAGTAAGTAACATAAAACACTTATTAATTTGAAATAATTTATCCCATGAATTAAATTAATAACCACATAATACATAGTTGAAAAAAACAATTATATTGAAAAAGTAACATATGTGATGTCAATATTATACCTAGTCAATTTATAAAATAACACGATCATAAGTCATCTAGATAAATAAGATGGATTTTATCATTAGAATATATCCCTATTGAATCACACTAAGAATCAATGAAGGTTAACATAGATGTGAAACACCTTTATATACACATTAGAATGTATCATTGAAAATGAGTAGAAATATCATTTTTAAACAAATTAAAAATAAAAATTCCAAGAATAATGGGAATATTATTTTTTTTGAAAATATATAGAAACATATAGAGGAATATTGGTAAAAAAAAATTTATACAATATATGGAAATGGTGGGCATGTAATAAATGTTAAAATAATTATTCATTTTACTATTTCTATAAAATCCATAAATATTCTATTTGGAAGACTTTATAAAAATTCATTTTTCAAAAATTTTAATGGAAAGTAATTTTTTTGAAGTTGACATTAAATATTAAATTTATCAAAGCAATTTACATTCTATGAAATGATTTTAATGAACATGGACATGAATGTGAAATATTATTGAACCAAAGTGTTGAAATAAAGTTAATTTTTCTTAAAAACGTTATATCAATCATTTTTAGTAATAAGGTGATGAATATTTAAGGAAAACATTAAAATCCTATAAATAACCAAAATAGAATAAAATATGTTTATTTTAAGAGATAAATATTAGATAATTCAACAAATAGAGACATAAACATAAACAATACTGAATAAGAATGATATTATGAAACAAACATTTACCTCAGACATCTTCATAGTTGTAGATGCTATAATATACTATTAATAAATATGGACATATTATAAATCTATATTAGAACTATATTTGGATCTATCTTACTCTAAAATATTCATTAAAAATTTATTCTTATGCATTTTTTAATAATTTGTTTCTAAAATCAATATTTGATGGTTATCCGTTCCATTTTCCATACGTTCATCTATTCGATGGTTCCAATGCATGAACCTAGGGAATGGTTTTATCTTCCCCCAAATATTTAAATTTTTTAATTTATTAGGTTTATAAATTTAATATAAATTTTGAAACATATATTTAAAATGATCATAAATTATGAAATACATCATTGCATGGAGACAGTAGTCTGTATGTATGTTTAAGTGAAAATTTCATTTTTATAATGGATGGAAATAAAATAAAATAAATTTATTTTTTCGCTTATTGAATCATAATAAGAATAAAAATTTATTTCTTATTAATTAAATACATAATTTTTACCATCCATATAGGATGTAAATGAAAAATGAATCACATGGATTCGTAGATGTGGTAGTCCATGCGAACTCATGAGAAACATTCTAAAATTTCAATGAACCAAAAGGTAAACATATGGATAATATATCATATTTAAATAACAATAATAATTTAATTAAAATATTATATGTTCATTAATTAATCCTTTATAACTATCCACATGAGGTAGTGATTGAAAAGAAATATGTCAAATCATGGTCGTGGTGGTCGATACGTACAGACATGCAATATTTTCATTTCCTATATGATAGAAAATGAGGTGAAAAAGGTTATATCATAATCATAATAAAATTTAGGTATATAGGATATACTGATGTTATTATATTTTTATTTTTATTATAGTTTTGATGGAGGTGGATAATGAAATAAACATGCATGACTATAGTTAATACTTATACATCTTCTTTCTAAAATCCCCTTTGGATTATACCTTAATCCATTGTAACTTGGGATTTTGGGGTGATAAATACCTGTAGAATTTTGGGATGGAATTTAGGAAAAGTTTTTTTAGAGCTTGGATAAGCTAGTTTGATCAAATTTTATGTATAATTTAGTGGATTTGGTGCCTTTTTTAAGTGAGGAAAGAAATAATATTTTAATTATTCTTAACTTTAAAATACTATAATTTCCATAATCATGATTGATGTAATAATCTTCTTTTTCACGGTATATTCTCCTTGAAAAAATAATATATTAAATTTCATGTTCAATACACTATTAATAACTAAAATTAAAAACATTGATATATTTTTAATAATTAATATGGATATTAAACTAGATTGTCTAAATTAAAAAACCATATAAAAACTCAATAAAGAAATAAAGAATAAAGGGAATCCATAAGTAGAATTATTCGTTATAAATATAATTTTTCTAATCTCATAAAATAGGTATATTATCTAAGGGTCTTACTTGACCAAACACAAGACAAACTATAGCTATTATAGTTTGAGAAAAACCGTATATGAGAGAAGTTAAATCTCATAGATATTTCAACAAGATCCATTCTTTCTGAACTACCACACAAAAATAAAACTAGTACTTATTTTATTCCGAGGTATTACATGGAGATTATAAGGAGTTTGGTAAGTATAAATTAGGATTATATGATAATGAAATGAAATATTTATATATATATATATATAGATCATGAATTTTTATAAATTCCAAAAATCCATTTTTAATCAATTCAATTTATGCTTAAAGTTTATTTTTTATAATTAGAATTTTCTTTCAAGAAACATAGTTTATTTTTATTGAATAATAACAAGATATATTAAAACTAGATTAATTAGTAATTTTTGTGAAAAAGAATATTTAATATAAAAAATTTCATTTTTAAATAAAATCATTTTAACTATATTTTATGTTTTTAAATAAAAATAAAATTTATATATTTTAGGATAATAAATTAAGAAAAATATATATTTTTTATTTATCATGAAAATATTATATTATGATGTTTTTTTAATTTTTCTAAAAATTATTATTTTGATGTGAATGGTACTTTGCCTGTGAAAATGCATGGGTCTGTTCATGATTATGATTCATAAAATAAGAAAAGAAAGGTTATTTGGAAAAAAAATATTTTAAAATACAGTAAAAATAATTTTATACGAAAACATAAATCATGTAATTATTTGTGATATAGATATGATGAAAGTGGAAAACACTGATCATAAAATGTGACTCATATTTATAGTATTCTTTTTTATGTTTGCATAGATGAATACATCCCATTATCATGAAATGTTTTAGTTATAGTGTTCCCACACATTAAATATGATGTTCCACCACATCCTCTCCATAAAAATCACACAACATGTTTTTTTATAAATTCAAACATGTTAAAAGAATAAAATAGGAAATCTTGATGAGGGCTAAAATCACAGAATCGGAAGTAGAAATTTTAATAGTGTAAAATTTAAAAGAATAATTAAACTATTTTAATATTTAAGACTTGTAAATGAGTAGAAAAAATACACTTTATTCATATGATATGAACTCAAAAACCATTATGAGTGGGGTAAGATTCTTGAAAAAATATAAAGGAAAAATTTCCATAAATGAGGACTAATAATGTGCATAATTTTTGATAGGACTAAAATGAATTTTTTGGATGCACATATGGTGATTATGTAGTAGGAAGTATTATAACCTCCCCCATCCTTATATTTTGGTGTTCCATTTTCTTATATGGGAAAGATGGACACCTAAAAGATAAGAAATTATAAATTTTAATATTAAAAATTAGGGGAAAATAAACAAAGAGTGTTATTAATGTTTTTAGAAATCAGAAACATTTATTGGTATTGATGGTGTTGGGAACAATTAATTAATTATTCAATAACCTAGGCACCCATGTCACTAAAAAAAGGAATCTGATATGTGATCAATAGTCTGATTATCTAACTATGAATTAATAATCTAGATATATTGGTTTGTTTTTGAGGAATGAATGCTCGTGTGGAATAGTTTATGATTTATGGATCCACATAAATTAGTCATATAATACAACCATTAAAAAAATAAGAAATCATAAATATAATTATAGGTATGAACAATAAGATTAAAATAATCTAACTGAGTACAAATGATCTTATAGTGCCCTTTTGTATAGATATAATAGTTGTACTCTTCCATACAAGGATTTAATTTCTTATTATACTAGAACTATATTATATGTAGGGACTTAAATTATAAATATGATTTTTCAATAAAAATGTTTCAATAAAATTTTCATTTAATCAAGAGTATAGATATATATACTCGAGTATATGAAATCTATATGGTTGATGCAACAAACTCAACATTAGTGCTGATACTAGGTCATTAAGATAAACTTCTCTCATGTTACAAAAAAGTAACCTTAAAATAATATTGTAATGTGCCTTTTTTAATTTATTTATATATACAATTTTATAAATAAAAAACAATAGAACCTAGTTATGTTCAATGATGCAAAAAAATCACTAATATCCATTAATCTGATACTCCAAAAAAGTAAAAATGAAAATTAATAATGTATTAGAGATGTCGTAATTTTTTATAAATGAAATTTAAAAAATTAAAAACAATTGTACCTAGTAATGTTGAAAACTATGATCAAAATTGTTGAAGTCATTTTGATATTCGAAGAGGAAAAGAAATTTATAAGCCACTTTTTCTGAAGAATGATAGTGGTTCTAAATTTCATAATCAATTGAATTTATAGATAACAAAAGCCTTTTTTATTTGAAAATGTTAAACTCGAGAGGAAACAAAAACTGATCATTCTCCTATATTGAAAATGAATTGAAATGTTTGGTAAAAATTTATAAGACCTCAGCCTTAAACATTTTATAATCTTATGTTAAGTCAATAATATGAATTTATTTCACATTGATGATCTTTTCAAGTTTATATCTTTATATAATTTGGCCATAAATTATACATAACAACTCAAATATTACAAAGTAGGCACTTCTACTCACTATACGTTTTTTCAAAAAAATAAAAACTTTTAAAAAGAAATATTATTTTGTTTCATTTTTAATCATCATAACTTTTAATTTATTCCATAATTGACTCTATTCTTCTTTAAATCCTTTGAAAAACATTTCAAAACTTGAGATGAGCATAAAAATCTGAGAAAGTGATATAAAAAGAAGGAAAACTGTTATTCTTGTGGAAACATGTAAACCATGAATACATTATCACAAAGTAATAAATTTCACCCTTAAGAGGTAGTAAATAATTTTCTATGAATATAATATCATTTATTACCTTTTTATGTAATCATATGATTACCATAAAACCTATAGAAAATAATATATAACATATAAAGGTAACTTGGGACATAATCATACTTAAATGGAATAACCATGCAGTCGACTTCCATATTTGTCACACTTAAAAATGTAATATCTATATGACCAAATTATATTCACAATTAATTGGAGTTTATAATGTAACTAATCATCCTTGGTTTATCACGGAACCACCCACCTTTGGCTTATCACATAACAACCAGTCAAATGTCCAAGTACCATGATATAATCACAACATATAAAAGATTAGAATTATCAAAACGTCACTCATAAAATATCATTTAAAATCATAAGAAATCATTTCAAGATATTTAAATAATAAAAACCATTTTCAATACCAAAAAGAAATGGGAATAAGGGATTATTTTTTCATTTAAAAACATTAAGGCTTCTAGTGGAAGCCAAATATCAAATAATGGTTATAGGAGTAGAGAAATCATTGTCACCATATAAGTTAAAAAACATTAACTTTGTCATTTTGTAAATAAAGTAAAATGATATGTATTTAAATACTCCTTTCATAAAAATTAAATTAAATTAAAATTGTAATGGGTTGATTATACACCTTATAAAATAATGTAGTGTATAACATCAAAATATGCCTAAATAAAAAGAGATTGTGATGAAGTCCCTTAAAAAGATCATTTTTAATAAAATAGTTTGAAAATGTGTTTTTACTATAAATACACATAAAATAATTAGAAATAAAATATAATACATTCAAAATTAATTTCTCAAATAATAGTTGAACGATATAATCAAGAAGTAGAAGTGTGCCACAAAGAATGGAAATTGGGTTAAGCAATTCCCTTACATTGAGTCTGACTCATCAAATACTATATTTATATTACTAAATAGTAAACATAGGTTAATATAAAATTTATTGAGAACCTTTTTCATATTTATTATTCCTTTTATATCACTTTTTATCAAGTTCTACAAATTACATAATTATTAAAGTTCATGTCGGATGCTTTGTCGTTATTCGGTACTTGAGTTGAAAACAAACTTGATAAGTAGTCAATAGTCCATGTGGTCATGAGTCCATCATCTCAAAAATATAAAACATGATATAAATATCTGATATATTAATTATTTAATTATATTTAATATTCTTTAAATATATTCTAAAAACATTGTTCATAGAGATGGTAGGCTGTAAGTATGATTGAACACTATTTTCGTTTTTCCTATCATATTTAAATAATGAAATTAAATTAAACTAAATTAAATTTATATAATTATTTAAATATATAACATAATTAAAGTATAATTTATATTTCATTTATATCATATATTTTTACTAAAATAATCCTTAATACATTCCATGTGATGTGTGAACAGATCACATCGTTTTGAAGAGGTGATAGTTCACACATCCCCAATGAAGTTATCATATAAAAAAAATATGGAAAGCATGAAGGTATGTTTAATATAACATTTAAAGAATATTAAATAGTTTATAATATACATATTAAAATCTTATTTCACCATAAAAATAGTTTTAAGACCATCCATGAAGGCAGTAATGGAAAAATAACCAAAACATTATTCACGAATGTGATTAACCAGTGTAACTTGGATAACAATTTCATTTCCTTGAATTATAAGAGGTGAGAAATGGAATAGGTGTTATATATTCCATTATAAACATAAAAATCTTGAATATACATGGTTTTATAGTTATAATTCATTTATGGATGTGGGAGGTGAGGGGAAAGTAGAAAAAAGAAATTAAGAGACGTACTTTGAGAAAATTACCTCTTGAACATCCCCTCCTTGAAAGACCCTTAAGGACCTTGGATTTGGTATTTTGGTGAGAGAATAATCACTTGGGCATTGGTAGAGTGAGAAGGAGATGTTTGGGTAGATATTTGAGAAGCTAAAAGGCTTTTTGGGCGGAAATGAGGATGTGAGGGGTGGTATTTATATTTGAGGAGAGGTGGGTTGAAGTGATTAAATTATTGATTATTTTATATTTAAAGATAACAACATTGAGGTGGAATTAATTTAAACAAATTATGATTTCAATTAATGGTTTTCAGGATAGTTAGGTTAAAGATACACCTAATTCAACCTATAAATGTTGTAGTTTTTAGGTATTTTAAGGCATTTCCCTTTTAACATTAACACGTTTTATTTTTTTACCTATATCACAGAAAATATTTTTTTTACCATGGAAAATTTTTTATAAAAAAAATGAAAATGACCTTAAAAACTAATTTAGTCCTTCTGATTACAAATATTCAATTAATTTTACTCAATTAAATTCATTTAATTTAAAGTATAATATTTAAAATTAATTCCACAGACAAAATGGAAAAGCGAGTTTTTAAAGTAAAATGTTCAAAAGATTAAAGTGTTTATATATATTTTTTCAATTTAAAAATGATTCAAATGACATAAATTGGATTAAATGATAAAAATATTTTTCAATTACACTCTAAAAACAATTAAAATTATAATCTAACTATATAAATTTATTCGAAAAAAACAGTTTTGAATTAAAATGATGTATTTTTCACTATCATTAAAAAATAAATATTATCAGAAAAATAGAAAAAATTTATCCAAAGTAATTTTTTGTCCCACTTCCAAATAATAAGTTTATTTTGTAAAATAAAACTTATAAAAGTGTTACGAAATATGGGTTAACCATCAAAATGTGGCAAAAATGTCTTTCTTGAAAAATAATTTTTTTATAAATAAAATTGAATTTTTTCTTATATAATGTCTTAAAAACACATAAAATGAATTATAAAAATTAAATTGAATATATTATATATATTTATATATTTTATTAATATAATCCAAAAATATTGATTTATTATTTTATAAACATAATTATTCTCATTTAAATAGTTTTTCATAAAAAAAATCGTTTATATTCAATTGGGTTTTATTTCATTTTATAATTAATTTGGTAACCAATAAATCATTATATAAACATGTGTAAAAACTATATTCATAATTTAATTAATAATTTTTATTCCCACCATTCCAACATCTAGGTTATAATGATAAAATTTAAATAATAATATTTAGTTGTTTTTTTAAGCTTGATGGGGCGTATCATGTATGATATCGAACATAGTGTTTATTTACTAAAACATGGGATGTTACATTCTCAAACCTTTTGGAAATTTCATCCTCATAATTTGAATTTGGGGCCAGTAACTAAGGTATAAATTTTAAAAATACCTTTATTTCAATCCCACATCGGAAAAAGGATTTATTAAACTACCACTTTGAAAGATAAAAAGGGAAGTACGAAGATCACTTGAGATAACACATACTAGGTTTCCATGTAAGAAAAAATGGATATAGAAGAAAAGATAACTATCCCGTTTTAATAGAGAGTGATAGAAAACATGGTCAGGAAAAAGTTAACAATCACACAACTATAAATCTGCGATGATCTAATAGACCATTTGATTCATTGAAAAGAAGAACTAGGATAACATTTTTTGTTTCAATATCTTTTCCATGGAGTCATAGAATTCATTTACATCATTAACTAAAAATATATTGAAATATAATTACTTGAAAAGTATATATTCATTCGTTAACCAAATTACACCACACAATCATCTTTTTCTCCTAACAATGAGCATTCAAGATGATTTTTCATGCTCGAAGAACTAGAATAAACATCTATAGAATCATATAATCCACAAAATATTAACTATATATTCCTCCTATATTGAAACATTAACCAAAACCAATTTGGTAAGGTTAATATAAAACAATTCTCTAAAAGAAACCATTATATGATGAAAAACTTATTTTAAGCTCTAAAATTAAACTATAATACAAAAAGTTAAACATAAACCATTTAAAAATAGGTTCCATTAAAATACCTAAAAAATAATTCAAACTAATTTTGAAACCCAAAACATAGAAGAATTTAATTACATAGTTTTCCAAGATAAATTTTAACATTTACCTCTAAATAACATCGATCACTCATAATGCCTCATACCAAAAATGTAATTTCCAAAATAACATGTTCTCTAAGATAAGTTAATCATTTACATAAATAAACCAAATAACTATAAGTCCATAATAAAAACATAGATTCTTAAAAAATAAAATTCAACCATTACTCCATAAATAAAATACCAAAGTATTCTATTTACCTTAGTCATATTGGGTTTCCAAAATAGTGAACATCTTCCAAAATAACATTTATCACAAAATCCAGAAATGATTTTATAGTACCATAGTTATAGATATGATAAAACATATGTTCTTAAATCAACTTAGTATTATTCCATAAACTTGTTTAACTAAAAATAAAAAATCATACTAATTAGGGACTTCACATAGGCCATTGGTAGGCGATTCACCCTTTTCGTCCTTCTGTTGTGGGTTTGATTCCTACAGCCTTGTCCAATGAAATGGTTTTTCATCCATCCTATGGGTTTTCTATTTTCTAATTTTTATAAAATTCCTAAAATGAGGTAAAATACTCAAAAATAACCATAAAATTTTTTAACCTAACATATTTTCTTATAACTATCATCATCATCCCAAAAATTAATAACCCACAATTACCTCAAAAATTAACATTCATATAAACATAAAGGTTATACATAAATTTAAAATTATTTCTAAAAAAGAAAAGGCAATTCTTCCTCAAATAAAATGTTCAAACATCAAACTTAAGGGTTACATATATCACAAAAATATTCTTCCAAATTACTCCCACCAGCAAAGGAGTATTTATACTTTTAAAAATTTCCTCATCCTACATAACTCTTGAATCCCTTATATGTAGACTTCTTAATCATTCATCATTCTTCATGATACCCTAAAAGTTATTTTACATCTTTGTAATGACCCGTCCCTTAGGGCCAATGCCATGACTACCATAAGCCCGCCTTCTATAGGCCAAGGGCTAGTGACTAGCACCAAAAGGCGTATTCCCTAAAATAGGAAGGCATTGAATTTAAACCTGTTCAAACACACAATCCAAGGACACAACAAGAAGAAAACCTGAAGTAAACTACTATAATAAAAGTGTGCTGAAAGTAATAGGGTTCGGAATACAAGCCCAACTGAAAAGTACATATACAATTGAAAATAGAAACGTAGCTCCTGGATCACCCACCAAGGATCCTACCTGAAGGGTAGGTATAGATTTTCTCCAAAACAATCCACGCCAGCCCGTCTCCTCCATGTACCACCTAGTCCTAACTCTCTCAAGTCTCAGCCCGACTGCTCCTCGTCTGCACAAGACACAACAAGGTGCGGGTGAAGCCTGTACATGGGTGAGTATAACAATACCCAGTAGGGGATCCCGAGACCCCCAAAGGTATCTCGATAATCCAAAATGGAAAAAATCACAATATATATCTCAAAGGTAATATCACAAGCATGAACTAAATCATGAAGTACAAATAAAAAGAGAAAGCTCACTCTGACGGTATACTTCAAGGTTACTAGGATAGGGATGACTAGTCGTATAGCCAGATCATCTGATCCGTAGAAACTCTACTACTGAGTCATACTAGTCATTGGTGCAGACCCATATTGGTCACTGGTGCAGACCCGTATTGGTCACTGGTGCAGACACATATTGGTTGCTGGTGTAGACCCGTATTGATCGCTGGTGCAGACCCGTATTGGTCGCTGGTGCAGACCCATATTGGTCACTCTTCATCTTTATGTCACTGCCAGCCACTAGATTCCCGCTCACAGCCCACATGATTCTAGGAGAACCGCTCCTCAAGCCATTGGTAATATTTCAACCAGTACAAAGTCTCGTAAAAATCATACACAAAGAACCGCCCCGACATAGGGTTCCCAACATGACAGATGACGTGTCGATTAGACGCTCGGTCTGTGAGATATGGGCACTTTTGTAAAAAGGGATCGGTTGGATTAAAGTCTGATCCAACCTAATCCACATATCAAACTACTCAAAACTCACATAGAGTATCTTGAAAGGACAACCTTTTCGCAAGTATCCTTATGCCATAGACGACACGTCGATCGGACGCCTGGTCTGTTAGTTACACCCCTTTCCCTGAAATGGGGGTGAACAGACCTTGGTCCGGCCTAACTCGGTCGGGACCGCCAGAATATACAAAAGGTACCACTTCCAAAAAGGGGTACCAACTCCACTGACAGTGTGTCTAACAGATAGCTGGTTCGTCAGTTATGGGTGTTTCTTTATTTGGGTTCTGGTTGGGTCTGGGCCCTGTCCGACTCGGTTAGACCGGCCCAACGTAATGGGTCCTGGGGTATACCTGACCTCGCTCGAGTCCGGCCCACCAGGGGTCAGCCTATAACACTAGGTCCGGCCCATCAGGGTAGGCTTGACTTTTTCGCGAGCTCGGGCCCCGGTTGGCCCCACCTATCGTGTGGGGCTCGACCCACCCGCACTGGCCCGTTGAGTCGTGGGGCCGATCTAGTCTACTGGCAAGTGCGACCCACTAGGTGGGTCTAGCCTACTTGGATGGACCATTTCCATCTCGGTATTCTCGAAGGAGGACCGTTGAGTCCCACTGGCCCCACGGTTGCGGGGCCATTTTGGCCAGCAGGTGGGGTGCTGCCCCACCGTGATTCAACAGTCGACCATTCGGCTGACCGACTTCTACCAACACGATGCAGTGTGGGGGCCACACCTCCCATTCCAGTCGTGGCTACTCTGCGCCACCCTCCATCTGCCGCGACCCACTATACATGACTGCTACCACCGCCTGCGCTTGCGTGGGCCACCCTTTTTGTCCTACATGGCTGGCTCGGGCCGATCGCCTTCAACCACCGCGGTGAGCCATCGCGTTCCGCCTTCCACTGCCCGTGGCCAGTTTCCATGGATCTCCTCCGGCAACTTCCAGCTACTGCCGTCATGGAGCACCTACAGTTTCTTCCAAGGGACACCAGACGCACTCCAATGGTCCGTTCATAGTGTTGTCTGCGCCTACGGCTCTCCTGGGGTGCCATCGTCAAAATGTGACCCGCTAATTCGCGTTGTCGTCAACTTCAGGAAATCGTCCCCGAAGAATGCAACATGAATAAAGCGGTGGAGAGTCCATGCATTGTTTTTTTGGACCATTCCCTCTATGTTAATATGATATCATAAGGGAGCAAAGAAATCATCATTTATGAACTTAAAAACAAACCCCCTACCTGGATAATACGTCCGCTGACGAAGATCAATGGAACCTCCTTCATCGTTGTCATTAGTTCGCGATTCTGTGGTGCTCGTCACTACACACTGAATCTAGCCTCATCCTTCAGGTGGTTAGCATCGTGGTACTTTTCTAGAGCTTCATCGCTTGGTGAATCCGTGCCAACACCCCTCCATGAGATCCATATAAATAGGAGAGGAGAAAGAGTGTGTCCCGCACAAAGAATTAATTAGTTTCAATTAATTAATGAACCTACCAAATTCCCAACGCTATGATTACAAACAAGGGACAGTCAAGTAATTAATGGCTTGACATGTCGTCGGTCCCGCAACCATCGCTCGTCCGTTGGAGAAAAGAAAAAGAAATAAAATAACCTAACATGTTATTTTATTAATCTTTCAAAGTTCTGCAATATTAACTTTTTTACCCGACCTACTGTGGTTGAAGTGAATCCTCCCTTAAGCGAATACCAACATTGAAATTTCAATGGTTCCCTCATATTTCTAATCTAATAACCGGTTCAAAAGATAAAAAACACCACACACACATTTAGAGAATGTACCTTAAAAGGATTTAATAAATTATTAACATTCACCCTCGACCCGCGCCGGTCGAGGTTAGGCTCTGCCTAAGAGGAACACAACCCAACAAACTCAACAGTATTTTCGTATTTTTAATCTGAGTTACCATTTATAAGTTATAGATTATAAAAATAAAATAATTGTTACTTAATTATTTTATTTAGGGCCAAAAACTAACTTCTACTATTTGCTTGTGCCGGCCAATGTTAGGGTCTTCCTAAGGAAAGCCTACCCTCACGAGTTCATCCATGGTCTCAGATTTTTAATATGAGTCACCACTCGTGAGTTATAATAATTTTAAAAATAAAATAACTTTATTTACTTATTTTATTTACTGTTATACCATTTTCATGTTTTCTCACCAAAGGCCTATGTTGACTAAACTTATGTTACGCCTTGTGTAAAATCGCTATCCTGAACACAAAAACTCCCCTGTATTTCTAATCCGGTCACTTGTTTAGGAGTTATTCCACTTTTTAGAAAAAACGGTCACACACTAATTTTTAGACGTAACATTTTTTAACAAATAATTCCGGGCACTCTGGGACTTGGAATCACGCGCCGTTAGATTTCGTTGTCTCGAAATAATTTCATATAATTAAAAAATATTATATGGAAGTTCTAGGACATTACATTCTCCCCACTTTAAGGACTTACATCCCCAAAAGCCAAAACAAAGGAAAATAAAACAAATGAGGGTATTGAGCATTAATATGTGCTTCCCACTCCCATGTGATCTCCTGGAGGTTTCCATGCTGCCACTAAAATCACACCAGAGGGATCGATCGTCCATGAAGGACCCAATACCATCAATCCTCTATCTCCACCAGGATCTCCGTAAGAGTCACCCCATCGTCAAAGTCCAACTCACCCAAGTCGATAAAGTGCGATGTATCATGCACGAATCTCCTCAGTTGTGACACATGGAAAACATTATGCACCCAGTGCATCTCTGCGGGAAGAGATAGACAATACACCACCTATCTCACTCTATTGAGAAGCTAGAAAGGTTTTATAAACCTCAGAGATAGCTTGTCACCCCGGCCAAAACATTGTAATCCTCATCAGGGTGATACTGTAGGAAAACATGGTCTCCCTCCTTAGACTCCAAGGGTCTCCATCTCTTGTTGGCATAAGATTTATTCTTTCTCTATGAAGTCTTTGCCTACTAACAATTGAGGTATCGATACAAACTCTGCCACTTCTCCCTTCATCCCAGGCCACCAGTACTGACGCCGGAGTTCCTATTGCATCTTCGCCACTCCATGATGTACCATTAAAGGGGATCACTACAAGAAAAATGATATATAGCCACTGATCAATAGCCACAATTTAATTTATCCATGGCTATAGTTAAGATAAAACCATAGAGAGATTCTCCCCCATTGAAACAACCACTCTAATTTTTCTCTCCCACCCTCACGCTCAGGTTTTTGCTTGCCTCTCCCACCCTTGCGTTTGCGATTTCCTATCCCACCCTAACACTTGGGTTTCCTCTCCCACCCTTGTGCTCGATATTTTCTCTCCCAAAGCCCTTATCCTCACTAGATATTCACGCGATCGATTCTCCCTCATCAGATCCTCACCGGATTCACCTTTTCGGTTCCACCATCCTTTGTCGGTTTCTCCATTCTCAGTTTCTCTATCCCCCGCACATTCATTCCCTCCTACATACCCTTCTTCGTGCGTTCCTCCTACTTTAAATTCATCGGTCAATGATTCCCTTATTCATGATCGAGATCCCCATCCTCCGCACGATCAAACTGCCCCTCTTCACGATTGAGCTCCCCTCTTCTAGCGTTCATCGTTTCACTTGAGGTACATTTCCTTATGGATTTTTTTACCATTTCTAGAAATTTTGGGTGAAATTGGCGGTCTATTGTTGGATCTGAATCTACGGATTATACACAAGAGGGGGGTGAATTGTGTCTTTTTCAAATTATTACAATCTCTTCAACTTAGACAAATTCTGTTCACTATGCTTTTGCACGATTAAATATGCAGCGGAAAAAGTAAAAGCATGAACACACGGATGTATAGTGGTTCGGGGAACAGAAGGCCCCTAGTCCACTCCACCAACGCTCAAATCCACGAGCTTGGCGATTTTCACTATCTGGTCCTCGTTTCCACAGACCCGTCCACAACTGAGTACAGGCAGTTGACACCTTTACAAGATTCAGGCAAACACAGCCTTCCTGGTTCAAACACGAACCCACACAGCTTAGAACGAGAAGCTGATCACTCAAAAATAAAAGGGTTTCGATAAAGAAACACTTCTCCAGTTGTTCTTCACAATTGCAACAGAATGCAATTGACAGTAGATAGATCGTCGTCTTCAGAAAATAAAGATCTGTAATCAAAACAGTTCTGAGTCGATCCAGTTGCAATAGATATTACCAGAAGCTTCACAACTTCAGCAGTAGTAGATTCACAACAGATAGTCGATGTAGAACACGTGAATCTGCTTTCAAGATCTTCCTTTGGTAATAAAGATCTTACACTTCTTCTCGATCACCAGAAAAGAATGCTTTCACACAGTCTCTGTTTTCTTGCTCGTCAAAAGATCAATATATATCACACACTTTCCTGTGCATATATATATATATCTGAAGTTTCCAAGATAGAACATATATTCAAATATGAGAAAATCTTTCGCATAAAATAGATCCATGAAAATCTCCTTTAGATTCGCGATTTTAAATGAAACAACAGAGCCGTTGTAACTCTCCTGAAGAATCGGCACAAAAAGCTCCGTTTAAATCAATCATTAATCCGTTGTAAATCGTCTTTGATTCAGTCAAAGTCGTATTTAAGAATCAGCTCGAAATCCGCCTAATAATCCGCTTGCTTGACTAATTCAAAAAGAAATATCATCTGTCAAAAATATCCCGACGCCAAACGTAGGGTTGTTGACGTGGCTTCAAACGTAGGGTTCACAAACGTAAGGTTCAGAACGTAAGGTTGAACATACATACTTTCTCTTCAGCATTCAAACGTAGGGTTATTCATCCATACTTTCTCTTGCTTCAACTCTCCAAAGAACGTACGGTTGATTATAAAGTAATGTTGATGATCCATACTTTTGAGAAACAAACTCAACACTGAAAACTAACGTACGGTTTCTCTTCCATACTTGTCCAACAACGAAAACGTAAGGTTCCTTCCAAACGTAATGTTCTTCTTCCATACTTTTCAACAACGTAAGGTTCATTAACCATACGTTTCAAAATAACATAAAAAGTAAACTTTTCATCCATACGTTACGTTCATCAACGTAGGGTATGAACAGTGATTCCAGTACGCGCTAAAATTGATCTTGCGCTACAGTGATTCCAGAATACGCGCTAAAATTGATCTTGCGCTACAGTGATTCCAGAATACGCGCTAAAATTGATCTTGGAATAAATGAAGTATAAAATCTCGTTATATAAAATAAATTCCTGCAAAATACTCAACGAAATAATTAGTAAATAATTAAGGGTATTTGTGAGCATCAAAATCATCATAAAGAGACAGAGTATTATTTAAAATAATCTCCCCCTTTAAAAAACATTATTTTGATTTGTTTAAATACATTGCTCAACAATCTCCCCCTTTTTGATGATCACAAAACCCATAAAATAATAGAACTAATTTAATTGCAATCTTTGTTAAAAAAATTAGTTTTATAAAATTTTAGAATTTTGAAAGGATTAAAACAATATTTAACTATAAAATTTCTCCCCCATAATTCTCATAAAAATAAATTTTCAAATAGAACGAATGAATTTAAATGTTGTGTTTATCCAAATTCTCCCCCTTTTTGTGATATCAAAAAGAATGAAAAATTACGGATTTGAACACATTCATTATTGCACTGAACTATAAGTAAATGCTATAATTAACTGTGTATGGATAAGTGAATATCTTATACTGGCTAACTTAATCATAAATCAATAAATAACAAAACAAAAAGATTAGAAAAGAATTTTCATTCACAAGCTACGACAGTGATATACAGAGGAATCAAGGTTTAGGGATAAGACAGGGAAAAAAAAGGTGTCTATCTCCTTTGGATTGCGGTCTTGATCTCTGTAAACTGGTCTCGAAGCCTCTTCATCATCCCATCTCCTAACTTGATGATAAGATCTCTGTTCTCCTGAGTCATATGAATATCTTCAATCAAATTAACTCTGAAAAATTCATGCATTCTTTCTTCCTTTTCAACAAAAAGAGCCAGCTTTTCTGATAACTGATTCAAAAGAATCCTAATCGGTTGCTCTCCAGATGTCAACTGATCTACCAAAAATTTCTGATTATCTAGCAAAACTGACAAAGGGGCACTGTTGCACTGAAGATCGTGTAATCTGTCACTCATATTGCTCAGTGCTCCAGTTATTGCTTGAAATCTTCGAATCAAATCAGGTGAAGAACCTGATCCACTCACAGCACTATTTGCAACAGATTCAAATTTATTCTCCATGTAAATCTTCATCTCAGACAAATCATCTTTTGTTACCATCTCTGACTTCAACTGATCAACAGCATTCAACATATCAGTCTTAAACAAATCTACTTCTTGTCTTGAAACAGTAGATTCTCTCAGCTTCTGAAACTTCAACTGTTCTAAGTTCAGAGAATTTCTGAGACTAACATTCTCAGATTCCAACTGAGAAATACGCTTGTATAACTCAACAACTTCTTCTTTTCTCGAATCAGGGGCACCCTGTGCTTGATTCTCATGTCCAGAATCAGATTGATGAAGCAGGACAAGGGGTAAAGAATCTGCATCTGATTGTTCTTTGTCCTGAACAGGTTGATCTACTGAGCTATCCTTTGAAGCTTGAAACTCTTCCACTGAAAAATCTTCCTGAAGTACCTCTGTATTTACTTCAGAAGTATGTTCATCACGAACAGCAGTCTCTCTGACTTCTACTGAATTATCAAGAACAATATTTTCATGAACTTCTTGAGGTCGGGCCACTTCTTCACCAGGCACTGCCTCCATAAGTTGTTCTTGTGGAATTGCTTCTTCAATATCCACAGCAGCAGTCTGAGGTTCTAGTTGAATTTCCGGTTGAGCTACTGGTTCCTCTATCGGTGCAGTCCTTTCCACAACAGCTTCCCTCACAAATGAATAAGAAATTACTGGATCAGAAGATTTCAAGACAGGAGAGATGATTTCTTCATCAATTGACCTCTTCCTTCTAGATTGAAGTCCTTCTTGACTTCTCTCTTCTTCAACTTCTTCCATCTCAAGGCGAATTCTTCTTGCCACTGTACTAACTCTGGATTCTGCCTGTCCTTCCTTGGACTTAGCTGGTTGAGCCTGAGCACTCTCCGAGTCTTCCTCAGCTCCAACAGGTAAAAGTTTTCCTTTAACTGTGCTCCAGAAATATCCCACTTTCCTTAAAGTTCCAGCATTAAAAACATTACTGTGGTGACATTTCACCCCAGCACTTACCAGTCTGATCATTCCCCTTTTATATAAAAACAAAGAAATGAACCTTCCATATGGGAAAAAGGTCATTCTTGCTTCACTCTGACAGCAGTATCTTAGATATCTTATCATAAATCGAGGAAAATTAAACTTGATATCACTCATCAGAAGATACATTATATACATGTCAGGGTATAGAATTTTCTCCATTTCAGCCATCCTTGGTGCTAAACCGGTCTGAACAAACTTTACTAAGATTTTCTGATCGGGCTCCAAATCTTTAATAAGCACCTTCTTTATCACTTTTGTTCCAAACAGAAAAGACATAATGTCTTCAGACTTATGTACAGAATCTCCAATATTCCGTAAATCAAAATGAAAAACTCCTTCATGGGGGCAGTTAAGAATCTGACTTATTTCTACAGATGATATGGAAAAGTCCTTATCCTCTATCTGAGCCAATAAACTATCCTCCGTATCCCCAAGGCTAAACTGAACAGTTCTAAAGAAATGTCTCATTTCTGCCTCATATAGAAACTCAGATTTTTCACTATTAAAGGCTTGCTCAAGGCCTTGAAACGACAACGCTTGCTTCAACAGCAAATTAGTTTCAAACAACCATTCTAAATCGATGACTTTACCTTGCAGTATCTTCCGACCAACTACTTTAGATTTCTTTGCAGCACTGCTCTCGGCTTCATCTGGACGCTTAGTCTTTGCCATTTCAACAACGATTTCTGAAGGTTCGAAAGTTTAGGGTTTGAAGATTCAGAAAAGGGTTTTGGAGCAGATGTGCGGTTTTAGGTTTTCGAAAGGGTTTCCGAAAAAGATGAAAACAGTTTAGAAGGTGAAACGGTTCTGACAGCCTTGATTCCCGTGTAATCACTAATCATTACTTTTATTTAAAACAAAATAAAATTACTTATAGCGGGAAACAGAAAATTAAACAGAATTCGAAAACAGAATAAGATTAAAAAGAAACTATTTAAAATTAAATAAACCTAACTCCCCCTTAATAAATTCAAACCTTGCCGTGGGAAGTGGTTTAGTAAAAATATCTGCTAATTGATTTTCTGTATTTACAAATTCTAAAAATATATCCTTTTTTAACACATGATCTCTTAAAAAGTGATGTCTTATATCAATGTGCTTAGTTCTAGAATGACTAATAGGATTTTTTGAAATATTAATTGCACTAGTATTATCACATAAAATAGGCGTATTATTGAAATTTAATCCAAAGTCCATAAGAGTGTTTTTCATCCACAACACCTGTGCACAGCAACTACCTGCAGACACATATTCTGCCTCGGCTGTTGACAGGGCAACTGAGTGTTGTTTCTTACTAGACCATGATACTAAAGACTTTCCTAAAAAGTGACATGTTCCTGAAGTACTCTTCCTATCTAATCTACAGCTTCCAAAGTCTGCATCTGAATATGAAATTAAATTAAAATCAGAGGTTTTTGGATAAAGCAGAGATTGATAAATAGTACCTTTTAAATATCTAAAAATTCTTTTAACAGCAGTTAAATGGGATTCTTTGGGATTTGATTGAAATCGAGCACAAAGACATACTGAATACATTATATCTGGTCTACTAGCAGTAAGATATAACAAACTACCAATCATACCTCTATATAACTTGTTGTCCACTGATTTTCCAGTTTCATCCAAATCAAGTTTTATATTAGTACACATAGGAGTTGTAAATGTCTTGCTGTTTTCAAGTCCAAATTTCTTAAGTAAATCAGTAATGTATTTGCATTGATTTAAAATATTTCCAAAATCTTTTTGAAATATTTGAAGACCTAAAAAGAAATTTAATTCTCCCATCATACTCATTTCAAATTCTTTTTGCATTAATTCTGAAAATTCATGACAAAGAATTTTATTGGTTGATCCAAAAATTACATCATCAACATAAATTTGAACCAACAAAACATTATTTTTCACAGTTTTCTTAAAGAGTGTTGGATCTGCTAGTCCAACAGTAAAATCATTTTTCAAAAGAAAAGAACTTAGTCTTTCATACCAAGCTCTAGGTGCTTGTTTAAGGCCATAAAGAGCTTTAGTAAGTTTGAAAACAGAATCTGGTTTTTGAGAATTTTCAAAACCAGGAGGTTGCTCAACATAAACTTCCTCCATTAAATAACCATTTAAAAAGGCAGATTTAACGTCCATCTGAAATAATTTAAAATTCATATGAGATGCATAGGCTAAAAGGATTCTAATAGCTTCTAACCTGGCTACAGGTGCAAAGGTCTCATCATAATCTATTCCTTCTTCTTGATTGTATCCTTTAGCTACTAATCTTGCTTTATTTCTAGTTATTATCCCTTGATCATCCTGTTTATTCCTAAAGACCCATTTAGTTCCTATTACTGGATAATTATGTGGTCTTTCAACTAATTCCCAAACCTTATTTCTCTTGAACTGGTTCAATTCATCCTGCATTGCTATTACCCAGCTCTCATCATCTAAGGCTTCTTCTATGGTCTTAGGTTCTTGTTGGGATAGGAAAGCAGAGAATTCAACTATGTTTCCAAAGTTTCTTCTAGTTTGAATACCAGTCTCTAAGTCACCTATCACAGATTCTAAAGGGTGATTCTTTAAGGTTCTAGACTGTCTAGGCATTACATTCAAAGGCTCTTCAGTATCATGTTCTTCTGAACTGGACTGAATTTCTTTTATATCATTTTCAAAATCATTCTTTAAATTCTCAGGTCTCATGTTTTCATTAGAATCAGGTTCATCTATTTGTTCTATCCTTTTCTCAAAAGGATCAGATTCATCAAATTTCACATGAACTGATTCTTCAACAATCCTTGACTTTTTATTATAGACTCTATAAGCTTTGGAGGTTGCAGAATATCCTAAGAAAATACCTTTATCAGATTTTGGATCAAATTTACCAAGATTATCTTTGGTATTCAAGATGTAAACCTTGCATCCAAAAACTTTAAAGTAATTTACTTTAGGTTTTCTGTTATTCCATAGTTCATAGGGTGTCTTTTTCAAAATAGGTCTTATTAAAATTCTATTCATTATATAACAAGCTGTATTAACAGCTTCTGCCCAGAAATATATAGGTAGGCTATATTCATTTAACATAGTTCTAGCCATTTCTTGAATAGTTCTATTTCTTCTTTCTACAATCCCATTCTGTTGAGGTGTTCTTGGAGCAGAGAAGGTGTGTTTAATACCCATGTTTGAGCAAAAGGAATTAAATTCCTGGTTCTCAAATTCTCCACCATGATCACTTCTCAATGAGATTATATTAAAACCTTTTTCATTTTGAACAGATTTACAAAAACCTTCGAATAAACTAAAAGCTTCACTTTTAAATTTCAAAAAGAAGATCCAAGTAAATCTAGAGTAATCATCAACTAATACATAAACATATAATTTACCAGCTAAACTTGCTACTCTTGAAGGTCCAAACAAATCCATATGGATAAGTTCTAGAGGTTTAGTTGTAGCAACTTTATTAACAGATTTGAATGATGATTTGTGTTGCTTGCCAAGCTGACATGCATCACAGAATCTGTCATTTTCAAATTTGAGACTAGGCAAATCAGAAACTAAATGTTTCTTAGATAATTTATGTAAAGCATATATATTGCAATGACCAAGTCTTCTATGCCAGATCCAGGATTCACTTATATTAGCAGTTAAGCAATTTACTTGTTGTTTACACAAGGAATACAAATCCAAAGTATAAACATTATCAGTTCTGGGTGCTCTAAACTTAAACAGTTTATCTTTAGAAACAGTACAACTATTGTTGGTAAAATCAACAGTGTATCCATCATCACAGAGTTGAGAGATACTTATCAGATTGTGTTTTAACCCTTGTACATAAAGTACTTTGTTGATTGAGACTGTCTCTGGATCTCCAACTGTTCCAATACCAATAATCTTTCCTTTGGCATTGTCACCAAAGGTGACAAATCCTCCTTCCTTTCGAGTAAGAGAAGAGAAATTAGCTGAAGTTCCACTCATGTGTCTTGAGCAGCCACTGTCCATATACCATATTTCTTTCTTTCTTTGGTGACCTGCTTCCTGCAAAGACATTCAAACAAATTGCTTTGGTACCCATATTTTGTTGGGTCCAGGAGTGTTAGCAAGCAGTGATCTGGGTATCCAGATTTGCCTTGTTTTCTTAAAATTGATTGAATCATATAGATCATTGGAAATATAAGCTTTCTTAATTCCACATATCTGAGGTTGTCTTAGAAAACAGTTTTTAGCTATATGACCTCTTGTTCCACAGTAGTTACAAATAACCTGTTTAGTGCTAGGAACAAAATAATTTTTGTATAACTTAGGTTTTTCTCCTTTACTTCCAATTCCAAACCTTTCCTTTTTAATTACAGTTTTTCCAAGTATCTCATTTAAGGTGTTTTCTCCTTTTGTAAAAACTAATGCAGCCGTTTTATAAGATTCTACTTCATCCTGTAGAGTTTTTATTTTTGATTCAAAATTAATTTTATTTGAGTCAGCAGAATTGTATTTGTCAATTAATTCCTCATGTTGTTTTAGCAAAGTATTTCTCTCATCTGAAATAGCTTTGTACAAGTTCTTTATAGATTTATATTTATTAAATAATGAGTCATACCTTTCTTCAAGCATATTGCAGTAAGCTGCAAGTTTTCTATTTGAGAGGCTTGTTTCAGAGTTTGATTCATTATTTGAGTCAGAGGAATAGTATGAGTGTACCTCATCAGTTTCAGCCATGAAACACATATTTGCTTTTAAATTGGCTTCCTCCTTTTCTGAGCATGATTCAGAATAATTACTTGAGTCTTCAGAAACACTCCAAGTAGCTTTCATAGCTTTCTTGTCTTTCTGCTCATAATCATCTCTTTTGAAGAATTTCTTTTTCTTTGCATCTTTCAATTTTGGGCAATCCGGTCTGATATGTCCCATCTTTTTGCATTCATAACATCTCACTTCCTTGCTATCCTTTTTAAAGGATTTCTTGAAGTCTTTCTTCTTACTATAGAACTTTCTGAATTTTCTGGCTAGCTGTGCCAGTTCTTCATCCGAATTTGAAGACTCAGAGCTTTCTGATTTAGCACTCACTTCTCTGTTCTTCATCTTTCTATCCTTTTGTTGAGAAGTCACTTTCAAAGCAGTATTTTCCCTTTTTATGTAGACTTTATGCTCATTTACCTCATCTTGCATTTCAGCTTCGTACATCATCAGTGTACCAATCAGTTCTCTCATAGTTAGATCTTTAACAGAAGTTGATTGTCTGATTGCTGCAGAGATTCCATTCCATCGAGTAGGAAGTACTCTCAGTACCTTCAACGCTTGATCAGCCTGCTTGATTGGTTCTCCTAGAGCTGTTATATTATTGACAATTTCTGTCAATCTTCCATTCATCTGAGTGATGCTCTCTCCTTCAATCATTCTGAAAGTATCGAATTTTAACTTAGCAGTTGCATATCTCATCTGTCTTACATTATCTGTTCCTTCATAAGCAACAGCTATAGTTTGCCACATTTCATATGCAGTCGGGCATTGAGATACTCTGTTAAATTCGTCTGGTCCTAGACCACAGATGATTGCATTCATAGCTTTTGAATTTATGTCATACTCAGCTTCTGTAGCAGCACTCCATGTATCGGGATTTTCAGGAATTTCATAGGGAGTCAGAATCTTTGAATAGACTCTGTAACCAAGATTTTTCAGGTAAATAATCATACGTGATTTCCAGCAGCCATAATTATCTCCATTAAAGTAAGGTGCTCTGACCATTGACATTCCCTCTCTCATATCAGCCATGATACACTATGTATAATCTTTAAATACTTCTAGGCCTGATAAGACTTTAGAAATAAGAAGCTCCTCCTCTGATACCAATTGTTGGATCTGAATCTACGGATTATACACAAGAGGGGGGTGAATTGTGTCTTTTTCAAATTATTACAATCTCTTCAACTTAGACAAATTCTGTTCACTATGCTTTTGCACGATTAAATATGCAGCGGAAAAAGTAAAAGCATGAACACACGGATGTATAGTGGTTCGGGGAACAGAAGGCCCCTAGTCCACTCCACCAACGCTCAAATCCACGAGCTTGGCGATTTTCACTATCTGGTCCTCGTTTCCACAGACCCGTCCACAACTGAGTACAGGCAGTTGACACCTTTACAAGATTCAGGCAAACACAGCCTTCCTGGTTCAAACACGAACCCACACAGCTTAGAACGAGAAGCTGATCACTCAAAAATAAAAGGGTTTCGATAAAGAAACACTTCTCCAGTTGTTCTTCACAATTGCAACAGAATGCAATTGACAGTAGATAGATCGTCGTCTTCAGAAAATAAAGATCTGTAATCAAAACAGTTCTGAGTCGATCCAGTTGCAATAGATATTACCAGAAGCTTCACAACTTCAGCAGTAGTAGATTCACAACAGATAGTCGATGTAGAACACGTGAATCTGCTTTCAAGATCTTCCTTTGGTAATAAAGATCTTACACTTCTTCTCGATCACCAGAA
Organism: Viscum album; assembly: GCA_963277665.1. Lineage (NCBI taxonomy): Eukaryota > Viridiplantae > Streptophyta > Magnoliopsida > Santalales > Viscaceae > Viscum > Viscum album. The sequence continues at coordinate 1,208,359,421 of OY728143.1, read as the reverse complement.
AAGAATGCTTTCACACAGTCTCTGTTTTCTTGCTCGTCAAAAGATCAATATATATCACACACTTTCCTGTGCATATATATATATATCTGAAGTTTCCAAGATAGAACATATATTCAAATATGAGAAAATCTTTCGCATAAAATAGATCCATGAAAATCTCCTTTAGATTCGCGATTTTAAATGAAACAACAGAGCCGTTGTAACTCTCCTGAAGAATCGGCACAAAAAGCTCCGTTTAAATCAATCATTAATCCGTTGTAAATCGTCTTTGATTCAGTCAAAGTCGTATTTAAGAATCAGCTCGAAATCCGCCTAATAATCCGCTTGCTTGACTAATTCAAAAAGAAATATCATCTGTCAAAAATATCCCGACGCCAAACGTAGGGTTGTTGACGTGGCTTCAAACGTAGGGTTCACAAACGTAAGGTTCAGAACGTAAGGTTGAACATACATACTTTCTCTTCAGCATTCAAACGTAGGGTTATTCATCCATACTTTCTCTTGCTTCAACTCTCCAAAGAACGTACGGTTGATTATAAAGTAATGTTGATGATCCATACTTTTGAGAAACAAACTCAACACTGAAAACTAACGTACGGTTTCTCTTCCATACTTGTCCAACAACGAAAACGTAAGGTTCCTTCCAAACGTAATGTTCTTCTTCCATACTTTTCAACAACGTAAGGTTCATTAACCATACGTTTCAAAATAACATAAAAAGTAAACTTTTCATCCATACGTTACGTTCATCAACGTAGGGTATGAACAGTGATTCCAGTACGCGCTAAAATTGATCTTGCGCTACAGTGATTCCAGAATACGCGCTAAAATTGATCTTGCGCTACAGTGATTCCAGAATACGCGCTAAAATTGATCTTGGAATAAATGAAGTATAAAATCTCGTTATATAAAATAAATTCCTGCAAAATACTCAACGAAATAATTAGTAAATAATTAAGGGTATTTGTGAGCATCAAAATCATCATAAAGAGACAGAGTATTATTTAAAATAATCTCCCCCTTTAAAAAACATTATTTTGATTTGTTTAAATACATTGCTCAACATCTATTACAGTTCATGGGTTTGGGTTTATTTATGAATAGACAATTGGGAAGTGACGAGTGGTCAGATTTCTTAGGTTGTGTTATCAGAGCTCTTTTGGTTCTGTTTCTCTATCTATTTTCATTTTGTATTGTTATATCAAACTTTTTTATCCTATTATATTTATGTATCTTATTCCACATTGTTTTATTTAAGTTGAATATATATCCTTTTATATATATTATCTTATACTATGTTTGTAAGGATTTTTAATTATTTTTTCCATAGTTTGTTTATTTCTACATTAATATTCTTAGGAGAAATCATTCACAAAAGTGTTTTCTCAAAACCCATGTACTAGTATATAGCTTGGGGGTATCAGGTACCCCCTTTGGGCTAGTGGTGGGTTAGGTTATGTGTCTATTAAGTTGTTATATCCATGAAAGTTCATTGTAAATGGTATTAGATCCTCGGATTTAGTATAGGGACCTTGGTTCTCCAATCCATATCTTGTTATTTGTAGAAATTGGGTATGATTTAGTTGGGATTTTTATTAGGACTTTGGTGGTTGGTCATGAGTGGGTTCACAGTCACTACCCTTCATAAGGACACAAGATTTTCCATGGTTAGTGGGGTTTGACTTATGAATTTTGAATTTCACTTGATTTTTTGTGATGATGTGAAAATCCTCATTTTTATTATGTGAGTTACCTTAGGGCTCAGATTAAATTTTTTGATGGGAAAAAAATTTGTTTGGTGGAATTATGTTAGTTCACGCGGTCAGATAAATAGGGCAGTGAACAAACACTCATCCATAATGACGTTATAGGGAATGTCAGATAAATGACCCATAACCTATCTAACTACATGACTCAGTAAAGCATGGTTCTGTATCCCATTTCACTGGATGTTTACACTACCCTTAAAAATTTAATGCATAAGGAGTTCAGTCAAGGTGGGTCTTATTTTATGTTGATTATTTAAATAATTTTTTACAAGGATTTTTTTGTTGCCCCATTTTAGTCTGATTGTTCAAACCATTTTCAGTAAAATGTGAGTTTTTTATTGAAAGTTATTTTGGTTTGAAATGAAGAATTTAATCTTGTTTACAAAATGGTTTTTAATTTTGTTAAAGATTTTTGGTTTGGGGGTTACTCCATTTTTTTTGTTTCTAAAATGGAATTTTTTCCCTGGTTTTTATTTCTTTTTTCATATTGGTTGATTTGGTTATGGAATCTTGAAAATGTTTTAGTTATAAAAGTCATTGGCTATATAATTGTATGATAATTTTAGATCCCTTGTGCTATGTTCCAATTTTTTTTATTGGATGATGATTATGCGGTTAATATTTAAAACAAAAATTAATTGTGGGTGAATTTTTTGAAAAACGGTTTAGAGAAGGGTATTTGAGCATTTGAGTTGATTCCTTATTTTGTAAGGGAATTAGTGGGTTTTAAAACCAGGATAAATTTTTTTTGAACTCCCTACCAAAAGTTGAATTTTAAAAGAAATAATTTTTTTTCCAAATGGTTGTGTGCTTTTAAAAACATTAGAGTTATCAAAAAATGGATTATTTTTATTTGGGAATGTAGTTCTTTTTAAATAAATGCGATTATTGGAATATGGGTTTCCTTGTTTTCTTGTGCTTTATGGGTTTTCTCCCATCCTGTAGGTTGGGACCATTTGATGTTATTTTTGAAACATGAAAAAGTGTGGTATATGTTTGTATTTGATTAAAGCATGCCTCCCTGAATGGTATCAGGTTAAAGGGGAGTGTTTATCTTCAATGGTAATCATTTCCTTATTCATCGATCTTGCTAATTTTCAAAGTGGATAGTAAATTGTTAACCATTTTTAGATGATTGAAGGTAAAGTTTGTGAACCATTCTAGTGAGGACCAATCTTCCTATGTTTTTAGGTGTTGGTTAGTTTTGGGTATTAGTGCATGATTTTAGATCCTTGTATCCTTGAGTTATCTTCCAATTGGTAGGACCCTCTGGGTGTTCCATAGGTTTTTCTTAATTTGGTTTTTCTATTCTGAGATGTTCACTCCATAATGTTCATATTTCCATGTATGGATTCCTAGGATATGTAGGGCTTGTGGTGAATAAAAAATGATTATTGTGTGGTTGGAAACCTCCTTTCAATTATGAGCAAGGGGATGCAAGTCCACAATCATAAAATTCCTTTACATTAAAGTGGTGAAGTCAACAAAGATAAAAAGTGATTCATACAAAGAAGAGGTGGTTAAAAAATTAGCCTATATGTTTATTAAAGGCATATAAAACAGACAAAAAATAAACAAAAGTTTAAATAAATATATATACAACACAAGTTAAGTTCAAAATAGGTAAAAATTGTGGAGTAGGAAGATCCTAAGACTCTATGTTCACATCCACAAGATCCCTGCCTGGTGTCTTCCATATGAGTATCCTTCTCATCAGAATAAATCTAATTAAGATGGTTAATATTATCAATAGACTGGATAGTTACCTATTATGGATAATGTGAAACCAAGGTGGAAACTGGCTACCCATTTAGAATGGGTTGGTCTAAAATAAGAGGAGTCTAATATGGGGTACTGTGTGCAGCCTCCTCATATACTACTAGGGAACTCTACACTGTATCCGTGTTCTATGTCAGATTTTATGTTGAGGGATACTCATTAAGTACCTTTGTAATCTAAAAATATGTGCTGGTTTTGGTATTATGGTTAAAAAAGTAGTTCTCTTAACCTTTTTTGGTGGCATGTCCCTTCCCCTTGATTTGGTAAGCCATCAAATACTCATTTTGGGTAGTCGGGATGCTGATATCAATAAACATTTGAATATAGTGTTGGCTTGTCAGGCCACTAATTTTAGTCAGAATAGGGATAGGGGTAGATAAGTCAATGTAAGAGGAATTCTATAAGGCCAGGGAGGTCTTAGAGAGATAAACTGGGTTGAATAGTGGCTCGGTGATCAATAACCCACATCCCTGTAATAGAATATGAATTTGATCGATATAGAAATGGATAGAGGCACCCAAGTAGTGAAACCACACCTCCAAGGTGAGGGTGAGTGAATATGGTTAGGCATGGGAAATAGATACCCCCCCTTTTAGTCTCTTTTTGGGTGATCCAATGTCCCAATGTTCCTAGAGATAGATCCTCACTCTCAAAAATAGTGTACTCGGGTGACCACTAATACTATTTATCAATCAATATAAATAGGCCCAACATAAGTAGATGATTAAATTCAATCAAATATAATTCGAACATAGATGATATTGGGATTGAGGCCTCAAAGATGATGAGGTTATCTTCCATATGTGTAATAAAGTTTCCTCCCACCAGTGTAACATCCTTCCTCTTACCTATTGGATTGGTAATGGGAAGAGGTTTTATTAACCTTAGGTAGAATCCCCAGAACATCAAAGTCTATAAATATGTTCCAGGGTAATACTAGATAATTGGGGGGGGGGGTGATTTTTCTAGATATGAGAATAACCTACTGAATACAAAAAAAATACAACCAATTTTATATTATACATTCAATGAAATACAATACAACCCAAACTAGATATAATATCAGAGTAGCAGATGAAATAAAATAAATGATACTACACATATGTTAAAAAAAGAAAGAACTCAATGACAATGATGTGGCATCAATATAGGCATCACCCCAAACCAGCACCAAGATCCAACTCCAAGTTCCAAGCCAACAACATTATGATGTATCACTAGAGAAGTACGACACCATGCCTTTACATATATCTTGGTGCACAACATCTACAATGGAACGAAAGATACCAAGTAATGGGTGAGTATAAAATTGAGTAGGTAATCCCCAAATACATCACAACATATACCACTAGTAAATATAACAAGTTATCTCACATTTATATTTATATCATAATATAATTAGAGGGAATTGGGGGGGGGGTTGGGGGATGGTGAAGACTAGGGGGGTTGGGGGCTGGTGCGGGCTAGGGGGCTGGTGAAGGGGGGAGGGGGGTGACTGGTTTTGGGGGGAGGGGATTGGTTTGGGGGGGGAGGCTAATATAGGGGAAGGGGTGGGGGAAGTGTAGGGGGGTTAGGGGATGATGCAGGGGGGGCTGGTGCCTGCTAGGGGGATTGGGGTTGGTGTAGGCTAGGGGGCTGGGGGTGGTGTAGGGGGGATGGGGGATTGGTTTTGGGGGGAGGTTACTGGTTTGGGGGGAGGGTACTAGATTGGGGGGAGGCTAGTCCAGGGGAAGGTGTGGGGGTGGTGCATGGGGGTTAGGGGGGATTGTGTAGGGGGGTTAGGGGGGCTGGTGCTGGGGTTTGGGGGCTGGTGCAGGCTAGGGAGGTTGGGGGCTGGTGCATTCTAGGGGTATGGGGGGGATGGTGTAGGGGGAGGTGGGGGGGGGGGGGTTAGGGAATGGTTGTGGGGGAGGGGACTGGTTTTGGGGGTAGGCTAGTACATGGGGAGGTGGGGGGGTGGTGTGGGGGGGGGGGATTGAGTAAGAATATAAGAAGGAAAATTATCCACTTTATAAAATAAATAAACCTATATAAACTAAGAATAAAGGGGAATTCCAGAAGAATAAGGATACAAGCATGAAGAGTTTTAGGTATTTTATACATTCAAGGAAAGGATTTTCTCATTTATAAACAATGTCTGATCCCTATTTCTCGCATTTAAGTGCTGATGGAAGTTTACTTTATTCCCATATTTTTGTGATTTTTGATTTTTTAATAGGCAATTGAAGGTGATGTTTGAAAAATAAAGAGGTTTATTAATTATCATGTTATATAGTATTGGGATATACATATCAATATTAATATTATTTGTTCATTGTTGTTTATTGATTTAAGTATCATTTATCATGCACAATTAAAACACTAATCACATATATATAAGAAGTCGTTATATCTCATTTTTCCCACTTTTTTATTATAGGAGGTTTCTTATGATGAGGCCAGTTCTATCCAACACCATTGATGATAGTGAGTTATACATCGTATTTAGGTAAGGTTTATTCCATTTTTATTCTTTGGCCCAATTTTAATTAGGGCATTTGTGATTTTTTGGTTCCGTATACTTTTGTAGTGCGTTTTGGATTTCGTTGAAGTGGATTCAACTCGCCATTGAAAAAGGCTTACATGTGTATGTATAGGTAGGCATATACATATATAAGTTACCCTTTTATATATATTCACTTATGGCAGTATGAATATATATATTGGGGTTAGGTGTGATTATATATAGATATGAAAAATTTATACACGTGTAAGTGTAAAGGGGTATATGAAAGTTTTAACATATATCTAAGGACCCGCTTGTGCATATTTTTCCATGAATATATGTACATAATGGATAGGTGTCCTTATCTATATGTGAAGTTGCATATGCATGCAAGTGGAAAAAAGGAATATTTGAGTTTTCATTGTCAAAATCTATGCACCTTGAGGTTGAGGTTGGTTCCCTCTGCCTAAACCTTTAATCTGAATTCTATAATTGGCTGATTGTTTTAACAACTTGTTTCCATAATTGCTTTATTGTTTTAAGAACTGGTTTTCTAATAACCACCATCTTTTTCAAGTAATAATATGAATATAACCCTTGAACTTATTTATAGACCTTATTCAAAGAGGATAACAAATGATAATTGTTTCTAGATACTAGAACAAGAGATCTAAAAACCATACATTGATCATCCTTAGAGACATTCATGATCTCATTCAACTTCCCATCAAATTCATCATAAAAGACCACTACTTAATTTTACGGATCTATTAGTTCTAATACCAAGCTTCCTGACATCTTCTATGGTATCATGGAACTCACCCATAATATTCCTCTTGAAATATTGAATAAAGAATGTTGTGAACATATAAAACTATAGGAACTAAATCTGTAAGGATATATAATTCAATTTTGAGAGAAATTGATCAACTCCACTTTAAAAAACTGGAACAACTAAAGGTTCTGAGGTGGACGTTATATTGGGTTGAAACCTTTTTATGAACTCAAACTAGATTAATAAAACACTTTATAAAGTGTGTAGGATTCCCTTCATTTCAATCATGAAATACATAACCTCATCAAGAACATATTGAGAAATGTCTAATTTCACCATTGAATGATTTTGGAACATGTACCTTTGAGATACAACCATAACACCAAGATCATTGAACTCAGACTTGGTAGTATAAACCCATCAAATATCTAACTAGACCATTCACATCCTTAAGATCTTTGAAACTTACTTCAAAAAAACTTTTTTAATAGGAGGTAATGATTGGGGATTCCTAATAAATATTGTTTGGGTAGTCGTTAACTCAACCAACTTGTCAAAATCAACCATGGGAATAGAGGACTTCTTAAGTTCTCTAATATCACCATTAGTATATTTTAACTCATGTTTTAGCTCATTATAATCTCCTCAAATATTATCAAACTAATTTAGAATATCAGAGGAAAACTATTACATTCTATAAATTTATGAGATCTTACTAATAGAGAGTGATTTCTCATCTACAATAGGAGGTGGTGATGGTATAGTAGAGAACCCTGGAGCTGGGCCAAGTGAGAGAAATCATATCCCTAGAGAAAGGGTGAGGGTGTAGGGGGATCTGCAGGGGGAGGGGGGAGGGTGCAGATGGGGTACGGGGGGGGGGGGGGGGGGGGTGCAGGGGGGGTCTGTATGGGTAGGGGTGAAGGGGTAGGGGGAGGGTGCAGGGGGGGTCTGAAGGGGTAGGGGGAGGGTGTAAGGGGTGTGCGGGGGGGGGGGGGGCAGGGGCTGCAGGGGGGGTTCAAGGGGAAGGGGGGGGGGGGGGGCGTGCAAGGGGTGTGCAGGGGAAGGAGGAGGGTGCAGGGGGGTCTAAAAGGGGCAGGGGGAGGGTGAAAGGGGTAGGGGAGGGTACAAGGGTTGTGTAGGGGGTGTGCGGGGGGGGGGGGGGGGTAGTGTTAATCCCACCTATTAGAATATATTGTCATATCTTCTTTGATCACATAGTCAAACAAAGTCATATTTTATATATTTGAATACTTTTAGGAAAGACTTATGAACAACATTTTCATATGACATTATAAGTCATACGATTATCAATGCTGTACAACATAACCACTACTTCCATATCATTTCAAGTGCTTCTCAGGACTTCACTCCTAATGAAATTCCCTTCTTCTTGACACCATATCATCAAGTAGTTAATCATCAAAAAAAACAACCATCCCCATGGCCATATAATTATTTATTTATCCACCACTTAAACAAATTTTCTTATCTTTCACAACTGTAATATGTCCACCAAAATTCCCATAGAGGGCTTCCAGTTTCTTATAATTTTGGTACAATATTTTCTCCCAATGTTTGAGGGTGTTTATATGAAGATAATATCCAAAAGACTTGATATCATTTCACAATGATTTTAATTTATTTGAATAAAACCTATGATGAATATGTGAAAGTTGTAGATTATTGTAAATATGCACCAAAGTATATGGCATGATGTAGTAAAATCCATCATGTTCTGTTTTGTGTTATCTGGTGATTCATGATAGCACACCTAGGCTTGATTCATGATACCACACCTAGGCCACTATGACTCCCTACACCTAAGGTCTCCATGTGATAACTAGTATACTATCATTCATGCTTTAGTGGCATTCCAAAATTCTACCTACAAGGGGTGGTGTAAGGGGGTGGTGCAAGGGGTATGGGGGGTATGCAGTGGGGATATGAAGGCCTGTAGGGGGGTGTAGGGTGGGGTGTAAGGGGGGATGTGAAACAGGGTGCTGGGGTGTATGTACGAGGGGGGGGGATGGGTAGGTGTGTCGGGTGTGTGTGTGCAGAATGGGGTGCAAGGGGGCTATGTAGGTGTGCAGGGTGGGGTGAAAGGGGGGCTGTGCAGCGGGGTGCCAGGGTGTCTGTCCGGGGGGAGGGGGGGCATGGGGGGAGGGTGGGGTGCAAGGGGGGCTGTGCAGTGGGGTGGGGGGTGTCTGTCCGTGGGGGGGGGGTGTCAAGAAGGGGTGGTTCAAGGGGTTTCCAGTAGGGGGGGGTCTGTTTGGGGGGTTTCTAGGAAGTAGGGGGTGTCCAAGAGGGGGGGGGGGGGTCTACCCGGGGGGGGGGGGTGTCTGTCTAGGGGGTGGAGTGGGGGTTTGTCTAGGGAAGTTTCCTGGAGGGAGGGGGGGTGTCCGGGGGGGGTGATGTTCGGGGGTGGGGGGGGGGTGTCCCAGGGGTTTCCAGGAGGGAAGGGGGTGTCCAGGAGGGGGAGGGGGTCTAGTATGGGTGGTGAAAGGGGTGTCCAGTAGGGGGGGGGGGGGGGGCTTCTATCCAGGTGGAGTTGTCCTGGGGGGGGGGGGGCTCTGTCCAGGGGAGTTTCCAGGAGGGAGGTGGTTGTCCAAGAGGGGGGGGGGGGTCTGTCTGGGTGGGGGTGGGGGTGGAGGGGGGTGCTGTCCAAGGGGGGGGGGTGTCCGGGTGGGGTTTCCTAGGGAGGTGAGGTGGGGGGGGGGGTCTATACATGGGGGTTTCCAGGAGGGAGGGGATAGGGTGTCTATCCAGGGGGTTTCCAGGAGGAAGGGGGGTGTCTAGGAGGGGGGGGGGGTCTATCTAGGGGGGTGTCCAGTAGGGGTGGTGTAAGGGGTGTTCATATTTTTGATATGTGCACCCGTTTAAGAGTTTTTCCACTTTTTAGGAAAACCACTCATGTGTGTTATTTTAAACTTAATATTTTTCGACAGATCATTCCGGGAACTCTGGGCCTTAGAATCACACGCCGTCAGATTTAGCGGTCTCAAAATAATTCCATATAACTAAAAACAATTTATACAGAAATTCTAGGACATTAAAATATTATTCATACAATCATAGACATGAATCATTTCTTAAGAGTTAATAATGTAAAAACTTGAGTTAATAAATACTTCATACCTTTCATATGTCATTTTTAGTTTCTTTATCATCAATTGGAAAGGAATTAGGTATTGTTAAAGATATATTTATATGATACTTCTAATATTGTTCCCAAACCTTCTTCATAGGAAATTTACTTTCATAATGACCATACTCCCCACATTTAAAACATTCAATTGATAACTTAGAATGAACATCTTTCCATTTCCTGAAGTAAACTGAACACTTTCTTTTTCCTTGGTAGGTTACTACTTTATGACCTTTATTACAAAGCTATAACATATTCAGTTAACCTTAAAACATTTTCGTAGGTGTTTTTTTCCAAATCCTTGAAACATATGTTGTTGAATATACTTACCTTAAGGATCATTACCTATACTTCCACAAGGATTTTTTTCTCTCATAAGTGATGCATTAGAAAAATCTCTAAGGTTCAAGTGGTTAGTCATTACTCCTGATAGTTGGTTTAAAATAACCAAGATATTTCTTATATTAACTCCCATTTCATTTGGTTTCTTATTCATAAAACCACCACATTTTCCTTCATATCCATTGTTAATTTTATTCCTACGGGATCCAACCATTTACTAAAAGAATTTAGGTTTGGGAGAGTATATCAATAAAACTATCATATAATATCTTATGAATAAGATAAACAATAAAATATCCTTATTTATGTTATCTAAAACTCATTCAAGTTATCTAAAATAACAATTACTCTTTTTAATATACTAATAATTGTGTTTATATATAACTTGAAACTTATTCTTAAATAACACTATAACCTATAAAGTTATCTATACCAACCTCTGATACCAAATATAAGGCGCCGACCTTAAAAATTGCAAAATCTTGAGTTAAGTCAATAATTTGAATTTATATCAAATTGAGGATCTTTTCAAGTTTATAGCTTTAAATAATTAGGCCATATGATGTGGTAGTGTTTTAACACTCTTTTCCACATCCTTTTTATATTCTTACTGACTTTTTTATACAAAAATGATTTTTTTAGTAAATATTTGATAATTGTTATGATTTTTTAATTTTCTGTGTAAAATAATAATTTTTTGTTTAAATAATCTATTTTTAGTATTCATTATTGTTTTTTAATAATTATTATATTAAACTAGTCCTGTGAATTTGGATTATTTATTTATTCTTTTATTTTTAAAAAGTTTTCATTCCAGTTATTTCATTAATTTATTAATTTAATTAATCAATCCTTTATTCTTTAAATTGTAAATAAATAACCCATTTTAGTTTTTAGTCTTTTAATAATTTAATTAGTTTTAACAATTTAGGTTTATTCAATTAATATTTCTTATTCTTTAATTTTCTTTATTAATTCTTTAATTAATTGGTTAATTATTTTAAGTAATTAATTGTCACTATTTTAATAATTTCAAGAATTAATTTGTTTATAATACAAATATATTTATTCTTTTAAATAAATAATAATTAATTTTATTATTTAATCTTGTTTTTTATTTATTTTTTTATTCCAGTATATTCAATTTAATTTTTTAATTAATTAATCTATTTTTAGTTTTATTAAATTATTAATTTATTTGATTTTTTTGACAGGTGTAGCGGTCACCGGTTCTTTCATGCACCATTTCAAATTTACTATCTCACATTTTTCTTCATGGTGCCACCATAATCCCTACTTCACTGTCTCACCGTTTCGCACCTATCTCACCACCTCCACCCCTTTCTTCACAGTGTAACCGTGTCTGCTTCATCTAGTCTCACCATTCCACACCCCAACACCCATATGGAATGGTTCTTCTCTCACCGCAATTGCCTATCCTCCATCATACAATACCATCCCAACTCCAGAAACACACAAAAACATTAAAATCTCCGCAACCTTTACAACAACAACATAACAACGAACCAACATCAGCAATTCACAGCAGAAAAAGATCAAAATAACATAAAATCAAGAGTGATTCAACAAATAAACAAAAATCAACCCATCTTAACATGAATTCATCAATCAGAAACATTTCAACACCATGAACCTGAGCTCACCTTTCCCTGATCTAGATCCGCATCACCAGTACTCGACCTCCTCTTCCTTCCATCCACTGATTGAAGCTGGCGCTGCCTCCCAAATCACATTGCTTCCACTGTTCGAACACCATAAACCCTAACCGAACCACTATCTCTCACATAAAAACTGCCACACTCTCCTTGAATCACCCTGCACCACTGGGGAACCATCCGATGCCCACATCCCCTATTGCTCCACCACGAAACTCCCTACCCCTTATTACACGAAGCACACCCCCTCTCCCTGCATCCCGAACTGCACCAGTCTTCCGCCCCACAAGTCCTGCTCCCCTACGCTGGTATCCGAGCTCGCCTTCCGCATGAACCCGCTTTTCCGCCACGATCATGGAGAGACCCCCTAAGCGCCATTGTCCCCTCCTTGAACCATTTTGTCCCTCTTCTCGGACTAGTCCCCCTTCTCCCTTCATTTCTATGTGTGCCGAACAGACCTCTCCCCCCTTCTTCATTTCTTTATTTTTACTTTTTAATGTTTATTCTATTTAATTATATCATATTATAATATATATATATTATGTGTTATATATCATATAAAATATAATAATAATAATAGGTATATTAATAAAAGTATATAACTTTATATATGTAATATTAATTTCTTATATATATCATAATAACACATGTTATTAATTAAAGACAATAGTTTGATAATTAATACTAATATTAGGTATTATAAAATATATTTATAAGTATTTTTGTTTTAAGTAGTGATATTAATATATTATATATATATAATTACATAATTGTTTCATTATATATTTTATCTTACTCACGTGCAGTTTTTTGGTTCTGGACAGGGGGAGTTGGATGTGCGAAGAAATTTGTGAGCACTGCTCAGGAAAATCATTAAAGTATTCACAAGTTGTTGCAAGCGTCAGATTCTATCACTTGAATTTCACTTAAAATCTTGTGATGTTCACATAAAAGCACACCACATGGATCTGCTGTCTGTTAGAGGGAAGGTTGTAGATCACCGCGTGGGCACTCATTCATTCAGTTAGGAGAAACTGCTTCGGTGACAAGTGCGTAGGAAGCAACACTGTGAAAGTTCCACGTGGAGGCAATGGAACACCTCAGTAGATATTCTATAGACCTCTACTAGTCATTAGCATTCGTGAAGGGCACTAAATCATTCATATGAAGCAAGGAGGGATTGATTCAGACTAAGGTAGAGAGTAAGAGGAACATACATCATTTTCCTTCATGAGTAGATTGGATTACGGAGAGTAGTAGATCAGTGAATTTCATACCTCGATTCCTAGGGTGGGACATCGAGCACATTCCAGCATTACATCCACCGTGATCCACAAGAATTAGAACTCTCAAGAGATCAAGCAGGGAGACGAACAATTTTCTTTTCCTTGTGCTCTGTTTTTCTGCAACTTATTTCAATATGAATTTCATTGATTCTAAGTATATTTTTTCATTAAAACCAACCATTATGTCCAGCTAAATTCCTTACGGTGGTGGGGGGATTAGCTGGTTGATTAGATTTTCTTACTATGATTCATGCAGTGCATCATTTTCTAAATGTATCTCTCACTATTTATGGAACATATTTATTTTCGAAACAACAAGGTCGAGTGAATGATGATTTTGAGTCATGCTCAAACGAGAGAGACACACTGAACTCAACTGGCAAGTTGAGTCCAATGACATCTGACTTGTTATCGCCATTAGATGTAATGAATTTTATAGTCGAAGGACTGTAAGAGTTATTTCATCACAAACTAACGAGATGACAAATTTGTCCAGTTTATTTAAGTCAGATGCATATTTCTAAAACTTCAGTGCATGAATAAGGATAAGTAATATCGAATAGGCCAGTGGACTTTCTCCCCCTACTCATCTATTGGTTGTTTTCACCATAATTTTCTTTTCTATTCTGTCTACACCCTTTGCACTCACCAGCTCACCTTTATTTCCTCACACACCAATTCTCACTCACTCCACTTCACCACCACCAACCGTGTTTTCTTGTTCTTGTGTGTGTTTTTGTTTAGTTTATTTTTTTGGATCGCCAAACACAACACGAGGCCTCCCCGTGGTTCGACCCTGTCTTGCCACTGTTCTAAGTAGTAAGTAGGATATATATTTTAGTTTTTCGCTTGTGCCCAATGACATGCAGACATGAAAATTTTGGCTCCATTTACAGGGAGTCTAGGTGGGATAAAAAAATAAAAGAATAATTAACATATAAAAAAAACAAAAAAAATCACTAAAAAAATCACATAAAAAATCTGAAAAAAGAAAATTGAAATTCAAAAAAATATATTATGAACCTACTTCATGAAAAATAGGTCTATGTCTGAATACTTAGTACCTGGTAATCCTAAAATTTATAAACACCTCAAGGAAGTGAAAAATAATAAAGACAAGGTCAAAATGGAAGATAACAGAAATGAAAACTTGAACAATCCACTTCCTGAAAATTTGAACCAACCTGTAATGATGAACCCACCTAATAATGAGATAGCCGAGAGGCAAAATTTGAGATAGTTCTTGATACCTTTAGTTTCTAGTAACCCTTTCATGCATTTGACTCTCTCTTAGGTCCATGAATTATGAGATCAAGCAATCTATGGTTAGTCAGTTTCAGACATTCAATGGAATTCCTAGTGAAGACTATCTTGACTTCATTAGAGCCTTCTACTACAGTTTCCAACTGCTACCACTTAGGGGTCTCACTGAGGAAGAGCTTAAACTGAGATTATTTCTCTTCTACCTAAAGCAAAATGCTAGGTCTTGGTTTCAATAGTTAGAATAAGAAATATTTTTCACATGGGATCATGTTTATAATTCTTTCACAATGAAGTTCTATACTAGGAGAATGAAATATGAAATTAGGCACGAAATAACTTGATTTGTTCAGGATTAAGGATAACTGTTTCATGAATCCTGGGATAGGTTTAGAGGTTTTCTTAGGCATTGAACCATCAATGAACACCCCAATTCCTCATGGACACCTTCTACAATAGTCTCAACCCTTACCAAAAAAACCATGGTGGATCAGTCTTCTGGAAGAGACTTTAGTGATAGGACTACTGAGGAGCGCAAAAAAATATTTAACACCATAGCTCAAAACTCCCAGCACAAATGCTATAGGAGGAGAACCATTCTGAGAAAAGAAATCACCCATGATCCTCAAGCTGAAGCCCAAGCTGCTGGGTTCTTTAATGATAACTCACGTCAAAACCTTACGGATACGTGCCACCACTTTGGCATGTATGTTCATTCTCAAACTTGTTGTCCAAACTTTGATATGCCTTTACAACCTCATGAGAGTGCTAGATTTGCTGGATAAGGACCTTGGATGCAGCCTAGGGAAGATCCTTTTTCCAAAACTTACAATCAGGGGTATAAGAACCATCCAAACCTGTTATGGAGGGAGAAGGGTGTCTTCCGACCTACTTCCCCTCCTGGATTCCATCATCCACCTAGGAAGAAATTCCTTCCCCAACCCCAACCTAAGGCTGAGTCATCCAACTCAAAATATGAGGTGAGAGACATGTTCCATTAGTTGATAGGGAGGTTTGATGAAAAAACTACCAAACATTATCATGATAAAGTTCAAATGGATGCTACAATGAAGAATTTGGAAATTAAAATGGGGTAGATGGATAAGAATGCTAGTAATAGAGAAAAGGGTACGCTGCTCGGCACCACTGAAGCCAATCCTAGGAAGAATTCCATGTCTACGACCACCAGAAGTGGTTTCTAAACTCACCAAGAGCCTAGGAAGTAACCCCAAAATGCTGAAAATGTAAAACTAGATGAAGCTAGAAACTCAAATATGAAAGATCCTAAATATATGAAAATGGATAGAACCACTGGAATCCCTCTAGTTCCTATTGTTTCATCTAAAAAACACAAAGAAAATGGCTTAGAAAACAAAGAGAATAATGGAAAGAAAATTGTTGAAGAGGAAGCTGTAGAGATTCCTCCAATTGTGAGGTATTTTTCCCCTGCAATCCCTTTCCCACAAAGAATTAATAAGCCAATTCATGATTCTAAACTGTTGAAATTTTTGAAAGTGGTTAAAAAGATGAACATTGATATCCTATTCATGGAAGAATTGATTCAAATCCAATCATATCTCAAATCACTCAAGAAAATCTATTCAAACAAAAAGAAATTGGAAATTTTTTTCACCTATTGCTTAATAGAGTAGTGTAGTGTTGTCTTGCAGAATAGTATACCTCCTAAGCTTCAAGACCCAGGAAGCTTTGTCATCCCTTTAAACTTTGGGGATAGAGGCGGTAAGTTCAATTGTTTGTGTGATTTGGGT
Organism: Viscum album; assembly: GCA_963277665.1. NCBI lineage: Eukaryota > Viridiplantae > Streptophyta > Magnoliopsida > Santalales > Viscaceae > Viscum > Viscum album. The sequence goes on along the minus strand of OY728143.1, from coordinate 1,208,343,135 downwards.
ACTAGAATCAATATGATTCCCTTGTCACTTTTTCAGCAACTATGATTAGAGGTTCCCCAACCCACCACTATTGTGTTAAAACTTGCTGATAGGTCCATTACTCATCCAGTTGGTAGGGTTTATGATCTGTTAGTGGGAGTAGGAATACTCTTTTTTCCTGCTGACTTTCTTATCCTTGATATAGAGTGTGACCAGGAAGTTCCTATCATTCTCGGTAGACTGTTCCTGGACATAGGGGGAGCTGGGATAGATTTCTCCAAGGGGAAACTGATTTTCAGTTTGGTTGAACAGAAAGAAGAATTCAATGTGTTTAAGAAAATCCAAGAACCCACAAATCCATTATTACCCAAAGATGAGTTGTTAGTTGCTGATAGTGGTGTTGATAAGAAGGAAGAATAGTTTCTGAGAATGATAGCTGAAATCAATAGTGACACTGAAATCCCTGCTACCACTTGCATGGGGATCAACTTAAGTAAGGAAAGTGAATTTTTTGATGAGCAAGAGGGATAATTTTTGGAGAACCTAGATGAGTTTGTTTTGGAGAACAATCTTACCCTGATAGAGGAGTCTAAGTTTGAGGAGATATTTTTTGGAAGCTCTAGGGATGAGAAAAAATCCTTCTTTACTACCTTCTTTAAGAGGCATCAAGAAGACCATGGGCCATCCAGGCCCAATTGTATTCCCAAAATCCAGTCACCACCCACCCTTGAACTTAATCCCCTCCCTACCCATCTAAAATACTCCTTTTTAGGAGATAGTTCCACCATTATTGTGATCATTTCATCCTACCTAGAGGCGATTCAAGAGCAAAATCTGCATAGTGTTTTGAATAAATACAAGTCAGTCATAGGCTGGTCGATTGCTGATATCAAGAGGATAAGTCCAGCTTTCTGCATGCATAAAATTCCCATGGAACCTGAGTGTATTCCTAGAGTAGAAGCCCAAAGAAGACTCGACCCCAACATGAACGAAGTTGTGAGAGAAGATGTGATTAGGTTGCTTGATGTTGGAATAATTTTCCCCATTTCTGATATCCCCTAGGTTAGTCCTATCTAGATGGTACCCAAAAAGAGTGGAGTGATAGTGGTCACTAATTAAAGGAATGAGAAGATCCATACAAGATCAATGAATAAATAGAGAGTCTGTATAGACTACAGAAAATTTAATGCTACCACAAGAAAGTATCACTTTCCCATGAAATTTTTGGACTAAATATTAGAGAAATTGATAGGCAATGAATTATTTTATTTTTTTTATTGTTATTTTGGTTAAAACCAGATTTCCATTGCACCTGAGGACCAAGATAAAACCACCTTCACCTGTCCATTTGGGACATTTTCCTACTAACAGAAGCCCTTTATATTGTGTGGCGTTCCTACCACTTTTCAAAGGTGCACGATGACAATTTTTTCAGACATGATTGAGAGGATAATTGAAGTATTAATTGGTGATTTTTCTGTTGTGGGAATTACCTTTGAGAACTATCTGAAAAATATGGAACTAGTGTTAGAAAGGTGCCAAGAGACCAACTTAGTCTTAAACTCGGAAAAGTTACAATTCATGGCCACTGAAGGGATATTTTTGGGACACAAAGTTTCTAAGAAGGGGATGGAGGTCGATAATGCTAAAATTGAGGTCATACAAAATTTTTCCTCACCAGAATTTGTCAAAGGAATCAAAAGTTTTTTGGGACATGCTGGGTTATACAAGAGGTTCATTAAAGACTTTTCTAAGATTACTAGACCCCTATACTCCCTGCTGGTTAAGGACACACCCTTTGTATTCGATGAGACATGTGTAGAGGCCATTAATCACATCAAGGATATGTTTACTACCTCACCTATAATCACTTCTCTTCATTGGAAGATTCCTTTTGAGGTTATGTGTGATGCTAGTGACTTTGCAGTAGGTTCTGTGTTAGGGAAGAGGAATGTTAAGAAATTACATGTTATTTAATATGCAAGAAAACTACTAGAATATTACCATATGAATTATTCTACCACTAAAAAGGAGTTGGCTGATGTGATATTTTCTTTGGAAAAGTTTAGGCAATACTTGATAGGATCAAGGATAATAATTTTCACAGATCATTCAGCCCTAAAGTATTTTCTTTCTAAAAAGGACTCGAAACCCAGATCCATGAGGTGGACCTTACTTTTATAGGAGTTTGATTTAGTGATTAAGGATATGAAAGGGTCTGAGAATTTAGTTGCATATCAATTTTCCCGATTACCCAATTACCCAAGTAAAGAACCAAAAGATATCAACACTTCTTTCCCTGATGAACAATTGTTTGCTGCTTCTGTGCAGCAGTATTCTTGGTTTGCAGACTATGCCAACATTCTGGCAGCTGGATTCATGCCCAAGGATCTCTCACACAACCATAGGAAGAGGTTTATATCTGAACTAAAATATTATTTTTGGGATGAACCTCTTCTCTTTAAGAGGTGTGCTGATGGGATTTTGAGAAGATGTGTGGTTTAGGATGAGATTTTTCCCATACATGAGATCTGACATTCATCACCTTGGGGTGGCCACCATGGAGGAGAAAGGAATTCTCAAAATATCCTACAGGATAGATTCTACTGGCCAACACTATTTAAATATGGTAGGAGTCTGGTTATTGGATGTGAAAAATGTCAAATGTTGGGAAATGTTGGAAGAAGACATGAACTACCCTAAAAAGGTATTCTAGAGATCTAAATCTTTGATTTGTGGGGATTTAACTTCATGGGACCATTCCCATATTATTATGGGAATGAGTACATTTTGGTTTCTATGGACTACGTGTCCAAGTGGGTTGCGGCAGTATCTCTACCCGACAATTCAGCTGCTAGTGCTGTGAAACTCATCAAGAAAAACATCTTTTCTATATTTGGTGTGCCTTGAGAATTCATCACTGATAATGGGACTCATTTAAAGAATTATAAGTTCAAAGGTTTGATGAATAAGTATGGGTGATCACATAGGACATGCACCACTTACCACCCACAGTCCAGTGGGCAAGTAGAAGTTTCAAACAAAGAGATCAAATAGATTTTAGAGAAAACAATGTCTATCTCTAGAAAGGACAAGTCAAGGAAGTTGGATGAGGCCCTTTGGGTGTATTGAACTAATTATAAGACTCCTATAGTGATTTTACCATATATTATACTCTTTAAGAAAACATTTCATTTACCTATTGAGTTACAACAAAGATATTATTAGGAAGTGAAGGCACATAACTTTGATCTTAAATCTGCTGGTTAAAGGAGACTATTAGAGCTGAGTGAGCTGGATAAGATTCGAAGAGATTCCTATGAGAATGATGAAATATAGAAAGAAAGAACAAAAGATTTTCATGACTCAATCATTAAAAATAGGGATTTCAAGGTTGGTGAGAGAGTTCTACTTTCCCATTCTAGATTGAAGCTATTTCTAGGAAAGTTTAAGTCTAAGTGGTCAGGAACCTTTACCATTGTTAGAGTTTTGGTTAATGGATATATTGACCTATTTGAATAAAAGAATCGACCTTTCATAGTCAATGTTCAATGAATAAATCACTTATTTGAAGGGTATCCAAAGGGATTGGCTGTCATATCCCCATTGGAAGAATGGGCTGTTTTCAAGTCTAACTAAGGACTATAAACTTAGTGTTGCATGGGAACTAACCCATGGTTTCTTAGTTGTTTTGTTTTTATTTTTGTTCGTTAATAAAGTTAACCCCTGCTACTTTTTCTCCAGTTTAATAACTTAACTACTTGATGGTGCGTCATGATCTGTTGTTGTTTTAGAGATACAGTTGTTGCTTCCAGAAACTTGGCCAAGAAACCCCAAGGGAGAAATACACTGCATCATATGGATAACATTTCTCTCTACTCACTACCTTGGGTTACTTATCTTGAACTTAAAAATATGAATTCTTATTTTAGTTATTTGAACTTTCAGGTTAATGAATGGAGTAACAAACCAATATTTCTGATGTGGATCTCTTTGTGGAATTCAATGTTAAAGGTCCAATAATTCAGGGAAGTGTCGTTCTGCACTTTTTCACTTTTATTTACTTACTCAATATTCACTATGAATTAAGTGTGGGGGACTTCCCCCTAATATATGAAAAATGAACATGTTATCTTTCATGGGTGTCTAGATATTAGTATCTAGAGAGATAAAAAAAATATTTTGAGCTGATTTGTGAAACATGCTTGCACCCACTGCTTTCAATTTCATTATGTTGTTGTTGCACATCACTGCTAATCATGCTACTATTTGAATTAAATTGATAAAATATTTGGTCCGATCTTTACAAAATTCAAATCATGAAAATTTTATGAATATAATTTAACTATTTTTGGTGATGGTTGGTGGTGTGGGATTCTTATGTTTGTCTTTGTTTTTGTTTTCGGTTTTCTTTTTTTTCTCTTTTTGTGTGGCAAAGAATTTGTTTTTACCTCATTGCTACACCTCCATATCCTTTTTCGGCTGAAATGCCTATCTATTTTGAACTTAAATGGTCTCCCACCTAGAGAGTCAACCTTGGGTATAATGTTGGGTTTTATGTGTAGGGAGAGGGGTTATTCTAGTGTCATATCAAATTCCCCATTCTTGAACCCGAGTTTGTGGTAGTTTAAAAAATGGTCAATTTTTTTTCAAAAAAATGGTTCTAAATTCCTTCAAAATTTTCAAATTATTTCATCAATTTTTGGTCATTGGAGGTTCAATGGTATTTCAATTATGTTATGTTAGTGTATACCTATTTGCTGGGTGTTGAGATTGGTACTCAGTCAGAAATTGTTAAGCAGGAGTGATTACTGAGTGTAATTGTTCACTGTCTCTATGAGACTTTATGTTTAGGAAATGAGGTTTAGAGTGTGTCATGATAGGTTTTGTGGGATGATGTTCATGAATTAGTGTAACTAGAAGTTCTCACTGGTACCTAGGGGACTCAAGCCTTTTTATAAATAATAATATTTTATCACTTTAGGAAGTCAACTCGATTTTTTATTAGTTAAGTCCTTTGTAACTGGAGTAAAATGGGAAAATGGGATCCCATGGTGAGTATCTGAGACAAGTTTCATTGGGTGCATTTCTATGAATAAATAAATCCAATTTCAATATTAATAAGTGATATTCACAGTGCTTTATATATGAAATATGGCTGGTAAAAATTAAAATAAAGTTCCCTTGTCAAAAATGAACTCATTAAGGTGAGGGGAATTTTGAACCCAGATGAAGAAGGGAGCAATTGACTTTGTTAATATTCATTTGAGTTGAATCAATAAAGTGATGAAATTAATGAACATTAATTTTTGTAACCTAGGGTAAGGTGAGAATGAATGGTTCCCTTGGTTATTTTTTGAGTTCCATTTCATCTAACCTTTCATAACTTTTTGAATTAGAACTTGAATTGGAAGGTGAAGTATGACAGTTAATGAATACACATAGGAGGCATGGCATACTTGACAGTGTATGAATTTGTGAGTCTTTTGACTTATGGTGAGTATTTGAAGCTAGGAAGGACACTATTTTTGAACACCATTGAAAATCCTGACCCACTGTTTGGTAGAGTTCCTCTGAGTATTAAATTTTAATCATGCACTTTTTGAATTAAAAATCACAAATCATCTTTCTTTTTTAAAGTCAAGGGCATACATTTTTTTGAGTACAAACAAGGTTTTATGTGTGGGGGAGTTTGATGTGGCAGTGTTTTAACTCTCTTTTCCATATCCTTTTTATATTTTTACTCACTTTTTTATACCAAAAATATTGTTTTTAGTAAATATTTGATAATTGTTGTGATTTTGTACTTTACTGTGTAAAATAATCATTTTTGTTTTAAATCATGTGTTTTTAGTATTCATTATTGTCTTTTAAATTAATTATTATATTAAATTAGTCCTCAAAATTTGACTTATTTATTTATTCATTTATTTTTACAAATTTTTCAATCCTGTTAGTTTATTAATTTATTAATTTAATTAATTAACTAATTATTCTTTAAATGGTAAATAAATAGCTCATTTTAGTTTTTAGTCTTTTAATAATTTAATTAGTTTTAAAAATTTTAGTTTATTCAATTAATATTTCTTTTTCTTTAATTTAATTTATTAATTCTTTAATTAATTGGTTAATTATTTTAAGCAAGTAATTGTAACTATTTCAATAAGTTCTAGAATTAATTTGTTTATAATACAAATATATTTATTCTTTTAAATAAAGCATAATTAATTTTATTATTTAACTTTGTTTTGTTTATTTATTTTTTAATTCCATTATATTTAATTTAATTTATTAATTGATTAATCTATTTTTAGTTTTATTAAATTATTAATTTATTTGATTTTTGTTTACAGGTGTAGTGGTCACTAGTTCCTTCATGCACCATTTCAAATTTACTGTCTCGCATTTTTCGTCACGGTGCCATCGTATTCCCTACTTCACTGTCTCACTGTTTCACACCTATCTCACTATGTCCACCCCTTTCTTCACGGTGTCACTATGTCTGCTTCATCTAGTCTCACCGTTCCACGCCCCAACACCCATCTGGAACAGTGATTGTCTCACCGAAATTTCCTATCCTCCATCGTAAAACAACATCCCAACTCCAGCAACACATAAAAAAATTAAAATCTCTGCACCCTTCACAGCAGCAGCATAACAACGAACCAACATCATCAATTCACAGCAGTAAAAGATCAAAAAAACATAAAATCAAGAGTGATTCAATTAATAAAAAAATCATTGCAACCACACATGAATTCATCAAACAACAAAATTTCAACACCATGAACCCAAGCTTACCATTCCCAGATCTAGAGCCACATCAATGGTACTCGACTGCCTCTGCCTCCCACCCACTAATTGAAGCCGGTTCTGCCACTCGAATCACCTCGCTTCCACCGTCCGAACACCATAAACCCTAAATAAACCCCTATCCCTCACATCTACACCGCCACACTCTCCTTGAATCACCCGCACCATCGGGGAACCACCCGACACCCACATCCTTTGTTGCTCTGCCATGCCACTCCCTACCACTCGTCGCACGAAGCACAACCCATCTCCCTGCATCTCGAGCCGCACTGGTCTTCCGCACCGCAAGTCCTGCTCCCCTATGACGGTACTCGATCTTGCCTTCCGCATGAACCCGCTTTGCTTCCATGATCCTGGTGAGACCCCCTGAGTGCCATCATCCCCTCCTTGAATCACCGCGTCCCACTGCTCGGACCAGTCCTCCTTCTCCCTTTATTTCTGTCTGTGCCTAACATACCTCTCCCACTTCTTTATTTCATTATTTTTCTTTTTTAATGTTTATTATATTTTATTATATCATATCATATCATATCATATATATATATTATGTGTTATATATCATATTCAATATAATAATAATAATAAATATATTAATAAAAGTATATAACCTTATATATATAGTATTAATTTCTTATATATATCATAATTACACATGTTATTAATTAAATACAATAGTTTGTTTATTAATACTAATATTAAATATTGTAAAATATATTTATATGTATTTTTATTTTAAGTAGTGATATTAATATATTATATATATATAATTACATAGTTGTTTCATTATATTTTTTATCTTACTCATGTGTAGTTTATGGTTATGGACAGGGGGAGTTGGGTGTGTGAATCAATTTTTGAGCACTGCGCCGTAAAATCGTTAAAGGATTCACAAGTTGTTGCAAGGGTTAAACTTATTTCACTTGAAGATCACTTAAAAGCTAGTGACGTGTACAAAAAAGTGCACCACATTGATCTCATATCTGTTAGAGGGAAGGTTACATCTTGTTGCGTGGTCACTCATTCATTCAGTTAGGAGCAACTGCTCTAGTGACAAGTGCGGAGGAAGTAGCACTGTGAAAGTTCCATGTGGAGGCAAGGGAACACCTCGTGCGATATTACAGAGACTTATACTAGTCATTAGAATTTGTGATGGTCATGAAATCATTCATAAAAGTAAGGAGGGATCGATCAAGACTAAGGGAGAGAGTAAGAGGAACATACAACAATTTACTTCATGAGAATATTGGAGTACGGAGAGCAGAAGATCAGTGCATTTCATACCTCGATTCCCAGGGCGGGAGATTGAGTGCATTCCAGCATCGCATCCACCATTGAGCAGTAGGAATTAGAACTCTCAGGAGATCAAGCAGGGAGACAAATGATTTTCTTTTCCTTATGCTCTTTTTTCATGCAACTTATTTCAATATGAACTTCATTGATTCTAATTCTATTTTTGTATTAAAACCAACTATTATGTTCATATAAATTCGTTCAGTGGGGGATTAGCTGGTTGATTAGATTTGATTATTCTGATTCATACAGTGAGTCATTTTCTGGATGTCTCTCTCACCGTTTGTGGAACAAATTTATTTTTGAAACAACAAGGTCGAGTGAAAGCCGATATTGATTTAATCTTAATGAAAACTGTTTAAATATGAGGGAACTCATTGAAAAATGAGTCATTTTTAAATGGGAGAGACACACTGAACTCAACTGACAAGTTTAGTCCAGAGACATCTGGCTTGTTATCACCATTAGATGTAATGACTTTTACAGTCGAAGGACTGTAAGAGTTATTTCATCACAAAATGGCCAGATGACAAATCTGGCCAGTTACTTTATGTCATATCCATATTTCTAAAACTTCAGTTCATGAATGAGGATAAATAATATAGAATCATCCAGTGAACTTTCTCCCCTACTCATCTATTGGTTATTTTCACCACAATTTACCTTACTGTTATGTCTACACCCTTTTCACTCACCATCTCATCTTCATTTCCCCACACACCAATTCTCACTCACTCCACATCACCACCACCAACTGTGTTTTCTTGTTCTTGTGTGTGTTTTTGTTATTTTATTTTTTTAGATTCCCAAACACAACATGAGGTCTCCCTATGGTTCGTCCTTATCTTGACACTGTTCTAAGTAGTAAGTAGGTTATAAATTTTAGTTTGTCACTCATGCCCAATGATGCGCGGCCATGCACCATACCTCATACATAACAACTCAAATATTAAAATATAGAAACTTCTACTCACTATTCATTTTTTTTTCATAAAATATTTTTTTAAAAAAATATGTTTTGGTTTCAGGGTTAATTATCATAACTTTTCCTTGATACCATCCTTGGCTCTATTATTCTTTAAATACTATGAAATACATTTCAATACATAAAATGAGAATAAAAATCTCAGTAATGGATACTGAAAGATGTATAACTATTAGTCGTGCAAAAACATGTAAACCATGAATACTTTATCATAAATAAATACATTTTACCCTTAATAAGTAGTAAATACAATCCTTTGAATATATGATCATTAGTTAAATTTTTTTAATCAATGCATTAATATAAAACCCATAGAAATTACAAATAAAATATAAAGGTAACTTGGGATATAGTCATACTTAAATGGAATAACCATGAAATCAACTTCTATATTTTACACACTTCCAAATCTAATATCCATATGGATGAATTCCATATCCAATTAATTGGAGGATATAATGTAACAACCCATCCTCAGTTCAATCATAGAACCACCTGTCTTTGTTTTATCACATAACCACCCATCAAATGTCCAAGTACCATGGTATAATCACAATACATAAAATATTTAAATTATCAACATTTCACTCATAAAATCTCATTTTAAATCACAACAAATAATTTCAAGATATTAGAATAATGGAAACTATTTTCAATACAAAAATACTCAAAAAAGGTAATAAGGGATTTATTTTTCTTTTAAAAACAATAAGTCTTATAGTGGAATCCAAATATCAAATAACAATTAAGGCGACAAAGAAGTCGTTTTCACCTTATAAGTTAAAAAATTTCAATTTATCATTTTGTAAGGAAAGTAAAATTATTCTTATTATAATATTCCATTTCATAAACATTTAATGAAATTAAAATTCAAATGGGTTTATTATACAAATTATAAAATAAAGTAGTGTATAACATCAAAATATGCCTCAATGAATGGATATTAAGACAAAGTACCTTACAAATATATTTTTGTCAATAATTTTTTTTGATTATGTGTATTAACTATAAATAAAGATAAAATAAGTAGAAATAAAAGATAATATATTTAAAATTAATTTCACACATAATATTTTAACTACATAATCAAAAATTATATTTTTTCTCCAAAGAATGATAATTGGGTTAAGAAATTCCCTTACCTTGAGTCCAACTCTTCACGTAAAAAACTTGTATTACTAAATAATAAACATAAGTTAATTTATAATTTCTTGATAAAAATTTTCAGGTTTATTATTCATTTTATATCACTTATTACCATGTTTTAAAAATTACAGAATTATTTAATTTCATGTCAGACGATGTTTTGTTATTCGGTATTTGAGTTGAAAATGAACTTGATAAGATGTAAATAGTCCATGTGGTCATAAGTAAATCATATAAAGAATATAAAACAAGATATAAATATCTTATATATTCATTATATAATTATTTTTAATAATATTTAAATACAGACTAAAACATTGTTTATGGAGATAGTAGGTCGTACATACGCATGAATGTTATTTTCGTTTTTCCTATCGTATTGAAAGAACAAAATTAAATGAAATTTATGTATTTATGTATATATATATAATAGTTAAATAATAATTAATATTTCATTTATATAATATATTTTTATTAAAAAAATCCTCAATACTTCCATGTGATGTGTGAACAAATCACATTGTTTTAAGGAGAAGATAGTCCACACGTCCCCAACAAAGCTATCATATAACCACAATATGGAAATCTTGAAAGTATGATTAATATAAAATTTAAAAAATATTAAATATGGTATAATATACATATTAAAATATTATTTGACCATAAAAATAGTTTTAATACCACCCATGAAGGAATAATGGAAATAGCAGAAAAACATTATTCATAAAGGCAATTAACCAGCATAACTTGGGAAACAATTTCGTTTCGTTGAATAAGAGGAGGTAAGAAATGAAATGGATATGATATATTAAATTAGAAATATGATAATATAGTATATAAATTATTTTGGAGTTATCATTCATTGATGGGTAATGTGGTCAGATGAAAATAGAAAAACATACGAAATTAAGAGAGGTACTTTGATAAAATTACCTCTTGAATATCCCCTCCTAGAAAGACCATTGAGGACCTTGGATTTGGTATTTTGGTGATAATAGAAGAAATTGAACATGGGGAGAGTGAGGAAGAGATGTTTGGGTAGATATTTGAGGGGCTAAAAGGCTTTTTTGGTCGAAATGGGGAGGTGAGGGTTGGTATTTAGACTTAAGGGTAGGTGGGTTCAAGTGATTAAATTATTTATTATTTTATATTTAAATCTAACCACATTGAGGTGAAATTCATTTCAATGAATTATACTTTAAATTAATATTTTTTTGGATTTTTAGGGTTTATAAACATCTCAACCAACATTTTAAATGTTTTCGTTGTTAGGTATTTTAATCCTTTACCCTTTTAACATTAATATGTTTTATTTTTTTACTATATTGTAGTAAATAATTTTTTTACCATGGTACATTTTTGAAAAAAAAATTTAAATTAAATTTACAACCTAATTTGGACCTTATTATTCTAAATATGATATCAATTTTTCCCAATTAAATTCACGTAATTTGAAAAATTATATTTAAAATTAATTCCACAAATAAAATAGAAAAATGATTGTTTAAACTAAAACGTTCAAAAGTTTGAAATGTTTTTATATCCATTTTCAAATTTAAATTTATTCCAATGACCTAAATTGAATTAAATTATAAAAATATTGTTTAATTAAGATCTAAAATTAATTAAAAGGACAATATAACAATATAAATAAACTAGACGAAAAAGTAATTTTTAATTTAATTACAATTTTTAACTATTCATTAAAAAATTAATATTATCAAAAAAATTCAAAAAAAATTATCCAAAGTAATTTTTTCCCTACTCTAAAGAAGAATTTTATTTTTCAAATATAACTTATAAAAGTTTCAAACACTAAATTTAATATGGATTTTCCATCAAAAGGCAGCAAACAATCATTTTTTGAAAATATTTATTTTATATGTAAAATTGAATTTGTTCTTATATAATATCTAGAAAACACATAAGATGAATTATAAACATTACATTGAATATATTTTATATATTTTATTAATATAACCCAATAAGAGTTATTTATTATTCCATAAACATAATTATTCTCGTTTAAATAATTTTTTCATTAAAACACATCATTTATATTCAATTGGTTTTTATTTCCTTTTCCAGTTAATTTGGTAACCAATGAATCATTATATAAATATTTTAAACCCTATTTTTATAATTTAATTAATACTATTAATTCTTGTCATTCCCACAGCAAGGTTATAAGGGTAACATTTAAATTATAATATTTAGTTGTCCGTTTAAGCTCGATGTGGTGTATAATATATTCTATCGAACATAGTGTTTCTTTCTTAAAACTCTACATGTAATAAATATACTGGGACTATATTGAAATAATGTATAAACTTACATATTTTCACCTATATCAATGTATCACTCACCTATGCAGTTTTTTTAGTTATAAATTGCATATCATGATTATAAAAAAGAACAACTAAATATTATTCCATGTAATCTATCAATATCTATTATACTGTGAATAAAATGGTTTTAAATTTATATTAGATAGATTTTTATATCAAATAATGTAATATAAAATATAAAATTAATATATTAATTAATAATATCGAAAAAAGAACTAAAAAAATAAGAGCAATGCTATTAGGAGAGGATTTTTAATTCCAACAACAAATGCACGTCTCTGTTCACCATGTGCTCACAAATAAATAATATTTATTTATTTTAAAATAATTAGAATGATATTTCCATTCTAGATCTACCTATATCTGATGTAATTTGGTTAGTTATTTCTAAAGTGGTATCTCATGGTATGTAGAGAGACACTATATATTTGGAGTTTGAGAATCTTTTATAGAAAAGAAGAATGTGGTAAAAAACTACATGTGAGTTTTCAGTTCATATAAAATGTTGTATATCTAAAAGTTTATATGATCAATGAAAATTATATATACCACCCTAATGTTCTATATTTATGGTATTTTATTCACACAATAAATGGGAATTTTGAAACAAAGGCATCAAAACCTGATAAACATTACCATTACTTACAAAAGAATATATTTAAATGGTAATATATACCAATTTAATGTAAAAGAAAACAAAAAATATGTAATATTTAATCTAAGTTATAAAATGAAAATGTGAAGATAATGAATACATGAAAAACCCAAATAGAGTGGTACAAAACCATAAATAGTAAACAAATAAAGGAATATATAGTTTAAAATATGCAATTCAATATGGAAAAGTAAAGAAGTGAAATTTTTACAAAATAAATAGAGTTTACTCAATTCATTGAATAATTACATCCATTGAGTAGAAACTTTAAGATGAAAAAATGTTTAAAATGAATATACCTTTTAAAATATGAAACTTGGAATAACATTTTTCAACACAAATAATGATACCAAATTGAATTATTCATTCAATGTGCTTCTATTATAATATTTTCCCTACATGAAATAGAAATATATAAAAATATACTTTCCTTACACTAATGGTAACTCCTAGAAATAAATGTAATAATCACGTACAATTCACATTGGAGGACTCAGACAACCCTATTTGAGTGACATTTTTGTCATGAAAATCATACCACAAATTTTTCTTTATTTAAGAATGTATTGTTATATGAAACAAGAATCTATTTTATATTGTAATACCAATTCAAAATGATATAAAATGTTAAATAAAAGGATTATACATAATAATTTGAATAAAATTCCCAAAAATTGTTTATATAAACCATTTATCACCCATCATAATCAAGACAAAAAGTTACAATCACATATTTACAGAATATATTAAAATGAAAAATTGTTAACTAAATTTCAAATAACAAAATTATTTCTAAAAAAATACATATATTTGTACTTTCTTTTACTAGAAACATTTCATGCTCTTACATATGTTAGATCACGATATTATTTCTAAACTAATATATATATTGATCAATATAAATAGTTGATCTTAATTCTAATATGTATTGATGAAAATAGAGATATGTTTCAATATAATATTTTATCACAACTAATATTTTGATCAATACATATATTTCGTGTTAATACTAATAAAATATTTATAGTACATAACTGTTATAAACTAAAACTCATACATCTAGTATGTAATATTAATTGATAATTGATATGAATTTTTTTTATAGGAAAAAACTATTAGTTATTATATATATATATATATATTTAATATAAATTACCTAACATATATATTGCATAACAATCGTAGTTAAAAACTAAAATGTTTTAATCAATTTACATAAATTATTATTCTTTAAAATTTATTGATCATAATATATTTATATTTTCAGTGAATATTATTTCTAAAGCTCATATTGTGACCGAGACATATTTTTTGGATAAATAGATATAAATTTTATCAAATATGATTATTTAGTTATCACCTATGGGTTTAAAGAAAAGATTAAAATAATCTAAAAGGGGGTATATTTTTATCATTAGATATACTAGACTTCAATGTATATTAATGGAACTTTTGGAAGAAATTTCCTCTAATACACAGTAGCTGCTAACACAAAATAACTAACTATATATTTGAAAAGGAATAATAATTTAAAGAAAATAGAAAGTAAATTTTTATTCAAATGTATCAAAGTGGTTTAATGTGTTTGAGTAGTTTTTATTGGAATTCTGTTTTTATGTCACACATTTAAATGTTTGTGTTATATAATTTTAGTTTAATGATACATTTAGGGAAAATTATTTAAAACAACTCACATAATTATATATTTATATTATTATATTATAAAAATAAATGTTTTTTTGTTTTAGGAAATAAAAAATACATTTGAAATCTTAAAATTTGGAAACTAGTTATATAAAATAACATTGGTCGTTTAAGATTCATAAGAATCTCAATTTTACTATGTTGGAATCATTTTCTCTATTCTGTCTATCAAAAATTTCAACACTAAAAAATTGTCATGAAAAACTTAAAATATAAAAAAATTTAAAGCACATAACATGTTAAAGATATTCAATTTTAAAATATGAAAATAAATAACACATGGTTCATCCAATAACACTTATTAAAAATTATTTATATCACTTATCAATTATGAACATAATATTTTACAAATAAGTGTTCTTTGTTATTTTTTTTAAAAACTCTGATATTGTAGGAAAAAAATTTAAATACACAGTAGTAAAATTTTCTCACAAATAAATAAGCAAACAATTATATAGAAGCTCCTATGATTAGTGAATTGTTTGAAATTGTTATCATTAGTTATTTTCAAAATGATTTATATTTAATCAATAAAAATTGTTTTCATGAACCTAAAATAAAAATCTTGATTCACCCTATCAATATCACAAGATTCAATAGAATATATACTCAACCTCTCAAATGTAGGATAAAATTTCCTGATATTTTCAATGTACTACGAAAAAACCCATTATTGAAATTTAGAAGTTAGTGATTGGAAGTGAATTTGATCATCCATGGCCTTAATATAAAATAAAACTAAGAGTTTTGATCATAGCCTAAAATAATCATATGTAGAAACTGTTATTGTAAGAAAACATAATATATATTGATAGACCAGAAAATAATATATATTTAAATATATAGACCAATTGATACTTTTCATTAACATATTCTAAATTTTGTTCTTAAAAAAATTATTTAAAAAATAAAGGAACATGATGAATAGAATAAATGAAATACCAATCATGAGTTTTGAATAGTAAAAATGATTCATTCATAAGGTTAAAAAGTGAATCCTTACATAAACCCTTATAAATTCAAAAACATATTTTGATAGATAAAAAAATCCATACCCTATAAATGGTATGAATAATAATGTCCCATGTGAAATAATTACCCAATCAACTTTGTCTAAATTGTTATCAATTTTAGAGAAATCCTAGAAATGGTGTGCATGAAATTAAAAAAAATAAAACATATTGAATATTAAAATAAAGACAAAATCTAAATAATGATACTTACCTCTAAATATACAATTTTTTTTCTAAAATAAAGACCTGGAAAGAATTTTTTATTTTCATATAAATTTTTAAGGGTGGAAAATATTAATTAATGAGATTTCATTGATGATATACCAAAATAGAATAAAATAAAAAAATCAAATATACATAGAAAATATGGAAAAATAAAAAACTAATGAATTCATAAAATCACCTGAATAATAAATTTTCAGGTGAAGAATATTTTTGTTATGCCCATTAGAGAAATTATAGATGAATGTAGTATTATTTTTATCCCCTCTTGTACAGATTACCTGAAATGAAAAAAAATTGACAATTCATTTGTTAGAGAGATTCCAATGAATGTATATCGAAAAAAGGTACTTTTCATTAACATCAATAGAAATAAAATAAATAGTAATTATAAATTTTTATTTGTACGTCATTATTAAATCCATGTAATGATGACCTTGTAACACTGTAACATATTTACATGGATTTTACACTCCGGTTCCTCAATCTGGTTGGGTACATGACCTATGGTGTTCCTCCCCATATGCCAGATGCAGCTGACTAGCAATGAGGGTCTGATATATAACATGGGGAGACTATACCCTCTTTTTTAGAGTAACACAACAATAGAAATAAATAAAAAATAACTAAAATACAATAGCCAATAACCATAATAATACCATAACCAACACTAACTAGTTACATGTCATGAACTAGGACATGAAAACAATATCCAAACCAAAAAAATAAATATTTTTTGTTATTTATGTGTCAAATTTCAATGTTCAAAACTAAAATAAAGACACACTGACAACTCCTCAAGTGGGTCCCAAAATCATGTTCAGTTCCCATATCTATGCTTTATCCCAACTTATCCATCCAATACAGGCCTCTTTCCCTTATCCTATCCTACAAACATGAATTCTATTCAGCCAACGTTTAGTCATTACAAGTAGGGTGTGAGTAAAAGTCAATAGGACACCGCCAAAATAATCTAAAACCATATCCAGTGTATATATTTGTATAAAGAATAAATTATAATAAATTAAACAATTATCACATTTCATTATTATTTAATTATCAACATAAATTACAATGGGTTCCCAATGACACTCGAACCATCACTACCTTCTTTGGGCCATGATGGAGTATGAACTATATCACACAAGGAATCAAAATTCATTATAACATGATTTTAATTTATCAATTCATTCTATTTTTCATATCATGGATACCTGTAACCATAGTCATATTCCAAAGTCATGGTATTAGAATGTCAATTCTAGCACCTCGGGGGATTTTTAAGCATAAGTTCATGTCCCACACCTCATTTTTATCACATATGGGATTTTTAAACATCATTTCTTTTTCCAAAATCATATAATAGTCAACCACACTAGGGATTTTGAAGAATCATTCCATATCCCACACACATATATCAGTCAATCACATATGGTCTTTTAAAGCATCAGTCTATATCCCATAAATGTTAACACAAACATTAAAAGGTCACATATATCACAATTTTATATATACCAAGTTCAAGTATCATTAACCTTCATATCAAAATTTCTCATTAATGTTTTCCATTTCAATTTATCACAAAAAATCAATATTTTTCACTTTTATTCACATGGGATAATATGAAAAATTCACCATTAAACCATTTATCAACACATAGCCATATAATAAATTTACCCATAATGATTTAGTTAAGTATCTCTTTATTCCCATTATCAACAAATTCTTATCGATTTTAAATAACCAATTTCATTAACCGAAAATATGATAAGTTTTATGACAACTTTAATCAACCAATTCCATGATTCCATTATTTTACTAACCAATTAGTTAGTCCAATTAAATATTTGATTTCCAAATGTGCAATTGTAGTTTCAAAATTACATACAAATAATTGATATCAATAATATGGTATTTGATAACATTACTTCCTACCTTAATATTATTGACATGCACTTACCAACGAAAAGACCCCAAATTGATGTGTAATGATCAAATTCACTATGGAGAATGAGATCTAAAACCAAAACCTAGATCAAGATAAAACAAAATAGTATATATAAAAAACAAGATATAATTCCATGTATAATGGTATATAAAACATTATAGTTCATCTAGCAAAATAGATTGGAGAGAGAGAGGAAACCACATGGTAGGATATTACATACTGGGATAGGTGTGGATCCATTAATCAGATCTTCTATTCATCATGAAAAAAGTTTGAGAGGCCTAAGAATCTGTTTGGGAGCTCCCAAAAATGAGGTTATTAGTTTAGGAATTAGATGGGGTGATTAGGGGTTAATACTGGGGGTTGGGATTTTTAAATTTTCATTAAAATAAAAACCATGTGTATAATTCCCTAGGTTGGGGAAAATGGTTTTCTAAACTGTGCAACCTAACCATGTGCCACTCCTAGTGGTCATACCGTTACTACTAATAGGTAGCATGGTTTGAAAAATCGTGCAGCAACCTTGCATTTCCCCTATGTATGGGAATGCATTATTTTATGAGGATGGGTGCATGGTTTGGGAAAACTGTGTGTCGACCATGCACTTTATAAAACACCTCTAAAACTTCCTAATTTATCCAGAAAACACCCAAGAAATGTTTTAAAGAAAGTACTCAAAACAAGTGTAAAATAGTGCCAAAAAATAGCATGAGACATCTCTAGAATGGGCAGGATCTTATAGTCTCCCCACCTTGTAATAGATCATCCTCAAGCTATACTCCCCAACATCTATAATATTCCGAGAAAAAAAATTTGGGCCACTAAGACTACATATTTTATTATCTCTCTCATGTTTCCTTCTAAACATGTCCATGTTCCACAGTACACAAAATAGTGGCACATTCTTTTTCTGCAACACATTCTCACTGTGATCCATAACACTTATCAGATTATACTCAAAGGACGCATCTAACACAAGCTCAACATCATCAACATCGATAACATGACTAGGTTCGGGGTGATACCATTAAATTTGTTACATCTTGAAAACATATTTCATAATACTATACCACTATGGAAGATCCATATGGTACACCACCATCCTGATTCTCTCTACAACCTCAAAATATCCAATAAACATGGGTACTAAATTCTCTTACCTCCAAATCATATAGTGACCCAATCTAGGTGGCACCTAAAGGAAAACATTATCACCCACTTTAAACACAAGGGTTCATCAACATATATCAGCATATGACTTCTTCTTACTATTAGTTATAGCCATACATTTCCAAATCAGCTGAACCAGATCTGATGTCTCCATCATGAGACATTTTTATAACAACTTGGACTAACCAGACTCCATCCAACATATAGATGATCTTCATGGACAACCATAAATAGAATAATATGTTCCCAATTAATATCCCTATGATAATTATTGTTATAGGATAACTCAATGAGTGATATGTGTTTCTCCCAAGAGCCACCAAAGTCTAGGACAAACATTTGTAGCATAACCACCAAAAATTATATTGATCTTCCAACCTAACCATTAGTCTATGGGTGATTGACATACTCAAATATACCTATGTTCCAAGCACTTTATAAAACACTTTCATGAAGCACGAAGTGATATGTGAGTCATGATTTAAAACTATACTTCATGGCACCCCATGTGGATGGACTCTCTCCCGAATGTATATATCCCCCAACTGATCAACTGATAAAGACTCTCATATAGGCATGAAATGTGATAATTTTTTTCAATCTGTAAAGACCCGGAAATTTCAAGGAATTTTTTTTCGTAATTTCTTTGGGAATTTACAAGAATGCGATTTCTGACGGAACCCGATTCCAAGGCACGGTGTGCCCGGAATCAATTTCTGAAGTTTAGCTCAGGTACGTTCAGTGAACGAACGAGCGGGTTTTCCTAACTTTTGAACCGGTACTCGGAATCGAAATCCGAGGGCACCGACGAAACCGCAACACCGGTAATTGCTTAAGAGGACCATTACCAAAGATGCATTTTCTCGGTAGGAGTTGTTAAAAATTTGTGGATTAATAATGAATTGAATAAAAAAATTGAGGAACAATTTTTTTTATTAATTCATTATCCTAGTGGTTATATCCAACATGGGGTAGTTAGGGTGGGACCCACAATCCCCTAACTACCCATGAGAGGATTAAAGGTGAGGTGGGGCCCACACAATCCCCCACCTTTTCACTTTCCCCAAAACTCATTAAAAATCCCCTCTTTAATTTTGTAACTCATCTTAAATTGAGTGACCTTCCATTTCCTCTCTCTCTCTCTCCCTTAGCTCTCGCCAACACATACCTTAATTAATTAATTGAACCTATTCAATTAATTAACTAAGTGTTTTGAATTTTGAAAGGAAATACATGTAAAATAAAATAATAGCACGAACCTATTATTTTACTTTGACACATTTTGTGTGGGGAGAAAAGGGAAAGAGCTCCTGTGTAAAAGAAGGAGGAATTTCCTCTTGGGTGGAAGAACATCATCCTCTCTGTGAAGAACGGTTCTTCTCCGACGAAGAACATCGAACCCTAAACTTAGAACGACTCGGAGACCCGGATTCTTTCGTCTTCTTTTTCCCCCACAACAAGGGAGAAGTCGCCGACCGTGGTGATCATCGCCAATGACAACATAACTTACTTATTCATCACCGAAATAAGTGAGGAGACGTCGTTTCCACCTTAGATGCACCCCTTCGTCCACAAAATCTACGTTCGACCCCCGCGACGCCATTCTCCGCAACGCCCGACGTGCGAAGTCAAATATCCAGGTAGGGGTTTAATATTCGTTAAAGTTTTATTTAATGATCTTTGTTGATAATTTTTAGCTGTTTTACATCATTATAACGGGAGGAGGTTGGACTGCACAAACACGGCCAACCCTCCTCCCCCCTTGCTGTCATACTCATTGCGGCTAGAACGAAGGTGACGCGGTGCCATCGCACCGCGCAGAAACAAAGAAGAACGGGCGAAGAAGAGCGGCACCATCGCGCCATTCCATGGAGGCCGAACACATCCGTGGCGCCGTCGTGCCACGCCGGAAAACCACGAAGACAAGGTCTCGGGAGGACCGCTGGCGAAGACTACAGGCAAAACGGACCACCGGAGCGCGTCCGGTGGTCCGCAGAAGATCTTGTCGGCGCGCCGCGCCGGCGGCCGGAGGGGGAGGCCGGCCGCCAGGAGGCGGCGGCGCGCCGCCAGAAGGGTCCGCCGCGGCTTCAGTCGCAGCGGCTGGCGACGGTCCCGGGGCCGCGCGGGACCAGGTGGAGACTGGGGGTCGTAACCCCCGGCTGTCAAAGGGAGTGGCCCCCACTTGGGGGGTCGCGACTTCAATCAGGGGGCAGCGCACCCCCCCCCTTTCCGCGACAGCTCGGCCGAGCCGAGCTGTCGGGCCACGCGGGCCACGCCAGCAGGGCCATTCTACGCCGGCTGGGCCGGGCTGCGCCCTGGTGGGCCAGACCCAGACCCGGTTCGAGCCGACCCTGGGGGTCTCAGGCCGGGTCAGACCGGCACCGAACCCTCTATTTTCGGGCGATTTTTTTCAAAGGCCAATAACATGGGCTATGGACCTCCGATCGACGCACCTTCAGTTGTGATGCGATCCTTGGATCGAGGTGGTTGTTTCAGTATATTACACTCAAGGTTTCAGAGAACTTTGGCTACGGTCGGGTTGGATCGAACACGAAATCAACGGTGCCCTCGGAGCGAAAACACTTATAACTTGAGCTCCGGATGTCCAATATACATGCCGTCGACGTTGTTGGATTCCTCTTTATTAGACGGAACTTTTGGAAAACGTTTCCTGAGATTTGGATGCAGTTGGATAGTGGCCGGGTTGGTTTTGACTTAAAAACCAACTAGACCCCTAGAACGGAAAAGCTGACAACTTTCAGACCGGACGTCCGTTTGACGAACCGTCAATGGCGTTGGTGATCAAGTTGAGAAATGGTCCCTATGAGTATACCCTATGTGAGTTCAAGGCACTGTTGACATACAGTTGGGTTGGCTCGTACATGAAACCAACCGGGCCCCTGGGACGAAAAGGCTAATAACTCACAGACCGGGCGTCCGATTGACGCTCCATCTGTTGCGTTGAGGCCCCCACGACGAGGAGGTCCTTTGAGATACTTCTTCATGGGACATTGAGATACTTGGAGTATCTACCTATAGCTCGTGGATCGGACCCTCCTGGAGACGAGCGTACAGATTACAGAGACCGTGTGGCTGGCTGGGACCTGACGACTGCTTGACCGACTCGACTTGGAGTGAGTTGACTAGCCCAGTGGATGGAGCACTACTGTGTTTGGGTGCAGACCCACGGCGGACGGAGCACCTGGTAGTAGGAAGCAGACCTGCGGTACTCGACAGGAGGAGTACCTATGTAGGCTATGAGGGGGAGCACTACCGTGTGAGGTGGCTGACCCATGGCGGAGGAGCACTACTTTGTGAGGTGGAAGACTTGTGGTACTCGACAGAAGGAGTATCTTAGCAATCTAAGGTAAGTGAGTAGTACCTCGGAGTCGTCAGAGGATCACTGTACTCTTCAGAGATGAGGCTCTTCAGCAGTTACAGTTTCGATAATGAAAATCTTGGTTTGAGCTGAGTCTATGAACTTTGTATTTACCTCATGATTGAGATGGGTCACTTGATTACTTAGGTATATGTATGGCCATATATCTATGTAGTGGTTATCCGTTGATATCGTAACCTTTGTGTTTCCTCATGATTCAGATGGGTTACTTGATAACTTAGGTATAAGTATGGGCTTATACCTAAGTAAGGGTTATCCTTTGAGATCCTTCTTGTGGTTATCCTTTTTGGATTTAGTGAGACCTTGAGGGTCTCGGGGTCCCTACTGAGTATCGTATAGTAACCCCTGCACGGGCTATGCCTGGACCTCGTTGTGTTGGTTGCAGATGATAGGAAGCGCTGACAGAGGCCAAGTGTTCAAGGACTGGATGGTACTTGGAGGTGGACCTCATGATGAGTCAGTATCCGGAGGTGGACTTCACGACGAGATGATACTCAGAGGATATTGATGTGCAAGAGCGTTGTGAAGGCTATCCGTACCCACCCTTCAGGTATGATCCATGGTGGACGATCCAGGAGCTGCGCTATCTATACCTACCCTTCAGGTAGGATCCGAGGAGGATGACCCAGGAGCTGCTTCTATTTTTCTTCCAGTTGTTTGTCTTTCCTGTTGTACTTTTGTTCAGTTCTAGCTGTACTTTAGTTGGGTTTGTATTCTGGCCCACTTACTTTATAGCACATTCTTTTCTACTTAGTGTATTACTTCCACTTGTACTCTGTGGTGTTTGTTTACTTTTATAAAGTCAATGCATTCCCAGTTATCGGGATTTACGCCTTTGGTGCTAGTTGCCAGCCTCTGGCCTATGGAAGGAGGGCTTGGGGTAGTCACGACACGGGCCCCGAGGATGGGTTGTGACCAATTGGTATAAGAGGAGTCGGTTCTACTGCATAACTTATATCTCTGATATGCCCTTTCTATGAAGCAATAGTGTTAAGGGTACCGAGTGTGGTTTTCAGTTCAGGGAGTCCAGTGTTGGTGCGGCGAACGACGTATCCATACACCAGGACCCTGACTTCTGATTTCCGACTTTGTGCCTGAAAACACTGATTGCGTGTGTGTTTTCAAAAGATTTAAAGTCAGCTCAAACCAGGTTAGCTCACCAGGTATAAATCGCTGACCGTGTCGCATTTGTTCAGGATGTCTCCACGCATACAGTCAATTGAAGTTATGAGATAGTACACGATGACCGCCCACCGAGCGACGAGGCTCCAGTGCGGGGCCCTTTTTACTATGTTGGCACCCTCGGGTGGTGTACCAGCAGCACCACCACCTGTTGGGCAACAGATGACACTTTCTATACTAGGGAACTATGCATGCTGGTAGAGCGTGTTGCATGAGTTCCAGCAGCAGCGGCCTCCGAGGTTACGAGGCGAGGCAGATTCCCAGACAGCAGAGCACTGGCTGGAGGCGATTTCTAGAGTTTTACGCCTAGCTGAGACACTAGTAGAGTGGATGGTAGTCTTGGATACTAGTGTTTTCTAGTGAATGACCATGAGGATGGTCCGCATAGTGATGAGGCTTCGGTACGTGGACCGATTCATGAGATAGTTCCCTCGGGTAGTGTGTCAGCTATACATCACTACCTGTTGGTCAGCAGTTACAACCAGCGGTACCGGCAGGTGACACATGTAGGCTTACTGCCTTACATGTGTTCCAACATTAGATACCCTCATGTTACGAGGAGAGCCTGACTCATAGGCAGCTGAGGACTTGCTTGAGGAGGTGGTTGAGAGTTTTCTAGAGCTTATACAGCTTTAGCAGGACGACATGTCAGTAGCTGAGAATTCATCGGGGTATACCAAACCATTCCTGGTACTCGATGAATGCGATTCGATCAGTGCTATAGAGCTCGGACCTCTGAGCGTGGTATGTTTAAGGACATCCGAGACAATAACTTTTCTCTATGAATTCATACTTATGCTAGGGAGATAGAAAGAACCTTTGTGGTTGAGATTTCTTTTGCTGAATGGATGCAGTCGGTGAAGGTTAGCAGTGGGAAAGCTGGAAACTGGCGCCAGTCTCAGAGACTTGGGCATGTAAAATGATTCATGTAGAGGAAGTAAAAAGGACAGATAAATCTTCAGAGTAGTAGATGTGGAGGAAAATCTTGTAGAGCAACATGAGGTGGTGTACATTTCAACATGTTACAACCACCCGCCTTTGTTGTCCCCTCCAGGATCAGGGAGCTGGAGGGAAGGGGAAGGGAGTAGCTGCATGCGGTCAAGGAGTGTTACCCAATGGATCTAAAAAAATGATTCAAGGGACAGTCTGTGTCCACTACTAGCTGCCGTAGTAACAGGCATTGATATGAATCATTCCTTCCTTCAAAGAATCTTGTCCCAGACCTAGAGTTTCCGGTAAGCTGTGGACTTGACCCTCACGTCTAGAGATACCTTTGGGAGGAGACTCGATAATCACACTTACGTCGACAGGTGTGATCTGACCCTTGAGGCGAGAGTTTAGGTTGGAACCTCTTGGTGGCACTATCGAGGCCTTACGACGTTAGTTTGGGTATGGACTGGGCAACCACAGTTCATACACGGATTGACGGTATTAGGAAAAAAGGTTGTGGTTTATCTACAACGTTGGGATGAAGTTTTACTTGGTCGGAAAAAAGGAAAACCCCGGCAGCACAGGACGGAATCATGCATAAGAGGGTGCATTCTATCACTCAAGAGATGGCCAAAATTGCCTTTGTGCCAGAATTCTCCAGAGTTGTGGCACCACTTCCAGCAGAGCTTTCAGGAGATGGGTTGACCGGTGCGCCCAACCTGTGGGCATTGGTTACATAGTTCCCTGCGATGCATTTGGGACTATACTCGGGTGTGTCCTAATGTAGGAGTGGGTAGTGATCGCCTATGGATCACGACAGATGAGACTGCGCAGAGCTGACAGGAGGCCTCTAGAGTTCGAGGATGACGACCACGTCCTTATATGGGTCTCAACTAGACGAGGTTTATGGAGATGTGGCTGAGGTGGAAAGTAATCTCCGAGGATCAATGAACCTTTATAGGTCCTCAGCAAGGTAGGCAGGGTGGTTTACCGGTTGACCTTTCCACCTCAATTGCACCGGGTGCATGAAATCATCCACGTACCTCGGCTGAGGAGATACATGCATGATCCTTCACACATCATCGACCTCAGGGACTTGGACGTCGATGATAGGGTGAAATGCACGGGGGTTCCAGTGGATATAAAGGATCGACAGGAGCAGGTCCTATGTGAATGATAGATTCCTTAGGTTCGCTTTCACTGGAAGCACAGGAACCTCAAGGAGAGCACATGGGAGCAGAAGGCTCAGATGCGTGCTCAGTACCACTTTTATATCCCTAGTTTGTGTTAAAGCTTTACGAGGACGTAAATCCCTGAGGTGGGAGTAATGTAAAGACCCAGAAATTTCAAGGAAATTTTTTTTCATAATATCTTTGGGACTTTACAAGAATGCAGGTTCTGACGAAACCTGATTCCGAGACCTGGTGTGCCCGGAATCAATTTCCGAAGTTTAGCTCGGGTACGTTTAGTGAACGAATGAGTGGATTTTCCTAACTTTTGAACCGGTGCTCGGAATCAAAATCTGAGGGCACCGATGAAACCGCATCACCGATAATTCCTTAAGAGGACCATTATCGAAGATGTGTTTGCTCCAGAGGAGTTGTTAAAAACTTGTGGAATAATAATGAATTCAATAAAAAAATTGAGGAATAATTTTTTTATTAATTCTTTATCCTAGTGGTTATATATAACATGGGGTAGTTAGGGTGTGACCCACAATCCCCTAACTACCCATGAGAGTATTAAAGGTGAGGTGGGGCCCACACGATCCCCCACCTTTTCACTTTCCTTAAAACTCATTAAAACCCCCCTCTTTAATTTTGTAACTCATCTTAAATTCAGTGACCGTCCATTTCCTATCCCTATCTCTCCCTTAACTCTCGCCAAAACATACCTTAATTAATTAATTGAACCTATTCAATTAATTAACAAAGTGTTTTGAATTTTGAAAGGAAATACTTGTGTTAATAAAGTAATAGCATTAACCTATTATTTTACTTTGACACATTTTTTGTGGGGAGAAAAGGGAAATAGCTCCTGTGTAAAAGAAGGAGGAAGTTACTCTTGGGTGTAAGAACATCATCCTCTCTGTGAAGAATGGTTCTTCTTTGACGAAGAACATCGACCCCTCAACTTAGAACGACTCGGCGACCCAGATTCTTCCGTCTTCTTCCTCCTCCACGACAAGGGAGAAGTCGCCGACTGCAGTGATCATCGCCAACGACAACGTACCTTCCTTCTTCATCACCACAACAAGTGAGGAGACGTCGTTTCCTCCTCGGACGCACCCCGACGTCCACGGAATCTACGTATGACCCCCGTGACGCCATTCTCCGCAACACCCGACGTGCGACGTCAAATATCCAGGTAGGGGTTTAATCTTCGTTCAAGTTTTATTTAACGAACTTTGTTGATAATTGTTGGCCGTTTTCTATCATTATAACGGGAGGAGGTCAGACCACACAAACTCGAGCGACCCTCCCCCCTTGCTGTCATACTCATTGCGGCTCGAACGAAGGTGACGCGGTGCCATCGCACCGCGTAGAAACAAAGAATAATGGGCGAATAAGCATGGCGCTGTCGCGCTGCGCCGTGGAGGCCGAACAAGAACGCGGCGCCGTCGCGCCGCGCCGGAAAACCTCGAAGAGGCCGCAGTTTTTTTATTCGACGTGCGGATCGACGGGCGATGATGGAACAGACCACATAGGCATCTTGAAGACTTCGCAGTGAAGAGAAGGTCCCGAGAGGACTGCTGGCGAAGTCCGCCGGCAAAACAGACCACCAGAGAGCCTCCGGTGGTTTGCAGAAGAGCTTGCCGGCGGCCGGCACCGGCCGGCCGCCAGGAGGTGGCGGCGCGCGGCGTGCCACCAGAAAGGTCTTTCGTGGCTAAAGCCGCGGTGGCAGACGACGGTCCCATGGCTATGTGGGACCAGGTGGATATCGCGGGTCATAACCCCCGACTGTCAAAGGGAGCGGTCCCCACGTGGGGGGCCACGACTTCAATCAGGGGGGCAGCGCCCCCCCCCTTTCCGCGACAGCTCGGCCGAGCCGAGCTGTCTGGCCACGCAGGCCGCTCCCTATTGGGCCAGACCCGGACCCGGGTCGGTTCGACCCGGTTCGGGCCGACCCAGGGGGTCTCGGGCTGGGTCGGACTGGGCAAAAACCCCTATTTTCGGGAAGTTTTGTTAAAACGCCCATAACCTGGGCTACAGACCTCCGATCGATGCACCGTCAGTTGCGATGCGGTCCTTGGATCGAGACGATTGTTTCGGTATATTACACTCAAGGTTTTGGAGAAATTGGGGTACGACCGGGTTGGTTCGAACCCGAAACCAACCGGGCCCTCAGAGCGGAAACACTTATAACTTGAGCTCCGGACGTCCGATAGACGTGTCGTCGATGTTGTTCGATTAATTTTGATGAGACGGAACTTTTGGAATAATTACCCTGAGATTTTAATGCATTTGGATAGGGGCCAGGTTATTTTTGACTCAAAAACCAACCGGGCCCCTAGAACGGAAAAGTTGATAACTTTCAGACCAGACGTCCGTTTGACGAACTGTCAGTGGTGTTGGTGATCACGTTGAGAAATGGTCCCTATGAGTATACCCTATGTGAGTTCGGGGTATATTTGAGATATGGTCGGGTTGGTTCGTACACGAAACCAACCGGGCCCCTGGGACGAAAAGGCTAAAAACTCACAGATCGGGCGTTCAATTGACGCGCCATATATTGCAATGAGACCCCCATGACGAGGCAGTCCTTTTAGATACTTCTTTGTGATAATTTTACATACTTGGAGTATCGACCTGTAGCTCGTGGAGCGGACCCTCCTGGAGACGAGCGTACGGAGTATGAAGACCGTGTAGCTGGCTGAGACATGACGACTGCTTGACCGACTCGACTTAGAGTGAGTCGAATAGCCTAGTGGATGGAGCACTACTGTGTTTGGGTGCAGACCCACGGCGGACGGAGTGCCTGGTAGCAGGAAGCAGACCCGCGATACTCGACAGGAGGAGTACCTATGTAGGCTATGAGGGGGAGCACTACTGTGTGAGGTGGCAGACCCATAGCAGAGGAGCACTACTTTGTGAGGTGGCCGACCCGCGGTACTTGACAGAAGGAGTATCTCAGCAGTCTAAGGTTACTGATCGGTACCTCGGAGTCATGACAGGATCACTGTACTCGTCAGAGACGGGGCTCTTCAGTAGTTGCAGTTTCGATAATGAAAATCCTGGTTTGAGCTGAGTCTATGACCTTTGTATTTACCTCATGATTGAGATGGGTCACTTGATAACTTAGGTATATGTATGGGCATAAACCTAGGTAGTGGTTATCCATTGATATCGTAACCTTTTCATTTCCTCATGATTGAGATAGTTTACTAGATAACTTAGGTATAAGTATGGGCTTATACCTAAGTAAGGGTTATCCATTGAGATCTTTATTGTTTTTATCCTTGTTGGATTTAGTGAGACCTTGAGGGTCTTGGGGTCCCTTCTGAGTATCGTATACTCACACCTGCATGGGCTATGCCCGCACCTCGTTGTGTTGGTTGTAGACGACAGGCGGCGCTGACAGAGGCCGAGTGTTCGAGAACTGGACGGTACCCGGAGGTGGACATCATGACGAGTCAGTATCCGGAGGTGGACTTCACGATGAGATGATAATCAGAGGAGATTGATGGGAAAGAGTGCGGTGGAGGCTATCTGTACCTACCCTTCAAGTAGGATCTGTGGTGGACGATCCAGGAGCAGCGCTATCTGTACCTACCCTTCAGGTAGGATCCGAGATGGAAGACCCAGGAGCTGCTTCTATTTTCCTTCCAGTTGTTTGTCTTTCCTGTTGTACTTTCGTTCAGTATTAGATGTAATTCAGTTGGGTTTGTATTCTGGCCCACTTACTTTTCAGCACTTTCTTTTGTACTTAGTATATTACATCCGCTTGTACTCTATGGTGTTTGTTTACTTTTATAAACGCAATGCCTTCCCAGTTATCGGGATTTACGCCTTTGGTGCTAGTCTCCAGCCCCTGGCCTATGGAAGGCGGGCTTGTGGTAGTCACTGTACGGGCCCCGAGGACGGGTTGTGACACAATCGGTGCACAATTTCCCGCATATCATCATTCTTTTTTGGATTCCTCGGAATTAACAGTATTAATTCCCTGTAAATTTCATCACTCATCCATTCAATAATGGGAAACAACTGTAATGAACCACCTAGTCATTTATTCTCAAACACCACATGTTTACAGGTGGAACATCGTGTCATAAACCCTATAATCTCCCTTTTAATTCCTAAACACCAATACTATCGATGTTGGTCATGATAAATTTTGGTTTAAACCTTGATGCACCTCCCACTTCGAGGTATAAAATTCCCACATTAGCTTCTCCCACATACTTGTATGAACAAAAACCGATTTTTGGACATAGATTATCTCATCCCCATCTATAAACCATTCTGAAGTTGACTCTCCACCTTTAAGGATTTTTTTAAAGGAAAAAAACTCTAGATCCTTATACAACCTCTCCCAGATTCAGCTAAAAAATGTGTACTCAACTGATACTAATATAATGGTAACCATCTTCTGGACTTCCAATACCAAAATATGAATCTCAACCAAAAAATTCTTCATCTTCCACTCAGAACTAGAATCTTAAATTAGTTTAGTCTGTGTATTTATTCTCATAGAATCAACAAAACTATTTCCCTTACCAGGCATGTATTCTTGCTCAAAATCAAATTACTTCATATACTCAACCCACATCCACTGATGAAGATTTAAATCTTGTTGTGATAAGATATACATTAATATATTAGGATCATTATTCCGAGTAAAATTTTCTCCCGATAGATAATTCTTCTAACACATCAAGGCATAAAAAACTATAGCTAACTCAAGGTTGTGTGTAGGGTAATTCCATTCATGTGGCATCAACTAATATGAACCATATTACACAAATCGATCTTGTTACATTAAAGATTCTCCAAGACTAATCCCATATGCATAAAAAACGTTGTATACTTCTCCCTTGGCTCGAATAGGATCAATATGAGAGTGGTAGTGAAATGATTATTCAACTCCTAGAATGTATTATCACATGCTCCAGAAAATTATAACTTAACTCCCTTATTGGTCAAGATTGAAAGAGGAGCCACCAAGCAGGAAAAGTCCAAGATGAACCTTTGCCATTATACTATAAAACATAGAAATATATGGTTATAAAAAACATTCTTGGGGTTCTCTCAAGAAACAAATTCCTACACCTTCTCTGGGTGCACTAACACACCTTCCCCTCACATGATGTGACCCAATAAATGTTCCTGATCAGTCCATAATGGACACATAGAGAGTTTGGTGTATATACAATGCTATCCTAGGGTACTCAAAAATATGTTAATATATTTACTATGATCATCATTAGTATTATAGTACACAAATAATTCATCTACAAACAAGACCACAAACTGATCTGGGTATGAGTGGAAGATTCAGTTCATCAAGGACATTGATGCAACCTATGCATTTATTAGCATGAATGACTTCCTGAAAAATTGATATAGGCCATACCTACTACTAAAAGTTATATGCGGTATATCATAAGGTTGAAAACTTACATGATGATTCCTTGATCTCAGGTGAATCTTAAAGAAAACACAATATCCAATCAACTTTTCAAAGAGATCATTGATACATGGAAGGGTATATCAGTTCTTCACTATAATCCAGTTCAACCTTCGGTAATCAACACATATATCCAAGGTCCCATAATCTCTTCTTAAAAAAACTAAGGAATCCTAAGGAAATATATTTGGATGAGTAAAACCATTAACCATAAACTCCTCTAGATGAGTCTTCATCTCTTGAAGCTTAGTTGGTTTCATTCTATAAGGTGGAATAGATACTGGATCAGCTCCATGAATGAGATCAATCATAAAATTCACATCCCTCTCAGGTTGCATCCATGATAAGTAATTAGGAAACACATCATGGAACTTATTTACTATGGGTGTAAATAAATATTGCTTCACACCCCCTTAATCAAAAAAAAAATACTTGAAACCAGAGTAGTAAGATCCCCTATTTTCTAATGAACTAGACCTACACAACCCACATTGATATTCCACTCTCCATGATGAAAATAATTATATCCCTCAAGAGACGTAATGATCACTATAATGTGGTAATAAACAATGTTGGATTGGTATAATACTATCCAGTACATACCCAAAATCATGTGAAATCCTAAAATGTAGAGTATGTAAAGATCATAAAGGAAATGATACTTCCCAAACTCAAGAGAACACCCCTTTCATAAACATATGCCTCCAGAACTTGTTCCCAAAGGTGTCTCTATCTTCATAAACCCACTCAAAAAATCTACTATCAGTATCAACCCATTCAAAAAATTTATAGATATAAAGTAATAAGAGGCACTTGTATCAAATAAGAAACTAGGAAGCATTTAATATATAGTAATAATACCTCTAACTATAGTTGGTCCTACCTCTCTATCCACAAGTGCATGATAAACTGCCTGAAAATTCTCTACCCCTTTTACCAATGTTGTAGTCTAAGTCCCATATGTTGCACTAATATACTAATATGGGTTCTAATTCCTAGAAGTTCAACTTTTATTGCCTTGATCATCGTGGCTTGTAGAACTCCATCTACCAGACTGATATGGGGTAGAGGACCCACTTGTAGAACTTCGATTTGGCATGTTTCCACTATCATCACCAATCTGTTAAGGGTTCTTATAGAACCGTTATAGATGTCTCATCCTATTCCATTTTCATCACCCAACTATTGGATGGGGAAATATCTACAAAAGTGACTTGGCATACTTCCCTAGTGTCAGATCACTTGGATAAGGTCCAAGGTAACTTACCCTTCCATCTAACCACTATACTTTTTACTACGCTGGTTAATATTCTTGTAACGATGTTTTCTATTATTAAAAGATATACCTCCTGGTCTTCCAATATAAACCACCTTATTTTCACTATAATCATCTTTTGGAGTCCCCCAAGATATTATAGCCTGATTCACCAGAACTAAAAAAATTTAGGTTGAAGATATTAACCTAGAACATAATCTCATATTCAATACCATCTTGAGAATGCTTTGCAATCGTAGCCTCATCCTTTACCAAAACATTAAAAAACAACTAAAAATAATTAAATCACCTTTCATAGTACATCAAAAAAATAATATTCTAAATCATCCTAATAAAATCATCTTCCATCACCTACCTTAGCATCTTAGGGAAAAATCTCTCCATGAAATTTTACTGAAAGTTATTCCTCTCCATATTCTCAATTTTTCCATCCTGAGAATGGATTTCCCACCAAATCTTCTCTTGAACACATAACATATAAGAGACCATTTTGAAATTATTCTTAAAAGTAGTATCTCATTGGTAAAGGATTTTATGAATGGACTCAGTCCATAACTCTTTTTTCCTTAGGCCCCCCTCCTCGGTGAAGGTTAGAGGGTGATGCAACTGGAACTCTTGAGTCAAGTCAGACATACTCTTCACAGCCCCCCAATTCATTTTCCAAAAAATGCATGAAAAAGGTTAATTTCTCATGGAACTGATCTCTAAAAAAATCACATAGAACTATCAGGGCCTCAATCTCCGCTACTAGAGGCACATTTACCATCATATCCTCCTATCGTCTTATCAACAAGAATCATCATGGAGGTAAATCTCTAAAATTAAAAACATACATCTTAGTATCCATTACACAATATGAACACATTTATAGACAATGTATTCACATATATCAATAACAATTCATTCCCCCTTACCCTTCTACATAGTCAAAATTTATGCAATATCACCGCCCTTATAAATCCATTATCTAGTTCATGGTTCACATAGGGTGAACCTTTTTTACATTTCAAGGATTATTATTCAAAACCCTTTATCTATTTAAAATTTTCACATTTCTCATCATTTACCATTTTTAATTTCACATTAGGTACCTTATTCTTTAAAATTATACATCAATAAAAGAAAATTCATTTAACCAATCACCCCAAACCTTCTTCCTGTGTGTTCCTAGAATGATTCATGTCACAATTAATCATGAGTTCCTAAAATGATGCAAGTATTCTTGATACTTTTATCATACCAGACCACAAGTAAAATATAATAAAATCATATAATCAATAACATCACAGAAAAAGTGCATCACCTTAGGTGAAATAACATTCAAATGTAAAAACACACATCAATAACATAAATCCCACCATGGGAACTTCGTTTTACGCAAGTACATGGGTGAGCTATTTCCATACACGATATCTTAACACTAGGTTGACTCATACTAGGCTTGTATCTATGTTTTCCAAAAAGTACGAAAATGGAAAATAAAAGTTCTCAGATACCACTTTGTAACATCCTAACATCGGTTCCACACACCGGTGCCCTGATCTGATTGGTTACATGACCTTAGGCATGGCTCCCTGTATGCCAGAGTTTGTCGATTAGCAATGATCATCTAATATGTATCATGGGGAGACTATAACCTTTGAATCAATGTAAAAAATAGTGTAAATACATAAAAACATCCAAAATAAAATATCCAATAATTTGAATAATATCATATCCAATAACAACCTATAAAACATGATGAACTAGAACTTGAAAACAACATACAAACAAAATACTAGATATGTCATACCATATATGTGTCAAGTGTCAATATGAACTACCAAAATAAATACAAAATGATAACTCCAAAAGAAGGTCTCTACATCACATATGTCTCCCTAACCCATGCTCCATCCCAACACATCCATCAAACATAGGGATATTTCCATTATACTATCCTAAAAACATGAATTCTATTTAGGTACCGATTAAAAACCCGAGTAAGGTGTGAGTAAAAATCAGTAGGCTCCCACCAATGACATCTAAAATAATATCAAATCAATAATAGTATGTGAAGTTTTATATAGAATAAAGTGCAACAATGTAAACATTTATCACATTTTATTATTGTTTAATTAACAACATAAATTACCCTTAGTTCATGATCACCCCCAAACCATCACTAACAGTTTCATACCATGCCAAAGTCTGAACCATATCACATAGAGAAATAAAATTAATTATAACATGATTTTAATTAATAAATGCATTCCATTTTCATATCATGGCTACTTTGAACTATAGTCTAATGACAAAGAGTTGGGAATTGAACATCATGTCTATATCCCCAAAGGATTTTGAAGCATCGATCCATTTCTTACGCCTCACTGTTTTCACATATGGGATTTTAAAGAATCAGTACATGTCCCACATTCGTATACCAGTCAATCGTATATGAGATTTTGAATCATTAGTTCATGTCCTACACATGTATATCAGTCAATCACATATGGGTTTTTGAAGCATCAAACCATGTCCTACACACGTCATCACATATATCATAGTATGACATATATCATAATTTCATATACACCAATATTAAGAATAAGTAACCATATTAGAAAAAATCCTCATTAAATTATACCTTTTTAAATTATCATAACAATAAATGTTTATCACTTTAATTCCCATGGAATAATATTAACAATTAACCGTTAAAAAAGTTATCAACATTTACTTATATAAATCATTTACACCTCATGGTTAAGATAGAAATATCTTAATTAAAATTATTATCCAATTCATATTCATGCCAAATAACTAAGTTCATAATCTCAAAATCCCATCAGTTTCATAATAACATTAATCAACCAATTACATGATTCATTTATTTAATTAACCAGTTAATTAATCCAATTTGATATACAATCATCAAACATAAAAAATTAGTTTCATAATTACAAAAATGTAATTTAAATGAAGACTATGGGATTTGATAATTAGACTACCAACCTCAAGATCATTGATGGATGATCACTAACTAAAAAACACCAAATTGAAGCAGAATAATCAATTACACAAAGAAGAATGAGATATAGAACCAAAACCTAGATCAAGATAAAATAGAATAAGATCTATCAAAACATATATTTGTACTGTTTACAATAGATAATACAACATTTCACTTCATTCAGAAAGAGAGATGGGGGAGAGAGTAAATCACTTGGGAAGATATTAAATAATGGTAGAGGTTTAGATCCGCCAATCAAATCTTTGATTCTTCACGAAAAGAGTTCGAGAGGCCTTGGAATCTGTCTGAGATCTCCCAAAAAATAAGTAATTAGGATAGTCATGAGATGAGGTGATACAGAGTTAATAACAAGGGGTTTTGTATTTTTAAAATGAAATTTCATGGAAATAAAAAATTTTCATTCAACACCCTGGGATGGTGTGTATGGTTTGAACAATCATACACCCTAACCAAGAGCCTCTACTAGGGGGGAAATAGTTACTAATAAGAGGGTGAATAGTTTTAAAATTTTTTCACCACCATACATTTCTCCTCTATCTAGGAATGGATAGTTTACTATGGAAGGGTGCACGGTCTGGGATAATCATGCGTCAACTGTGCACTATCCAAAACCCCAAAAGCACTTCCAGAATTATCCCAAACACACACAAGAAAATCCTCAACCAAATTATACTCAAACCAATTGTAAAATGGTATCATAAAATTACCATGATATATATATATATAATGCTTAGGATCATACAAACACAGAGATTAAATAACTATTGAACATTTAATCTAAATAAAACTGGAGACATGAAATTTGGGTTACAAAAGAATAAGAAGCATAGAATGTAGAAGTTTAATTCAATTATTCTAATATAATTAGTGATTAGGTAATTTAAGATAAACAAAACTAAAACATATTATTGAATGTGGAAGAATTATATATTGAAGAACCAAAATTAGATTAGGTATGTAACGATTTGGAGAGAACCTATCACGAAGGAGGAGTCATAGATTTATAAGGATGATGAAATATGGAAATGATTATATCTACTTCAATTAGAGGTGTATGATAGAGGAATGATTGGTAGAGACTTTGGGGAGTGATTTATAATTAGTGGTAGATAAATATACATAGGGGGAAATGGGTAATAGTGTAACAATGGTGGTGGTGAAAAAATAATGGGATAAAAGATTATGGTAGAATGTGAATGGGATTTGTAAGAGGTTTCAGGAGGATATAGAGAATCAGATTCAAGGAAGTTTCTGGCTGGAGGATGGAGGTAGAGGTGGATTCATATGCGAGGGTGGTGAGGGGATTCAAGGAGAGAGTTAGGGAGGGAGTCAGATGTGGAGAGGAGAGTTGAGGAGGGATGGAGTTGGAGATAGGGACATAGGTGGTGAGGGAAATTTGGGAGATAGGTTAAGTGGAATATGGAAGATACATAGTGAATAATAGATTAAAAATTTCATGGAAAAAAATTCATTGATAATGTGACCCATATATTCTAGAAACCCCAAATTTTATAGATATAGTAGATATAAAAAATAACATTTATATAAATAACATGCTTTATATGACATTATTATTGTATAAAACTGAATTTTAAATTTATGAATATAATAAAAAATATATATTTTACAAGTAAATTTTTAATTTTAAAATAGTCTTTTTAAATTTATAAACACATATTTAAAATTTTAGAACTTAAGTAAAAAGTTTCAAAAAGAAGTTTTTTTAGTAAATTATATACCTAGAATTTATAAATTAATTTATATCAATTTTAAAAATTGAAACATATAAAATTGATTTCAAATTTGGAATCCTAATTTCCAAATTTCAAAATAATTAACATTTTATTATTGTACATAAAGGATAGATCACCTATGTAAAAACTATTCACCGTGGTGAAACCAAAATTGAAGAAATGAGTAACATAAGATGTAAAGGGACTAAAATATTAAAGAAATGTTTTAATTTTTTGTATTAGGTGTGCATAAATATTATAACTTTAAATATCCATTTTCTTTAATAATGTATTCCAATTATTGAAATGTTTTTGGTATTCACAAATATGTCATCTCTTTTCACTTATAAAATAAGATATCCTCTCCTCACATCCCTTCACACCAAATTCCATTACTTTCAGAAAAAAAACACTACCCAAAACCCACCCCAAAACTCATATAAACCCTATTGAGGTTCTTTTATTTTCAAAAGAACAACCCTTAATGATTTAACCCCTTTCACAATGGAGATAATCCAAGTAGTAAGGTATAAATTTCTACCCACTCTTCTATATTTCCAATTTAGTTATGTGATTTTCTTCTTCATAAAATTTCATTACACAAAATAATAATGATATAATCAGTATAATTATTGTAAATTTTTATTATAATAATTATGGTATAATAATTTATCAATATTCTTTTTTCCATTTATAAAAAAAACATGAATCATGTATTGTGCAGACTACCATCACCTTGACCCAACATGTTTCATTTTCCATTACCACAATACAAAGATAATCATAATAGGAAATTTAATATATAATTGTGATATTGTTATAAAATTTTATATCTTTAAATGATAAACCATCTTATTATTTATATTTGTTCACTAGAAATAGAAATTTTTAGTCATGTGCATGTGTGGACTACCACCTTCACAGAACGATCATTTTTTGGTTTTTTTCATCACTGCCTTACATTGATGCTTATGAGAGTGGTTTTAAAGTATAAATATGATTTTTATTATATAAATAAGGATATATTAATACATAATTAATATACTACTAAAAATAATAATGACAAAAAATTGTTATAAATTTATATATCTCAAACAAACAATGTACGATGAAAAAAATATATTCATATTATATAATATTTTAATTTCCAGTAATTGTTATTATAATAATTAAAAATATAATATATCACAGTAATAAACACTAAATATTATCATTATTATAGTTGTATAAGTATTTTTCAACTTAATCACCTAATAATCATCCATTAATTATAGTTTGTTAATGATTGGGTCAGTTTGAACACTTATTGGAACAAAACAACAAAATTATATCAGGAATAAATTTAAAAACATAATTATTGGAGTTATATGATAAAATTATTTACATGATTATTTTTTTGGTTATATAATGGATACATGTATACTTAACTCAATAAATAATAAAACACCTTTCGTTTGGTAATAAAATCATTGAACTATTCATATTATCAATTTCATCTTGGAGGATAAAGAATTAATGACCCATAAAAGGAATTTAAAACATCATAAGTATTTATAATTCATACATTATATTAAATTTAATTAATTTTCTTTTTTAAATTTGGTGGAATAATGAATAACTATATTGAACCTATGAAACTAGCAAAAACAGCCAAAACTATAAACTACTAATATCATAAAGTACTTAAAAACAAACTAATATAGATAGAGATATTGATTATAAATGTAATTTATAAATATTTTTATGTAATAAAATGTTTATTAGATTAGTGATTATATTAGGATAGATATGTTTTTTATGCATGTAGTTAAAGAACTTATAAGGGAATAATGATTAAATGTATTAGTTTCTTTGTCCCATTTTCAACTCTATGGGAAAGGTTTTATATTACCTACCTTAAATTATTTTTTTGGTGTATTAATTATAAAATTGTTTTAACATATTAAATATCATCCAATTATTGTTATTTTAAGGAAACCTTCATAATATTTCTCCCAGTCTCCTTTGATCATTTCATGACCAATTCTCTAAGAGTTTCATCAAATCAATTTCGAATTAAATGGTTCATAGTATTACTTCTATGAATATAATTTTCATGTATAATTTGATCATACCCATCCCATATTTTATTTTTATAGCATTTTTTCTCTTGAGATTTATTTATCATCATCAATAACCAATTAAATGATTAAATTTTTTCCATAATAAATGTGTACTATTAAAAAGAATAACTCCCATTCTTACCAAGAGATATTTTTATTCCATTCCAATATTTTACTTCACTTGAATGCTATCCTCTATTTTTTTAAGTAAAATATGGATAAATTTTTATGGGACTAATATGTATCCTTAACCCTTTTGAAAAATTAAGTTTTAATACTCATTTATGATGTGTTTTTCAAATAAATATATTTAAAAAATATTATGAAAAAAGTTTCTCCATCTTTTCAAAATAATTTTTTTGTCTTTCTATCCAATTTTTTAGAAAACCTATATTTGGAATTATTTATAATAAGGGTTTAGAAATTATTTTATTTTCTTCCATAAACATATCCCTAAAAAAAAATTGTACTTTAGTTTTGATTAAAATGTTTGAATGACTTTGTGAAGACTTATATATTTTCACTTCAAATTTTCTTCCATGGTATATGTTACATTAAGTGATGGTTTGATCTTATACTATATTTTATTAAGATATAAATCATTTTTTCAGGTGATATTTTCTCTTTTATATGATTTTTATGTTAATGTTATGTCATGTTTTTTAATGTTAATGAAAACCTTTCATCTTCCATGTGTTTATTAAGATATTTTTGTGACTGATTTAAGTGCCAAAATATGTTTGGAGTATGACTAGTAGGGTCATATATGGGAAAATCATTGGTTTAAGATTATTGTCCCTGAAAAAGTATTCCATGTAGATAATGAGTTTTTTCACATAGGTGTGGGTAGGATGGATTTCCTCACAATTTCAAGTGTGTACATAATTATTATGGTCACATAATAATGGATATAATGCGTTTAATCACAATGTTCTTCATATTATTTTGGTTGTACCACATTTCGAATTTTTATACCGACTTATGAAAAAAAATTCATTTGGTACTTCATTTTCATGAAATTACATGTTTTTAGGATTTCATATTATTTTTAATGTATTCCATACATTTATTTCATTATCACACGTTTTATAATTATTGATATGTATTTTATTCCATATTTTATATTTTCAAACTTCTTTAAAAATCTATTTATGGTCATATACTTATTTATTGTGTTTTATGATTATCATATATAGTTCTTTATATTTTATTAATATATTTATATCTTCATAATGTTATTATTCTTTTTTATGATCTGACACATGCTGATTTATTTTTCCCTTACTAAGTGGATCTGCTCACCCCTTTTTCAATTTACTACTACCTAATGTATGAAGATGATTATATTATGTGAGATTTCTAGAAAGGTTCAAGAGGTGAATGATTATAGAGATATTTTTTCATCTTTATAAAATAAGATATTTATGTAGCTAATATCAAAGACACTAACTCATAGGTGATTAGGTTGTGTGGGTGTTTGCGAGATGTATTATTTAAATCATGATATTAATGTATTATTTGTACCATGTTTGGCATGGGTTAGTATAATTGGTATAATATTATTGTTTAATTATTTTTCAAGATTAGTTTAGTTATTTAGTTTTTTTGTTTATATAAACAATGTAAAAACACTAGACATGAGTTTAGGTCTAGGATGGTATCCTAAAAAATTAGTAAAATATTGAGGATGTGGGTTTGATTTGGAATAAATCCCTATCTAGATACTACAATTGGATTCCGGTTCTAGAGTAGATTTACCTTGGGGTAATAACCCTCAAATGGCTATGATGGGTATTAACACAATAATCACCATGTGCATGAAAAATATGCCTAATTGAACATATAATTTAACACTTCCAAGGGGTATTATTTAAAGAGACCTAGGATAAACATTATTTAAATATTACATTAATCACATGAATTATTATTTAAAAAATATATCTAAAAAACAATCAAACAACACATTGAATTAAAGGTTTTGTGTCTTATAGATATGCTGCATGGACATATTAATATACTAAACTGGAATAGATTTCCACATAATCATTATCCTATAGACCCTTTACTATATCTATCACATGATATAACCATATTCATAACCTAAGGAATAAAAAAATAGGAAATGGGTTAGCTCAGATGCTTAGTAAGGGAAAGAAATATCACAAAGTGTCAGATCATAAACATGAGGTAGAATAAGAGAAAGAATTAAATACTATATTATTTTAACACAAGACCATATATGATAATCATAATTTATTTTGAATAAATATTATATCCTAAAGTATCATTAATGAATCATAAAATATAGACCCATCTCAAGATATGCATCAATAACAAAATACATGTGAGCATGGAATAAAAGTGATAAATAATTTAAAAATATAACTTAATCACGAAAACATTACATATATTGAAAAAAAAATCAAATTGGGAACATTTATAAATATAATATTTCTTATCATTGTGAACCTGGAAACACACAAACCCATTAACTCATAAAATTATGAGTAGAGATAAACAACACCACATTGACTCTTGTGAACCTCACTACTTACTAACCTATTCAAATAAAATTTTCATATAATTAAGAATAATACTATAAAAAATAAGTCAAAGGGATATATAGGTCTCACTCATCTCATAATTCATAGATTTTTGTGACAATTTAAAATCCATCATTCATCATCTCATAAAGAACCCATCGGAAGTGAATGGATTTCTAAAACCATTCAAAAAAATCACATATTATAAATTTAACAAATCTTAATATATCAAAAATATCATTTTATTAAAGTAAACATATCCTAATAACATATATATAGGGTAATTAAAATATCTCATTTTGAAAGATAAACATAGATGTAAAAATACAAGAGTTTTACAAAACCTTTTAAAACATAAATGCACAAACTATTTTGAAAATATTTTTTAAATTGAAATATAATTCATCTGAAAGAATTACTAGAAATTTTTACAAATAAAATATCCTTTAAAATGCATCATGGTTGCAAAAAGGAGAAGTGATAATACTCTAAAAACTTTTATTTTTAAAATAATCATTAATAATTGAGACTTGATGAAACATAATGTTTTCAAAAAATGAGAGAGGATATACATTGAAAAAATTTAATTTAAAAAATAATATTTAATAATGTAACCTTGAAAAATATATAAAGGTTATTATTAGAAATTGGGGAGTTTAAGATAAAACCTTTTTATTTTGAATGGATGGAAAAACCATTTAATCATCTTTAAATAAACTTGTAAAAAATCCCCCATAATTAAAAATACTATGAAGCATTTTAAAAAAAATGAGTAAAGGGGAATTAAAGGATCATATGATGTAAAGAAATTAGTTTTCCCTATGTAATGGAGAATATTTATTGGATTTAAAAACATGGACATAATATAGAAACATATTAAAAGAAATATGAATAATTCTTAACAAAAACAAAATTTAACAAAGAAATATAGCCATAAAGAAAGAATACTTTGGTGTGGATAATTATTACCTATAAAATAATTTTTAAATAAAATATATAATAATCATAGGTTATAATATATCAACCATGACTGATTATACTGAAAGAAGAGTTACTATGGCCCAAGGAAAAGATTTAAGTACTGAAAACCCCTTATAACCATTGTAATATTTAACCAAAATCCCATGAGGGGTATATCCCTAAAGAGAAAATTGAATATCATAAAATATAATAGAATCATAATATAAATTTAATATACTTCATTATTTATATCTTTGTAAAAAAACATTGTGTATATCATAAACAAGTCTCATGTGATTCAAATTTGAGACAAAGAAAACCTTAAGAATATCACAATCTTTGATGTCATGATACATTAGAAATTGATTAATTGAAAAGGTATTTAAAAATATATAAATGAGTATGTAAATATAGTTTTCAAAAATTATAAAACAAAAAAAATAAACATATAATAATTTATTTCAAGAATAACCATTATAAATAAAATAAAAGAAAATGAGTTATGAAAAACTATTATCTTCTTTCCCAGTTTAGCTAGACAGAATCTACGATCCAATATAAAAAACATGAATAACTATATATCCAATTTAACAACCTTATTAAAAAATATTACCCTTTTTTAATTCTTATTATAAAATTTTATCATGATTACATTAATTAGTTATAGTGTGTTATGACCATTAGGTGTTGATAAATTTAAATGATTTTACCATGTTTAATAAGATTGATATCATTAATCATAATTTTATATCAAGTTAATTATTTCTATTTCAATTAATAGTCAATAATTTTTAACTTATATTGATTTAAAATTTTATTTTTTTCATTCCATGCATTCTTTTGTTATGCTATACAAAAATGGAATTGGCGTTGGCTTATTTTGGTGAATTTAGAAAACAAAAATATAATTTAATAATAACATAAATACTTAATATAATATTTCTTGTACCATATAAAAATAATTATTTGATAAATATAATGTAATTATAATAATTTTCAATTTTTATAGTCATCCATAAAATATTTTTATAGAAATGTTCTGATTGGTGGTCGAACCAATCCAAACCTGAACACGGTTTTACTGGATTAGTAAGTATGTTTAATGATATGTTTCTTTTGATATTAAAT
Source organism: Viscum album (assembly GCA_963277665.1). Taxonomy (NCBI): domain Eukaryota; kingdom Viridiplantae; phylum Streptophyta; class Magnoliopsida; order Santalales; family Viscaceae; genus Viscum; species Viscum album. Next base: position 1,208,298,968 of record OY728143.1, on the reverse strand, counting down.
CATTATAAAAAAAATATATTTTTTATTTTATTATTATATTGGACCATATTTTAATATTAATATATAATTTATTAATAACTAAATGAAAAAATAATAACGTTTCATCGTAGAGGTTGTAGTCCAAACATACACACAATTAGCATTCTCATTTCTCAATACACGAGATGGTTGAAAGTGGATATTAAATTGATATAACTAAATAATAATTATATTATAGATAAAATATTTATTTATCACTAATATATTTTTTATCATCCATGAATGTCTTTCATGAAAAATTAAATACCACACTTTGTGTAGGCGGTTGTTCGCACAACGTACAAATGATGATTTTTTTATAAATGGATCGGGATGTATAAATAATGGTTATGAAATTAATATAATAACATATCAGTATAATTATTATAATTATTTAATTATATTTTTGAGGATATAATATATTTTTAAGTGTAATATATAAAATAAATACATAATAGTGAGATAATACTTATGTTGGAGACTTCAAATTTACATAGAAAATTCATTATAATTAGAGGGAGGATTCTAAATATGTGTGACCTAGAGATTATGTAAGTAGGAGATGATTATAGGGAGAGAAAAAAAGTATATTTTTATGGAGTAATTCAATGTATATGTTTTTTTAAAGGGTGTAAGTGATCTCTTTTATCAGAGTGAAAATTTGAACTTTTGGAAACACCCTTTATATTTCAATAATTCAGACACACAATTCCAAGGACAATGGATCAATTTTTTTTAAATAACATAGTTTGGGGGTATATTTGTGTCAATAAAGTATAAAAAAAATAGTTTCTACACTTGTATTAAACATGTTAATGGGTCTATCATCATTTTTTTACATTTTACTATTTTACATTTAAACAAGGTAACTAATTAATAACTAAGATATTTTATATTTTATTGAAAACATAGAGTAACCCATATATCAAAATTAGGATGTCATAGAACTAATTTTAATATATATTTAACCTAATTAAATTTCATAATATTATAAAATGAAATTTAAAATTAAAATAGAGAATACATAGAAAAACTGTTTTAGTAGAAACATGACATTTTGAACATTATGGATTCTTAATATTATTTAGTATTAATTAAAATTAATTTAGTATTATTATATTTATTAATATGTTTATAAATAATATTATATAAATTATTTAAAAGAGTTCCATTTTATGAACTCGATAAATATTTCATAATATTGATAAAAAATAATTTGAAATTAATTGTTTCCCCATTATAATAAAAAATAACATTAATCCTAATAATATAAATTTCATACATGAAAATTTAATTATCCATATAAAATATTATGAAAATTATTGCCTCATATATAAGGTTATTTTTATCAAATTAACATTCTATGTGATGGGAAATTATTTGTAATGCTAGCGCAAGTAAAATCTAAAAACTCTTCTTTTAAAATGTTCATTTTTATGAAAATGTATTTATGGTTAGGATAGATTTTTTAATTAAATTGATTCTAATTAATTTAGAATAATTATTATCATTGGTATTGTATTAATTTAACCAAAAGGAAATTAAAAACTTCATTTCATCATGTTATAATTAATTAAAAAATAGTTAAAATAGTTTTCACTAAAATAAAATATAAAATTTCAAAATGTTGATAATGATTTTTTAAATTAAAAAAATTATTTTAAAATTATATAAATATATTATAATATATAAATTTATAGTAAATGAGTTAAAATATTCAATGTATTCATATAATAAAACAATTTCATAAAAGTGAAGGCATTAATAAAATTAGAATTTTCCCTCATCACTTGAAAATCAAGTGTTTAAAGAAACCCAAAAAATATCATAGTAACTAAATATGATCATCATAAATCAAAAAATGATGATAATTTTTTCAAATTTACATAAAAAAATTATAAAATTTTAATTTTAATTAAATATATAGCTAATTATTGTTTTTAAATTAATCTTTATGTTATATATTTTTCTTCCTATTTCTTATAAATTACGAATTTAACTAGTGTTAATATTTTATTCTTATAAAAATGTATTATTCTTGAAAATATATAAATTTTGGAAAATAAATTTAATTAGTTTCATAATTACACTTGTTGAGTCTATATTTAATGTGAAATTTATTTTGTTTATATATATACATATATATTTATATTTCCAAAATCACATTACCATAGTTTATACAAGACAATTCTACATATAACTTAAAGCTATTCAAATTTTTTAGGTTTCAATGTTTCATGTAGAGAAATACATAAAATATAATATTTACCTAATAAAAATTTATATTTATTTCTCAAGTCCTAACATTCTAAAACCTTACAAAAAAATTCCTTGCAAATTAATTATCATTTACAAACAGAAATATCTAAAGGTGGAGAAAATAATGAAATGCCTTAAAATATTGTCTCTAGAAATATTTAATCTTCAATATCATAAGTAAGACTATTAAACACTTATCTTCTCAACCCATTTCAAGGAATATATCTCATAACTAAGTATTAAGGCCCATGTGAAGGATTTAGTTTTCTTGTTAGAAAATTCATAGTATATGTTATATGAATAGATAATCACATTTTATATATAATGATTTTCCATATTCTAGAAATTATGTTTTTTCAAAGTGAATATATCCATTATATTTTGAAAATCAAATCAATCTTTCTAAAGGAGGATATTATGATTTATAAAATTTTTTGTCAATAAATATAATAATCATACCACTAAATGGTTTAATTAAAATAAAAATCACTGAGTGTGGTAACTAGATGTTCTTAAAAAACTATAGATAATATTATATTAATAAAACTAAAATACATCCAATAATATAGGTTATATGATAAATGAAACTTTATTACTAATATCCACTTCCTCAATAGTCATTACATTATAATTTTATTGATCCCATGGTCTAGGAAGTTTTTAGTATTTATTTTCTTCTTAATCCCCTAAATTAATGTATTGTTTCTCTTAGTTTCCAAATCAGTAAAATATAAAACATAAAACATCTTGTTGATCCTTAGGAAGAACATTTTTTTCTCCATCACGTTTTCTAAACTCTTCATTTTTCTTCGGTATCTGGTTGGATGATATCCTACATTACCAAATTTAAAACATCTACTATTTCCTTCAATATATTACCCTAGGGTTTTCTTCCTGCATTTTTAACACAACATAAATCGATTATTTCATCCTTTATCATCTTCATCCCATGATCTCTTATGAAACCCCATACTTTGTTCCTTTGGTGTGTTCATTGATTTCAAAAATATTAGGATTTTAATCATAACTTAGGACTTTTTGTGACCATAAATACAATATAATTAATGCTATATTCTTTCCCATTTGGTTCCCTATTATAAAAATTATTGTCTTTTCTATTACATACATTATTAACTTGGTTACTCTAAGCTCCAACCATTCCTAAAACCAAGAAGAATGAAAATAGTGATGAAAAATTAATAATATAGGCCAATTCAATTGAAAAACATGTTTCTATTTAATATTTTCAAATTTTAATATAGTTTCTTTAGTTAAAAAAACATAGGGTTATCAAAATATCACTTAATTAAAGATAGACATATATGTTAAAATAAATGAGTTTACCTAAAATCTTCTAAAATATTAATATGAAAACTAATTTTAGAAATATTTTTATGAAGTGAAAGAGAAGACATTTGAAAACATTAATATATAGTGTTCTAAATTAAATATCCTTGAAATAGCATAATATTTTCAAAATTGAGAAGATAAAATACTTTGAAAACATTTACTCATAAAATATTTCATTTATAATGGAAATAATAAGAAATATTTTTTTTAAAAAATTGATGTTGAAATACAATGAAAAAATTTACTTTTAAAAGTAATCCTTAATAATGGAACATTTAAATATATATAATTATTATCAAAATAAATTTCAGACTGCATGATCAAACATTTTTATTTTTAAAGAATGGAAAACCCATTGGAAAATTTTGAAATAACCTTATTAAAAACACACATCATTAAAAAGATGGTGAGAATTTTATTTCAAAATGAATAAAGTGGAATAAAATTATAATTTCATATAAAAATAATTTTAGATTCCACTAGGGAAAGGTAAAAATTAGTGGGATGTAAAATCATGTACATGGAAGAAAAATTGATTAAAATAAATACAAATTATTATTAAAAAAAATCATTTCAAATAATGAATTGAATAATGATCAAAGAGGAAATTGGTGTGTATGATGATTTCCTCCAAAAAGAATCAATAAAAACATAATAGAATCATAATGGTTTATAATAAATAAACCTTGAAATATTATAGTAAAAAACGAGTGATTATGACCTAAGGAAATGATTTGAGTTATGAAAAATACTTACAACATTTGTAACATTTGACCCAACTACCCATGAGAGATATATACATAAGAAATATTTAATATCATTAAATATAAGAGAATACTAGTAAAAATAAAAATAGGGAATTATTTATATCCTTGAAATGGGAAAATGTTTTATAGCATTAATATGTATAAATGGATTAACATTTGAGATAAATAAACCCTTCTGGATATCAAAATCTATGTAGTAATGATTATTTTTAATGGAATTCGTGGGAAATAATTGTAATTGTCATGACCTGTCCCATGAGGCCCGTGCTATGACTATCCTATGCACGCCTTCCATGGGATAGGGGCTGGTGAGTAGCACCAGAAAGGCGAAACCAAAAAATGGGAATGCATTGCCTTTAAACCTGTACACACACAAACATTCAACCACACCCCAACACACTGAAAGGGGAAAAAAGTATACCAATAATATAACGACCCGAACTTTTCTTACATTACTATTACATCATTTCAAAGATAAAAAACATAATAGTATTACACATTGAGGATCCAGAGGTTTAGTGTCTTGGGCAAACTAGGAGTACACATAACAAGTACAACATCAAGCATAAAAATTCATTTAATCTCTTATTCTATAGCTTCTTAGTAGCACTTGTCCTCTCCTTAGTACATGTAGCCACCTGAGGATATACATAAAAAGGGGTGAGCTAAAAGCCCAGTAAGAGGATATATAAGAACAATATAGCATGGGGTGAGCATAATCATGACATAGGAAGAAGATCTTGAACATGAGAGGAGCATAAACAATAAACTTGAAATGTGGCAAAGCATAAAAATGAAACATCATGTCTTAGTGGTTAACTACCACACATACTTTTGAACAAAGCTAGCATCATGTTAACGCATCATTTCACATTTACTCATGAGATTCATCACTTTACCCAATGCATTGGAGCGCTATATAATTACGGGCGCACCCGTCACATTTAAACATTCATATTGCGCTATATAATTCTGGGCGCACCCGTCACATCATAACATTATCATTATCATGCTTTCCACATTGAACACATATCAAACATGTACATAAATAAACCATGCAAAGGAATGGGTTTCATCTCATAATAACACATTCATAAGCTTTGGGTTCCCAAAAGAAAGAGGGAATAACATACTTGATATAAGAACCATCATCCTTGAATGAGAGGTAAAAGGTGAGATCGTGAAAGAAGAGTTCTTTTGGAAAACATTTTGATGGACATAAAAACTAGTGAAAAACATGTATATCCCAAAAAAGTAAATTAAAAGATGAACAAAAGACATTTGAGGAGTAACCATATCAAAAATGGAGTGAAAGAGGGAGAACCCGAAGGAAGAAAATTGGGTTCGAGATTTCCCCTTACCTTGTACTCGAATGCCTCCTTCTCTTTAATTTCCTGTATAATGACATTATATTCATTAATTAGAAATTCCAGAACCTTTTATACATTAATAGGGTTCATTATGGTTTCATTATTTCATACTATGTTCCTTTGGATGACTTATAGAGTTTAAAAACTTTGTTCGGGGATGTTCGTTTTTATGGTTTTCTTGAACGGTCCACTTGTATTCTTAAATTGATGTTTGGGTAGATCATGGGTAAACATCCAGAACTGATATTACATGTAATTAATGATATTACAGAATCTTTAATGATTTTATAATGAGTTATATTAGATCCATGTGGCTGAACCATTAGATAAGAATTAAATGAAGATTATTTGGGCTAATTTGAGCGGTTTTTGGATCACAACCAACTCATTTTAACATTTCACATAGTAGTATGGCAATAGGTTATTTCCAGAACTTAAAATAGAACATAATACATATAACATATTCTGGTTCAACCATAAAAATGGTTTCATGACCAGATTTGAAGGTAGAAATGGAAGAAGAGAATATGTCGTTTTTGAAGATGATAAATTATCACCACATGAACAACGTTCTCTTTAATAAAATAAAAGGAAGAGGGAAAGGGTGTGTGGTGATATAATATACCATTAAAATCATAATATTACATTATATGTATAATACTGGATTTACAGAACAATTTGGATGAAGATAGATAGAGAGATATCAAGAAAGGAACTTGAACTTGAAAGGAAATTAAAGGAGAAGAGAGAGAAATTACCTTTAGAATCCTTCTCTTGAGATCCTCTTTAAGGAAGCTAGGCTTGGTCTTTTGATGAGACCTGCAGCTTTTGGACGTGGGGGATGAGATAGGGAAGGTGTTTGGGAAGAATTTAGAGAAGTCTTTGAGCTTGAGAGGTGTGAGGAAAAGAGGGAGTGAAGGGTGGATTTTATAGTGGAGGGGAGAGGGGTTTCCTTAATATAAAATTGATTAGTTTATTAATTTCACCTAAGACAAGGAATAGTGAGTCTTGGATGACTAAGAATAGTAAATTTGACTTGTAAATTCTGGATTTGGGTGCTTACATCACTTGTGATGTCAGGAATAGTGGGTTTTAATTAAAATGTATTTATATGATAAATTAATGTATTCTACTATTCATCAAAAATTCAAGTATCTCAGAAAAATCCCAAAATTTTACCGCAACCATTTTTCGACGTGTAGAATCCAAAAATGAAGTCCATTTTTCAAAAATAATTTTCTAAATATTATTAATTTAATATTTAATTAAAATCATAATTTACTTAAAAAAACAGTTTTTAAAATTAAAACTGATTTTTCAATTCTTTCAAAAATTACTTAGGGTATTATAAAATTATCTAAAAACTATTAGACCTTGATTCAATAATTTATGAATATATTTCAGGAAAATAAATATTCTTTTAAATTAATTAATTAATTATAATTAATTATTTGTGACTTATAAGATACCAAAAACATTTACTATGGTCAAATTATCACTTTCTATGATGTCTAAATTTTATTTTATTATTCATAGGTAATGTTACTCTTATTTACTATTCATAAGGGTAGGTTACTATTCACCAAAAATTATTTTTGTTTCATTAGACTCCAAAAACTATCTTGAACACAACCGTGTATGTTGGATTTTTAAAATTCCAAACATAGGGGTGACAAAATTATGTTTAAAGGTCACTTATCACTTAGTAGTTCATTATTTTGTGTTTTTATGACATAGATATAAGAAGGGAATTTTCCATTGAAAAACTTTGGGTCATTACATTCTTCCCCCCTTAAGAAATTTCGCCCCTGAAATTTCACTTTACACAAACAGGTGAGGGTACTTCTCCTTCATTGCCTCTTCCTGTTCCCAAGTTTCTTTCTCAAACTTTTGGTTCCTCCACAACACTTTGACAAGGCGGGTTGTCTTGTTGCGTAGAACCTTATCAATTCGGTCCAGAATTTTTATCGGCTGCTCCTCATATGAGAGATCATCTTCCAACCGTACCACCTCGGAGTTTAGTACATGTGAGGGGTCTGGAATGTACTTCCTCAGTAGTGATACGTGAAACACATCATGAACTTGAGCCATATTCGGTGGAAGTTCCAGTCGATAGGCCACAGATCCTATACGATCAAGGATCTCAAAGGTGACAATGTACCTTGGGCTTAGCTTCCCTTTCTTCCCAAATCGCATGACTCTCTTCCATGGAGATATTCGAAGGAAGAATTTATCTCCAACGTTGAACTCCAAGTCCCTTCGACGATTGTCAGCATAGCTCTTTTGCCGACTTTGAGTAGCTTTGATATGTTTCTGGATGACTTGAACCTTCTCTGTCATCTCTTGAACAAGATCGGGACCAAGTAGCTTTTGTTCTCCAACATCATCCCAACAGGTTGGAGTTCTACATCGCTTCCCATAAAGAGCTTCATACGGAGCCATCTGAATACTCGAGTGGAAGCTATTGTTGTATGAGAACTCAACCAATGGGAGATGTTGATCCCAACCACCATTGAATTCAAGAGAGTAGGATCTTAGCATATCTTCAAGTGTCTGAATAGTCCTTTCAGATTGGCCATCAGTTTGGGGGTGATAGGCCGTGCTGAAATTTAATTCAGTACTCAAAGCATGTTGGAGGCTCCTCCAGAATTTAGAAGTGAACCTTGGATCACGATCAGAGACAATAGAGAGCGGAACACCATGCAATATCACTACTTCCTTCACATATATCCTTGAAAGTTGTTCAAGGGAGAGGTCTTCCCGAATAGCGATGAAATGGGCAGTCTTGGTGAGTCGGTCAACCACAACCCATATCACATTATTTCCTCTTGACGTTTTCGGGAGACCCATGACAAAGTCCATAGTAACATTTTCCCATTTCCACATGGGTATAGGCAATGGCTGCATCATACCTTTGGACTTTTGCCTCTCATCTTTAACTTGCTGACATATCAAGCACCTTGATATATATTCCGCAATCTCCTTCTTCATGTTATCCCACCAGAAGTGTTCTCGGAGATCACGATACATCTTGGTACTTCCAGGATGAATAGAGAAAGTTGAGTTATGTGCATTATCCAATAGCTCCTTCTTTATTTCGGGTGATGAAGGCACACAAAGCCGCGTTCCAAACCGAATCACACCATCATCGTCGATATGGAACTCTTTCAGCTTCCATTCCTTTACTGCATTCACCCTCTTTTGTATCTCTACATCATCCCTTTGTGTTTCCTTAATCTTCTGTTGGATGGATGGTTGCACAATCATTTGGGCAAGGTAGGATGTATCCCCTGCCCTTATGATTCCCAAATCCATCCTTTGGATATCCAAGAAGATAGGGTCTTTCTCAATCCTCAACATGGATAGAGTAGCAGGTTCTTTCCTGCTTAGAGCATCAGCTACCTTGTTCGCCTTTCCAGGATTATAGTGAATAGAGCAATCGTAATCCTTGATTAGCTCTAACCATCTCCTTTGACGCATGTTGAGCTCCTTTTGTGTGAATATATACTTTAGGCTCTTGTGGTCGGTGTATATGTCACACTTCTCAACATAAAGGTAGTGCCGCCATATTTTCAAGGCAAAAATCACGGTTGCCAGCTCTAGATCATGTGTCGGGTAGTTCTGCTCATGGATCTTCAAATATCGTGTGGTGTATGCTATCACATTATCATTTTGCATGAGTACACAACCCAAGCCTTTATTTGAACCATCACTGTATATGACAAAACTTTCTCCACTTTTCGGTAGTGTGAGTACAGGTGCAGTGATCAACCTTCTCTTTAGCTCCTTGAAGCTTCCCTCACATTATTCCGTCCATACATACTTTACCCCTTTCCTTGTTAACTTAGTTAGCGGGCTTGACAATCGTGAGAAGTTTCTCACAAAACATCGGTAGTACCCAGCTAATCCAAAAAACTACAGATTTCTGTGACACTAGAGGGCCTGGGCCATTCTTCAATTGCCTTTGTCTTTGAAGGGTCCACAAAAATTTCCTCGCTTGTGATCACATGTCCCAAGAACGTGACTTGATTCATCCAAAAGTCACACTTGCTGAACTTGGCGTACAACTTCTCCTTTCTCAATGTAACCAACACAAGTCTTAGATGTTCTTCATGTTCCTCATTTCTCTTGGAGTAGATGAGAATATCATTGATAAACACTACCATAAATTTGTCGAGGTAATGTCTAAAGACTCTATTCATCAAATCCATGAAGATTTCAGGGGCATTAGTAAGTCCGAAGGGCATCACCAAAAACTCATAGTGCCCATACCTTGTATGGAAGGTAGTCTTATGAATATCTTCCTTCTTCACCTTTACTTGATGATATCCAGAACAAAGATCCACCTTTGAGAAGTATTGAGATCCTCTTAACTGGTCGAACAAGTCATCAATCCTTGGGAGAGGATACTTGTTCTTTATGGCGATCTTGTTGAGTTCCCGATAATCGATACACAGTCGCATGGTACCATCCTTCTTCTTCACAAAGAGCACTGGCGCACCCCAAGGTGATGCACTAGGGCATATGAACCCTTTGTCCAGATGCTCTTGCAGCTGCTTCTTTAACTCCTCCAGTTCGATAGGAGCCATCCTATATGGGCACTTCGAGATAGGAGTAGCTCCAGGTACGAGTTCAATTGAGAACTCTACCTCCTGATCCGGAGGAATTCCGGGTAACTCTTCGGGAAATACATCGCTGTATTCCCTTATGATGGGAATTTTCTCAAGGTTGGAACTTTCCTTTGACTCAAACATTTGGGCGAGGTATGCTTCTTCATAGGGAATCATTACCCACACCATTGAAGGATTTCTCAAAGGAGATTCATGATCTTCCTTGCATTTGTAGAGGAGCATGGGATGGTTTGGAATATGAAAATATATTTCCTTTTCCTGACAATTGATATGTGCTCTATATAATGAGAGCCGATCCATTCCCATTATAGCGTCGAATTCCACCAAGGGAAGTATTACGAGATTTGCCGGAAGAATCTTCCCACATATGTCAACAGGAGAAGAATCAAACACTTGGGTTGCAATGATTGCACCACTTTGTGTTTTTACAGATATCTCTACTTCAAGGTTGCGGGGCTTCGATTCTATAGCTCTAGCAAACTTGCAAGATATAAAAGAATGCATAGAACCAGAATAAAATAACAATTTTGCCATTCTTGAGTGAATAAGAAGTGTACCTTGTATGAATTCATTATCATGTTCCACCTCCACAGTAGTGATGGCATAAGCCTTCCCTTGTTCCTTTGGATTTGGTGGTTGTTGGCGCTGATTACCCTCAAAAGCTCGAGGTTTAGTGCACTGGTTTGAATAGTGCCCTAGCTCCTTACAGTTGTAGCATTGAACCACGAGTGGTTCTCTCCCTTCATCGGCTACATTATCCTTCCTTTTCATGTCTCTTCGACACTCGTGAGCTAGGTGTCCTTCTTTCCCACGCTTGAAGCATTTCCCCGTCCCTTTGAGGCAGTTCCCATTGTGAAACTTCCCACATTTTTGGCAAGTGGGTCGTTGTGTTTTCTTCCCATCTTTATCACTAGATCCACCAGCTTGAAACTCCATCTTTCTTTTCTTATCACCATAGCCATGGGACCGTTCTCCAAACTCCATCTCCACTTTGAGAGCACACCGAAAAACTTCTTCATAACTCCCAAAGTCTCGAATTGCAAGAGCCTTTCGAAGATGTGGTTTTAATCCACTAAAGAATCTATCAATTTTGCTATCGTTGTTGATAACAAAACCCGAATCATACCTTGCGAGCCTTGTGAAATTTTCTTCATAGGTTATGACAGATTCTACTTCTTTTTGCTCGAGCTCTATGAATTCTCTCTCCATCTTCGTGTGAATAGTTCTTGGGAAGTACTTATTAAGAAACATTATCTTAAAGTCTTCCCATTCCATCTCTTCAATTTCATCCCTTGGATTGGTGTTCTTAATCAAAGCCCACCATTGATCAGCTTCTCCATCTAGACGATAAACAGCTAGAGTCACCTTCTCCATCTCGAAACATTGAAGAACAGAAAATATCTTCTCCATGGAGTTGACCCACTGTTCCGCAACTAGTGGATCGGAAGATCCACAAAACGTCGGTGGTCGTTGCCGCATAAAACATTCGATAGCTAGTTTCTCCCTCTTTGGTGAAGGAGGACGTTCCCCATTATTATGGTTATTATTCATAACCCGGGATAATTGGGTAAGCATCACCATGAAGTTTTGAACTCCACCTCCAAAATCATTGGGGATGTCGTTCGGGCAATCGTTGCATTGGCCTTTGCAAGAGTTGTTGGCCTGATTTCTCCTGGTTCCCATCATTTTCTAAAATAGAAAAGGTTAGAACAAAACATAAGTAAACAAGTCATGGATAACTTATCCTTTTAAAAAATTATACAAAAAACATAACATATGGGATCCCTAGGTAAATATCCTTGTGTGCATATTTGTACTTAGTCTCATGATAGAGGTTTTCTTTAGGGTTCATTAATCCTAATTCCCAAATTAACTAAACCTTTCCTTTGATACCAACTATAACGACCCGACCTTTTCATAAATTACTATTACATAATTTCAAAGATAAACAACATAATAGTATTACACATGGAGGATCCAGAGGTTTAGTGTCTTGGGCAAACTAGGACTACACATAACAAGTACAACATCAAGCATAAAAATTCATTTAATCTCTTCTTCTATAGCTTCTTAGTAGCACTTGTCCTCTCCTTAGTACATGTAGCCACCTGAGGATATACATCAAAAGGGGTGAGCTAAAAGCCCAGTAAGAGGATATATAAGAACAATATAGAATGGGGTGAGCATAATCATGACATAAGAAGAAGATCTTGAACATGAGAGGAGCATAAACAATAAACTTGAAATGTGGCAAAGCATAAAAATGAAACATCATGTCTTAGTGGTTAAATACCACACATACTTGTGAACAAAGCTAGCATCATGTTCACGCATCATTTCACATTTACTCATGAGATTCATCACTTTACCCAATGCATTGGAGCGCTATATAATTCTGGGTGCACCCGTCACATTTAAACGTTCATATTGCGCTATATAATTCCGGGCGCACCCGTCACATCATAACATTATCATTATCATGCTTGCCACATAGAACACATATCAAACATTTACATAAATAACCCATGGAAAGGAATGGGTTTCATCTCATAATAACACATTCATAAGCTTTGGGTTCCCAAAAGAAAGAGGGAACAACATACTTGATATAAGAACCATCATCCTTGAATGAGAGGTAAATGGTGAGATCTTGAAAGAAGAGTTCTTTTGGAAAACATTTTGATGGACATAAAAACCAGTGAAAAACATGTATATCCCAAAAAATTAAAGGAAAAGATTAACAAAATACTTTTGAGGAGTAACCATATAAAAAATGGAGTGAAAGTGGGAGAACCCGAAGGAAGAAAATTGGGTTCGAGATTTCCCCTTACATTGTACTCGAATGCCTCCTTCTCTTTAATGTCCGGTATAATGACATAATATACATTAATTAGAAATTCCAGAAACTTTTATACATTAATAGGGTTCATTCTGGTTTCATTATTTCATATTATGTTTCTTTGGATGACTTATAGAGTTTAAAAACTTTGTTCGGGGATGTTCGTTTTTATGGTTTTCTTGAACGGTCCACTTGTATTCTTAAATTGATGTTTGGTTAGATCATGGGTAAACATCCAGAACTGATATTACATGAAATTAATGATATTACAGAAGCTTGAATGATTTTATAATGAGTTATATTATATCCATGTGGCCGAATCGTTAGATAAGAATTAAATGAAGATTATTTGGGCTAATTTGAGCGGTTTTTGGATCACAACCAACTCATTTTAACTTTTCACTTAGTAGTATGGCCATAGGTTGTTTCCAGAACTTAAAATATAACATAATACATATAATATATTCTGGTTCAACCATAAAAATGGTTTCATGACCAGATTTGAAGGTAGAAATGGAAGAAGAGAATATGTCGTTTTTGAAGATGATAAATTATCACCACATGAACAACGTTCTCTTTAATAAAATAAAAGGAAGAAGGAAAGGGTTTGGGGTGATATAATATACCATTAGAATCATAATATTACAGTATATGTATAACAATGGATTTACAGAACAATTTGGATGAAGATAGATAGAGAGAGATCAAGAAATGAACTTGAACTTGAAAGGAAATTAAAGGAGAAGAGAGAGAGAAATTACCTTTAGAATCCTTCTCTTGAGATCCTCTTTAAGGAAGCTAGGCTTGGTCTTTTGATGATACCAGAAGCTTTTGGATGTGGGGGATGAGCTAGGGAATGTTTTTGGGCAGAATTTAGAGAAGTCTTGGAGCTTGAGAGGTGTGAGGTATAGAGGGAGTGAAGGGTGGCTTTTATAGTGGAGGGGAGAAGGGTTTCCTTAATATAAAATTGATTAGTTTATTAATTTCACCTAAGACAAGGAATAGTGAGTCTTGGATGACTAAGAATAGTAAATTTGACTTGTGAATTCGGGATTTGGGTGCTTACATCACTTGTGATGTCAGGAATAGTGGGTTTTAATTAAAATGTATTTATTTGATAAATTAATGTATTCTACTATTCATAAAAAAATCAAGTATCTCAGAAAAATCCCAAAATTTTTCCTCAACCATTTTTCGACATGTAGAATCCAAAAATGAAGTCCATTTTTCAAAAATAAGTTTCTATTTATTATTAATTTAATATTTAATTAAAATCATAATTGACATAAAAAAAGAGTTTTTAAAATTAAAACTGATTTTGCAATTCTTTCAAAAATTACTTAGGGTCTTATAAAATTATCTAAAAACTATTAGACATTGATTCAATAATTTAGGAATATATTTCAGGAAAATAAATATTCTTTTAAATTAATTAATTAATTATAATTAATTATTTGTGACTTATAAAATACAAAAAACGTTTACTAAGGTCAAATTATCACTTTCTATGATGCCTAAATTTTATTTTATTATTCATAGGTAATGTTACTCTTATTTACTATTCATAAGGGTAGGTTACTATTCACCAAAAATTATTTTTGTTTCATTAGACTCCAAAAACTATCTTGAACACAACCGTGTATGTTGGATTTTTAAAATTCCAAACATAGGGGTGACACAATTATGTTTAAAGGTCACTTATCACTTAGTAGTTCATTATTTTGTGTTTTTATGACATAGATATAAGAAGGGAATTTTCCATTGAAAAACTTTGGGTCGTTACAAATAAAACAAGGCAGAGTTCAAGTAAAAGTGAATGTAAGTGGGCCAGAATAAAAACCCAATAAGTAACTGAAAAGGGTAATGTAAAAAAGGAAAATTCGATGGCCATCCATGGAACACCCCACTTAATCATGAGAGTAGTGAAGCTTCTGAAATCCAAAGTAGTATATCCTGCCTCGCACGGTCCTACTGAGCCCAACCTAGACCTAGGCCACCAAGTCCACTGTCGTAGTGTCCTTCAGTCCCATACCCCTTAGCACCTCTGTTGAAATGTCGAATGTCTGTACCATACACAACACTTATAGGTGAAGCCCGTGCAGGGGTGAGTATAACAACACTCAGTTGGGACCCCGAGACCCCTAAAAGTATCTTAGTAATCTGAGAAGGTAAACACCACAAAGAAAAACACCCTAGAAATAAAACCATAAATAAATACCTCAACCAAATTGCACAAAGTAAAATATGCCGCTCACACCGGGTATATAACTTAAAGAACATGGATAATGATGATTAGTCATGAAGCTAAATAAATATTATTCCATTTTGAATTTACAATTTTAAACCATAAAGAAGTCATTCTATTGCTGATCCAGACATGGTCATAAGTCACTGATTCATATAGGGTCATAATTTGTCGATCCAAAAATGGTCATACGTCGTCGATCCACACAGAGTCGTAAGTCGCTGATCCACGAAGGACCGCTATAAGGATGGTCCTCGTCGACTCACACTAATTTGGATCCACACAAGGTCATAATTCATCAATCTACATAGGGTCTTAAGTCTCTAATCCATGACGGGCCGCTCTAAGGATGGTTCTCATCGGGCCGCGCTACTGCAGATCCACACAGGGACATAAGTCGTCGATTCAGAGAGGGTCACAAGTCGCTGATCTACAAAAATATGCTCTAAGGCTGGTCCTCATTGGGTCACGCTACTTCTGATCCATATAGGTTCATAAGTGGATGATCCACACTGGTTCATAAGTCATCGATCCACACAGGGTCACAAGTCATTAATGTCAATCTGCAAAAAGTCACTCTTCACTTGATAGCAAGCCAAAGGATTCCTACACTAGGTGCGCTTGAGTTTCATAGGTTTTCTCCTCAAGCCATTGGTCATACCTAAAGTTCCAAAAATTACCATCAATAAGTAACTTGAAGAACATTCTTGTCATAAGGGTTCCAACGCAACAGACAGCGCATCGATCAGACGTCCGATCTGTAAGTTATAAGCATTTTAGTACCGAGGGCCCAGTTATATTTGAGTTTTCTCCAACCCATCTGTACTCCAACATTCTCAAAAACTCAAGTGAAGTATCTCCAAAGGATTACCTCATCCTAAGGGTCCCAACATTGTAGACAGTTTGTTAAACGAGTGTCTGATTTAGGAGTTAAATAATTTTTAGTGAAATGAGGCCGGTCAGGTCTGGTAGGGGTCCATCCCGACCGGCTCGTTGGGCCCGTGGGTCCGACCCTGCCAGTAGGACCAGCCCGGCTGGTCAGGCGCGGCCCGTACTCCGACGAGCAGACAAAGTCCGTTCGATTCCCCAACAGCAGCGCCAACATGGCACCGCTTCACCTGAGCGGTCCACATGGACCGATCAATGCAGAGAACCACAAACGCGGGTCTACATACTACTGTGGCCAGAGCCATGACACACCGCCTTCCAATTAGCACATGGTCGACATCGTCACATGCCATTGGCAGCTTGGAAGAAATTTCACCAAATCCCCGGTCGCACTCCGGTTGTCCATTCTTTGTCCTGTCTACACCTCAGGCCTCCCAGGATGCCGCCTTCACTGTGTAGCCCTGAAAAATGCCTTTCCTCCACGTTCGTTGGTCAGCCTCGAATAATGTACCAAAAAACATGTTTGGCTGATGGTCCAGGCCTTGTTCGGTTTGGCCCTCGCCCTACGCATGAGACTTATAACATAAGGGTGAAATAATAATCATTTTTAGAATAAATGAAATCCCCACAAAGAAACCCCAAAACAACCTCCCGCAGAAACGAATGAATATCGGATCAACCTATTATCCAATTGATCCACGTTTTTTATATTATTTTAGAATGGGGAAGAGGAAAACATTTAAAACACGTAAAAAAATAAACCCTCTAAATGGAAACAATGTTGCAGAAGAGGAAGAAGATTGACGTTCCTTGTCGTTCGAAATTCTTTTCCCATTTTCAATCCTCAATTCGATTCATCCAATTATTTTTTCCCAATAACCATTCTTCGTTGGAGAGGAAAGTCGTCAGTGTCATGATATAGGCTTTTGCCACAGTTGTCGAATCGCTTTCCAATGGTATGATTAAATAAAAGGTAAACACTCATGTTGCATTCATTAATGTAGTTCATTAATGAACTATAATTAATGATCCATTAAGTCCAAGAGCTTCATGGTTACACAATTAGAGGATAGAGTCACTAAATGAACCTCATTTAATGACCGATGTTACACATTAGTTTTGCTAACTTCCGCTCAACAGTGGAAGAAAAAGAATAAAATAACCTATAGTTATATTTTTTCTAAAGTCCAATTTTTTTTTCTTCTGACCCTTGCAGGTCGAAGTTAAGATTTGCCTAAGCGAATCCCGACGCTAAAAATCCAACGGTTCCCTCAGAATTCCAATCCGAGCACCGATTAAAAATATAAAAATTCCCTCTTGCACATTTACTTAACACACCACAAAAAAAGTTAAAAAATTATTAACAGTCACCCTATACCTGAACCGGTCGAGGTTAGGCTCTGCCTATGGGGAACACGCCCTCACGAGCTCTAACATACTCTCATTTTTCTAATTCGAGTTACCATTTAGGAGTTATAAGGATTTGACAGTAAAATAATTGTTACTTAATTATTTTATTTATGACCAAAAACTAACTTCTACTGTTGGCCCATGTCGACCAATGTTAGGATCTCCCTAAGGAAAGAAAACCCTCATGAGTTCATCAGTTGTCTCAGATTTTTAATCTGAGTCACTGTTCTTGAGTTAAAAGTATTTGAAAAATAAAATAATTTTATTTATGGAAATTCCATTTTTAGTTTTTCTCACAAGCGGTCTACACCGACTAAACTTAAGTGGTCCCTATAGTATACCTACCAACCTGAACGCAACAGTGCCCTTGGATTTCTGATCCGAGAACCCATTTAAGAGTTATTACACATTTTTTAGGAAAACTTCTCATGCATGCTATTTAATGATTAACATTTTTCTACAGATGATTCTGGGTACTCCGGGCCTCAGAATCACGTACTGTCAAATTTCACTGTCCCAAAATACATTTATATAAAACAATTATATATAGAAATTCCAGGACATTACATTCTCTCTAACTTAGGGATTTACTTCCCCAAAATCCATAACAAAGGAAAATTAAACAAGTGGGGGTACTGAGCATGAACCTGATCCGCCCGCTCCCTCATGCTCTCCGGGAGATTCCCATGCTGCCACCGAACGCGCACCAGAGAAATCGACCGTCCATAAAGGACCTACACCTGTCGATCCTCTATCTACACTGGGAACATCGTAAATGTCACCCCATCATCAAAGACCAACTCTCCACAGTTGATGACGTGCAATGTATCATGCATGTACATCCTCAGATGTGACATGTGAAAATCATCATGCACCCTGTGCATATATGGGCAATGAGCTAGGTGGTACGCCACCTCACCAACTCCACTCAAAAACTGAAAAGCTCCAATAAACCTCAGATATAGCTTAATGCTCCTGCCAAATCTCTACAATCCCCATCGGGGTGAGACCCAAAGGAAAACTTGGTATCCCTCCTCGAACTCCAAGGGTCTCCATCTCCTGTCGGCATAAGACTTATGCTTGCTCTGTGCTGTCCTTATCTACTACTGGATGATTCGTACCTTATTAGTGGTATCTCGTAGCATCTATGGACCCATGAGTGCTGACTCCTCTAGGTCTGTCCAGCATAGAGGTGATCTGCATGGCCACTCGTACAAGGCCTCAAAAAGTTCGATGCCAAAAGTTGTGTGATAGCTATTACTATATGCGAACTCTACCAATGGTTGGTGGTCCTTCCAACTATGACCAAAATATAACACACAAGCATGAAGCATCTTCCCCAAGGTTTGTATTGTCAGCTCTGTCTGACCATCTGTCTGGGGTAAAAGCTATGATCAAGAATGCTAGAACCTGATGCTCAGTTCTCAATTGTTGACAAGTGAGGCATTGTGAAATGAACTTTTCCACTGCTTTCTTCATCCTTGCAAACTAGTACTAACGTCGTAGGTCCTGTTACATCTTCTCCACAATAGTATGTATCACCAAAGGGGTGTATGGGATTCCCTAAAAACCTCCTCCTGTGATGTCACTAGTACCATGGTGTGTCCTATGAAAAGGGTGGAGTGCTCCCCACCTATAAAAACTTCATCAGGACCATGTCCTGATAATATCTAAGCATGTCGGGGCTTGCAGTCAACTTCTAAAAGCTGTGCCTCCCTAACTCTCTGAAGGAGTAGGGGAGTGACAATAATATACTAGTGGTATGTTGGTCCATCATCATCCAAGAAGGATATCAACATTGCATCTAGATAATCCATCACTTTACTCATAATCTATAAACTAGACCTCCTGGTGAGTGCATCTTCCACCACGTCCCCCTTACTAGGAGTATATACTAACTCAAGGTCATAGTCCTGGAGGAACTCCAACCATCACCATTGTCTCAAATACTGAAAATCCTATCAGAACCTTTCCATCTATGAGAAAGGCTACCCCCTTTAACTGATTGATGTTCCCATCGATCCTTTTGCAGTTGGTAATTGCTCTCCACTTCCACTTGGTTAAGGTTTCGATAGTCCAAACATAACCTCGAACACTGGGTCTTACTAATCCCTTCCTCTGCAAGTCCTCCACCTATGCCCCCTATTAGTGAAGCTCTATAAAATCACCTGATATACTAATGCTGATATAGTTTCCATCTCAGGGTGTAGAAAGATATAGAAGTCCCTCCCCTTGTAGGGAGGTAATCCTGGAAACATATTTTGAAAGGGTGTTCCCACACTCTGCCACTACCGTTGGGAACTGAAAAACCAATACATCAGCTACCACGAGGGTAAGGCTGGCCGATTCATGAGTGATCGGCAACACCCTCCAATGCATGATTTTATCCTGTGTTTCCTGGGTTTCCTATTTTACTAACCAAGGAAAACCCCATTCTAACAATATAAATATACCACATGTTTTTTTCCTAAAACAATAAATCTGAGCATTATCTGTGGATTACCAGTCCATACCCAAACTAACATCGTAAGGCCTCGATGCTTCCACTAAGAGGTTCCAACTAAAACTCTCACCTCATGGGTTAGATCACACCGTCATCATAAGTGTGATTATCGAGTCTCCTCCCATAGGTATCTTTGGATTTAACGTTTAAGTCAGTAGCTTAACCAGAAACTATAGGTCTTGAATAAGATTTGTGATAAGAAGAAATGATTAGTACCCATATTTATTAATATGGAATCTAGTAGTAGACACAGACCATACATCGAATCATTCCTGGAACCCTTGAGTCACACTCCTTGACCGCATGCAACTACTCCCTTCTCATATCCTCTATCTCCCTGAGGCTAGTGGGGACTACATTGGGGTGGTGGTTATAACATGTTGAAATTTATACCACCTCCTCCTACTCTCCTAGCTCCCCTTAAACATCTATTTCCCTATAGATTCATCTATCCCTATCACTTCCTCTTCCCAAAACATTTTACACGTCCAAGTCTCTGAGACTGTTGTTGATTTATGCATTCCCAATGATGACACTCACTGGTTGAATCTACTCAGCCAAGGAATTTTTAACCACAAAGGTTATCTCTAGCATTATAACATCAGTAGGAATGCACAGAGAAATATTTCTATCTCGAATGCCCCTAGATGCATCTCAATCGAAGGTCTAAGCCCTGGAGCAATGGTCTTATCATATTCATCGATTACCTAGAATGGTCAGTATGCTTCGATGAATACTTAGCTACCGACATGTCATCCCACCAAAGCTATAGAAGCTCTTGGGAACACATAACCCTTACCTTTTTATGGAAATGTACCCCTTTTCTAAGAAAGGTTCTCAATCATTGTCCATGGATGAGTTACCTCATTGTAAAATTAGGTTAACCTAAACCTTGTAATTTCATTGCTAATCCACGTAGAACACTCTCTTCCAGGACCACCATATGATCTAATGGTTCCATGGAAAGATAGAAACTCAGTCATCACCTCATGTCAGTCCTTAGATGCTTGTGAGATGGGATTACCTCATAACCTAATGGGTATCTATCACTAAAAATAGTGTAAGGCACTGAGACTACATCTGTTCACTACCGCTAGCACTGATAGTAACTGCTGACCAATGGGTAGTGGTATCACTGGGACACCAACTGAAGGTACCATCTCCAACAATAGTCCTTGTATTAAAGCCTCATTACTTTGTGGACCATCCTCATGGTCACACATTAGAATCCTGGCTGACTATTTGCATGGAGACATCTTGAAAGAGAATAAAGATGAACCACAATCAATATGTTATACCTGGTGATATGACTCAAAAAATATGAAGAGAAAAACATTTACAAAACACATGCAACTAGTCTTTTCATCTACCGAGTTGGAAAATAGAATTCAGGGTCCTGGTGTATGGATACATCAGCCACCACACCAACACTAGACTCCTTGGATTGAAATTCGAACTCAAGACACTTAACACTATTTACCCCATTGAAATTAAAGACTCTAATTTCTTATGGTAGAACTAATCATCCTTTGATACCACTTTTTCACGACCCATCCCTTGGGGCCAGTGTCGTGACTACCCCAAACCCACCTTCCATAGGCCAGGGGATGGTGACTAGCACTGGAAAGGTGAAACCCAAAAATGGTATGGCATTTATTTTAAACCTATATACACACACACACATCCAACCACATCCCAACACACTAAAAGGGTGAAACAGGTCTACAACTAAAACAAGGCTGAGTACAAGTAGTATGTCCTGCCTACCCAGTCCTACTAGGCCCCACTAGATCATGAGAGTAGAGAAGCTACTGGAATCCAATGTATTATGTCATTCCTTCCCAGACCTACTAGGCCCCAACTAGTCCTAAGAAACCAAGTCCACCATCGTAGTGTCCGTCTATCCCGTCCCCCTGAGAACCATTGTCGAAACATCGAACTTCTGCTCTAGTCACAACATGCGCAGGTGAAGCCCATACAGGGGTTAGTATAACAATACTTAGTAGGCACCTTGATACCCCAAAGGTATCTTGGTAATATATGAAGTTAAAAACCTCAAATTAAAATACCCCAGAGTTAAAACCACCAAGAAAGACCTCAACCACATAGCACAATGTAAAAGTCATAGCTCACACAAGGTATATAACTTAACGAATAGGAATAATGATGATTTGTTGTAAAGATAAATCAACATTATTTAATTGAGAAGTTATACTGATGAACCATGAAGAAGTAATTCTATTGCTGATCCAAATAGGGTCATAAGTCACAGATCCATACAGGGTTGTATGTCGTCGATCCACATAGGGTAGTAAGTCTTCGATCCACACAGGGTCGTAAGTTGCTGATCCATGACATGCCTATCTAAGGCTGGTACTCATCGGGTCACACTACTGAGGATCCACAAAAGGTCATAAGTCATAAATCCACATAGGGTCATAAGTCACAGATCCATGATGGGCCGCTCTAAGAATGGTCCTCATCGGGTCATGCTACTGCTGATCCACATATGGTTTTAAGTTGTTGATCTACACAGGGTCGTAAGTTGCTGATCCACGACGGGCCACTCTAAGGCTGTTCCATGTTGGGTTGCGCTACTACTGATCTACAAAGGGTCACAAGTCACCAATCCACATAGGGTCATAAGTCGTTGATCCACACAGGGTCATAATTCCCTGATGCTGATCCACAAAGAGTCTCTCTTCACTTGACAACCAGCCACATGATTCCCGCACTAGGTGCACTTGAGATATGATGGTTATAATAATTAAGACATAGGTTATACCAAAACTATCACAAAGATTCATGTGGAAGTAACCTGAATAACCATCATTTCATAAGGGTTCCAATGCAACAGACAACGCGTCGATCAGACGTCTAGTCTGTAAGTTATAAGCATTTTAGTATCGAGCGCCTAGTTGGATTTGAGTTCGATCCAACCTATACGTACACAAAAATTCTACAAAACCCAACTAAAGTATCTCAAAAGGACCGCCTCTTCCTAATTTTCATATCTCCAAAGACGGTTCATCAAACAGGAATCTGGTTTATGAGTTACACTAGTTTTAGTGAAACAGGGCAGGTCGAGTCCGGTAGGGGTCCGACCCGACTGACTCGTTGGGCCCACTAGTCCGTCCCAATTGGTAGTTTCAGACCAGCTGGCAGGTCCAACCCAGCTCGCAGGTCCATCATGAATCATAGGTCTGGCTAGCCTAGAAACCCAGAAAACATGCCGGGCGCGACCCGCGCTCCTCCGAACGGGCGAAGTCCATTCGGTTCCCCAACAGCGGTGCCAGCATGGCACCACTCCACCTGACCAGTCTACATGGACTGGTCACTAGTGGGTCCCATAGGTGTGGGTCCACCTATAGCCTTGTCCAGAGTCGTGGTGCCTACTCTACAATAGCTCAATGGCTACCGCCACCTCATCCGCAGTGCACCACCCTCTTACTAGCACATGGCTAGCACTTCCGCGTGCCACTGTTGTCACCATTGGAGGCCTGATAGAATGTTTTCCATACCACTAGATGCGTTCTTAATTCTGTATGCTCTTATAGTCCTCATGGGATGCTGAATTCACTTTATGGCCCTCAAAAACGCCTTACTGCAACATTTGTTGATCTACCTCGAAGAATGAACCAAGAACAAGTTCGGCGGAGGGTCCGATATTTGTTTGGTTCAATACGCGTCCTCCGTATTAGAATTATAACATGGGGTGAAATAATAATCATTATACAATTCAATAAAAATTCCACAAAAAAACCCCACAATAACCCCCCGTAAAAATGAATCAATCGCGGATCAACCCGTTTGTTGATTGATCTGCATTCTTTGTATTATTAAATAACGAGGAAGAGGAAATCATTTAAAACACATAAAAAAATAAAACCCCTACATTGAAATGGTGTTGCGGGTGAAAGAGAAGATTCACTTTCACTTTCATTCAACGTTATTCACCACTTGTCAATCCCCGGTTCGATTCCTCCGACGATTATTGCTCGATCACCATTCTTCATTGGAGATGAAAGTTGTCAGCGTCACGACATAATCTTCTTCCATGGTTGTCAAATCACTTGCCAACAGTTTGATTTAATAAAAATAAAACACTCATGTTGCGTTCATTAATGCGGTTCATTAATGAACCATACTTAATGATCCATTAAATCCACGAGCATTTTAGTTACACAATGAGAGGATCGATTCACTAAATGAACCTCATTTAATGACCTATGTTACACATCTGTTCTGCCAACTGCCACACAGTGGTGGAAGAAAATGAATAAAATAA
Organism: Viscum album; assembly: GCA_963277665.1. NCBI lineage: Eukaryota > Viridiplantae > Streptophyta > Magnoliopsida > Santalales > Viscaceae > Viscum > Viscum album. The sequence continues at coordinate 1,208,274,400 of OY728143.1, read as the reverse complement.
ACTTCAGTTATTTTTTTTCCGAAAGTCTAAAAATTAACTTTTTAATCCATCCCTTTCCAATAAAAGTTAATATTCTCCTAAGCGAATCCTCACACTGTGAATCCAACGGTGCCCTCATAATTCCAATCTGATCAATGGTTAAAAAGATAAAAATTCCTGCATGCACGTTTACCGAACGTACCTTAAAAAAAGTTCAAAATCATTAAAATTCACCCTCAACCCATGTCAGTCGAGGTTAGGATCCGCCTAAAAGAAAAACACCCTCATGAGCTAAACGGTACTCTCATATTTCCAATCCAAGTTAACATTTAGGAGTTATAAGGATTTTACATTAAAATAATTATTACATAATTATTTTATTTATGGACAAAAACTAAATTCCATTGTTGGACCTCGCCGGCCAATGTTAGGATATGCCTAAGGAAAGTATACCCTAATGAGTCCAGTGTTGTTCTCATATTTTTAGTACAAGTCACCATTCGTGAGTTATAATCATTTTAAAAATAAAATAATTTTATTTAATAATTTTATTTACGGTAATGCCATTTTTGGGTTTTCTCACTAGAGACCAGCACCAACTAAACTTAAGTGGTTCCTAGGGTAAACCCACCATTGTGAATGCAACGGTGCCCTCAAAGTTATGATCTGGGCATCCTTTTAAGAGTTATTTCACTTTTTCAGGAAAACTGCTCACATGCGCTATTCAAAGTTTAACAATTTCCGATGGATCATTCTGATCACTATGGGCCTCAGAATCTCGTGCCGTCAAATTTCGCGGCTCAAAATAATTCAATATAATAAATATAATTATAGGTAAATTTCAAAACATTATATTAATATCATATAAATGAAAGTGGAAATACATTTTATAAAGTCAAAGGAAAAAATAATTCAACTTCGAGGAAAGTGGTTTAAGAATAACCATTATAACTCAAAGAAATTAAAATGAGTTATGAAAAACACTTATTATGTATCCATATATAGTCAGATGTACTCTAACATCCTATATAAAAAATATAAATAAAATAATATCCTATTTAATAATCTTAGTCATAAATATTAACCATTTATAATCTGTATTATAATTTTTTAATCATGAGTGCAATAATTAGGTATTACATTTTATGACCATTCAGTGTTAATGACTTAAAATATTTTTCACATGTTTAATAATTTTGAAATCATTACCCATAATTTGATGAAATTTTTATTATTTATATATAATTTCAGATCATTTAATTTATAAATAATATTTTTTTTAAATTTTATTATTTAATTTACTAATTGTTTTAATAATTCTATATAAAATAAGAATTGGTGGTGGCTTATTTTGGTGAATTTAGCGAAAAAAATAAAAATTAATATTAATTAAAATACATAATATAATATGGAAAGAGCCATATAAAAATCATTATTATATTATTATATTATTATAATATTAGTTTTAATTTTCCCATATTCAATTATTGTTCATGTAGGTAGTTAATCTGACCCAAAATTGAACACACATTAACTCGATTGGTGAGTATTGTAACGACCCAAACTTTTATCTATGTATTTTATCCCTTCTTATTGTAATTTCATATAGTATAAATAACATGAAATCACTTCTGTACAATAATAAAAAATTTATAAATGATTGATTAATGAAATAAAAATCATTTCTAGAAGTTAAGGAATGAATACCGATGAAATAGTAACATGACCTTAGGAATAGTAATATTACGCTTATGAATAGTAAACCAACCAAATGAATAGTAACCTTACCCATAAATGTATAAATAAAATTTAGGCATCTTATAAATGAAAGTATGGTATAAATATATCATTTTCTAAGTAAATAAATGTTTTCAAAATTATTAATTAAGTGTTGGCATTTTGGATGTTCTAAATACTTAATTAATATTTTATTATTAATTTAATAATTCAAAAAAAATATTTTCATAAAATATATTCATAAATTCATATTTTTATGTCTTTTGATTTTAAGACAATTTTATAAGACCTTATGTAATCTTGGAAGTGTTATAAAATCAGTTATAATTTTAAAATCTATATTCTCCAAGTAAATAATGATTTTCATTTAAAATTAAACAACTCATATTAAAAAAAATTCCAAAAATGGAGTTCATTTTTTAATTCTAAAATTCAAAAAATGGATTGGGTGAATTTTTGTGATTTTTTTAAAATACTTGAATTTTGCGTGAATAGTAAAATATAATAATTTTTAGTATATATATTATAGGTTCAATATATTATTCCTTGAGTCATATATGATGTAAGAACCATTGGTTAAAACTAAAATGATATAATTACTTTATTTATTCTCAATAATTAACACTACTTCTTTTCTAGAGCAAAATAATAAACCAATAAATTAAATAATGAGAAAACTCCCCCTCTCCTCCACTATAAATACCACCCCTCACCCCCTATTATCCTCACACATCTCAAGCTTTTAACCCTATCCAAATTCTTCCTAAACCTATCCCCAAGCCCTCATACCATTTCCAGGAGCTCTTGGGCTCAAAAAAATACCCAAACCTTTTCCATAATGTGGTTTTCAAGGTGGATAAATCCAAGAGGTAAAATCCTCTTATTTTTATTTTAATTTCTGTTCAATTTCATTTCATTTATTCTCTTATCTTAAAATTACCTTATCCAAATGGCATGATATGTCCAGAATGTTTGATATAATATAATTATATCATGTTAATAGAATAACTATCATGAAAATCCTTTCTCTCTCTTTCTCTATTATACAAAAAATGAAATCGTCACCCGTGATGTGTCAATTTACCGACCTCATGGGTGATGCACTTTCATTTTCCATTAATGACTTCAAAGATTTTAATTAAACCACTACATTGGTTGAAACATACTTTAAAATTTATTTTCAACACTCTTTATTTTTTGGAACGAACTTATATACATAATAAAAATTGATAAAACAAAATGAGTTCGTTGTGATCGAAAAACCGCTAAAATTAATCTTAAATGGTTATCATTCACTTTTATCTAATGATTCATCCTCATAACATATAAAAGAATAATTTTAATATCATTTAAACTTCTATAATATAAATAAAAACATATAATAACAATTCTGGATATTTATCCTCATTTTATATGAACTTCCATTCATTTATACAAGTGAACCAATCGTGAAAACTACGAAAATAAACACTCAAAAAGATTAAATAAAACTATATAACTCATAAAATATCTTATAAATGAACTTAATAAAACTATAATTTATAAGATAAAATTATAAGAGGTTTTTTATTTTTAATAAATGAATCTAATGTGATTATCCAGGTTAATAATAAGAAGGAAGCTTTCGGACACAAGGTAAGGGGAGTTCTTGAACCCAACTCTCTTTATTTGGGGTTTCAATTATTCACCCCATTTTCAGTATGGATATTACTTAAATATAATTTCTTCATCATTATATTAAATTTTATGGGATATTCATGTTTTTTAATTGAGTTTATGACAAACATAATGTTTTCCAAAGGAACTCTTATTGAAAAAAACACACCTTTTACTTCTTGAGAATGTTTCTTCTTCACTCAAGGTTGATGATTCTTATATCAAGTATTCCATTCCCTATTTCATTTGGGAAACCAATTTTTATGAATGTATAATTTATGAAATAAACCCTATTCCTTTCCATGGGTTATTTTATATCCAATATTGTTATATATTCTATGTGGCATGCATTATAATGTAAATGTTATGATGTTACAGGTGTATTTGGAATTATATAGATCAATGTAAATGTTATGTGACCAGTGCACCCGAAATTATATAGTGATCTAGAGAATTGGGTAATGTAAATAATATCATGAGATAAAGTGAATTATGCATGAACATGATGCTAGGTTTATTCAAAACTATGTGTGTTAGTTGGACACTAAGACATGATGTTTTATTTTTATGCATTTCCATATTCTATGCCTTTATCTAATGCTTACTATCATTATTATGATGATGATGTTATGATTATTATCACCCCATGTATTATTGTTTCATGTTCTTATCTGTCATATTTCTCGGATTTTATCCCACCCCTTTTATTCATGTATTTCTTTAGGTGATTACTTCTACTAAGGAGAAATAAATGGTCAATAATAAGCTTTAGAAGAAGAAATTAAATAAATATTTATGTTTTATTTTTTAAATGTCATGTATGGTCCTAATTTTTACAATACACTAAACCTTTAGATCCTGATAATGTAATTATTTTAGGTTTTTTATCATAAAAATGATGTAATATTAATTTAGGAAAACTCATGGTCACTGTAGTTGGTATTATAGAATAATTTAGTTAATTTAGGAATTAGGATTAGAAAACCTCAGTCAAAACCCTAAGTTTGAGAGTAAGTATAAGTATGAACCCAAGAAGCTTTGTTTTAGAAAATTATAAACAAAGGGATCCCAAAAGATATTCCTTTATAATTAATTTCAAAAAGGATTAAATTATTTATTCTTGAATTGTTGACTTATGTTTTGATATAAAATTTTATATTTTAGAAAATGGTGGGAACCAGGAGAAACTAGGCCCAAAATTTGGATGAGGGACAATTTAGTGATTTCACGGATTACATCCCCAATGCTTTGGTATGTAGAGTTCAAAATTTCATGGTGATTATTACCCATATGTGTCAGGTTATGAAAAATAAACTAAATAAATTTGAATGACTACCTTCACCAAAGATGGAGCAACTAGCTACCGAGTCCTTTATATGGCAACAACCACAATTGTTTAGTGTATCTTTCAATACACTAGTCATGGGACAGTGTGTAAAATCAATGGATAAGAAATTATCTTTGATTCACTATTTTGATATGGAGAGGGTGACTCTATCCAATTCTCATCAAGACGGAGAGTCTGATCAATGGTGGGATTTGATAAAGAACACCCAGTCAAAGGATGAAATTGAAGAGATGGAGTGGAAAGACTTTAAGATATTTTTTATCAAGTATTTCCCTCGAAATATTCATAAAAATATGATGTAAGAATTCATAGAGTTAAATCAAAGTTAATGAGAATCTATCACGGCCTATGAGGAAACCTTCACAAGGCTTTCGAGGTATAATTCAGGTTTTGTTATCAACAATGATAGAAAAACTGATAGATTACTTAGTGAATTAAAACCATACCTTCAAAGGCTCTAGAAATTGGAGTCTTTGAGGGTTATGAATAAGTTTTCTGATGTTAAATCAAAGAGGGTATGGAGTTTTGAGAATAGTATCATGGCTATGGTTATAAGAAACGAAAAATGGATTTTAAAGCTGGAGGATCTCCTGAAAAAGGTGGAAAGAAAACTCAACCACCCACATGTAAAAAATGTGAGAAGAATTATCCTAGAAACTACATCCATGGGATGGGAAAATTCATCAAGTGTGGGAGAGAAGAACACCAAGATCATGAATGTCAAAAATACATTAGGAGGAAATATAATGAAGTGGAGTAAAGGAGAGCACCACCCATGGCCCAATGTTATAATTGTAGAGAGAAAGGGAACTATTCAATCCAGTGTACTAAACCTTGGGTCCTTGAGGGTAATATACATTAGCAACCACCAAATAAAATGGAGCAAGGGAAGTCTTATTCAATTACTACTACTAATGTGTGGAAAGAAAATGAAGTCATACAAAGTAAAATTCTTATTAACTAAATAATAGAAAAAATATTATTTGATTCTGGTTCTAAGAATTTATTTATATCTTGAAATTTTTCTAGAACTATTGAATCAAAGACCCAAAACCATGAAGTAGATATATCCATAAAAACACATTGTTGCGAGATCATTACAACCCAAGTATTGGACACTTCTCTAATTGGAATATGTGGGAAGTCTATTTTAGAGAATCTCATAATAAGTCCCATGATGGAAGTCGATGATATACTGGGGATAGATTGTCTTTCGTTATATAGATCACATATTATGTTTCTGAAAAATTAAATAGATTTTCATATTCTGAACCATCCCATGCCCCTCTAAAAATTAAAAGAAGATTCGGAATCTACATTGGAAAATACTTTAATGGTATGGGAGTTGATTCCCTGAAAATAAGAATACCTAGATATAATGGTTGAGTCAAAGAAATTTATCATCCTAGGGGAAATTCCAATCATGAGGGAATAAAGTGATGTATTTTTGAAGGGTTACCGGGACTTCCCTATGGTTTTGTGGTAGTGTTCTCAACAGAACTCATACCTGGAGTTACTCCAATCTCAAAGTTTCTCTATAGGATAGCTCCAATTAAAAATGACGAGTTAAAGAAGAAACTCTAAGAGAATTTGTACAAAGGTTTTATATGCCATAGTGTATCACCTTAGGGTGTTCTAGTTCTCTTTTTCAAGAAGAAGGATGAATCAATTAGGTTGCATATCTATTATCAATAACTCAACAAGATCACCATAATGAAAAAGTACCCTCTTCCTGGGATTGATGACTTGTTTGATCAGTTGCGAGCATCTCAGTAATTCTCAATAGTGGATATTTATTCTGGATATCCTTAGCTAAAGGTGAAGAATGAAGACATTTAGAAGACTTACTTCTGTACCAGGTATATGTACTATTAGGTTCTAGTACTTCCCTTCAGACTTACTAATGTCCCTGCAATATTCATATATTTTATGGATAGTGTCTTTATACATTAACTCAAAAAAAAATTGTTAGTGTTTATCTATTATATTCTCATATACTCAAAGAGAATGAAGGAATATAAAGAATAGATAATACTTTTCTTGGTGACATTAAGGAAGGAAAAGTTGTACACCATGTTCAGAAAGTATGACTTTTGTATGCATCAAGTCACATTATTGGGACATGCGATAACAAGTGAGGGAATTTATGTGGACCCTTCAATGAAAAAGGCAATGGAAGAATTCCCTAGACCCTCTATTGTCACATAAATATGTAGTTTTCTTGGATCAATTGGGCACTATCATCATTTTGTGAGTAATTTATCATGATTGTCAAGACCACTAATTATGTTGACAAGGAAAGTGATAACGTATGTCTGGACAGAAGAATGTGAGGAAAATTTTAAGGATATAAAGAGAAGGTTTATCACTACACCTATACTCACATTACGGAGAAGTGGAAAAAGTTTTTTGATATACAATAATGCTTCAATGAAATGATTTTGTTGTATACTCATGTAAAATGACAATGTGATAGCATATGTCTCACAAAATTTGAAAATCCATGAGAAAAAAATACTTGATTCATGACCTAGATCTAGAATCTATGATTTTTGCTTTGAAAATTTTGCGGTATTACCTCTATGGTGAGAAGTGCGACATATATACTGATCACAAGAGCCTAAAGTATATATTCACATAAATGGAGATTAAAAATCATAAATGGATATGTTTAGATCTAATAAAAGTATAATATTTTTCTATTCACTATCATCCTAGAAAGGTGAATTAGGAAGCTACTATTATTAGAAGAAAATAACCTACTACTCTATCTATATTGAGGATTGAGAAAGACCATATCTTTACAGATATGAAAAGGATGAATTTATAAATCATAATAGTAGGGAATAAATCCTACCTTTACCAAATTATTTTATAACCATTAATACAAGAGAATATTAAGGAGGTGAAAACGGAAGATCTAGGGTTACCAAATAAGGTAAATATAGTAAAGGAAGGGAGGATGTAAGAGTTCTATATCGATTATGACGGCGTGTTTCAATTTTTAATAAGGATTGTTTTGCCTTCATTACCTTGGATAAAGAATTATATATTAGATAATGCACATATTTCAAAATTTTCTATATATCCTAGGAGTACCACAATGTCCAGTGATCTATGAGAAAACATCTATTATGACAACATGAAGAAGAATATTTCTCAGTATATCTCTTATAAGGCCCCAGAAATAAACATTACTTAATCTTGATTTAAGTCAAAAATTTGACTTTTATTCATATTGATGATGTTTTTAGGTTTATATATATCGATAATAAGGCCTTAACTCATACACAACAACACAAAAAATATAATGTATACACTTTTACTCACTATCCATTTTTTTATAAAACAGGGAAAAAAACATTGAAAAGAAACATGGTTTCGTTTCATGTTTAAACTTCATAACATTTCCATGATCCCATCCTTGAATTTATTTTTCATTCAATAATTTGAAATTTTTTTCACAACTTGAGGCGAGCATAAAATCTTAGTAATGGGTACAAAAATAAGGAAAACTATTATCTTTGTGAAATCATCGATCAATACTTTATCATAAAGTAGTAATTTTCACCTTTAAGATGTAGTGAATACTCTTCACTGAATATAAACTCATTGATTACCATTTTTTTAATCAAAATATTACCATAAAACCTATATAAATTACATATAACATATAAAGGTAACTTGGGACATAATCATACTTAAATGGAATAACCATACGGTCAACTTCCACACATATCACTAAATGAAATAACCACACGTATGACTTCTATAGCCAATGCATTAGAAGATGTAACGTAAGCACCCATTATTGGTTTTTCACAGAACCACCCGTATTTGAATTATCATGTAACCACCCATCATTGGTTTATCACGTAACCACCCAAATTTGGTTTACCATATAAATACCCATAAAATGTCCAAGTACCATTATATAATAATTACGAATAAAATATTTCAATTATCAAAATTTCACTCATAAAATTTCATTTGCAATAAAAAGAAATCATTTCAAGATATTGAAATAGTCAATCCAATTTAAAAATATTTTTTAATTCCAGAAAAAAAAGAAGTAAGGGATTTATTTTACTTATAAAAATATTAATGATTATGGGGGAATCCAAATATAAATTAACAATTACGACAGAAGAGAAGTTGTTGTCACCACATACGTTAAAAAACATTCATTTTTTCATTTTGTAAAGAAAGTAAAACTCTACGTATAAAAGGAATCATTTTGAAAAATATTTAAAAGTAGAAATAAAATTTTTATTATAATACTTTTATATCAATATAAATTAATATGTAAAATTTAATAAAGAATATTGGCATAGATAAAATGTTTTGAAAAATAAATCTTTAATCACTCAAAGCGTCCTATAACATTTTGAACATTTAAATTATATGCCAAATAAAAGTAATTTTTTTTACAAAACATAACATGATTATAGATATAATATGGATATATAATTTCAAAGGGGCTAAAAATACACTTTATAAAAGAATAAATGTGCATGTCATCAAGAAATGTCTTAATGAAAAGAGATTGAGATGAAGTCCCTTACCCCGAGTCTGAATCATCATATACAATATTTATATTCAATAATAATAAACTCAGGTTAATTTGTACTTGTCTTAGAAACTTTTCCATGTTTATTATTAATTTTATATCACTTATTATCATGTTATTACAATTACATAATTATATAACATCATATCATATGTTTGGTCGATAACTGGTACTTGAGTCAAAAATAAACATGGTATGAAACCAATAATTCATGTGTTCATAAGTCCATAATCTCAATAATAATATTCAGGAAATATTATTCACTTTTATATTTAAATTATACTTTTAAATCAATTTGTTAGATATGGATATGAAAAATAAACAATGTTACAATCAGGAAGATGGTAAGTTGTACGTACGCATTAGTAACGTTTCCATTTATCATTAATCATTATGGAAATAAGGTAATTATTATTTTATATTTACAGGATTATAATAATATTTTTATCATCATACTAATAATTTAAATATACTTATATATATAATAAAAGTTATGCGGGGAATAAAAATGACTAACATCACTTCGTGTAGGTGATAGTTTACACATACGCATGAATGATGTTATCATTTTTATGTTCATGGAAGGTAATAAAAAAATTGATATATTATTATATTATAATGAGAAACATGTTATCAATATAATATATAAACATTAATTCCATCATTATAACCTCTCTTGTAAAACAGTAATGAAAAATCAATTATATCAGTTCGCGAGGCGGTAGTCCGCTGTACATACGAATAAAATGTTCATTTCCCATTTGATGAACATGGAGAATGATTTATGAGATTTTATTAACATAATAACATCTTAGTATATTAAGTATAAATTATTTATTATATCATCATGGTTGGAGGATATTTTAAGAAAGTGGAAGAAGAAATAAAATAGAAATACTTAAAGAAAACGATACCTCTTCTTCGGTTGATCACATTTTAAGAACATCTTAACACCTATAAGGAGGTTTTTATGACTAAAAAAGGCTTCAATAATGTGTGGAGGGATTATAGGAAGGATTTTTGGTAGAACTTGTATGAACCAAATGGTTTTGGAAGTGTGAGTAATAGAGAGGTATGGGTGTCTTTTTATAGAAGAGCGTAGGGGAACCCTTGGAATTACAAAATGTATTAATTTAATATAAATTATATTTTGATTAAAAATGGTCCCAAACTAATTTATATAGAATATAAGATGATTTGGGTCAAATAAAAATCATCCAATTAATATTATACATGTTTTGAATATTTTTTAATCATCATCTTTTTGTTTTAACCCTTATTTTACCCTATTGAATCTTACCATGATATCATGTTATTTACACTTTGTGGGTTAATGTAATTACTATAACATGTAAAAAGAGAAAAAAAAGTTCCATTTATGACGTATTAGAACTTATCCTAACCATTTATATTAATATTAGTTTTTAGTAATTATATAAAAGTTAATAAATAATTTTATATTTTAAAATACCAATTGTGTGAATTATGACACTATTCATTAGTTGAATTTTAAAAAATGATAATAGCAAGATAGGTTCAATAAAAATCCTTTAAATCATAAAAAATATTTCAAATATATCCTCAAATTATTTTATGGAATAAATTATGTCCAATTATGTTTATTTTAATATTTATAATATCATTTTCTGATTCATTAATTAATTAAGAAATAACTACATCATCTTTGCGTCATAATTAAATTTAATTATTTAATTACTAAAAATTATTAATAAATTTATATGATATAGTTAATATTAATCAATTTATAAATACTATTTATAGTCAAAGTTATCCCCTATATTACTCCATATTAAAATAATTTACTTTTTAAAAACAAAATTGTAACAAAAATGATAATTTATTGAATATAATATTAAAATTGAGTTAAAGTAATAAAAGTGGCTCCATGTGGTCCTAAAATAGATGTTAGGATTCTCATGGTCATAATAAACTCATAAAATTAATTCAGTACAAGTGATAGGGTCATTTTTTATTATTATAATATTATTTATACCTCTAATTACCCGATTTACCTTTAATCGGTATAATAAAAATAATTACTAATGTTACTATTAATAATGTACAAAAATAAACATGAAATATTTATATAATTTGGACATTTTGATTCCAAATATAGAATCCATTTTTACAAATTCACAACACATAATTAGAAGAGATTAATTAAAAATTCATCTCGTTAACGAAAAAAGAAAATGCGTTTTTTTAAGTAAAACGTTCAAATGATCACGTTCCAATGACCAAAATTGGATTAAATGGATATTTGTTTATTTAATTATAATTTAAAACCTTTTAAAATGATATTATAACTATATATATAAATTAGATGAAAAGGAAGTTTTTAATTAAAATGCAGTATTTTTCACTATTCATTAAAATATGAATTTTATTAGAAAAATACCAAAAATTCAAACAAAGAATATTTTTATGCTCCGATTCCAAAGAAGAAGTTAATTTTTTCAAATATAACTTATAAAAGAATCAAAAACTATATTAAAAATGGGTTTTCCATCAAAAAATGGAAAAACTACATTTTTAGAAAAAAACTCATTTAATCCATAAAAATGTATTTGTTCTTATATAATGTCTAGAAACATATAAGATGAATTTTAAGCATTATATTTAATTTATATTTCATTAATATAATAAAAAAAGTGTGATTTTATTCTTTTATAAACACAATTATTCACAATTAAATATTTATTTATAAAAACACATCATTTATATTCAATTGGTTTTTATTGTCACTTCAAATTAATTTTCTAACCAATAAATCATTATATAAACATGTGTAAACCAAATTTTAATAATTCAATTAATATCATTAAGTCATGAAATTTTAATGGCGATTCAATAATGAAAACTTAAAATATTAATATTAATAATATATTATTGTTTGGTATAACTCAGTCTTGTGTGGAACGTAAGATTTCAGAGAAACCTATTGTTGCATGTTTGGTATGATATCAGACATAACATCCATTTTAAGGTAAAATTGCTATCTAATTAATAAATATTAATAGGTATGAAAAATTATTATTCTATAATTAAATTGGTTGCTACATCCTTCCCCCTTTTAGAAATTGCATCCTCATAATTTTAAATTTGGGCTCAGTAACTAAGGTTTCACTTTCCAAAATTAAATCATTGAAATACCACATCAGAAAAAGAGTCAATTAAACATCAAAATTAAAATAAAGAAAATTAAGTACAAAGGTCACAAAAGACAAGACATACTATGATTCCATTTATGAAAACATGGAAATGAAAGAAAAACTAACCATCATATTTTGATGGAGAGTGATAGAAAACATGATGAGGATAAAGTTAACAATCCAAAAACTATGAACATGTGATGAGTTAAATGGTATTTGATTTCATAGTAGGAAAAGTAAATGTAAAATGTTTTTGTTTTTATATCCTTTTCATAAATTTAATGATTTATATTGATAATTAAAATAGGAACATAAGTAAGTATACATACTCGAAAAGTAGAGTTTAATTATTTAGTCAATTTCAACCATAAACACATCTTTTCCTCCAATCTATGAGTATTTAAGTTGAAATTTTCATATCTAAATAACTGTAGTCAACTTATAAAAACTATAATCACCCATAAAAGGTCAACTATCCTTTTATTATACATTTAAACAATTAATAAACCAAAATGGTTATTACAATATTATATAATCCCCCCCCAATAATAATACTTTATAAGGAGAAGGAACTACTTTTAATCTACAAAATTCAACAATAATAATTGAAATTCAACATATACCATTCACCAGATAATTGTCCTTATAATTCCTTAGAATAGTCCAAACTAATATTGAAACCCAAAACTGATAATTATTTGATAACATATTCTTCCAAGATAAAAATTAACATTTATCTCCAAATAACATCAACCAATCCTAATGTCTTATACCAATGTCATATATTCTGTAAGATAGCTTAATCAATTCTATAAATTACAAAAATAACCATAAGTACAAAATTAAATAATTAATCCTTAATTCCTCAAATAAAATTTCACACTATTCTATTTACCTTAATCATATAAAGTTCTGAAAATAGTAAATGTCTTCCAAAATAACATTTGTCACTTAATCCACAAATAATATTATAATACCAAGGATTTTCATTTGATAAACATAAGTTCCCAAAATCAACATATTTTTAATACAGAAAATAATTTTAATAAAAATAACAAGTCATAATAACTCGGGAATTCACATAGGCCAGTGATAGGTGATAAATCCTCATCGCATTTTATTTGTGGGTTTGATTCACACATCCTTGTCCGAAACGACATTTTATCACATAGTCTCCGTGTTTTCCTTTTTTAAAAACTGTATAATTATTATAACATTACCAAAATGAGATAAAATCCCCAAAAATATCCATAACATGTTTTAACCTCAATGTTTATTTTATAACTTTTATTTTTCATCCCAAAAAGTAATAACCTATAACTACCTAAAAAATAAATGTCACCAAAAATACTATTTATCACCTTGAAATTTCATAACATAAGCCTCAAAAAGGTTTTTAAGAAATTAAAAATAGGATTAAACTTAAAATTATAATCCTATAATGATATCCATATCTCATAAGAATAAATCCTATTCTCCAATGTTTTCTAAACCCTCCTCTCATACAAACTATAATGCCATAGCCATAAACATTACTTAATATTGGGTTAAGTAAATAATTTTACTTTCATTCACTACGAAGATCTTTTTAGGTTTGTAGCTTTATAGAATTAAGAATTAACACATACATAAAAAAATTAATAATTAGACACTTATACTCACTATCCATTTTTATAAAACAATTAAAAAACATTAAATGAATCTTGCTTTCCATTCATGTTAAAACTTCATAAATTTTTGTTGATCCCTTCCGTAACTCTATTATTATTTATATCCTATGAAAAACATATCAAAACTTGGGATGAGGGTAAAAACATTAGTACGTGGTATAAAAGCAAGGAAAAATGTTAGCCTTGAAAAAACATGAAAACCATGAATACTTTATCATAAAGTAATACTTTTCAATTTTAAGAATTAGTGAATACTATTCACTAAATATAAGCTCATTGATTTATATTTTTGTAATAAAACAATTACAATAAAACAAATATAAATCACATATAACATATAAAGGTAACATGGGAAATAATCATACTTAAATGGAATAACCATATAGACAACTTCCACACATATCACTAAATGGAATAACTATACAGCCGAATTTCATACCCAATGCATTGGAAGTTATGACGTAACCTCCCATCCTTGGTTTATCACGGAACCACCCATATATGGTTTATCATATAACAACACATATTTGGTTTATCATGTAACCAACCATCTTTAGTTTATCACATAAAATATCTTCAAATGTCCATGTACCATTATATAATAATAACACTTAAAACATTACAATTATCAACATGTCACAAAAAAAATTTCATTTTCAATCACAATAAATAATTTCAAGATATTTAAATAGTAATTTCACTTTCAAATAATTTTCAATACCAAAACTACCAAAAAATTGAAGAAGGGTTTTATTATCATTTAAAAAAAATTAAAGCTTATTAAGTTATCCAAATATCAAATAACGGTTACAGAGGTAGATAAGTCGTTGTCACCACATACGTTAAAAAACATTCATGTTGTCATTTTATAATTAAAGTAAAATACTTTGTAAAAAAAAATAATTTTTAAAACCTTTAAAAATAGACATGAAATTTCCCTTATAATCCTTTTATATTCATATAAATAAATATGTAAAATGTAATCAATAATATTGACATATATAGAATGTTATGGAAAATAAATCATTAAACATTCAAAGCGTCCCATACCACTCTGAACATTTAAATTATAATGCACATAAAAGTAAAATATTTTACAAAAGATAACATGATTATAGATATAATATAAACGTTAAATGTAAAAGGGGTTGTTAATACAATTTATAAAATAATAAATGTTCATATCATCAAGAATTATCTCAATGAAAGGAGATTGAGATGAAGTCCCATACCTTGAGTCCAACTCATTACATAAAATATTTATATTACTGAATAATAAAATTAAGTTATTTTATAATTTCTTTAAAAACCTTTTAAATTTTATTATTCCTTTTATATCACTTATTATAATGTTATAACAATTACATAATTATATATGTTCATATCAAATGTTTTGTTGATAACTGGTACTTGAGTTGAAAATGAACTTGGTATGACACCAATAGTTCATGTGGTAACAATTACATAATATCTAGAATAATATTAATGGAATAATAATAAATTTTATATTTCAATTATACTTTTAAATCCATTCATTAAATATTGTTATGAAAAATTAACGATTCTACAATCATGGAGACGGTAAGTCATACATATGTATGAGTAACCATTCCATTTTTCATTTCATATTACGAAAATAAAGTAATTACTATTTTAACATTAGGTAATGATCACTATATTGTTAAAATAATATTAACCATTTAAATATTCTTATATATATCATACAAGTGACGTGGTGAATAAAAATGATTCACACTGCTTCATCGAGTTGATAGTTCACACGTACGCACGAATGAATTTATCATTTTTATGTGTAGTGAAAGTAAAAAACTTTAATTGATATATTATTCTATTACAATGATATATATGTCATGAATATCATATATAAACATTATTTGTATAATTATTATCATTTTTGAGAGATGGTAATTAAAAATAAACTATATCAGTTCGCGAGACGGTAGTCTTCCGTACACACGAACAAAAAGTTCATTTCAGATTTGATGGAATTGGAGAATGATTTAGGTGATGGTATTCATATAATAACATATTAATATATTATTTATACTGGAGTTACTATATCATCATGTTTGGAGGACATTTTTGGAAGGGGAAGAAGAAATAAAATACAAATACTTAAATAAAACGACATCTCTTCTTTAGTTGATCACCTTTGAAGAACACCTTAACACCTATAAAGAGGCTGTTATGACTAAACTAAGGCTTAAGGAATGTTATGAGATATTCTAGGAAGGTGTTTGGGAAGATATTTATCTAACTGAATGGTTTTTTAGTGTCATTAATAGATAGGTATGGGTGCCTTTTTATAGGAGATGGGAGGGGACCCTTGCAATTATAAAAAGTATTTACTTAATTCAAATTTAATATTGATTCCAAATAGCCCTAGACTAATTTATTTATAATATAATATTATTTTGGGTCGAATAAACATAATAAATTAAAAATTATAATTGTTTTGAATATTTTTAATGCTTATCTTTTTGTTTTAACCCTTATTTTACCCTTTTTAATCTTACCGCGATACTATGTTATTTATATGTTGTGAGTTAATGTAATTAATATAATATGTAAAAAGAAAAAAGTTTAATTTATGAAATATTAGGTCTTATACTATCTATTTGGATGAATATTATATTTTTATTATTTTTATAACATTTTATATACTATTTTATATTTTAGAATACCAATAGTGTCATTTTTGACACTATTCATTAATTGACTTTTAAAAAATATCATTACAACAAGATAAGTTTGAACCAACTTATTTGGATAATAACCAACATGTCAAATATATTCAAAAACAATATTTATGGCAAAACTTATGTCAAAAACTATTTATTTTAATATTTATAATATCATTAATTTGATTCTTTAATTAATTAAGAAATTATTACATCATATTTGAGTCGCAATTAAATTTAATTATTTAATTACAAAAAATTATTAGTAAATTAATATAATGAAGTTAATATTTTAAAATCTAAATACTATTTAACTTCAAAGGTATCTCCTGTATAACTCCATGTTAAAATACTTTACTTTTTAAAAACTAAAGTGTAATAAAAATGACAATTTATTGAATATAATTTTAAAATCGAATAAAATTCATACAAGTGGATCCTCGTGGCCCTAAAATCTACCCAAGGATGATAATGGTCATTATAAACTCATAAAATTAAATCATTACAAGTGATGGGGTCATTTTTTAATATTATAATATTAATTCTACCTCTAATTACCGGATTTACCATTAACTGTTGTAATAAAAATAATTACTAAAGTTACTATTCATAATATCCAAAAATAAATGGGACCTATTTACATAATTTTTAACTTATGATTATAAATATTTAATCCATTTTTCAAAATTCAAAACACATGATTGGAAGAAATTAGTTAAAAATTCATCCCATTGACGGAAAAAGAGAGTGTATTTTTTTAAGTAAAAAGTTCAAAAGATCACATTCCAATGGAAAATATTATATTAAATGGTAAAAAAATTATTTAATTATATTTTAAAACCAATTAAAAAGATAATATAACAATATATATAAATTATACTAAAAGGATGTTTTGAATTAAAATGCAGTATTTTTCACTGTTCATTAAAAAATGAATTTGATCATAAAAATACCAAAACTTAAAACATATTAAATTTTTATGTCCTGAATCTAATGAATAAGATTATTTTTTCAAATATAACTTATAAAAGCATAAAAAACTAGATTTAAAATGTTTTTTTCTATCAAAAAGTGGTAAAACTACATTTTATAAAAACCCTCATTTTATCCATAAAATTATATGTGGTCTTATATAATGTGTAGAAACATATAAGATGAATTTTAAAAATTATATTTAATTTATATTTAACTAATATAATCCAAAAAGTGTGATTTAGTTATTTTATATACCCAGTTATTCATACTTAAATAGTTTTTAATAAAAACACATCCTTTATATTCAATTGGTTTTTATTTTCATTTTAAATTAAACTTATAACCAATAAATAATTATATAAACATGTCTAAACACTATTTTAATAATTTAGTTTATATCATTAATTCCCACCATTTTAATGGCTATGAAATAATCAAATCTTAAAATATTAATATTAATAATATATTATTATTTGGTATAACTCAGTCTTGTGTGGAACATAATATTTTAGAGAAACCTATTATTGCATGACAGTTATACTCTTATACATAACATCACTTTTAATGTAAAATTACTATCTAATTCATAAATATTAATAAATATGAAAAATTATTATTCTTTAATTATTTGGGTTGTTACATCTTTCCCCCTTCTAGAAAATTGTGTCATCCCAATTTAAAATTTGGTCTCGGTAACTAAGGTTTCACTTTCCAAAATTACTTTATTGAAATCCCATATTAGAAAAAGAGTCAATTAAACATCCAAATTAAAATAAAGTGATGTATAAAGGTTACCTAAGATAAGACATACTAATATTCTATGTATTAAAACATGGATATAGAAGAAAAACTAGCCATCATATTCTGATGGAGAGTGATAGAAAATATGATCAGGGGAAAGTTAACAATCCGAAAACTATGAACAAGTAACGGGTAAATGATCTTTGATTTCATAGTAGGAAAATTAAATGTAAAATATTTTTGTTTTGAGATAATTTTCATAAAGTTGATGATTTATTTTACTACTTAGAATAGGAACATAAGGAAGTATACTTACTTGAAAAGTATAGTTTTATATTTTAGTCAATTTTCACCATAAACACATCTTTTCCTCCAATCGATGAGTATTTAAGATGAATTTTTCATGCTTGAAGCTCCATATTAAACTTATAAAATCTCTAATCACCCATAAAAGGTTAACTATCCTTTTCTAATACATTGAAATATTTACAAAACCAGAATTGTTATTATAATATCAGATAATTCCCCCTAAAAGGATAATCCTTTATAAGGAGAAGGAATTACTTTTAATCTCCAAAATTCAACAGTAATACCCACAGTTCAAAAAATACTATTCACCAGATAATTATCCTTATAATTCCTTAAAATAATCCAAACTAATATTGAAACCCAAAATTGAGGAGGATTTAATAACTTATTCTTCCGATAGAAATTTTAATATTTATCTCAAATTTACATCAACCACTCTTAATGTATTAAACAAAAATCACATATTCTATAAGATAGGTTAATCATTTCTATTAATTTCACAAATCTACATAAGTACAAAATTAAATTATTAAACCTTAATACCTCAAATACAATTGCATAGTAATCTATTTACCATAATTATATAAAGTTCCCAAAATAGTAAATGCATTCCAAAATAACATTTGTCATTTAATCCCCAAATCATTTTCTAATACCAAGGATTTCCATTTGAAAAAACATAAGTTCCCAAAATCATCTTATTATTAATATATAAAATAATTTTACTAAAAATAATAATTCATACTAACCAAGGACTTCACATAGTCTAGTGGTGGGTGATAAAACCCTGTCACACTTTGTTTCTGGGTTTGATTGATGCAGCCGTGTCCAACATGACAGGTTGTCACAAGGTCTCCATGTTGACCTTTTTTTAAAAACTGTATAATTCGTATAACATTACCAAAATGAGATAAAATTCTAAAAAATATCCATAACATGTTTTAACTTCAACGGTTATTTTATAACTTTCATTTTTCATCCCAAAATGTAATAACCCATAACTACCTAAAAAATAAATGTCACCAAAAATACTATTTATCACCTTGAAATTTCAGAACATAATCCTCAAAAGGGTTTCTATGAAATTAAACATATGATTAAACTTAAACTTATAATCCCATGATGATATCCATATCTCATAAGAATAAACCCTAATATATAGTGTTTTCTAAACCATCCTCTCATACAAACTATAATGCCCTAGTCTTAAACATTACTTAATATTGAGTTAAGTTAATAATTTTAATTTCATTCACATCAAGGATATTTTCAGGTTTATAGATTTATAGAATTAGGCCTTAACTCATACATAAAAAAATTAAAAACTAGACACTTTTACTCACTATCCATTTTTTATAAAATAATAAATTTTTAAGAGAATCATGGTTTCATTTCATGTTAAAACTATATAACATTTTTTTGATCCGTACCCTGACTCTATTCTTCATTACATCATATGATTTTTTTTTCAAAACTTGGGATGAGTATAAAAATATTAGTATGGGGTATAAAAATAATGACAAATGTTAGCCTTGCAAAAACATTTAATCCATGAATACATTATCATAAGTAATCCTTTTCACCTTTAAAAAGTAGTGAATACTTGTCCCTAAATATAATCTCATTGCTTACTATTTTTTTAATTAAAATATTAACATAAAGCCTATAGAAATAAGATATAACATATAAAGGTTTGTTGGGATATAATCATACTTAAATGGAATAACCATACAGACTAATTACACACATATCACTAAATTGAATAGCCATACGACGGAATTCCATACCCAATGCATTGGAGGTTATAACGTAACCGCCCATACTTGGTTTATAATGGAATCAACCATATTTGTTTTATTCTGTAACCACTCATATTGGTTTTATCATGTAACCACCCATATTTGGTTTATCACTTAACCACCTTTCAAATGTCCATGTACCATTATATATTAATAACACATAAAACATTACAATTATCAACATTTCACTCAAAAAATTTCATTTGCAATCATAAGAAATCATTTCAAGATATTGAAATAGTCAATCCACTTTAAAAATAAATTTCAGTACCAAAACATCAAAAAATGTAATAATGGATATATTTTCCTTTTAAAAACATTAAGTCTTATAGAGGAATCCAAATATCAAATAATGGTTACCACATCACATAAGTCATTG
Organism: Viscum album; assembly: GCA_963277665.1. Lineage (NCBI taxonomy): Eukaryota > Viridiplantae > Streptophyta > Magnoliopsida > Santalales > Viscaceae > Viscum > Viscum album. The sequence continues at coordinate 1,208,253,362 of OY728143.1, read as the reverse complement.
TCGTCACATATGTTAAAATAACATTCATGTTGTCATTTGGAAATGAAAGCAAAACACTTTGTATAAAAAGATTCCTTTTGAAACCCTTCAAAAATATACTTAAAATTTCCCTCATAATCCTTTTATATCCATATAAATAAATATGTAAAATTTAATCAATAATATTGACACAGAGAAAACGTTATGGAAAATAAATATTTAAACATTCAAAGCATCCCATTCAACTTTGAAAATTTAAATTATAAGGCACATAAAAGCAAAATGTTTTACAAAAAAATTACATTATTATTGGTATAATATGGATATAAAATTTCAAAGGGGCTGTAAATACACTTTATAAAATAATAAATGTGCATATCATCAAGAAATGTCTCAATGAAAGGGGACTGAGACGAAGTCCCTTACCTTGAGTCCGACTCATTACATACAATGTTTATATTCTTGAATAATAAACTTAAGTTTATTTATAATTTATTTAGAAACTTTTTCATTTTTATTATTCCTTTTATATCACTTATTATCATGTTATAACAATTACATAATTATTTAAGTTCATATCGAATGTTTTGTCGATAATCGGTACTTGAGTCCAAAATGAACATGGTATGATGCCAATAGTTCATGTGGTCATAATTAAATAATCTCTAGAATAATATTAATGTAATTATAATAACTTTTATATATCAATTATACTTTTAAATCCATTCATTAAATATGGATGTGAAAAATCAACAACGTTACAATCATGGAGACGATAAGCCATATGTATGCATGAGTAAACTTTCCATTTTTCATTTCACATTATGGAAATAAAGTAATTAAAATTTTATCTTTATGTAATTACAATTATATTATTAAAATAATAATAATCATTTAAATATACTTATATAAATCATACAAGTGATGTGGGGGATAAAAACGATTCACCTCGCTTCATCAAGTTGATAGTTCACACGTATGTACTAATGACTTTATCATTTTTATGTGCATGGAAAGTAAGAATGCAATTGATATATTATTCTATTATAATGATTTATATGTCATGAATATCATATAAAAGCATTAATTCTATAATTATTATCAGTCTTGAGAGAGGATAACTAAAAATAAACTATATCGGTTCATGAGGCTGTAGTCCACTGTACTCACGAACAAAAAGTTCATTTCCCATTTTATAGAATTGGAGAAGGATTTTGGTGATGGTATTAGTATAATAATATCTTAGTATATCAAGAATACTAGAGTTGTTATATCACAATATTTGGAGGATATTTTAAGAAAGTGGAAGAATAAATAATATACAAATACTTAAATAAAATGATACCACTTCTTCAGTTGATCACCATTGAAGAACACCTTAACACATCTAAAGAGGGTGTTATGCCTAAAATAAGGCTTCAAGAATGTTATGATGTATTATAGGAAGGTTTTTGGGAAGATATTTTCCTAAAAAAACCATTTTGGAAGTGTGATTAATAGATAGGTATTGGTGACTTTTTTTAGGAGAGGGGAGGGGCACCCTTGCAATTATTAAAGATATTATTTTAAGATAAATTCAATTTTGATTCCAAATAGTCCCAAACTAATTTCTTTATAATATAATAAGATTTTGGGTCTAATAAACACAATAAAATTAAAATTAAACATGTTTTGAATATTTTTTAAGCGTTATCTTTTTATTTTAACCCTAATTTTACCCTTTTCAATCTTACCATGATATCATGTTATTTAAATTTTTTTGGTTAATGTAATTAACATAATTTGTAAAAATAAATAAGTGTCATTTTTAAAATATTAGGTCTTAAACTAACCATTTGGATGAATATTATATTTTTATGAATTTTTTAACATTTAATAAACTATTTTATATTTTAGAATAACAATTGTATTAATTTTAACACTATTTATTAGTTGACTTCTAACAAATATCATAACACCAATATAAGTTTGAACAAAATCCTTTATATAATCACCAACGTGTAAAATATATTCATAAAATGCATATATGGAATAAATTATCTCAAAAAATATTTATTTTAATATTTATAATATCATTTATTTGATTCTTTAATTAATTATGAAATTACTACATCATCATTATGACATAATTAAATTTAATTATTAAATTACAAAAAATTATTAATAAATTACTATAATGTAGTTAATAGTTTTAAATGTAAATACTATTTAAAGTCAATGGTATCCCCTGCATAACTCCATATTAAAATACATTACGTTTTAAAAACAAAAGTGTATAAAAATGAAAATTTATTGAATATAATATTAAAATTGAATTAAATTCATCCAAGTGGCTCTATGTGGTCCTAAAATAGACCCAAGGATGAAAATGGTCGGAATAAACTCATAAAATTAAATCTTTACTAGTTATAGGGTCATTTTTTATTATTATAACTCTATTTTTACTTCTAGTTACACGATTTACATTTTATTATTGTAATAAAAATAATTACTAAGGTTACTATTCATAATATCCAAAAATAAACAAGATATATTTACATAAATTTTACGTTATGATTTTAAATATTGAATCCATTTTTCCAAATTCGAAACACATAATTAGAATAAATTAATTAAAAATTTATCCTGTTGATGGAAAAAGAAAATGGTTTTTTATGTAAAACATTCAAAAGATCAGGTTTCAATAGCCAAAATTAGATTAAATGGTAAAAGATTTATTTAATTATACTTTAAAAACTATTAAAAGGTAATATAACTATATATATAAATTATTCTAAAAGGGAGTTTTGAATTTAAATGCATTCTTTTTCACTATTCATTAAAATATAAATTTTATCAGAAAATTCCTAAACTTCAAACAAAGTAAATTTATATGTCCGGATTCTAATGAAGAAGTTTATTTTGTTAAGTAAAACTTATAAAATCATGAAAAATTAGATTTAAAATGGGGTTTCAACCAAATAGTGGAAAAACTACATTTTAAAAAAAACACCCATTTTATCCATAAAATTATATTTGGTCTTATATAATGTCTAGAAACATATAAGATGAATTTTAAACATCATATTTAATTTAAATTTAATTAATATAATCCAAAAACAGTTATTTGATTATTTTATAAACATAGTTATTCACACTTAAATAGTTTTTAATAAAAAAATCCTTTATATTCAATTATATTTTATTTTCGTTTCTAATTAATTTTCAAACCAATAAATCATTATATGAACATGTGTAAACCTGATTTTCATAATTCCTTTAATATCATTAATTCCTACCATTTTAATGTCTATGTAATAATAGAAACTTAAAATATTAATATTAATAATATATAATTATTTGGTGTAACTCAGTCCTGTGTGGAAACATAATATTTTAGAGAAACCTATTATTGCATGTCAGGTATGCTATCAGACATAACATAACTTTTAAAGTAAAATTACTATATAATTCATAAATATTAATAAATATGGAAAATTATTATTCTATAATTAAATGGGTTGTTACATCTTTCTCCCTTCTAGAAATTGCATCCTCCCAATTTAAAATTTGTTCTTGGTAAATAATGTTTCACTTTCAAAAATTACTTCATTGAAATCTTACATCAGAAAAAGAGTCAACTAAAAATTAAAATTAAAATAAATAAATTGATGTAAAAAGGTCACCTAAGATAAGACATACTAGTATTACATGTAATAAAACACAGACATGGAAGATAAATTAATCATCATATTCTAAGGGAGAGTGATAGAAAACATGAAAAAGATAAAGTTAGTAATCTAAAAACCATGAACATATAATGGGTTAAACAGTCATTTATTTCATTGTTGGAAAAGTAAACGTAAAATGGTTTTGTTTTAAGGTCATTTTCATAAATTTGATGATTTATTTTACTACTTAGAATAGGAACATAAGGATTTATACTTAATTGAAAAGTGGAGTTTCATCCTTTATTCAATTTCCACAACAAACACATCTTTTACTCCAATCAATGAGTATTTCAGATGAATTTTTCATGCCTGAAACACTATATGAAACTTATAAAAACTATAATCACCCATAAAAGGTTAAATATACTTTTATTATACCTTGAAACATTTACCAAACCAAAATGGTTATTACAATATCTGATAATTCCCCCAAAATAATAATCTTTTATAAGTTGAAAGAACTAATTTTATTCTCCAATATTCAACAGTAATACCTGAAGTTCAATATATACGATTCACCCGATATTAGTCCTTATAATTCCTCAAAATAATCTAAAATAATATTGAAACTCAAAATTAGGAAGTATTTGATAACATATTCTTCCAAGAGAAATTTTAAATTTAATCTCCAATTAACATCAACCACTCTTAATGTATTATACCGAAATCACATATTCTGTAATATAGGTTAATCATTTACATAAATTACACAAATCTCCATAAGTACACAATTAAATAATTAAACCATAATTCTTCATATAAAATTCCAAAGTATTCTATCTACCTTAATAATATAATGTTCCCAACATAGTAAATGTTTTTTAAAATAAAATTTATCACTTAATACCTAAATCATTTTCTAATACCAAGGATTTTCATTTGATAAAACATAAGTTCCAAAAATAATATTATTCTTAATACATAAAATTATTTTACAAAAAATAATAATTCATACTAATGAGGGACTTCACGTAGGCCAGTGGTAGGCAATAAATCCCTGTAGAACGTTGTTTCTGTGTTCGATTTGCACATCCTTATCTGACACGATAGGTTGTCACATAGTCTCCATGTTTTTCTTTTTCAAAAACTGTATAATTCTTATAAAATTACCAAAATGATATAAAATTATCCAAAATATCCAAAACATGTTTCAACCTCAAAGGTTCTTTTATAACTTTGATTTTTCATCCTAAAAAGTAATAACCCATAACTACCTAAAAAATAAATATCACAAAAAATAATGTTTATCACCTTGAAATTTCATAACATAAGCTTAAAAAGGATTTTTAAGAAATTAAACATAGGATTAAACTTAATATTATAATACCATGATGATATTCATATCTCATACGAATAAATACTAATTTACAATGTTGTCTAAAACCTCCTCTCATACAAACTATAATTCCCTAGCATTAAACATTACTCAATATTTAGTTATGTTAATAACTTTACTTTCATTCACATTCAGAACACTTTCAGGTTTATAGATTTTGATAATTATGCCTTAAATCATACATAAAAAAAATTAAAAATTAGACACTTATACTCACTATCCATTTTTTATAAAACCATAAAAAAGTTTAAAATAATCGTGGTTTTGTTTTATGTTAAAACTTCATAACTTTTCTTTGATCCCTTACCTAACGCTATTATTCTTTAAATCCTATGAAAAACCTTCCAAAACATTGTATGATAATAAAAATCTCAATAAGGGGTACAAAAACAAGGAAAAATATTAGCCTTCCCAAAACATGTAAACCATGAATACATTATCATAAAGTAATACATGTCCCCTTTAAGAAGTTGTGAATACTCATCACTGAATATAAGCTCATTGATTACTTTTTTTCTAATCAAAATAATACCTTAAAACTCATATAAATCACATATAACACATAATGGTAACTTGGGACATAAACATACTTAAATGGAATAACCATATAGACGACTTCCACACATATCACTAAATATAATAGCATAACGACCAAATTCCATACCCAATGCATTGGAGGTTATAACGTAACCACCCATAATTGGATTATTATGGAACCACCCATCTTTAGTTTATCATGTATCCAATATTATTTGTTTTATCACATAACCACCCATATTTGGTTTATCACGTAACCAACTTTCAAATTTCCATGTACCATTATATAATAATAACACATAAAACATTACAATTATCAACCTTTCACTCAAAAAAATTCATTTTCAATCACAAGAAATCATTTCAAGATATTGAAATAGTCAATCCACTTTAAAAACAATTCTCATTACCAAAACACCCAAAAATGGTATAAGGGATTTATTCTCCTTTTAAAAACATTAAGACTTATAGATGAATCCAAATATCAAATAACGGTTACATCGGAGGAGAAGTCATTGTCATCACATATGTTAAAAAACATTCATGTTTTCATTTGGTAATGAAAGTAAAATGCTTTGTATAAAAATATTCATTTTGAAAACCTTTTAAAATAGACTTAAAATTTCTTTTATATTCATTTTATATCCATATAAATAACTATGTAAAATGTAATCAATAATATTGACATAGAGAAAATGTTATAGAAAATAAATCATTAAATATTCAAAGCGTCCAATTCAACTTTGAACATTTAAATTATAAGGCACATAAAAGTATAATATTTTACAAAAACTTGCATGAGTATATATGTAATATGGATATTAAATTTCAAAGGTTCTGTAAATACACTTTATAAAATAATAAATGTGCATATCATCATGAAATGTCTTAATGAAAGGGGATTGAGACGAAGTCCCTTACCTTGAGTCTAACTCATTACATACAAAATTTATATTCCTAAATAAAAAACAGAAGTTATTTTATAATTTATTTTGAAACATTTTCATTTTTATTATTCCTTTTATATCACTTATTATCATGTTAAAATAATTACATAATTAATTAAGTTTATGTCGAATGTTTTGTCGATAATCAGTACTTGAGTCGAAAATGAACTTGGTATGATGATAATAGTTCATGTGGTCATAATTACAAAATAACTAGAATAATACTCCTAGAATAATAATCACTTTTACATATAAATTATACTTTTAAATAAATTTATTAAATATGGATATGAAAAATGAACAATGTTACAATCATGGAGATGGTAAGTCGTACGTATGCATGACTAACCTTTCCATTTTTCATTTCACATTATGGAAATAAGGTAATTACTGTTTTGACTTTTCATAATGATCATTATATTATTAAATTCAAAATAATTATTTAAATAAACATATATATCATATAAGTGATGTGGTGAATAAAGATGATTCACATCGCTTCATCAAGTTGATAGTTCACATGTACGCACGAATGCCTTTATCATTTTTTTGCATGGAAATAATAATAAAGTTGATATATTAATCTATTATAATGATATATATTTCATGAATATTGTATATAAAAATTAATTCTATAATTATGATCAGTCTTGATAGAGGGTAATTAAAAATAAACTATATCGGTTCACGAGGTGGTAGTCCACTGTACACACGACAAAAAAGTTCATTTCCCATTTGGTGGAATTGGAGAATGATTTAGGTGATGGTATTAGTATAATAAAATCTTATTATATTCATAACAATAGAGTTATTATATCACAATGCTGTTGTAGATTTTAAGAAGGTGGAAGAAGAAATAAAATGAAAATACTTAAATAAAATGATACCTCTTCTTCAGTTGATCACCTTTTACGTAGAGACCCAAGCTTGACGTACATGGAAATTAAATAATTTTTTTGAAATAATTAATAAATAAAAAATAAAAACACCCATAGACCATAATATTTTAGTGTCTTTGGATACTGGGAACATAATCTTCTAATCATGGTGAAAGATCTTCAACATCTCCCACAAATATATTCCTCTTTTGCTTTCTTACCTAAAACTGCTCCTTATATCCTACGGAAAAGGAAACATATAAAGGGTGAGCTCAAATTCTCACTAAGGGTAAACATGGCAAACATAAAACAATCTATAAACATTTGAATGGGAAAACATGAACATAATATTTAAACGTCAAAATCATGAACAATGACATAAAACTTTGTAGTACATAAGGAATAGATCATAAAGAAACATTAATGACGAAAAAATATAATGGGAATAAAACATTTAATTGTGGTAAACCATTAATAACATGATATGATTTCTATAGCAGCCAAGGCATTGCTGCAAAGACTATCATAGTGGACAAATTCCGTTACTGAATCGAGTTTACTTGCCATTCCAGCCCTATATTACTGAACCAGATTTACTTTCCATTCCATCCATGTTTATCTCATGAGATATAAATATTTACCCAATGCATTGGATGGATATATAGGTCCCACCCATATCATATTGAAATCATTCTTACGTGTGCCACAAAACAATCGTAAATCATTCATCATAACCCAAAGAATAAAATGGGTTTCATAAACATCATCCCTTCATAACATAATCCATAAAAAAACAAATGGATATAATTTGATCATAATAAAAATCAAACCAAGTAAATAATAGAGACATTATACCTGAAAAATAAACATACTAAATAATGTCATCTTAGATGGAAAATAGTTTTGATAAAACACTTGAAATGAATTCTTGAGGAAAATATCCTTTCTTCTTCAAAATCATTTTATTTTCTCAAAATTCCAAGAAATTTTAAATGAAAATGATTTTTTTGAAAATAATCATGAAATATTGTATAGGAAGCTTTATGAAAATAAAGCGTTATGAAACCGTAAAAATCCATTCATGTCGTATATGTTAAAAAAACATTCTTCTTGTACTTTTGCCGGAAAAGTCAAAATATACCTCGTATGGTAAACGAAAGAAATATTTCTTCCATACCTTATGGTAAAATTCAAAAAAAGGGTAAAAATGACTTTAAAAATACAAGGAGTAATAGTAAACATTTTATGAAAACAGTTTGAGAAAACATGGACATGGATGATAAACATAACCCCAGTAAATACTTACGAATAAACAATCTCGGATAAGAACGGGATTGGAATAATTATCCCTTACCATTTATGATCAGTGAAATCATACGTGTCATAAAGAAAATTACGTGAATATTTATATATCATATACTTTATTAAAAAAATCAAAAAACATTCATGGTAAACATAAACACCATACAAAAGAATATAAATGGTGATTAAGGTGTATGTCTCACAGAAATAAAATTGAGACGAAATGATCCCTTACCTTAGGTACGATATGCTTTGTACGTATCCAAAAATCCTGTATAATTTTTTAAATAATGTCATTGACTTATTATAGAATCATATTAATTGTTATGATATCATATATGGTCATATTCTTATCTTCTTGTTAGTAATATTTCATTGCTACTTGTTATTCAGGTGTACATTTCTTAATGTTCTTATGCATGTTTTGTAGAATAAATTCCTCCTCCTCCAATGGCCCAAAGGCCTTCATTTTTTATTGATTTTTGATAATCCACCTTTCAAGGGGGGAGGTGGAACCCTTACAAGGCCCGTAGGTATAAGCATTACATGGCCCATAGGCCTTAGAGGAATTCATTGCTCGTAGGCTTCAAACATTACATACAACCCAGACTAACTACTTGGAACTGCTCCTCCCTAGCATCTTCAACGTGAAATTAGCTCTGCACCTTCACATAGCTATTCGGCTAGTCTTTCTCGTGTATGCACAGGCTTGTCCCGATGGAAGGTTCCATACCCTCTCATTCTTGCAATCCTTTTAGCTTCTACTATGGTGACAACTCCTTGCTCCTACTCCTTCTGATTCCTCTTTTTAGGTTATAGACACATCATTTAAATAATGGTGTTAGTGTAATATATATCATATTTATTCATTCAATTAATTTATATAATCATTATTCAATGATGATCATGTAGAATGAGTACATCACATCGTGGAGATGGTAGGCCGTACGTACGCACGAGCGATGATATCATTCCCATGATTGTGGAATTGTAATGAAGTGTATGGTGTATAATATTTCAGAATCAATATCACTTTACAATAATCATATATAGTTATTTCTTCCATCCTTATACCCATCAAATTATGTTAGTGATGAAATAAAAGATTACACCACGGCGTGGAGACGGTAAGCAGTACGTATGCACGCGTGGTGATTTAATTTTTTTCATAGGATGGATAGAAGATAAAATATGTCTGTTTCATATTCCTAATAACATATCAGTATAAAAGTTATACTGGAGTTATTACTTAATAATGAACCAATTTTTATAGAGGAAGTTGGAGAAGAAATAAGTTTGGAAGAATCAGTAAAGGATATTACCTCTTCTTCGACACACCTCCTCTTAACCTCCTCTTAGGGCACAAAATTTGGTCTTTGAAGAAGACAAGGACATATATTAGGTTTATAGGGAACTGGATAATTGAAATGGGTATGTTTTGGAGGAATTTTAAAGCTAAAAAATGGTGTGAAGTGGAGAGGGATGAGGTTCCCTTTTGTAAGGGAAGAGAGGGGCACCTTTGGAAACCTAAAAAATATTAATTTATAATAAATACAAACTTCACTTAAAAACCTCAAAAAATGACTCAATTTGAATATGATATGAGATAAGGTTGTAATATCATCAATAAATAAAATTTAGACATGTTTCATATTTATTTTAAACCTTATCATTTTTATTTATCCTTATTTAATCTATTTAATTTTTTTGGTAATAATATTATAAATTTTAAATTGTAATAAATAAATACATATATGTCGTGAATTTTCCATAATTTGATACCTTATAAACTTTTATACCATATAATTTTCAATTTTTAATTTTTAAATATTTTTGTGATTTTTAAATAATCTAATAATATGTTATTTTTATAAAATTCCAATATTGTAAATTTGGACACTACTAATTTATTTGAATTTAAATAAAATACACACATAGAATATATTCGAACCAAAATATTTAATAGGTTCCTAACATGCAATATTCATCTAGAAATTCGTGGAACATATTAATTATTTCATATAATATTTATTTTAAAAATTTTAAAACCATTTACTTGATATTTCTCTTAATAAAATAATTATTGCAACATTTTTGTATAATTATTTAATATACTTATTTTTTTGCATAATAATTAAAACTAAAATATTATGATAAATATAAATCTAATATATTTAATAAGAATACTTTTACTTGAAATTATCATCTTAAAATCATAACATTTAAATTTTTATATTTATTAAATTATGAAGATGACAACTTTGAAATTATTTTAAATAAAATAATATAAGTGTCATAATCATTTTTATAAGGATCCAAATGGTAGAAAATTTTACCACTGGATGATTATGGTTTATATATACACGAAAAATAAGTTTTGGTCAGGTTTTTGGGCCTTTTATGGGTAATATTATTTGAATAAAAACAATATTATTGATTTTTCACTAAATAAATAATTTCTGCATCATTAATTTATAAGATATTTAGGGAATTATTTTTTTTATAAAAATTACAAATAAATTACCATGACAAATAAAAACATTTTAGATTTCAAATAATTATTTATAATTGAATTTATATTCTGTATAACCTTATATAAAAAATAATTTAATTATTAAAGTTTGAGTGGGACATATTTCACTTTCATTAAATAAAATAAATTAAAGGTCTTAATCTCATCCAAGTGGCTTCCAATAGATTCCATTTCGACCCAAGCATGATTTATAGAAAAATATAATCATCCAATTATATTAAGACAAGTTTTAGTGTAATTTTATAATATTATATTTACCCTTAATTACCCGATTTACCTTAACTATGGTAAATAAAATTTACCGTAGTTATTATTCATAATGTATAAAAATAAAAAGTTACCTATTAACATAATTCAAACCTACTTATTCCAAATATTGAATCCATTTTTCCAAATTCAATACACAGAAGTTGCAGTATTTAATTTAAAATTAATCCCGCTGTTGAGAAAACAGGTATTAAAAGTTAAAACATTGCAAATGATTGAAATGTTTTCACCTATGAATTCAACATAAAATAATGGTAATGACATAAATTATATTAAATGGTAAGGATATATTATATTTATACTTTAAAACCATTTAATATTATAATTTAACCATATAAATTATCTTGATGAAAAAATTTATTTTTAGTTAAAATTTAGCATATTTTTACTATTCATAAAAATATGAACGTTATAAGAAAAATATCAAAACTTTATCCAGTGTAAATTTTTATGTCCTGATTCACAAGAAGAAGTTTATTTTGTAAAATTGAAATTATATAATTTTTAAAAATTATATTTAAAATAGGTGCGCCATCAAAAGGCGGCAAAACAACATTTTTTTTTGAAAAATACTTATTTTACCTGAAAATTTTATTTTTTTTATCATACCATGTTTTAGAATATGTGTAAGATGAATTATTATGTAATAAAATTCAAAATTTAGTTAATACTATTCATAAAGGCTAGTTCATAACAATATATCACTCTTTAGTGAAACTCTGTATTACGTACAACACACGCTATCAAGGAAGGTCGCTCTTACGTGCAACACAAGCCAAGAATAGTATTTGCGGATACTATAAGCTAATACGGTGTTATATACAGTTCAAGATAATCTTGGTGTAGCGTAAAACACAAGACATCAATTAAATGAAAAATAATATTTATTATAAAATCCTGGGGTGTTACATTCTACCCCCTTAAAATGAATGTTTCCCTTGAAATTCTTCGAGGTTATAAATAGTTTACTACTTGTAAGTTTCTTTCATAGAAACCCACATCAAAAAAGGAGTACTAAAACATTATTTTAAAAAAAATGTATGAAACATAATGGGTACCCAAATTAACTCATCACTGGGTTTCCACATAGGAGAACATAGGTTATAATATGGATATGGAAGAGAAATCTAACCATCAAGTTCTGATGGAGAGTGGTAGAGAACATGGATATGAAAAATCCCACAATCACAAATCCATAAATTTTTTATGATCTAAGGTACCATATAATTCATCGGATATGAGGGTACTAGGACAATGTTTTTTGTTTTCAAGATCATTTCCCTAAATTTGATGAATTTTTGCATAAGGATAAATACTTACTTGATTTTAGTGTAATATCATTGTTGGTAATTCCATAAAAAATTTCCACTTCATCTCTTATTCAAAGAAATGAAGTTGAATTTGTCCTTCTTGAAATATTAGCAGATCATGTGATAGAATGATAGGTTATTCCATCTGTCTCAAACAAAAAGGTAGCAAAATTTATTAAATATACATAAGTACATCTATGGTGAGATTAACCATATATGATTCAAAAATGGACATATACTCAACTATCATACCACTTAATAAAATAAAAGTAATTTCTACTAACCATGGACTTCATGTAGGCCAATAGTAGGTGATAAAGGCCTGACGCACATTACTTGTGGGTTAGATTTCTGCATCCTTATCCGATGCGACGGGTTGTCTCCCGTCCTACGGGTTGTCCTTTTCCTAAAACTATACTATCATAATATCAAAAAGTTATATCCTTAAAAAATACTACCTGATTTCCAACATAATCCATTACAATCTTTAGGCTTATCCAAAATACTTCTGTCCAATCTTATAGTATAAAAAAACATTACTAGAGAGGTCATATACAAAGCATGTGATTACCATCATTTATCCCCCATATATCATAAGATATATCTTGTTGGTTATATTCCAAAAATGTGAATACCTTAATCATGTATTTTTGTGAAACATGGATTACCATATAACCTTAGTGAAAACATGAATTTAGTTAAAAGATAATTATTTCCACATACCAAAATACCAATATTTCTATATATTCAAACCATGATGTCACTTTGTACTTATATCAGTCATGAGCTAATTAATACTATCAAACTTATTATTTTTCTCCATATCCCTTCATTATGTGCATATCATCTTATTTCCAAAAATATTTCACTCACTTTTTATGGTTTCTGGTACCATAAAATTATTGAAAACCAAAACATAGATATTCTAATATTCTATAACACTATAAATGAGATTCCACAACACTATTTTGGAATCCCATTACATATACACTTAATCATTCCACCACTTCGTTATCATATTCAAAATCACCAATAGTGATCGCATATGACATCCCTTTTCACTTTTCCTTAAGAGGTTGTTGATATCGATTAACCCTTTTATTAGGGCATTGGTTAGCATAATGCCCCATTTCCATGAACTTGTAGCATTGAAGTGTTGGTGGTGCGTTCTCTGTAGTCTTTTCTCTATTCACATAATTAGCTACCTTTTCCCCATTACTTCGAAACTTAGTTGCTTGATGACATTCTTTTCTACACTTGAAACATTTTCTAGTCCCTTTAAGACAATCTCTACCATGCTTCTTTCCAGACATTGAGCATAAGAAAACATTCATCTTCTTTTTACCATTGTTTTGAGATTTTTCCTTGAACTCTATCTTTCGTTTCTTGTCAAAACCATGGGATGGATATGTAAAACCAACTTCCAGTTAAACATTGATAGCACAAACAAAAATTTCTTCATATCTATGGAAGTATATTATAGCAAATTCCCTTTGAAGGCTTGGTTTAAAGCTACTGAAGAATCGATCAACTTTACTTTTAGGTTGGATGATAAAGCTAGATGCATACCTTGAAAGCCTTGTAAAATTCACCTCATATATACCAAAAGATTCATCATCCTTTTTCTTATGCTCAAGTAAATCCTTTTCCATGTTTTTTTGAAGAATACAAGGGAAGTACTTATTGAAAAACAAGTTCTTGAACTCATCACATTCCATGGATTCGATTTTATCTTAGGGCCTTGTATTCTAAATTTGTGTCCACCACTAGTCTGCTTCACCTTCTAAACAGTAAACAACCAAAATGACTTTTTCATGTTCTGAATAGAAAATTATGGAAAATATCTTTTCAATGGAACTGATCCATTGTTTAGTAATAAGTGGATCATAAGACCCATTGAAAGAATGTGGACGTTGCCTCGTGAAGGACTCAATAGAATATTGTCCCTTTATCTGATCATTTAAAAGTCTCGAATGATTCATAGCTTGTGTAAGAATAGCAATAAGATTTTGAACTCCATTTACCATAACATTTGGTTGTTCAGAAGGACAATCATTGCATTGCCCAGTGCATTGATCCTTAACACGGTTCCTTCGGGTTCCATCCATTATCTAAAACCCAAAAATAATAGTGTGAGAGGAAAAAATCATACTAGGAAAACAACATAATCATGGGGGGGTACGTTGAATCTCTAAAATATTAGGTTTAATCCTAGGTTATTCATGATCTTTAATAGAATTATAGGACTATAACCTATAATTTTACTTAACCTTAGGGACATACCTATGCATACCTTAGAAATATCTCTAGGGATATCACTAAATATTTCTCATCCTAGTTTCCAAAGGTTAACTAAACCTTTCCTCTGATACCAACTGTAGAGAACCAAGCTTGACGTACATGGTCATTACATTAATTTTGAAGAATACTTTATACATAAAAAAATAGACACCCAAGGACCATAATAATTTACTTTATTTTGAAACTTGGAACATAATCTTATAATCATGGTGAAAGATCTTCAACATCTCCCATAAAGATATTCCCCTGTTGTTTTGTTACCTAAAAATAATCCTTATATCCCAGGGAAAATAAAACATATAAAGGGTGAGCTCAAATTCTCAGTAAGGGTAAACATGGAAAACATAAAACAATCCATAAACATTTTAACGTGAAAACATGAACATAATATTTAAAAATAAAAATCTGGAGGAATGACATAAAACAGTGCAATATATAAGGCATATATCATAAAGAAACATTAATCATGATAAAATAGAATAGGAATAAAACATGCAATTGTAAAAAACCAATAATCACATGATATTATTTCCATAGTAGCCATGTCATTGCTTCCAAGGCTATTATAGTGGACAAAGTCCATTACTGAACCAAGTTTACTTGTCGTTCCAACCCTGTATTATAGAACTAGATTTACATGCCGTTACAGCCATGTTTATCTAATGAGATATAAATCTTTACCCAATTCATTGGAGGGAGATATAGGTCCCACCAATCTCATATTGAAATCATTGTTAAGTGTGCCACAAAACAATCATAAATCATTTATCATAACCCAAAGAATAAAATTGGATTCATAAACATCATACCTTTATAACATAATCCATAAAAATAAAATGGATGTAATTTCATCATAAGAAAAATGAAACCATGTAAATAATAGAGATATTAAACTTTAAACATAAACATACTAAATAATCTTATCTTAGATGAAAAATAATTTTGATAAAACACTTGAAATTAATTCTTGAGGAAAATATCTTTTCTTCTTGAAAATAATTTTCTTTTCTCAAAATGAAATTCAATTTTAAAAGAAAATTATTTTGTTGAAAATAATCATGAAATATTGTACAAGAAGATTCATGAAAATAAAACTTTTTGAAACCGTAAAAATTCATTAATGCTGTAAAAGTTGAAAAAATAATCTTCTCGTACTTTTTTTGGGAAAAGTAAAAAAGTACCTCGTATGGTAAAAAAAAGAAATATTTCTTCCATATCTTATGGTAAAAGTAAAAAAAGGTGAAAATGAATTTAAACATACATGGAAGAATAGTAAACATCTTATGAATTTTTTTTGAGAAAACATGGACATGGATGATAAACATAACCCCAGTAAATACTTACAAATAAACAATCTCGGATAAGAACGAGATTTGAATAATTATCCCTTAACATTATTATTAGTGAAATCTACGTGCCATAAATAAAGTTACATGAATATTTAAATATCATATCATTCATAATAAAAATCATAATACATTCATGGGAAGCATAAACACCATATAGAAGAAATAGATGGTGATTAAGGCATATGTCTTACCGAAATAAAAGTGAGACGAAATAATCTCTTACCTTAGGTCCGATATGCTTTGTACGTATCCAAAACTCCTGTAAAATGATTTCAATAATGTCATTGACTTATTCTAGAATCATATTCATTATTATGATATCATATATGTTCATATTATTATCTTCTTATTAGTAATATTTCATTGCTACTTGTTATTCGGGTGTTCATTGCTTTATGTTCTTATCCGTGTTTTGTAGAATAAATTCTTATTAATATTTTTAGGTTATAGATAAATCATTTAAATAATGGTATTATTGTAATATATATCATATTTATTCATTAAATTCATTTATATAATCATTATTCAATGAAGATCATGTAGAATGAGTCGCATCACATCGTGGAGATGGTATGCCGTACGTACGCACGAGAAATGATATCATTCCCTTGATTGTGGAATTGTATTAAAGTGCATGTTGTATAATATTTCAGAATAAATATCACTTTAAAATAATCATATATAGTTATTTCATCCATCATTATACCCATACATGTATGTTAGTGATGAAATAAAAGATTACACCACGGCGTGGAGACAGTAAGCCGTATGTATGCACGCATGGTGATTTAATTATTTTCATAGGATGGATAGAAGATAGAATATGGTTGTTTCATATTAATAATAACATATCAGTATACAAGTAATACTGGAGTAATTACATAATAATGAAACAACTTATATAGAGGAAGTAGGAGAAGAAATAAGTTTGATAGAATCGGTATAGGATATTACGTCTTCTTCGACGCACCTCCACTTAACCTCCTCTTAAGGCACAAAAATTGATTTTTGAAGAAGACCAGGACCTCTAGTAGGTTTATAGGGAAGTGGAGAAGTAAAATTGGCATGTTTTGGACGAATTTTAAAGATAAAAAATGGTGTGAAGTGGAGAGGGAGGAGGTGCTCTTTTATAAGGGAGGAGAGGGGCACCTTTGGAAACCTAAAACATATTAATTTATAATAAATTCAAACCCCGCTTAGAAACCTCCAAAAATGACTCAATTAGAATATGAGATGAGATAGTGTTGTAATATCATCAATAAATAAAATATAGAGATGTTTATGGTTTATTTTAAATCTTATCAATTTGATTTATCCTTATTTAATCTATTTAATTTTATTTGTGGAAATAATATTCAAAATTTTAAATTGTAATAAATACATACTTATATGTTGTAAATTTCCAATAATTTGATACTTTATAATCTTTTAGACCATAAAATTTTCAATTTGTAATTTTTAAATATTTTTGTGATTTTTAAATAATTTAATAATATGTTATTTTTATAAAATATAAATAGTGTAAATTTTGACACTATTCATTTATTTGAATTTAAATAAAATAAATGAAGAGAATATATTAGATTTTTTCAATAGGTTCCTAACATGTCATATTAATCTACAAAATTTGTGTAAGATATTAATTAGTTCATATAATATTTATTTTAATATTTTTAAAACCATTTATTTGATATTTGTATTAATAAAATAATTACTACAACATTTTTGTATAATTATTTAATATACCTATTTTCTGCATAAAAATTAAAAATAAAATACTATGATAAATATAAATCGAATATCTTTAATAATCATGATTTTACTCGAATTTATCATCTTAAAATCACAACATTTAAATTTTTATATTTATTAAATTATGAAGGTGAAAACATTGACATTATTTAAAATAAAATAATATAAGTGTCATATTCACTTTTATAAGTCTCCAAATAGTCCAAAATTTGACCATTGGATTATTATGGTTTAGATATACATTACCAATAAGTTTTGGTCAGGTTTTTGGGCCTTTTATGGGTATTATTATTTGAATAAAAACTATATTATTGATTTTTCACTAAATACAGAATTTCTGTATCATTAATGTATAAGCTATTTTGGTAATTAAATATTTCTTAAAAATTACAAATAAATTACCATGACAAAAAAAAACATTTTATATTTCAAATAAGTATTTATAATCGAATTTATATTCTATATAAAAATACTTTAATTATTAAAGTTTTCGTGGGACATATTTCGGTTTCTTTAAATAAAATAAATTAATGGTTTTAATCACATCCAAGTGGGTTCCAATAGATTCCATTTCGACCTAAGTATGATTTAGGAAAAAATATAATCATCCAATTATATTAAGAAAATTTTTAGTGTAATTTTATAAAATTATATTTACCCTTAATTACTCGATTTACCTTAACTATGGAAAATAAAATTTACCATAGTTACTATTCATAATGAATAAAAATAAAAATTATCCTATTAACATAATTTGGACCTACTTATTCCAAATATGAAATCCATTTTTACAAATTCAATACACAAAAGTTTCAATATTTAATTTAAAATTAATCCCGCTGTAAAAAAACAGGTTTTAAAAGTTAAAACATTGCAAAAGATTGAAATGTTTTTACCTATGAATTCAATGTAAAATTAATGATAATGACATAACTTATATTAAATGGTAAAAATATATTTTATTTATATTTTAAAAAAATCAATATTAAAATTTAACCATATAAATTATCTTGATGAAAAAAGTTGTTTTTAATTAAAATTTAGCGTATTTTTAATATTCATAAAAATATGAACGTTATTAGAAAAATATCAAAAATTTATCCAATATAAATTTTTATATAATGATTCAAAATAAGAAGTTTATTTTTTAAAATTTAAATTATAAACTTGTAAAAAGTTAGATTTAAAATATGTGTGCCAACAAAAGGCGGCAAAACATCATTTTTTGAAAAATACTTATCTTACCCGAAAAAATTATTTTGTTCTCATACCATGTTCTAGATATGTGTAAGATGAATTATTAGGTAATAAAATTCAAAATGTAGTTAATACTATTCATAAAAGCTAGTTCATAACAATATATCTTTGTTTAGTGAAACTTGGTATTGCGTACAACACACGCTATCAAGGAAGATCGCTTTTACGTGCAACACAAGCCAAGAATAGTATTTTCATATACTACAAGCTAATAAGGTGTTGCATAAATCGCAATCTAATCTTTGTGTAGAATAAAACACAAGACATCAACGAAATTAAAAATAATATTTTTCATAAAATCTCAGGGTGTTACATTTGAAGAACACCTTAACTCTTACAAGGAGTGTGTTATGCCTAAAATACGACTTCAGTAATGTTTTGAGGAATTATAGGAAGGTGTTTGGGAAGATATTTTACTAAAAAATTGTTTTTGGAAGTGTGATTAATAGAGAGGTATGGGTGCATTTTTATAGGATAGGGGAGGGGCACCCTTACAATTATTAAAAGTATTAACTTATTATAAATTAAATTTTGATCCCAAACTGTCCCAAAATAATTTATTTATAATATTAGATGATTTTGGGTCAAATAATAAACATAAAATTAAAATTAAACTAATTTTGAATATTTTTTAATCCTTATCATTTAGTTTTAACACCAATTTTACTCTTTTTAATATTACAGTGATATTATGTTATTTACATTTTGCGGGTTAATGTAATGACCATAATATTTCAAAAGAAAAAAAGTGTTATTTATGAAATATTAGGTCTTATAATTACCATTTTTTGAATATTATATTTTTATGAATTTTATAATGTTTAATAAACTATTCTAAATTTTAGAATACCAATAGTGTCAATTTTGACACTATTCATTAGTTGACTTTTAAAAAATATCATAACAACAAGATAATTTTGAAAAAAAATCCTTTAGATAATCACCAAAATGTCAAATATATTCATTGAATTCATTAATGGCATAAATTATGGCAAAAAATATTTAATTTAATATTTATAATATCATTTATTTGATTCTTTAATTAATTAAGAAATTACTACATCATCATTGTGTCATAATTAAATTTTATAATTTAATTAAAAAAAATATTAATAAATTATTATAATGTAGTTAATAGTTTTAAATCTAAATACTATTTATAGTCAAAGGTATACCTTGTATAACTCCATATTAAAATACTTTAAATTTTAAAAACAAAAGTGTAACAAAAATGACAATTTATTGAATATAATATTAAAATTGAATTAAAATCATCTAAGTGGCTCCATGTGGTCCTAGAATCGACCCAAGGATGATAATGGTCAAAATAAACTCATTAAATTAAATCATTACAAGTGGTAGTGTCATTTTTTATTATTAGAATATTATTTTTAACTATGATTACCTGATTTACCTTTAACTTTTGTAATAAAAAATTACTAAAGATACTAGTCATAATATCAAAAAATAAACGGAATATATTTACATTATTTGTACCTTATGATTCCAAATATTGAATCCATTTTTCCAAATTCAAAAGGCATAATTGGATGATATTAATTAAAAATTTATCCTGTTCACGTAAAAATAAAATGTGGGTTTTTAAGTAAAACATTTAGAAGATCACATTCTAATGGCCAAAATTTGATTAAATGGTAAACAATTTATTTAATTATACATTAAAACCAATTAAAAGGATAATATAACTATATATATATTTAAATTATACTAAAAAGAAGTTTTGAATTAAAATGTAGTATTTTTCACTATTCATTATAATATGAATTTTATCAGAAAAATACCAAAAATTCAAATAAAGTAAATTTTTATGTTATTAGTGTAATTAAGAAGATTATTTTTTCAAATAGAACTTATAAAAGCATAAAAAAATAGATTTAAAATGGGTTTTTCATCAAAAAATGGAAAAAATGCATTTTTAGAAAAACACTCATTTTATCCATAAAATTATATTTGGTATTATATAATGTCTAGAATCATATAAGATGAATTTTAAACATCATATTTAATTTATATTTAATTAATACAATCCAAAAAGTGTGATTTTATTATTTTATAAACACATTCATTCAAGCTTTAATATTTTTTAAAAAAAACATCCTTTATATTTAATTGGTTTTTATTTTCATTTTTAATTAATTTTCTAACCAATAAATCATTATATAAACATGTGTAAACCTAGTTTTTATAATTAAGTTAATATCATTAATTCATACCAATTTAATGGCTAAGAAATAATTAAAACTTAAAATATTAATTTTTATAATATATTATTATTTGGTATAACTCAGTCTTGTGTGGAACATAATATTTTAGAGAAAACTATTATTGCATGTCAGGTATGCAATCAGACATAACATCACATTTAATGTAAAATTACATTATAATTCACAAATATTAATAAATATGGAAAATTATTATTCTACAATTACCTAGGTTGTTACCTCTTTCCCCCTTCTCAAAATCGTGTCCTCGCAATTTAAAATTTGGGCTCAGTAACTAAGGTTTCACATTCCAAAATTACTTCATTGAAATCCCACATTAGAAAAAGAGTTAATTAAACATCCAAATTAAAATAAATAAAGTTATGTAAAAAAGGTCTCCTAAGATAAGACATAATAGGATTCCATGTCGGAAATCATGGATATGGAATAAAAACTAATCATCATATTCTTATGGAGAGTGATAAAAAACATGATCAAGAGAAAGCTGACAATCCAAAAACCATGAACAAGTAACATGTCAAATGACCTTTGATTTAATAGTAGGAAAAGTAAATATAAAATGTTTTTGTTTTAAGATCAATTTAATAAATTTGATGATTTATTTTATACTTAGAATGAGAACATAAGGAAGTATACTTACTTGAAAAGTGGAGTTTCATCCTTTAGTCAATTTCCACCATAAACACATCTTTTCCTCCAATTGATGAGTATTTAAGATGAAGTTTTCATGCCCGAAATCACTATATTAAACTTATAAAAAATTTCATCACCCATAAAAGGTTAACTATCCATTTATTATACCTTTAAATATTTACCATTCCAAAATGGTTATTACAATATCAGATTATTCCCTCCAAAAGAATAATCCTTTATAAGGAGAATGAACTGCTTTTAATCTTCAAAATTCAAAAGTAATACCCGAAGTTCAATAAATACCATTCACCAGATAGTTTTCCTTATAATTCCACAAAATAATCCAAACTAATATTGAAACCCAAAATTGAGAAGTATTTGATAACATATTCTTCTAAGAGAAATTTTTACATTTATCTCCAATTAACATCAACCACTCTTAATATCTTATACCAAAATCACATATTCTCTAAGATAAGTTAATCATTTCCATAAATTACAAAATTTCTCTAAGTTATAAATTAAATAATTAATCATTAATTACTTAAATAAAATTCCATAGTATTCTATTTAACTTAATCATATAAAGTTCCCAAAATAGTAAATTTCTTCCAAAGTAACATTTTTCACTTAATCCCAAATCATTTTTTAATACCAAGGATTTACATTTGATAAATCATAAGTTCCCAAAATCATCATATTATTAATATATAAAATAATTTTTCTAAAAATAATAACTCATACTATCCAGGGACTTCACATAGGCCAGTGGTAGGTGATAAATCCCTGTCACACTTTGTTTCTGGGTTCGATTCGCGTGGCCTTGTCCGACACGACATGTTTCCAAATGGTCTCTGTGATGTCCTTTTTCAAAAACTGTATAATTATTATAACATTACCAAAATCAGATAAAATTCTGAAAAATATGCATAACATGTTTTAACCTCAAAGGTTATTTTATAAATCCCATTTTTCATCCCAAAAATTAATAACCCATAACTACCTATTAAATAAATGTGACCAAAAATATTTTTTATCACCTTGAAATTTCATAACATAAGCCTCAAAAGGGTTTATAAGAAATTAATCATAGGATTAAACTTAAACTTATAATTCCATTATGATATCCACATATCATAAGAATAAATCATAATATATAATGTTGTCTAAACCCTCCTCTTATACAAACTATAGGGCCCTAGCCTTAAACATTACTTAATATTGAGTTAAGATAATAATTTTACTTTCAAACAGATCGAAGATCTTCTCTGGTTTATAGATTTAGATAATTAGGGATTAACTCATAAATAAAAGAATAAAAATTAGACACTTATAATCACTATCAATTTTTTATAAAACAATAAAAAAAGTTTACAAGAATTCTGGTTTCATTTCATGTTAAAACTTCATAAATTTCCTTGATCCCTTATCTAGCATTATTATTCTTTAAATCCTATTAAAAAATTTTCAAAACATTGGATGAGTATAAAGATCTTAGTAAGGGTTAAAAAACACAGAAAAATTTTATCCTTGTTAAAACATTTAAACCATGTATAATTTATCATAAATATATACTTTTCACCTATAAGAACTAGTGAATACTCGTCACTGAATATAAACTCATTGCTTACCATTTTTTTAATCAAAATATTACCATAAAACCCTTAGAAATAAAATATAACAAATAAAGTTAACTTGGGACATAATCATACTTAAATGGAATAACCATACAGAGGACTTCCACACATATGAATAAATAGAATAGACATATAGATGAATTTGATACCCATTGCATTGGTGGTTATAACATAACCACCCATACTTGGTTTATCATGGAACCCCCATGTTTGTTTGATCATGTAATCACTAATATTTTTTTTATCACATAACCACCCATCTTTGGTTTATCATGTAACCACCTATCAAATGTCTTTCTACCATTATATAATAATAACACATAAAACATTACTATTATCAACATTTCACTCAAAATATATCATTTGAAATCACAAGAAATCATTTAGAGATATTAAAATAGTCAATGCACTATAAGAACAATTTTCAATACCCAAACACAAAAAAATTTAATAAGGGATTTATTTTCCTTTTAAAAGCATTAAGACTTATAGAGGAATCCAAATATTAAATAACAGTTATAGGAGTAGAGAAGTTGTTGTCATCACATATGTTAAAAAAACATTCATGTTATCATTTCGTAAAGAAAGTAAAATGATTTTAATAAAAGCATTCCTTTTGAAAACATTTAAAAATAGACATAAAACTTCCCTTATAATTCTTTTATATCCATATAAATAAATATGTAAAATGTAATCAATAATATTGACATAGATAAAATGTTATGGAAAATAAATCTTTAAACATTCAAAGAGTCCCATACCACATTGAAAATTTAAATTATAAGGTACATAAAAGTAAAATATTTTACAAAACATTACATAATTATAGATATAATATGGATATGAAATTTAAAAGGGGCTTTAAATACACTTTATAAAATAATAAATGTGCATATCATCAAGAAATTTCTCAATGAAAGGGGATAGAGATGAAGTTTTCTACCTTGAGTCTGACTCATTACAAACAATATTTATATTCTTGAATAATAAAATGGGGTTAATTTATAATTTTGTTAGAAACATTTTCATTTTTATTATTCTTTTTATATAATTTATTAACATGTGATAATAATTAAATAATTATTTAAGTTTATATCGAATGTTTTATTGATAATAGGTAGTTGAGTCAAAAATAAACTTGGTATGATGCCAATAGTTCATGTGGTCATAATTACATAATCTCTAGAATAATATTAAATGAATAATAATTAATTGTATATATCAATTATACTTGTAAATCCATTCATTAAATATGGATATTAAAAATTAACAACGTTACAATCATGGAGACGGTATGCCGTACATATGCATGAGTAACCTTCCCATTTTTCATTTCACATTATGGAAATAAGGTAATTACTATTTTAACTTTTAATAATGACAATTATATTTTTATAATCATAATAATAATTTAAATATACTTATATATATATATCATACAAGTGATGTGGTGAATAAAAATGGTTCATATCGCTTCGTCGAGTTGATAGTTCACTCGTTTGCATGAATGACTTTATCATTTTTATGTACCTAGAAAGTAATAATATAATTGATATATTAATATATTATAATGATATATATGTCATGAATATCATATATAATCATTAATTCTAAAATTATGATCAGTTTTGAGAGAGGGTAATTAAAAATAAACTATATTGGTTCACGAGGCGGCAGTCCGCCGTACAAACAAACAAAAAGATAATTTCCCATTTGGAAGAATTAGAGAATGATTTAGGTGATGGTATTAGTATAATAAAATCTTAGTATATTAAGAATAATGGAGTTATTATACCAAAATGTTTGGAGGATATTTTAAGAAAGTGGAAGAAGAAATAAAATACAAATAATTAAATAAAACGATACCTCTTCTTTGGTTGATCACCTTTCAAGAATACGTTAACACCTCTAAAGAGGGTGTTTTGACCAAAATATGACTTAAATAATGTTATGATGGATTCTAGGAAGGGTTTTGGGAATATATTTTCCCAATAAAAATGTGTTTTTAAGTGTTATTAATAGATATGTATGGGTGCCTTTTTATAGGAGAGGGGAGGGGCACCCTTGCAATTATTAAAAGTATTAATTTAATATAAATTCCATTTTAATTCCAAATAGTCCCAAAGTAATTTATTTCTAATATAAGATGATATTGGGTCAAATAGTCATAATAAAATTAAACTTAGACTTGTTTGGAATATTTGTTAATCCTTATATTTTTGTTTTAACCCTTATTTTTCCCTTTTTAATCTTACCGTGATATCATGTTATTTACATTTTGTGGGTTATTATAATTACCATAATAGGTAAAAAGAAAAAAAGTATCATTTATAAAATATTAGTTATTTTCCTAACCATTTGGATGAATCTTATATTTTTATGAATTTTATAACATTTGATAAACTATTTTATATTTTATAATACCAATTGTGTCAATTTTGACACTATTCATTAGTTGACATTTAAAAAATATCATAACAGCAAGATAAGTTTGAAAAACCTCTTTTTGACCATCAAAAACATGAAAAATATATTCCAAAAATTCAGGTATGACCTAAATTATGTCAAAAAATATTTACTTAAATATTTATAATATCATTTATTTAATTCTTTCATTAATTAAGAAATTGCTACATCATCTTTGTGTCATAATTAAATTTAATTATTTAATTCCTAAAAATTATAAATAAATTACCATGATGTAGGTAATAATTTTATATTTCTAAATATTATTTATTTTTGAGGATATCCTATTTATAATTCAATATTAAAAAACATTACTTTTTAAAAACAAAAGTGTAACAAAAATTGAAATTCATTGAATATAATATTATAAATTCTATAAAGCCATACAAGTGGCTCAAAGTGGTCCTAAAATCGATCCAAGGATGATCATGGTCGTAATAAACTCATAAAATTAAATTATTACATGTTTTAGGGTATTTATTATATTATTATAATATCATTTTTTCTTTAATTACTCGATTGACCTTTAACCGTGGTAATAAAAATAATTATCGATGTTACTATTGATAATGTCCAAAAATAAAAGGGAACTATTTATATAATTTTGAAATTATAATTCCCAATATTGAATCCATTTTTCCAAATTCAAAATATATAATTGGAATTAACTAATTAAAAATTAATCCCATTGATGGGAAAAGAAAACAGGTTTTGTGAGTAAAAAGTTTAAAAGCTTACATTATTTTTATATCAAATTTCATTGTAAGGTTGATTCCAATGACAAAAATTGGATTAAATGATAAAAAAATTATTTAATTATTATTCAAAACCATTTAAATTATAATCTAACTATATAAATAAATTATACAAAAGGCCATTTTCAATTAAAATTCAGTATTTTCACTATTCATTAAAACATGAATTTTATCAACAAAATACCAAAATTTTATCAAAGTAAATTTTTATATCTTAATTTTGAAGAATAAGTTTATTTTTTAAAATATAATGTATAAAAGTGTGAAAAACTAGATTTAAAATGTGTTCGACATCAAAAAGCCGCAAAATTTCATTTTTAGAAAAACAATCATTTTATCCGTAAAATTATATTTATTCTTATATAATGTCTAAAAAATATATTTGATGAATTTTAAAAATAATATTTTATTTATATTTTATTAATATAATCCAAAAATAGTGATTTGAATATTTTATAAACACAATTATTCAAACATAAATAATTCTTCATAAAAACACATCATTTATATTTAATTGATTTTTATTTTCGATTCTAATTAATTTTATAACCAATAATTCATTATATAAACATTTTTAAAATCTATTTTCATAATTCAGTTAATATCATTAATTCCATCCATTTTAACGGTTATGCGATAACTACAACTTAAAATAATAATATTAATAATATATTATTTTTTGGTATAACTAAGTCTTGTGTGCAACATAATATTTCAAAGAAACCTATTGTTGCATGTTGGGTATGCTATTAGAAATAACATCCATTTTAAAGTAAAATTACTATCTAATTAATAAATATTAATAAATATGAAAAAGTATTATTTTATAATTTCTTGGGATGTTACATCTCAAGGTGCTTGATATGTTAGAAAGTTAAAGAAAAGCGATAGAAGTCCAAAGAGATGATGTAACCATTGCCTATAAAATTGTGGAAATGGGAGAATGCCACTCTGGAATTTGTCCTGGATCTCTTGAAGACATCCAAAGGAATTAATGTGATATGGGTTGTGGTGGACTGACTCACCGAGACTACTCACTTTATCTATATTTGGGAAAATATATTACTCGAACAACTTGTAAAGATATATGTGAAAGAAGTTGTGAGACTTCATGGGGTTCCACTCTAAATTGTCTATGATTAAGATCCCAGGTTCACATCGAAATTACAGAGGAGTCTTTAACATGCCTTGAGTACTAAATTAAATTTCATCATGACCTATCACCCCAAAACCGATGGACAACCAAAAAGATCTATTGAGACGCTCAAAGATATGCTAAGAGACTTCTCTTTAGAATTCAAAGATGGATGGAATCAAAATATCTCATTGGTTGATCTCTCAAACAAAAATAGCTTCCAATCGATTATTAATATGGCTCCATATGAATCCTTGTATTGAAATCAATATAGATCTCCATCCTATTGGGATGAAGTTGTCTAAATAAAGCTACTTGGACATGATCTTGTGCAAGAGATGAGTGAGATGGTTCAAGCCATACAGAAACATATTAATGATGCTCAAAGTCATAAAAAGAGCTATACTAAAAACCATTGAAGGGACACAGAGTTTGATGTTTGAGATAAAGTCTTCCTTAGAATATCAGCATGGAAGAGAGTCATGTGGTTTGGAATGAAAGGTAAGCTAATCCCGTGGTACATTGGTCCCTTTGAAATCCCTGATCACATCAAAGTTGTGTCCTATCATCTTTCAATTCCACCAAATATTGCCCACGTTTATGATGTGTTCCACATATCACTCCTATGAAAGTACATGCAAGATCCCTCACATGTACTAAACATAGAGGTGGTATAGTTGGAAGATGATCTATCACATGAAGAGAAGCCAATAATAATTCTAGAACAGAGAGATAAGGTTCTACACAACATGACAACCTGTCTTATCAAAGTGTTATGGAGGAACCATAATTTTTCAGAAGCAACTTGGGAACTAGTGGAGGTGAAGAAAGAGAATTACCCTCGTCTTTTTATTTAAAATGAAATTTCAAGACTGAAATTTTAAAAGGGGGGTAGAATGTAATGACCCAAACTTTTATCAATTGAATTTAACCCTTATTATAGTAATTTTATATAGTAAAAATCACTTGAAATCACTTATTAACCATAATAAATTTTTTATAAATGAATAATTAATGAAATAATATGTATTTCTAGAAGTAAAAACCAATATTAATGAAATAATAACTTTACCTTATGAATAGTAATATGACCTTTATGAATAGTAAACTAGCCAAATGAATTGTAAACTCACCCATGAAAGTATAAATAAAATTTAGGAATATTATAAATGAAATTATGGTATAATTTTATCATAATCTAATTAAATATTTTTTTTAAAAATTATTAATTAAGTGTTGGATTTTTTGTAAGTCATAAATATTTAATTTCAATTTTATGATTAAATTTATTAATTTAAAATAATGTTTACTTTCATAAAATGTATTCATAAATTAATATTTTGATCTATTATGATTTTATGATAATTTTATGATAATTTATGTAATTTTTTAAATTGTTATAAAATCAATTACAATTTTAAAATATGTATTTTACAAGTAAATGATGATTTTAATTAAAAATTAATTAAATGATATTAAAAAAATGTTTCCATAAAATGGAGTTCATTATTTAATTCTACATTTTGAAAAACTTTTGGGGTGATTTTTTAGGATTTTCCTTAAATACTTGAATTTTTGCTGAATAGTAAAATATTGTAATTTGTGGTATATATACATTATTGGTTAAATACACTATTACTTGAGTCATGGATTATATAAGAAACATTTTTTTGAACTCAGATAATATAATTATGGTATTTAGTCTCAATAATTTACACTATTGGATGTCTTTAGCAAAATAATAAACCAATGAATTAAGTAATGAGAAAACACCCCTCTCCTCCACTATAAATACCACCCCTCATGCCATATTATTCTCACACCTCTCAAGATTTGATCCTTGTACCCAAAAATCTCCCCAATCATTTATCCCATGTCCCGGAGCTCTTGGTATCTTAAAAATATCAAAACCTTTCCCCTAAGGATGTTCTCGAGGAGGATAAATCAAAGAGGTAACATTCTCTTCCTTTTCTTTTATTCTTTGTTCAATTTCATTTATTTTATTCTTTTCTACTCAACTAATATTATCCAAATGGCATGGTAAATACATTATCTTTTATATACTATAATCATATCATATTAATGGAATATCCATCATCAAACTCACTTCTCTCAAAATTTACTCTAAAAATGAAATCACCGCATGTGATGTGTTAATTTATTAAAATCATGAGTGATGCACTTTAATTTTTCTTTAATGCCTTAAATGATGTTAATTAAGCCATTATAATGGTTGAAATATATTCTAAATTTTTTTACAACCCTTTTTATTTTTCTGTAAATAATTTATATACATAATACAAAATGATAAAACAAGAAGAGTTTGTTGTGATCAAAAAACCACCAAAATTAACCTTAAACGATCATCATTAACATTAATCTAATGATTAATCCTCATACAATAAAACCAAATTATTTATAGGCTAATTTAAAATTATTTATGATGATTAATAACATATAATAACAATTCTGTATATTTATCCTCATTTTAGATGAACTTCCATTCGTGTATACAAGTGAACCGATCGTGAAAACTAAGAAAATGAACACTCCCGAACGATGAAATTAAACTCTATAACTCATACAAAAGCCCATAAATGAACTTTTTAAAACAATAATTGAATAAAATTAGTTTATAAAAGGTTATTTATTTTTAATTAATTTATCTAATGTGATTATAAAAGATATTAACATGAAGGAAGCTTTCAAACATATGGTAAGGGGAATTCTCAAACCCAACTCTCTTTCTTGGGGATTTCCCTATTTTACCCCATTTTCAGTTTTAATATTACATAAATATAATTTATTCATAATTACATAACCTTTTATAGGATATATATGTTTTCTAATTTAGTTTATTACAAACATAATATTTTCCAAAAGAATTATTCTTTCAAAAATCACACCTCTTACTTATCGAGATTGTTTCTTCTTCACTCAAGGTTTATGATTCCTATACCAAGAATGCCATACCCTATTTCATTTTGGAACCCAATGTTTATGAATGTATTACTTATTAAATGAAATCCATTCCATTCCATGGGTTATTTTATGTCCAATATTGATATACGTTCTTTGTGGAATGCATGATATAGTAAATGTTATGATGTGACGGGTGCACCCAAAATTATATAGAAAAATGTAAATGTTGTGTGATGGGTGCACCCAAAATTACATAGAGATACAATTAATTGGTTAATGTGAATAATATCATGAGATAAATTAAATTATGTGTGAATATTATTTTGTCACAACTATGTGTGGTAGTGGACCACTAATACTTGATTCATTTTTATACATTTCCACATTCCTTGCCTTTATATAATTTTTCCTCTCATGATTATGATGACGATTTTATGATTATTTTCACTAAATATTATATTTTTTCACATTCTTATCTATCCTATTACTTGTATTTTATCTCACCACTTTATTTGATGTATATTATCAAGGTATTACTTATACTAAGGACAAAGAAATGACCAATAAGAATTCAGAGAAAAGGAATTAAATAAATATTTAGATTTTATTTTTTAAATTTTATTTATGGTCATAATATTCCAAATAGACTAAACCTTTGGATACTTCTCATGTAATTATTTTATGTCGTTTATCATCAAAATGATGTTATAATAATGTAAGAAAAATAAGGACCACTATATGTATGGTCAAAGAGGTGTTTATTTTGACATAATATCATTATAACAGAATTGGAATGATATTATTCGATTTTTTAATGATTTGTATCCATATTATATGTATTTTAGATAATATATTAAAATATATATGCAAAATAAAAAAATCATCATTGAGGTCATAACATGCACACCCACATGATTAGTGTTCTAGTTTCACATTGCATGAGAGGGGAGAAGATGGATATTTAATTAAAATTATTATTAATAATAATATTATATATATTATATTGATTCATTATTTATATTATTTTCATTATCCATGAATGGTGGTGATGAAAAATGGAAGACATGTCTTTATGGAGGCAGTAATCCGCACAACACAATAACGACACTTTTGTCATTATTAGCGAGTGTGGAGGAATAAGTAATGGCTGTTTGTCATAACCAATCCCCTGGGGTCTGTGTTGTGACTACCCCAAGCCCACCTTCCATAGGCCAGGGGCTAGTGACTAGCACGAGAAAGGTGAAACCCAATAAGAGAATTCATTTCCTTTAGACCTGTACAGACACAGTCAAGGCATAATATGCCCAAGTAAAAGACAACATAAAAGGAAAAGTACAACTTCTACTAAAAACCACCACTAAGGATAAAAGTAAGTACTGAAAGTAAAAGGGGCCAGTATAGAAGCCCAAATGAAAAGAAATTACATCAAAAAGGTTAAAAATGCACTGAATGTTATCCACCAAGGATGCTACATGAAGGGTATGTATAGCTCGTTGTCTATCATCACTTCCTCTCACCTTTTCTATCAATCACCTACGAGCACCATCTAGCCATAGCTCCCCAAGTCGGATTCATGATGTATGTCATCTGCACAAGACACAACAAGGTGCGGGCGAAGCCCGTGCATGGGTGATTATAACAATACCCTCTAAGGACCTCGAGACTCCCAAAGGTCTCCCAGAATTCCACATAAGAAAAACTAGAAAGCATGACTTCAATCACAAAGTATAAAGTAAAAGAAAACTCACACCAGGTATACAACTTAGAGAGCATGAATAAAGATGATTAGTATTATCTTAGATCATTGTATTCCGTTGTGTGGCTCGACTACTGATCCGAGAAGGGTTACTCTACCACTGATCTATAAGGGGTCACCCTGCCACTGATCCTCAATGGGTCTCTCTACGGCCAGTCCACGTTAGGTCATGCTACTACTGATCCACAAAGGGTCTCACTAATGTTGATCCAAATATGGTTACACTTATACCAATCCACTAAGGGTCGCCCTCATTCTTATCTATGTAGGGTCATGCCATTGTTGATCCACGAAGGGTCGCACTTCTGTCGATCCATGGAGGGTCCCTCTCATGCCGATCCACAGAGGGTCACTCTTTACTTGACAACCAACCACATGATTCCAACACTTGGTGCAATTGAGTTTCAAAGATTCTTCTCCATATAACATTGGTCATAACTAAACTCTAAAAATTCCCATGAAGAAGTAACCCAAAGGGCCATCTTGTTGTAAGGGTTCCAATGCGATAGATGATGCGTCAATCAGACGCCTGATTTGTAAGAGATATGCAAAACGGTTAATATGGCTCAGTCGGATTCAATTATGATCCAACCATGCCATACTCTAACTTCTTCCAAAACTCAAGTGGATTATCTCAAAAAGATAACCTCTCCACAAGGGTCCTCAGGCCGTAGAAGGGGCACAAATCAGATGCTCAGTATTCAAGTTACATCAGTTTTTGTGAAATGGGGTCGGCTGGGTCTGGGTCCAATAAGGGTCCAACCCGACCGGCCCGTTGGGCCGGCCGGTCCGGACTGACTAGTGGGTATGGCCTAGCTGGCAATTCTATCCAGCCTTGAGAACATGGCCTGTGCAGTGCGGGCTGGTCGTGCCGAACATGACGCGAGGCCTTTGGTTTCCCCCTGCTAGCGGCTCTCACGGGGTGCCGCCCCATCTTTCGAAACGGTTGACATGAGCCAGCGGTTGCACCTGCTAAGAGGCTTGAGTGGGCCGCTCTTATAAGGACATGACCTTACTACATTACATAATCTTGAATTAATTAATAATTCACTTCCTTTTACATTTATGATCTTTTCAAGTTTAGAGATTTAGAGAATTTGGACATAAAGCATTCATAAAATTACACATTACTACAGAGTGGATACCATAGAAACAATATTTATTTCATACTAAATATAATGCTTTTCATAAAAACATGATTTCTTTGACTAATATTCAAGAATTTAACTTGTCTTACTTCTTTTTCTTACACATCATTAACCTGTGAAAATATTTTAAAAAATTGGGATGAGCACAAAAGCTCAGTAAGGGATATAAAATGAAGGAAAGTACACATTAGTCCACGAACACTTGTAACGTATAAAATCATCTTCAAAAGACATGCTTATCACCCATATATAATTAATTTGTGAAACATGATATTTACATAAGATCCAAACAAAACATAAGAAAATAAATATAACCCTAATGTTATCATGGGGAATTACTTACATAATCGTGTAACCCTCTCAGCTACTTTATCATTTGTAACCCTCACGACAACCTTACAATTTGTGTAACCATCACAGTTATACTTGGAGTAACCATACATCTGACCACCAAATTACACATAGATAATGCATTGGAAGGGAATATAGGTCCCACCCTTAATAAAAAACAATTCCCAAGAACCAAAACGTAATCATACAATATTAATAATTCCATAAAAACATTGCTTTGGAATTTCTTAGAACAGAATTTTAAAAGAGGATTTTAAAAGAAATTCCCCTTACATAAATCATATAATTGAATAGAGACTTAATAGAGTGGATGGAATATGAATATACAATATTAATACACATAATAAAACATAATATAAACGTAACCCATCACACAAACAATTCTAATACCACATAAATAACTAAGTAGAAGGTTAACCTAAAAAATGAAAATCAGGTTTAGAATTCCCTTACCTCAGATTTGTCTTAATTAAAACTTGTTAAACCTCCTGTATAATGGTTAAAAGAGTTTTATTAGTATTTTAAATAAACATGATCATGTTTTTAACATCTTATATTATCATTTCTAACCAAATTTAACCCTTTAATAGTTATTATTTTGTTCCTTTCATTGTTTAGGGATCGTTCTTTACAAGGATTCCATGATTGGTTCATGATGAATGTTCTTGTCGATTGGAAGTGAAAATCAAGAATTGTAATGGAATGGTATTTATATATTTCCAGTAACATTAAATTATACCATTTATCATTTTTAATACATACATGAGGATGATTCATAAGTTAAAACATTAATTATGTTCGTTTAGATCATTTTAGTGGTTCTTTGATAATAATGACCTCATTTTGTTTTATAATTTAAAACAATGTATAAAAAATAATTCAAAACCCATGTATGAGACAAAATACATATATTTTAACTTTTTTAAACCATAAAAATGGTTTCATGACCAGAAATGAAGGAATTAACGAAAATTGAAATCACATCATCCACGATGTCAGTAATTCGACACATCACAAACATTGTTTTTAATTCCTTGAATAAGTGTGGGAGGAAAAGAAGATTGATGGTGAATTTCCCATGAATGTGAGAAAATAAAGAATATACAAGATTATAGAGCTTTCATTCCTCTTTGATAAGAGGAGTTGAGGAAATAATAAGGAAAGAAAGAAACTCAAAATAAAATAAAATTTGAGAAATTCCTTACGAAAATTCAGAATCCTAACGATGTCGTTTAAATTTTCATAAAATAATTAGATGAGGGAAAGTGGGTATATCATCATTATTACATAATTTGGGATATAAGGGGGATTTGGAATAAAATTTCCCAACATAATACAAAGTTAATGAAAAATAATAACATAAAATTAAAAGGAAGGAAGAAAATGAAATAAGATGTTTACCTCTTGACCTATTCTCCTTGAGATCCCTCTTAAGGAATTTGTTTTTGGCCTTTTAGTGAGACCAGAAGCTCTAGGACATGGTAAAGAACTTTGGGAGGAGTATTTTATAGAACTTAGGTAAGGATCAAGTATTGAGAGGTGTGGGAGGAAGAGTGAAATGATGGTGGTATTTATAATTTAGGAGAGGAGGTATTTAACATTATTTTAATCATTATTATAATATTTTTGCTCAAGAATATGAATAATCTTAATTAATGTGACCCAAAATAGTAATAATAGAATGTGTGTTCTAAACAAGTGGGATTACATCACTTATGATTCCATCAATAGTTTATTTTACTAAAAATTGGAATATATGATATTTTACCATATTCAATATGCATCCAAAATTTATGAATTTCAGAAAATATCCCAAAAATTCACCCTGACCATTTCTCGACATGTATAATTAAAATATGAAGTCCATTTTTTGAAAATAGTTTTCTAAATATTATTAATTTAATTTTTAAATAAAATAATAATTAATTCAACAATTAACAGTTTTAATACTATAACTGCTTTTATATCACATTGAAAAATTAACCAAAGAGTCATTATCTTAAAGCCTTAAGAAAATAAAATAATAGATCAATTTAATATTCATTAGGTTAGTATTAATATTCCTTAGAGTATGTTACTATTCACTAAAAAGATACATGTTGGCTCCATTAGACTCTAAATAACATACTGAACACAATTGTAGATGATAGTTTTTTGAAATTAAAAACATAGAAGTGAAAAAAATATTTTTTAAAGGATTGTTATAAATATTTACATAAAAAAAGTTTCATACATTTCATTTATTTTTTTAAAACCTTGGGGGTGTCACATTATCCCCCACTTTCTTGAAATTGCCTCCTCGCAATTTTATTTACTTATTAAACAAGTGAGGGTACCTTTCTCTCATAGCATTTTCGGACTCCCATATTGCTTCTTATACCATGTAGTTTCTCCAAAAAACCTTTACCTGGTGAATTATCTTATTCTGTAATACTTGTTTTCTTCAATCAAGAATCTGAACTGGTTTATTTTCATAAGAAAGGTTCTCTTCTAGCTGAACTACTTCTGGGATCAAGACATGTGATGAATTTGGCACATACTTCCTCAACATCAAAACATGAAAAACATTGTGTGCCTAAGAAAAACTCAGTGGCAAAGCTACTCAATATACAACTATTCCAACTTTATATAGGATTTCAAAAGGATTGATTAACAACATACATATATATACTTTCTTACCAAAATGCCTTACACTTTTCCAAGGATATATTTTGAAGGAAAACTTGGTCACCTACCTAGAAAGAGAAGTCATTCCTTATGTTATCTGCATATCTTTTATTCCTACTCTTAGATGTCATCATGTGCTGCTGGATCATCTTCACTTTCATAGACACTTCCTCTACTAATTTTGGCCCCATCAACTTTCTTTCACCGACTTCATTCAAAAATTCAGGAGTCTGACACCGCTTCCCATACAAAGCCTCAAAATGTTCCATCTGTATACTAGAATGAAAACTGTTATTATAAGAAAACTGAAATAAAGAAATATGTTGATCCCAACTTCCCTGGTAGTCCATTGAACAAGATCGAAGCATATCTTCCATTGTCTAAATCATTCGTTCTGATTTCCCATATGATCTTGCATGAAAAGATGTACTGAAATTTAATTCTATGCCCAACGACTTCTGATGTCCCTTCCAAAAGTTAGAAGTGAACCGAGGATCCAGGTCAGATACAATAGAAAGAGGAACTTTATGTAGCCTAAAAATATCTTTGCAGTACAGTCTAGAAAAATGATCCAAAGACATTTTATCTCAAATAGAAATAAAATGTGAAGATTTTTTCATCAGACCAACAATATCCCCAATCACATTGTTAACTCGAGTAGTCTTTGGTAGTCCCACAACAAAGTCCATGGATACATTCCCCCATTTCCTCTCTTGCACAGAAAAAGGCTGAATCATCCCTTTTGGTAACTGCTGTGCTACTTTAAACTGTTGACATGTCAAGCATTTCCTAGTAAAATTAGCAATATCTCTTTTCATTACATCCCACCAATAATACTCCTGGAGGTCTCTATATATCTTAGTACGACCAGGATGAACTGAAAATGGATAACTATGAGCTTCAAAAAAATAATCTTTCTTCAAATGAGAATCACATGGCACACACGACCTTTTACCAAATATTAAAACACAATCTTTATCAAGGTTAAATTCTGACATCTTACCCATTTTAACCAATTCTACATTTTTTTGTAGCTCACGGTCTTCCTTATGTGCTCGCTTAATTCTATATGAAAATGATGACGGCACTAAAACCTGAAACAAAAGTTATGTATTCCCTCCACCAACAACATCAAAACCAAAATTCATCAAATCATTAATCAAGGGATCATGTTCCAAATGTAACATGGGTAATTGTTCATGATTTTTTCTACTCAAGGAATCCGCTAATTTGTATGATTTTCCGAGATGGAAATTGATCGTGCAATTTTAATCCTATATCAGTTCAATCCATCTTCTTTTCCTCATGTTTAATTCCACCTAAGTTAATATATACTTCCAAATTTTGTGGTTAGTATATATATGAAATTTGGCTTCGTATAAATGATGCCTCCAAATTTTCAAAGCAAAAAACCATAGCTTCCAATTCCAAATCATGTGTGGGATAATTTAACTCATGATGTTTACGTTTTATTAAAGCATAAGCAATTACCTAATCATTATTCATCAAAACACAACCAATTAACTTCGAAGAAGCATTAATGTAGATGAAAGACCCACCATTTTGGGAGGGAAAAGTAAAAACTGGAGCATTCAATAATCACTTATTCAGTTCTTAAAAATAAACACCACATTCTTCTTTCCAAACAAATTTAACCACTTTCCATGTTAACTTAGTTATCGGGTAAGATAACCATGAAAAGTTCTTAACAAAACATCAGTAATAACCTACTAATCCAATAAAAATATGAATCTCTATAAAATTTGTACGTCTTGTCCATTCATCAACCACTCTTGTTTTGAATGGATCAACTGTTATTCCATCCTTATTTATAATGCTCCCAAGAAAAGAAATCTATTGTAACCAAAAATCAAAATTTCGGAATTTTCCATATAGTTTCTTTTCTTTTAAGGTTTTTAGAACAACCCTTAGATGTTTTTCATACTCATTTTTATTTTAATAAAATAATAGAATGTCATCAATAAAGACCACCACAAACTTATCCAAGAACTCATAAAATATTCTATTCATACGATTCATGAATACAAAATGTGCATTAGTTAACCCAAACAACATAACAACAAATTCATAATGCCCGTATCGAGTATGAAATGATGTTTTCAGGATATCATCCTCCTTCACCTCTAGCTGATGGTATACGGATCTCAAGTCAATCATGGAAAAGTACCGAGCTCCATAGATCTGATCAATCAAGTCATCGATATGAGTAAAAATATACTTGATTTTAACAGTGATATTTTTCAAATATCTATAATCAATGAAAATTATCATGGAACCATCTTTCTTTTTAACAAAAAAAATAAAAAACAGGACCAGCCCATAGTGATGTGCTACGATGAATGAAGCCTTTATCAAGAAAATCCTTCAACTGAAATTTTGAATTCAAGAAGTTCTATTTGAGCCATACGATATGGGGGTATTGAAATTGGCATAACATCAGGAACTAAGTCAATTGTTTTATCAGAAAAATATGTACATATCCCATGTGAAAACTGACTTGAAGATCATCCATGACTCCCCACTGGACAGAGGATCCATCCCCTGGTCAGTTATGTACATCATTAGGAAATATAAGGAACTTCTGAAGAGAAGAATTAAAGCTACACACACAAGGAGAGAGGGGAATAAAGTTGTGGATTATCTGGCTTCCCTTGACACTTATGGCTCCAATGTCACCTGCATCTCCAATGCCACCTCTTTTAGTCCTGAGGGGGTGAACTTAATTCATAGTGATGCCCTAGGTCTCTATTACTTTAAACCTCCCTAGGCTTGGTGCTGCATACTCTCAGATCATTAGATCTCTTGTATTTTCTCTTGAATAAATATATAATAATGATGATGATGATGAAGTCAATTTTGAATTTGACTTCTCGATTAGGTATGAAACCAGGTAACTCATTAGAAAAAACATCAAGGTATTCATTTACCACTAACACGTAATTAATCTGAAAAGCTCTCTTATTTTCAAGAATATGAGAAAGATAAATTTCATTTCCATCTTTTAAAAGTTTCCTAGCTTCCTGATATGTTATGAATTGTATGGGTTCATTCTTGTATACAATCTGAAACTATTTCTGAAAAGCAACTTATTTAGATCTACAGTCAATCTTAGCATGATAAATAGAAAGCCAATCCATTCCCAGAATAACATCAAACTTGAATATGGAAAAAACAAAAAGGTTCGCAGGTAATGTATTTCTATAGACCGCAATATAAGGATTATTATAATTCCTCTTTTCTATAATATTTCCCCCTGGGGTTTTAACATTAATTTTTGGTTTTATTTGTTGAGGTGATATTTCCAATTTACCAGAAAATTTCTCAGAAATGAAGGAATGTGTAGACCCCTTATCAAACAAAACTTTAGAAAAATATGAGTTAACAAAAAATGTACATGTACAAATTCATTGGATGGCTCAACATCTGCTAACATAGTCACAAAATATCTCACTACACCTTTCTGCTTATATTTTGGCTTCTTTTCATCATTTGGATCTCTCATTGGGCAGGAATTTTCATAATTATCCATCTCACCACATTTAAAGCACTTTATAGTTTTCTTATCATGAATAGTATTAGGATCATTTTAATTACAATATCAGGCCATATGTCTAAAATTAACACATTTAAAACACTTCTTAGTTTTGGTAAGACATTCCCCAGGGTGCTTCTTTCCACACTTTTCACAAACTGGAAACTGGATTTTCTTACCATCAGATTTATTTTGTTGATTCTTACCCATCACTATTCATATGGACATCTTCTTCTCCTCATTTCCAAAATACATGTGATCATCAAAAAACTCCATCTCTACCCTCTCAACACATCGAACAAGTTTCTCATTACTTTTGAATTCACTGGAGGCCAACACCCTTTGATACATTGGCTTCAGTTCTGAGTAAAATTTATTCATTTTTCTATCAAGATGTAGAATAATATTTTTAGAATACCTCACCAGTCGGGAAAAGTTCTCTTCATACACAACCACTAAATCTTCCTTATTATATTTACATTCATGGAATTTCTTTTCCAACCTAAGTCTCACCACCTGAGGAAAATATTTTTCAAAGAAAATACCTTTAAATTCATCCCACTCTAAGGCATCAATAACTACTCTATCCCAGATATTA
This sequence comes from Viscum album, assembly GCA_963277665.1. NCBI lineage: Eukaryota > Viridiplantae > Streptophyta > Magnoliopsida > Santalales > Viscaceae > Viscum > Viscum album. The sequence continues at coordinate 1,208,212,040 of OY728143.1, read as the reverse complement.
TTTACAATTAAACACCACTGATCAACTTCATCTTCAAAATGATAAATGAAAAGACTTACCATTTTATTGTATGAACATCCCATAACATGAAATATATTTTCAAGGGCTTTAATCCATCCTTCATCTGCTACTGGGTCAGAAGATCCATTGAAATAAGGAAGGGTTTGTCTCATAAAATGTTCCACTATTGTCAGGTTCCATTGAGGTACCTATGGTTATTCTCTTTCATGGATTCCACCACCATTTATTTCATGTGTCATCTATGAAATTACTATAAACTACTACTCGGTTCCAATCCCTACCATTCTGGGCTGCTAATTCAGAAGGATGTCAATCGGTCGGTGCCTCTCCTTTTTATATCCCTATTTCTTTTGTAAACAAGCTATTCTGAACAAACATATCTTAGATGAAGCAACATATTAATCTTTAGATGCTTTATCATTTCAAATTAATCATAGAGTAAGAATCATTTATCGTATTCTTTTGACATCGTCCAAACCCCTAAAGTTGTCTAAACCATCCTTTGATACCAACTATAAGGACCTGACCTTATTACATTACATAATCTTGAATTTAGTCAATAATTAACTTCCTTTAACATTGAATATCTTTTCAAGTTTAGATATTTAGAGAAATGGGACATGAAACATTCATAAAAAGAAACATTAATATAGAGTGGATACCATAAAAACAATATTCATTTATAACCAAATATAAAACTTTTCACATAAAACCTGATTTCTCTGACTAATCTTCAAACATTCAACTTTTATTACTTATTATTTATTACAAATACATAACCTGTGAAAATCATTTTAAAAACATGGATGAGCACAAATTATCAATAAGGGACATAAAAATAAGTAAAGAAAAAAATTACCCAATGCATTGGAGGGAAATATAGGTCCCACCCTTCATCATAAAAAATTACCAATAACCAAAAAATAATAATACAACATGAATAATTCCATAAAAACATTGCTTTGGAATTTCATAAAGTTGAATTTTAAAAGAAGATTTTAAATGAAAAGATCCTTACATAACTCATATAATTTAAGAGGGACTTAATAGAGTTGATGTAATATGTATATAAACTATAAATACTCATAATAAAACAAAATATAAACATAACCCATCACTCAAACAATTCTAATACCACATAAATAATGAAGTATAGGGTTAACCCAAAGAATGGAAATCGGGTTAAGAATTCTCTTACCTCGGGTTTGTCTTACTTAAAACTTGTTTAAGTCTTCGGTATAATGGTTAAAAGAGTTTTATTAGTATTTTAAAGAAATGTGGTCATTTTTATAACATCTTCTATGATAATTTAATAACCTCATTTCACCCTTTAACTATTATTATTTTGTTCCTTACATGGTTTAGGGATCGTTATTTACATGGTTTCCATGATGGGTTCATGATGGATGTTCTTGTCAATTGGAAGTGAAAATAAAAAATTGGAATGGAATGGTATTTATATATTTCTATTACCATAAATTATACCATTTATAATTTTTAATTCTTACATTAGGATGATTCATATGTTAAAACATTAACGATGTTCGTTTAGATCATTTTAGTGGTTATTTGATTATAATGACATCATTTTGTTTTATAATTTAAAACCATGTATAAAGAATTATTCTAGAACCATGTATGGGACACAATACATGTATTATAAGCTGGTGCAACCATAAAAATGGTTTCATGACCATACTTTATGTAATTAACAAAAATTGAAATCACATTGTCCAGGATGTCGGTAATTCGACACATCATAGACAATGTTTTTAATTCCTTGAATAAGTGGGGGAGGAAAAGAATATTGATGATGAATTTTACAATATGAGAACAGACATAATATACAATATTCTAGATATTTCATGTTTCATGGATAAGAGGAGGTTAGGAAATAAGAAGAAAAGAAATAAACACAAAATAAAATAAAATTTGAGAAATTCCTTACGAAAATTCAGTAGCCTAACGACATCGTTTATATTTTCATAAAATAATTTGACTAGAGAAAATGGGTATCTCATCATTATTACATAATATGGGTAGTAAGGGGGATATTGAATTAAATATCCCAACATAAACCAAAGGAAATGAATATTAATAACATAAAATGAAAGGGAAGGAAGAAAATGAAAGAGGATGTTTACCTCTTGATCTATTCTCATTGAGATCCCTCTTAAGGCCTTTGTTTTTGGCCTTATGGTGAGACCAGAAAATCTAGGATGTGGGAAAGATCCTTGTGAGGAGTATTCTACAGAACATAAGTAAGGCTCAAGTCTTGATAGGTGTGGGGGGGGGGGGGGGGGAGGAATAAGGGTGGTATTTATAGTGTAGGAGAGGAGGTATTTAACATTATTTTAATCATTATTATTATATTTTTGCTCAATACTATGAATAATCATAATTTATGTGACCCCAAATATTAATAATGGAATGTGATTTTGATCCAACTGGTCTTACATCACTTATGATTCCATAAATAATGTATATTACTTATAATTTGAATATATGGTATTTTACCGTATTTCACTATTCATCGAAAATTTTAGAATATTAGAAAAATACCAAAAATTCACCCTTACCATTTATCAACATGGAGAATTCAAAAATGAAGTCCATTTTTTGAAAATAAATTTCTAAATATTAATAATTTTATTTTTAAATAAAATCGTACATAATTCAAAAATTAACAATTTTAAAACTATAACTGCTTTTATATCACATTGAAAAATTCACCAAAATGTAATTACCTTCAATCCTTAAGAAAATAAAATAATAGTAAAATTTTCTATTCATTAGGGTCATATTACTATTCATATTACTATTCATAAGGGTGTGTTACTATTCACCAGAAAACAAGTTAGTTCTATTAGACTCTAAATAACAAACTAAACACAATTGTAGATGACTGTTTTTTGAAATTTAAAGCATAGAAGTGGAAAAAATATTTTTAAAGGCTAGTTATAAATATATACTAAAAATAAAGTTTCATACATTTCATTTATTTTTTTTAAAATCTTCAGGGCTTACAACTCCATTCCTCATGTGGCACATCAATGCCATGTTCTCCACCCACTGCGGCTGTCTGACCACAGTTCCCTACCGCCGCGGTGCCTATGGGTGCCATGATCTCCATGCGGCCGGCAAGGGAAGGCCGGCGCTACTGCACCGGTGGATACTTCTACAGGCCACCAGAGAAGCTCTGGTGGTCTGTTTTCCTTCTCGTCTACGCCTACAAGCCTCTCGGGTCGTTGCCTTCATCATGATTCCCTTGGATTCACCTTGGCATCCTGTTACTTGGTCACCCACGAAGAATGCACAAAACTCAAGATAGGTAGAGGGTCCAAGGCTTGTTCGGATTTTCCCGCACCCTCCACATTAGTGTTTTAATGTAGAGAAAGAATCAACCATCAAATTGTTTAAGATTATCCCTCAAATGAATCTCGCAACAACCACCTATATAAAAAATGTATCGCAGATCAACCTGTTAGTCGGTTGATCCGTGTTCATTGTATTTTTCATGAATGGGATAAGAGGTAATCATTATTCACTTAGAATAAATTAAATCCCCTACCTGGATTTGGTGGAATCTGATATGGGTGAAGGAAGGAATTCCACATTCATTGACATTCATTATCATTCATCACCCTCTAGATCGAATCCTCCAATGGACGTTGTTTGATCACCGTTCTTTATTGGAGGATGACATCATCAACATTTTGTCAGAGCTTTCCCCGTGGTTGTGAATTCCCTTTCCATAGGGTTAATTAAAAATAATAATTAAAGAGCTTAATTATAGGTTCATTAATGTGGTTCATTAGTGAACCTTAATTAATGAACTAATTAATCACCCAAGCATTGTGGTTACACAAACAAAGTAACATGTCATTTAATTATCGTCATTTAATGCCATCTATTATGTTGCAGTTCCGCACACTGATTCTTAACCGGTGGAAGGAAAGAATAATATAACTTATAGTTATTTTATTATTTTTCCCCGAAAGTACGAAAATTAAATTTTATGTCCAACCATTACCGGTAAAATTTAATCTTTTCCTAAGTGAATTTCAACGTTGTGGGTTCAATGGTGCCCTTAGTTTTTCAATTGAAGAACCTATTCAAAAGCTAGAAAATCCATCTCACATGTTCCCTAAACATTCTTTTAAAAAAGTTTAAAATTGTTTCCCGGGCTCTCCGGGCCTCAGAATCACTTACTGTCGAATTTCGTAGTCTCGCAAATATTCTATATAATTAAAAAAAATTATACAGAATTTATGGTTCTTTACATTCTCCCCACCTTAGGGCTATACATCCCCAAAATCCACAAACAAAAAGATAAGAAAAAAATGGGGATACTAAGCATGAATTTGAGTCTCCGGCTCCCATGTGCTCTCCTGGAGGTTCCCATGCTGCCACTAAACTCACACTAGAGGGATTGAACATCCACAAAGGACCCGCTCCTATCGATCCTCTATCTCCAATGGGAACTCTGTAAAAGCCACTCCATCATCAATGTCCAGCTCACCCCAACTAATGACGTGCGATGGATCATGTACGTATCTCCTCAACTGTGAAACATGGAAGTCATTATGCACTTGGTGCATCTTTGGGGGAAGACTAGGAAGTACTACACCTCGCCAAATCTGATCAGGATCTGGAAAGGTTCGATGAACCTCCGAGATAGCTTGCCTCCCTGGCCAAATCTCCGCAATCCTTGTCAGGGTTAGACCCATAGGAAGACATGGTCTCCCTCATTGAACTCCAAGGGTCTCTGTCTCTTGTGGGAATATAAATTATGCATGATCTGTGTAGTGTTCATCTACTCCTGGATGATCTGCACCTTCTCAGTGGTAGCCTGCACGAACTCTGGATCCAGAAGTGATGACTCTTGAGGGTTTGTCCAGTATAGAGGTGATCTGCATGGTCACCGTACAAGGCCTAAAATGGTGCCATGTCGATGGTGGCATGATAAATGCTGTTGTATTTGAAATCCACCAGTGGTAGGTGGTCCTCCCAACTGTGGACAAAATCATGGACTGGCTGAGGGTGAAAGGTAGTGCTCAAGCATAGCTGAGTCCCGAATGCATCCTATAATCCATTCTATAACAAGGATGTAAAACGATTGTCACAATATGAAATGATCGTTGATGGTACCCCGTGAAGCCAAACCATCTCTGGGACATAAATTAGTCTTATTCCCTCTACTGATCCCTACTCTCGGATGGGTAGAAAATAGAACGAATTGGTGAGTCGATCAACGATCTAATAGATAGAGTCATGGACACTAGATGTGCATGGTAACCCAGTCACGAAGTCCATGAATATACCATCCCACTTCAATTATGGTACCTCTAGTGGTTGTGCTAAGCCTACTGGGACCTGATACTCGAGATTCACTTGCTGACAAGTGAGGTATCATGAAATGAACTCTTCCACTTCTTTCTTCATCCCTGGACACTAGTACTGATGTTGGAGGTCCTGGTACATCTTCACCACTCTATACTATACTGCTAAAGGGGATATATGGAACTCCCTAAACAACTCTTCTCGAAATGTCACTGGCACCATGGTTCATACTGTAAAAAGGATGACGTGCTACCCACCTATCAAAAATCTATCCGGAGACTGTCTTGAGGATATACGAGCACGTCGGGCCTCACAGTCAATGTTCCCAAGATGTGCCTCTAGAACGTGCTGAAGGAGTGGAGGAGTGAAAATCATATACTGGATATAATCTACTCTATCACTATCGATGAAGGATATCTATAACGCAACTAGCTGTTCTGTCACCTCACTCAGTAGCTATAGACCCGACCTCCTGCTGAGTACATCTGCTACTAGTTTTCACTTCCCAGGAGTGTATTCTATTTCAATGTTATAGTCCTATATAAATTCCATCCATCGCTGCTATCTCAGGATCATGTCCTTCGGTGAGAAGATATACTTGAGACTCTTGTGATCGGAGTAGTCAGTAAATCGTTCACCCATCAAGTAGTGCCACCACATCTTCAACATAAAGACCAATGCTGCTAACTCCAGGTCATGGGTCACATAGTTTTTCTCATGTTGTCTCATCTTTCATAAGCCGCAAGTGATCAACACTTTCTCATACATCAGGAAACATCCCAGTCTAGTCCCTAATGAGTCACAGTAGAATATATACCCAAAACCCTCTTCTAGTATCCTCAATATGGGGGCACTCATTAGTCTCCACATCAACTTCTAGAAACTTTTCTCACTTCTTTACAACCATACAAAGGGTTTTCCCTTCTTTTTCAAAGATGAAAAGGGTGATTCTATTCATGAAAAGTAAGGTACGAATATTTTGTAGTACCCGGCCAACCCCGAGAAACTCCTCACCTCAGTCACACTTCGGGGTGGCTCCCAAGAAAGCACTACCTCTATCATTGATAGATCCAATGCAACTACAGCCTCTAAGATAACATGACCTAGAAAGTGTACTTCCCATATCTAGAAATGTAACTTCTAGAGCTTTCCCTAAGTTGGTGCTATCAGAGTGTAACAAGGACTATCTGTCAATGTGTGGCGTGTTCCTCCTCCGATACCGAGTACACAAAGATATCATCAATGAAAACCACCACAAAGCGATCAAGGTAATTATGGATGATCCTATTCATGAGTCCCATGAACACTGCTAGGGCATTGTTCATACTGAAAGGCATCACCAAGAACTCATAGTGTCCATACCGTCATCTGAAGGCTGTCTTCGGTACGTCCTCATCTCACACCCGAAGATGATGATAACTAGATATGAGGTCTATATTTGAAACCCACCATGCTCCCTTCAGCTGATCAAAGAGATCATCAATCCTCAATAGAAGAAACTTGTACTTTACAGTCCCCTAGTTCAGGTTCTGATAGTCCACACAAAGCCTCAAGTTCCCATCTGCCTTCTTGATGAACAAAATCGGGGCTGAATAAGGAGAAACAATGGGCCTTACGAACCCCTTTCTCTAAAAGTCCTCTAACTATACCCACAACTCACAAATCTCTATAGGATCCATAGGATATGCTGGTGTGGCTATTAAGGTTGTCCCAGGGTACATGTCGATGTAGAAGTCTACCTCTTTGTGAGGAAGTAATCCCAAAACATCCTCAGGAAATACATTAGCATACTGGTCCACCAATACAGGATTTCTTAGAATCCTCTCATCCACTAAACTGAGGGTAAGGATAGCCAACTGATGAGTGACTAGTTTCACCTTCCTCTGAGAATATTCATCCGGTGCTGCAAAGGTTCCATTCTCACCGGTGAAGGAAAACCTGGTCCATATTCAGGTAAACACCACACTTTGTACCAAAAACAGTCGGTCTGAGCATGGATGGTGGATATCTAGTCCATTCCCAAGATGACGTCGTACAACCTCGACGCTGCTACTAGGAGTTCCTAGCCAAAGCTCTCACCTTCTAGAGTGAACTCACACTACTGACACCAGTGTTTAATCATCAAATCCTCTCCCGTATGATTCTCCAATTGTAAGGATAGAACCAACAACTCCACTGGAATATATGAACTCTGAACGAGAGTTGTGGCAATGAAAGAGTGGCTAGTACCTATGTCTATAAGAACTACAGCTAGGGTGGAGTAGACACAGATCATAACTCAAATCATCTCTACAGCACTATGGTCATAGGCCTCTACTGCCTGATGTTGAGCTCATCCCTGTCTACCTTCTCCGTAAGGTTGGGGTGGACCACTTAGTGGTGGTGGCTATAGTACTTCAATCCATCTCCCACCGCCTGCTGTATGACATACTCCTCTACCGTGTTCACCGCCCTACAAAAATCCTTGTTCAAACCTATACCGCTACCTCAATGGTCCCTAGATCGTATTCTGATCATCAGTATGGTTGGTTGGGTAGTCATGAGTCGTGTGACCCTGCCCACCGCACGAGTAAAACAGTCTGTTCCTCTGCTGACCTCCTCTTACTTGTGATCTCTAAACCTCCCAACATACATTCTGGGTTCGTCCTCCGAAACGTCTAGCTCACTTGGGCCTCTACCTCATCTACATACTACCTAATATAGATGACTCAGATTCCTCTCATCTGATGGTAGATCTCATCATTAGTGCCTACTTAGCTAGTAAGCTCTCCACCAATAGTGCTCACTCTATCACTCTAGCCTGCGTCGGAATGTTAAGCGATATCATCAGCGCTCTAATCTCCCGTCAGAGTCCCTGCTCAAAGTTCCTGGCCTTGATAAAAGGGTCCCGTACCATGCTAGTGGATTTGAGGGAGAGGTAAGTGAATCTCATTAAGTACTAGGCCACTTTCAGTTTGTCCTACTGTAAGTGAAGTAGCTCTTGAATACAAATAGAGTGTAGAGTCGCTGGTATGAAATTTTCCCTGAAGAGGCTCTCAAAGTCCAACCAGGAGAGTGCCACCTCCTCACGTGTTTGGAGAGTCAGGATCCACCATATCCCTACTATGAATTGAAAGAGACTAGTAGTTAGGATCACCATCTGTTCTACTAGTGTCTCAACCAAGCATAAAACTTGTGAAACTTCCTCCAGCCGGTGCCTAGCTGGCTGTTGATCTGCCTCACCTCAAAACCTCAGAGGCCTCTATCTCTGGAACTTGTGCAACACGCACAGTCAACATGTAGTGTATGCATGTGGGGATGGTGAAAACTTCTACCCTACTTGTGGTGGTGCTCATAGTACACCACCGAAAGGCGCTACCACTGTAAGAGGGCCATGCACCGACACCTCATTGCTTGGTGGGATCTCATCATGATCACTCACTGTAATCCTGGTTATCATTCTATGTGGATGCATCCTTTAAAGAAATAGATGTTCTACAATCAATAAGTTATACCGGGTGAGCTAACTCTAAAGATATCAAAAGAAAAACATTTCCAAAACACATGAAAATATTATTTTCATGTACCGAGTCAGAAATCAGAATTTGAGGTCCTGGAGTATGGATACGTTGGCCGCCACACCAACACTGAACTCCCTAAAATATAATCCAAATATAATATACTTAGCACTGTTGCTCCATTGAAAACATAGAACCTTAGTTCTTATGGTAGAACTGAACGCCTTTGATACCACTTTGTCACGGCCCGTCCCCCGGGGCCCGTGTTGTCACTACCCCAAGCCCGTATTCCATAGGCCATGGGCTGGTGACTAGCACCGGTAAGGTAAAATATAGAATGGAAAGTCATTTTATTTAAACCTGTACACACAGAGATAGGGAATATTACACAAAAGTAAAACACAATGGAAAAAGAAAAGTACAACCTCTACTAAAAACCACCACTAAGGGTAAAAGTAAGTACTGAAATTAAAAGGGGAAAGTATACAAGACCAACCAAAAAGAAAGTTTAGAAAAAAGGTAAAAATGTGCTTCAAAGGTCATCCACCAAGGATCCCACTAGAAGGGTAGGTACATCTCGTTATCTATTATTACTTCCACTCACCACATATATCCATAATCTCCAAGAACTATCTAGCCCTGGCTCCCAAAGTCTCAACCATGTTGCCCATAATATGAATAAGACACCACATGGTGTGGGGGAAGCTCGTGTATGGGTGAGTATAAAAATACCCAGTAGGGATCTTGAGACCTCTGAAGGTATACCATAATTCCAGAAAGGAAAAACCACAAAACGTGATCTCAATCACAAATCATAAAGTAAAAGACAGCTCACACCATGTATATAGCTTAGAGGAAAGGAATAAATATGATTAGTCTTAATCTAGATCATTTTAGTCAATTGGGTGGCTCAACTAATGAACTGAGAAGGGTTTCTCTACTGCTAATCTATAAAGGGTCACTCTACCACTGATCCTCGATGGGACACTCTACAGCCGGTCCATGTAGCGTCACACTACTACAAATCCACAAGGGGTTTCACTACGACAGATCAACTAAGGTTCGCACTAGTGTTGATCCATGGAGGGTCTTCATTATGTCAATCGATAGAGGGTCACAACATTTCTAATATATATAGGTCCGCACTACTTCCGATCCACCGAGGGTTTCTCTCATACCAATCCATAGAGGGTCGCTCTTCACTTGACATCCAGCCATAGGATTCCCACCCTTAGTACGCTTGAGATCTGGAGATTCATCTCCTCATACCATTAGTCATACCTCAATCGTCACAAAGTCCCATGAAGAAGTAACCTAAAAAACTGTGATGATGTAAGGGTTCCAACGTGATAGACAACCTGTCAATCGGACACCCAGTTTGTAAGATATAGGCAAAAAGGTAAATAGGGCCCATTTGGATTCGAGTCCATTCCAACCCATACATACTCCAAATTCTTCCAAAACTAAGGTAGAGTATCTTTAAAGGAATGCTACATCACAGGGGTCCCCACGCCGCAGACGGTGCATCAATCGGATGCTCGTTCTACGATTTATGTCAGTTTCTTTGAAATGGATCCAGTCTGGTTTGGATCTGGTAGGGGTCTGGCTCGGTCAGCCCTTTGGGTCCACAGGTTCAGCCCAGCTAGCAGTTCCGACTCGGCTGGCAGGTCCGACCCAGTAGGAGAACCCGGCCCATGCGATGCAAGCCGGTTGAGCCGAACCAGAGTGTCCAATTTCCCCCAACTGGCAGGGCCCGTGTGGCGCCACCCCATCTTCCAAGAAGCCTGAGTATTCCCTCCATTCCTCACATGGCACATCGACGCCGCATTCTCCACCCACCATGGCCGTTCGGCGGAGGAACCCTACCACCGTGGCACCTGCGGATGCCACCATCTCCACGTGGCTGGCATTGTCCGGCCTACGCTGCCGTGCCGGTGGTGCCGTGCAAGCAGCTCCTTCCGCCGGCCACTAGAGATGCTTGGGTGGTCTATTTTCCTTCCTGTCTATTCCTAAAGGCCCATCGGGTGACCGCCTTAAATATGATCCAATGGATTGTCCTTTCCGCCACATTTCGTGGTCACCCATGATCAACGCACAAAACTCAAGAGTAGCGAAGGGTCCGAGCCCTGTTCGGATTGGTCTGCGCCCTCCGCATTAGCATTTTAACATGGGGAATGAATAAAACATCAAATAATTTAATATTATCCATAAAATGAATCCCACAACAATGAACCACATAAAAAAAAAGTCACAGTTCAACCCGTTAGTTGGTTGATCCGCATTTGTTGTATTTTTCAGGAATGTTATTAGAGGTAATCATTATCCACATAGAATAAATTAAATCCCCTACTTGGATTCGGTATAATCCACCACGAACAAAGGAAGGAATTCCATGTTCGTTGATGTTCATCATCGTTCATCTCCCTCTGGATCAAATCCTCCGATGGATGTCGTTTGATCAACATTCCTCGTTGGATAATGACATCGCTAGTGTTATTTTAGGGATTTACCTATGGTGGTCAATCCCCTTTCCATACATTTGATTAAAAAAATAATTACATAGTTTAATGATAAGATCAATAATGTGGTTCATTAATGAACCATAATTAATGAAAAGATTAATCACAAGAGCGTTGTGGTTACAAAAACAAAGTAACAAGTCACTTAATGATCGTCATTTAATGCCTTCTATTTTGTTGTGGTTCCGCCAACCAATGTTTAACATGTGGAAGGAAAGAATAGAATTTCTTATAGTTATTTTCTTATTTTATTCCTAAAAGTCCAAAAATTAAATTTTTCGTCCTACCTTTTCCTGTCAATGTTTAGCTTCGCCTAAGCAAATCTCAGCGCTGGGAGTTCAAAGTTTTCCTAAGATTTTCAATATGAGCACTAGTTCAAAATATAGAAAATTCTGCCCACACGTTCATTGAACAAACCTTAAAATAGTTCAAAATTCTATCCTGGGATTTTTGGGCCTCAGAATCACGTGCCGTTAAATTTCGCAGTCTCGAAAATATTACATATAATTTTTTAAAAAAATTATACCGAATTTATGTGTCTTTAAATTATTAATTTAATATAATAATATATAATTAAAATAATGATACTTATTTAAATATATTGTAATATATATAATATGTTTATAAGAGTATGATTGAGAAGAAAAACAGACGAAGGAAATAATACTTACATTGGACACTTGATCTTTCGTTGGAAAATTTTGTGGAATGGAAGGGCTTAGTCTATCTATGAGTGACCAAGGGATAATGATTGTGCGAGGGGGTTATAATTTGATTAATAGTTCATATGATAAATGATTAATTATATAGATAGGTGTTTGTTTAAAGGGTTCAAGTGACCCTCTTTTTTAAGAAATGAAAATGTCGATTTTGGAAACAACCTTTATATTTGTTAATTCGATGACACTATTCCAAGGTTAATTAATCCAAATTTTTGAAGGAATTTAATGTGGGGTTTATTTGTGTCATTAAATACTAAAAACTTTTTTATAAACATCTTTCAAACATGTTAATGTGTTTTTACCATTATCTTTCTTATACTTTACTATTTTACTCATAAACTAGGTAACTGAATTTTATCTCAGTGATTTTATTCACTATTGTGAATATATAGCTGCCCATATAACCAAATATGAGTGAGATAAAAATAAATTTAACATAAATTTAATATAATATAGTTTAAAATGTTATAAAATAAAATTTTATTTTAAAATAAATAATTTATAGAAAAACAGTTTTAGTAGAAAAATGTATTTTAAGACATTATAGAATCATAATATTAATTAGTATTGGTTAACAATTAATTGAGACATATAATATTTATGTATGTTTTTACACATATTATTAAATTAACTATTTATTTGATTTATATTTAATTGATTCGATAAAAATTCATTGAAAATAATATGTTAATAATTTTAAAATAATCGGTTCTCCATTATCATGTTAATTAATATTAATTATAATAATCAAAATTTTATACCAAAAATGAAAATGTAAATATTAGTTAGTATGAAAATTATTATATCATGTTTATTAATAATTTTATGAACATAACTTCATAGGTGTATTGAAATTAATTACAGTGGAAGGCACATAACACATAAAAACATGTTTTTTATGAGAATTTTATTTTTAATAAAAAATATTAATGTATAGGATAGATTTAAATATTACATTTAATATAAAATAGATATTATCATTTGAAGGGTACTTATTTATCAATTAAAAAAATAAAAAACATCATTTCATTATGTTATACTTAATTTAATAAGCATTATAAATTTTTTTCATTAAAATGATATATAAATTCTCAAAATGTTGACCATGGGTTTATAAATTCAACTTACTATTTTAAAATTATTGATTTTACATTATAATATATAATTTCATATGAAAAGTATTAAAAAAATTCATTGTATTCATATAATAATATAATTTCATAAAACTGACCATATTAACAAAATCTGTATTTTCTCTATTCACTTGAAAAGAAAGTGTTTCAGAAAAATACCAAAAAATCAACTTAAGTAAAAATGATCATTAAAAATACAAAAATTATTTTAATTACATAATATTCATATCCATAAATTTATAAATTTTATTTAAAATTAAAAATTATTTTAAAAAGGTTTTTTAAATCAGAAAATAACTCTTTGTATAATATCTACTATATTTCATGTTTCTTAAAAATTATATAGTAAACTTGTATTAATAATTTTTTCATATAAAAATATATTTTTCTTGAAAAGAAGTATGTTTTTGTAAATTGATTTAATTATATTCTTTTCTACACTAGCTATGTCAGTATTTAGAGTAAAATTTATTTTGTGTATATATATATATATATTCAAAATCATGTTACCACAATTTATACTATCCAATTATATGGATACCTTATAACTATCCATATTTGTTTTCTTTAAGTTTTATGTGTGGAGAAATCCATCAAATATAATATATATTTAAGGACAAATATATAGTGAAATATCGGGTCCTTATATGATTTTTATGATCATATTCTATTTATGAAACACTATATTGGATTTATTTCATAGTTACATTATGTGATTAAGTTGAGAATTATAAGATAAATAAACTTTAAGTAAACTAGGTTAAACTATTATTGATATAGGTTGAATTAAACAAACTATAGTCTAGTGGAAAAAATGTAAAGAATAATTTATGGTTGTATTAATTTAATGATTATGATAATATCCAATAATGTTTAATGTCTCATCACTCATTTTTACCATTTTGGTAATGTCTAGAATTACAAGGGACCATGGGTGTGATGAAAAGGTGAAAATTAACTCAATGAAAAACCCATCAGGATAAAAGATGGGGTGAGAGACCTTGTTATTATGCCAGAAATGTTTTCATGAAATATGATTAAAAAAGTGAACATAATCAAAGTACCAAATATTTAAAAGTAGATAAGGATGGATTCTCAAGAAATATATAGTGAGGGGAATGATTACAGAATGAATGTTAAATTTCTTATTTGTCTAAAATGTTAGATGAATCACAAATGGAATTACCTCAAGAATACTAAAAGGTTCATTATATATAGTAGAGGGGCTCATCAAACATTAAAATACCATTGTGGAAAAGGATTTTAGTTTGAAATATGAAATTTGGAAAATTTTAGCCAAATGAACCACTAACATTCCATTGCCTTATGTGTGAAAAAATGGAAATTACATTACTCAGTTTCATAAATCCAAGCGTGGCAGTAATTGTAAGAGTCAATAACCACCAAAACCAAGGGAATACAGTTGATTTTGTTCAATGAATTCCAAGGAAATGTTTTGTGATAAATTAATCATCCACTTTATAATATATAATGTTGGGTATTTATTCTAGACACTCTATATTTCCTATATTGTTTTATATGTGTAAAAACCTAATGTACTATTTATTAAATAAAATATCATGTTGTTTAATGGTTGTATTGAGAAATTTATGATTATGAGGATATAAATCTTAGTATGGGGATTTTTTATGAACATAAAATGATGGATTGAATATTTAATTAAAGACTCGGTATTCAATGATCATGGTTAGAATACCCTTAACATCCTCACTATTAAAAAATGGATAGGGTGAAAAAACAAGTAGCTGCCACCATAGAGTGATTATAATATCACTGCAATATTAGATAACCAAAATGAATCATCATCATAATAACCCATAAATTCACCACCACCACATGTAGAAATTGATGTTTTTATAGAAATTGGAATCACCATTATAATAGTGGGTATAGAATAAAACCCCCTCTGACACCACTAGTTCCACATGATAAAGAATTTGGCTGAAAAAGAAGTCTAGCTAGGGACCTCCAGACTGAGAGTTGTTAGAGAATTATGTTTAATTCCTTAGAGAATGTGATCTAATGAATGGTGTGTTAGAAATAGTTTTGATATTGGAAGGCCCTATTTGGGAACATGAAGATCCACCCAATGTGGATGCGGTGTGGCATATATCCCCCACAAAACATTATATAACATGGTTTTACAAAGTGGGTAGTGTGTGGATTGGGGAAACAAGAAGGAAATGAGATGGTTGGTATTATATTAAAGTTGGAAACACAAGCGGGGGATAACATTGAGAGGGTTTGGAATAGTTTAGTAGAGGTGGATACTTCAAAATGGGTTGTGAGGTTGTTAAAAGTGGATCTCAATTAGCATTATGAGGAGGAGGATCATTCATTGAAAACTTCATTGTTCGACTTCATTATGAAAATTGAACCATCAATTTGAAGAACCATGAGGGATGAGAGATAGATGGTGTGGTTTGGCTATAAGAAAAATAAGGAATCACATTTCATATCTTAAACCAATTAATGATAATTGGTCACTCTAGGTATGAATTATGATCATAATGAATAATAAAAGTTCTCTTATAAAAAACTACAAGAGGTATTTTTATAAAATGGTTATAAATAAAAATAATATTGTGATTATTCTTATTACCAATGAATAGATATGATTTAAATTTTTTAGAAAATAAAATATTAAGTAATATTATTGATTCCATTTGCTAACATCATTAGTAAATAATAATTAAATTTTTGATGATGCAATTTATAAAAGGGGGGGGGGGTGTAACAACCTGATATTTAAATATATATAATCATTAAATAAATAATATATGAAATAACACGTTTCACACGCTACAACTAAATAAAATCAAAAACCTTGAAATATTTTGAAAATCAATTATGACTGTTAAATTAGCTGGTATAAATCATAGTGACCATATCATGAAATCAATAAGTAAAGTTAGAATAATTGGAATCTCGAAGTGATATTCTTCTTTATGAATATCATTTATATGAACTGATAATGGAGGTTTCTTTGATAGGGTTTTTTCCCAGACCAAGACCAAGATAAATTCCATAATTATGGTTTGATAAATATAATATGTGTGATAGTTTCAAGCCCATGTTGATTTCCACAAGATATGTGCTAGCTTAATCGCCTCTGAAAACTAAAACCAGAGATTATCTTATACTTAGGTATTATATGGAGATGAGAATGATTTATTTAAGTAAAAATTATGATTATAAAAAAAATTTAATAAATTATATATAGGTATATATATATCATGAATATTTATAATTTTGAAAAAATATCATGTTTTCTAGATTAACATCATGCATAAAAAAATCATTTTTTCATAAAATGGAAGTTTATTTCATCAAACCATGTTTATTTTGATTTAATAATAATAAGATATATAAATAGTAGTTTAATTAGACTTTTACAGGAAAAAAGAAAAATTAATGTATCAAAATTCATTTTCATATAATTTTTTCCTTATATATTATCTTCCTAAATTAAAAAATTAAAAAATTTATGGGTAGAAAATGAAAAAATTAAATAATTTTTTGGATCTATCACTTCAATATTATCATAATATGAGTTTTTTTTTATTTTTTTCTAAAAAGAATGTTTTGAGGTGAATTGTGAAAATACCATTTCTACAGGTACCATCACTTTAATGACATTATTAAATTAATATTATGAATTTGAAATTTATGAAAGATTTTTCTAAGACAAATTATTCACTTTATATATAAATTTATAATTTTAAGAATGGGTTTTTACGTATAAACCTATATTTGAAAATTTAGAATGCAATTCATATTTTCAAAAAGAAATATAATATATTAAACATTTAGCATTGTAAAATTAATTTTTATCTATTTTCAATATTTATTAATGAAAAATTGATTTTAAATTTTGAATCATTAAGTAAAAATTATAAAATTAGTACCATTATATTTTTTTAACATAAAGGTTAACTTAGACGGGTAGAAACAAGTATCCGTGGTGAAATATAAAATAAAAAACAAGTTGGCATAGAAGTAAAGGGCCTAACATGCTAAAATAATTTCTTAATTAACTGGTTAAAGTGTGGTTTCACATTATCTCTTCTCCTCTTCATTATTTGATAATTATTTAACCTTCTACATTTAGAGTGATTTCCCATTATTGATTTTTTTTATTTACAAAAAATAAATCCCTTTTAACTTATAAAAGGGGATCTTATATCATAACTTCCCCCCAAATAAATACACCTTATTTTTACCCCAAACATCTTAATAACACACCATCCATATTTAGGATTTCGGGTCTTATCAAAAGTAATCCCCTAAATGGTTTAACCCCATTTGTAGTGGAGATAATCCAATTTGTAATATATATATCTATAATTTCACCACCCTGATTCCTATTTTTTTGGTTATTTGTTCTTCCATAGATATTTTTTTCATAATATTATAATGATGACATTAGTATCATTATTATAATGATTTGTTATTATAATGATGATAAAGTATTAACCACCATCTTCTTTTCCATTAATAAAAAATCATGAATCCTATATTGTGGGTACTACCTCTTTGACACCCCAAGATTTTATGATATAGTTCCTATATTAAAATTTTAATTTCATTTATAACTATCTTAAACACAGCATTAGGAATAAAAGAACTATGATATATTATAAAAATATTATTATTTAACTTGATAATTATTGTCAAATCCATTATATTTTTAGGAATTAATAGGACTAAATAAATTATGAAATAAATATGGTTTACAACTATATAAAATGAATACATCGATTAAAAATTAATTATAAATGAATAAAACAAATTGTATATAAATGAGAAATTTGTCTGAAAAATAGTTTTTATGCTCGTAATGCGTTTTTGTATTAATAAATTATATTAGTCAATATCGGGGAATCATTTTTAAGAAATTGATCTATTATATATTCAATCATGTATTTTATCATTAATTTATGGTTATTTACTAGGCATGTAATAGGAATAAATCTAGTTTTATGCTCAAAAATATATATTTCAAAAAAAAAGTTTTATTTCCCTTAAATATTATTTTAAAAGTAATTTATTTCCATTAAATAAATTTAATTTAATAGAATATATTTGATATTTGGAATCAATATGTACAAATATTATAAATAAGTCCCATTTATTGTTTGGCAATATGAATAGTAAGTGTGGTAAAATTTAACACATTGCTAAAGGGTAAATTAGTATAACATAAGTTAAAACTAAATGTTAAGGTGTCAATTTTTTATCATAAATATTATTGGATAAATTTATTTGGACCCTTATTACCATATTCTTGAAAATGGGTTGTTTAAGGTGAAAGCTTCCATGGAAATTCCCTATAAAAAATTTATTTCAAAGAATGATACAATATATCACTCTATTACCTTTAAATATCTCTTATGGGTTCACATGGAGATATAATTGTGTTGTAAATAATTATCAATGATTATTTACAGAAAATAGAATTTTTTTTTATTTTGGAAATTTATTTCTATTTTTTTGTAATTATATAATTAATTTAAATTCATACGCAATGACGACACAACATTTCTTCAACTAGTATAAAAATAATATAAATAATTTTAAAAATAATGTAAGTAACATAATTTGAGGGATTTATAGTGTTCAATGAATTTTATATGTTAATATAACATATAAGATTAGTATTAGAAGAATATATTAAAATTAATTCTTTTTCTTGGTTTATTTAGTGTCAAATTAATTGAATAGTGTCAAAAGTAACATGAATGATATTTTATGAAAATAATATTTTATTAAATTATTTAAATTTTATATAAGTATTTAATTAGGATAGTTTGGTTAATATATATTTTAAAATTTCAATTATTTTTCATTTATATTATAATTTTTACTTTAAAATTAAAACTATAACCCATTAAATTTGAAAATGACTTCACAACTATTAAGTTTTAAATATGATAACTATGGGGTTACACCAAAAGATAATTTTAACAAAACCACTAAAAATAATCCAATTTCTTTAGTTGATGGTATTTCAACCACAACCTGATGTATGTTCAAATCTATGTCCATTTGGAATCATTTTTATTGAATTATTGTTTTATATTTTAATAATTAAATAATTTTCAAGAGTATTCCTTCCCTCATTTATAAAATGAAATTCGTACTTTCTCTTAATTAGGCCACATTGAGCCTTATATCTCTAAAAACCCTATCATGGTAAATTATAAACATATTTAGACATATTATAGAGGTGGTGGAAATCCCAAAACACAAACCCTAGGATCCTTAAGATGAGTTCTTTCCCAAAATAGCTAATCCCCTCAAAGGATAACTTTATTTTTTTACTTCTTTTTTCCGACCAATAAATCTATTTAATTTATCATAAATGATAAATTAATCACAATAAATATCATTAAATTTAATTTAGATTATTATATCACCATAATCCACCCCTTTCCCATCAAATGGTAAGTGAAAGCATCACACGTGCGTACGTATGACTTACCATCTTCACATAACAATACAAGTCGTGTTTCGTATCCATTTTTTATAGATTGGTATTATTATGGGTTTAATGTTTATATAAGATATTTATATCATAATTATTCTTAATCATTGATAATATCATATCTACCTTCCTATCTTCCAATCCATTGGAAAATGATTAGCTCGCTCATGGGTATGTGTGGACTACCATCTCTACGAGGTGATCTGAATCATTTTTCATTTCCTCTTTACATGGATAAAAATAATGAAATATTTGAAGAATATATATTATATATATGATAAAATAATTATTATTTAAAGTTTATTTATTTTTTACCTCTCATTCATTTCGTCCTTCAAAAAGTTAAAAAAGCGTTCATGTGTATGTATGGCCTACCGTCTCCATGAATGATTTAATTAAATTTGATATAACTAACTTTTATAGATTAAACAATATATATAATTAATATATATGACATTAATATAATTAATAATATCATTTAAATGATGGAACTATGATTAATGTGTAATGATTGAAACCACTCAACCAAAATTCTTTTTAAAGAACAAATTAGTTACAACATAGAAAATATTATTTTAATAAGGGATTATTGATAAATCAGTGTAAAAATGTTATAAATAGAAAATATGGGATATTAAAAATATTTAAATATTTCTAGTATGGATTTTTAATAATTATAAATTTATTATATAGGAGGATACACCACTTTCAATGAAATTGGAACTCAAATTAAGGATATTATGTTGTAATCCCATTATTTACTAGGATTAATTATTATTGAGTCTAGGATTTTGAAAATTAATTTTTTACCTCTCAAGAATATCATGAATTTATTTATCCTCAATTTATTAATTTATAATAAATTTTGTTCTTTCATTTTCGTCTACTTATGAACAAAAGTGACTAATATATAGTTTTAAGTAAAATATAATCTATTCACCACTTTCCTTGATATTTTTACTTTCATAACCACATTTTCTAAAAATATTTAAAAAAATTTATTTAATATTATTCTATTAATATTTAATTTAATTTTTACCAATGTTTAAATTTTTTAATTTATATTAAAAGGAATTATCTTGTATTTTTCAAAATGAGTTATTTTTTATTTTTGTATATAGGTATAGAAGGAGTGTTTTCGTTGAACTTATATGACATGGATTGAATTTATAGTCAACAAAAATAATCAATTCCTTGAAGCTTCCTTTAATATTCTCCAAGTTTATTTTCAATGAAAATTATTTATGTAATATTTTTTAAATAATTATATTTTTAATGAGTGTTTTGAAAGTGAAAAGGATATTTTCCTTAATAAATATTCCAAGTGATCTTTTTTAGGAATTTACTTTTATGATAACACCCTTTGATGTTACTTATGATTTACTGAGGATATGATCAAAGTATTTCATGATTTTTTTCACTAGATGATTTTTTCGTTATATTGAAAATATATTTTGGAATGATATTACTTTTGAATTGTTTATAATACGACGAATTGATTATGAAACCAAATTTTTTCTTAGGGTGCACCATGATGAAATATTTTTGAAACCTATTTATTTTTCATGGGTTATGATTTTATGAATTATTTATGATCCTATAGAATATATATTAATTATTTTTATTATCTGATGGGTAGTCTTGGAATTATATATCCCTCCAATTTACAAGGTAAAGATGGAAATCTATTGAGATAAAGGGGATGAAAATGGGGAGTGAAGCTAGTTCAGTAAAGGAAATTTCCCACTATGATAGTATTGGGAATAAAACATGACTACTATAATGGGTTTTGGATTGATCCTAACATACTATTATAGTGGTAGTAGTAATCCATTACTATAAATGAAATTATTTTTTATTCTTATTTTTATTCCACAAACTTATGTATTATGGCAATTTTATTATGTCATGGGTCAAATTATTTGCTTCATTTATGAATCATGTATTATTAAATTCCATGAATTATCCATGATTCAAGACAATGATCTATGATATTGAAGGTATGGTTTTCAAATTTAATTCTCATGTTATCATTCCCTTATTCTCATTTTATGTTTACGTGATCATTGATATCTCACTTTTTTACTCATAATAAGTATTATAGATCAATATTTTTTCTGTTATCATTCCCATGTTTATGAATAAATTTATTTTTTATTACATTTCTATGAAGGGTGAAACACATATATAACATAGTGGGAAATGATGTGGCCCACTTATGAACCAGTTTTTTATGTATCCATATTTCAAATGAAACTAGACATATATGATTCTATCATGAATTATTATATTATTTTAATGAATATTCATATATTAATATCTAATATCTATGTATGAAAATTATGGGTCACTATAATTGGTATCAATTAAAGATCTAGTTTCCTTTGAAAACTTGGATGAGAAAAATTTGTGAAAACTCATAGGATAATCCTATTAGTAGGAAAACATCCTAAGTCATTATAAAGAATGGAGTGTGTTTTTTCTAGAAAATAATCAATTTATAGATACTAATAGTTAACATGGTTTTATAATAGATAAATATATGAGTAATAAAGACAAAATTTTTGGTTCAAGTATATATTAACCATCATTCTGATGTATAGTGAGTGTGTTCTTATTATTCACCTAGTATGATTGCATCGAGTGATATAGTATGATATCATAAAATTTATGTGTGAACCATTATAAATTATTATAATATATTATGACCATGAATAACCTAGGATAAACCTAGGGTTTTATATATTTAAGGAAGGATTCATTATTTAGACATCCTAAAAAATACTTCTCATGACTATGTGGTTTCCTATTATGATAATTCTTACTCACACTATGATTTTTGGTTTTAGTCAGTGGTTTGAAACCAAATGAATCATGTTAATGATGAATGAGATATAAAATGAAATTATTTTCCTCATGAGTAACCAAATTTTATGAGAAATATAATGAAAAATCTCATTTCTATGATTACACAACTTTCTCAAGATATAAATCATGTTAAACATCCAAATGAAAAAGGGTGGGAACAACATTTTTTTGAATCCTTCATGAGGTAACATCCACATTTTTCTAGTGTGTTTTTGATCCTTTATTTTATAATTAAAGTTTTAGTACCATTTAAATGTATTTTCTATTATTATTTGTTCAAAACATGAAAAATCTATTTTTCATGTTAATCATTTGGAATACTAAGCTAATAAATTTGGAAATCTTATTAAAAATCTGAGGTAACTGGAAGAAACTGAATTTATAGAGTTGGATGATTTTATGAGATTATTTATTAATAAGTATCTTCCTCATATTAATCATAGGAAAATTGAGAATTAATTAATTGGTCTAAAGAATAAGGATTATAAATTAATTAGTATATATGTGGATAATTTTTCATGAATAGTGAGGCACACTTCTTGTATTATCATCCAACATAAAATTAAGGATGATTGATTCATTAGTGTCTTAAAACCAAGTCTAAAAACGTTTTTATCCATAAGTAACTATATTAGATATGAATAAATAATTTTATTTGCTATCAAGGTAGAGATGGATATTGGAGTTGCCTAATAATATCGAGTTTTTGATAAGAAAAGAAAGATGGAATTAAAAGGAAATTCAAAAAATCACTAATAAAATAAAATAATCCTTCCTTTATTCTTGATGTTTGGAAGGAAAAAATGGAGTAAATTTTCTTAAAGGGAATATTAAATTTTATAAGTATGGAACTTAAGTTCATTAGGGTATCAAACAAAAAATGTTTTGAAGAATTTAGGTAATAATGTGAATAAAAAATGATCCACCAAATACACCACCCACACTCTATTGTTTAAAATGAATATGAGAATTATGATAACTAGTATCAAATAAATATTTTAATGGCGATGATTGAATTCAGAAACATATTAATCCTAGATAAAAGGGAAACTATCATAGGATCACTACTATTAAGGTGGATAACAAAGTGGTAAAAGTTACACTTATCATTCACTCAATACTTTATACTATATTAATTATTTGTGGATAAGACTACACTTTTATATCTAAATAATTATCTTAAGGTATCATAATACCACACAAATGACTAGATATTTAATTACCATTGAAAAAACCTATTGATATGATGATAATATTGGAAGTAAATAATTCTTATCATATTAAATACTGATGGAATATAATTACAAAAATGTCATTATTCTCCATCTAATTGAAGTTGATGTTATTTTGGAGATAAAATGACTTTATTTACATAATGTTCACATCAATTGATGATTTTTAGTAGAATAATAGTATTTTTGAACCATCCTATGACTATATATTAGTTCTTTGATAAGTATGAAATTCCAATGGAAATTTCATCCAATGTATGGGGAATGATTCGTATTCAGAAGTGGTTTTTATATAACATGGTTGGGGGGAAACTAATCATCTAAGGTATTCTTATATTTTGGGACATTGTAGATTTATTTTTTCAATTCTTTCATAGTTTTTTGTAAAATCATGAAGAATAGTTTTCAATAGAACTCATAACTAGTGTTAAAATTATTTCAAAGACTCCATATAGAATGTCATAGATTGAGTTACATTAATTGAAGAAGAAACTACAGAAGAATAATGAAAAGGTATTCATCTGGAAAATGAATCACCTTATGGTGAAATTTCTCATTTTCTATAGAATAAGTATTGTTCAATGAAACTCTACATTAATTATTCAGATCTTAACAAGATCACTATCAAGAACAAATAAACTCTACCACATATTAATAACTTTTTTTATCAAATACCCAAAGATCAATAATTTTACATGATTTAAATTCATTTTGTATATCATAAATTTATGGGAATAGGTGATGATATACCCAAGACGAAACTCCATATATGGTATGAACACTATAAATTTATAGTGATTTCATTGGGTCTTATTAACAATCGTGTTATATTATTAGATTTAATTAATAAAATATTTACATATTACTTTGACTAGTTAGGGTTATTACATATAGAGAATATTCTAATATATTCAAATAGTAAAGAAGAGCATGATAATGTTATATGGATTGTACTAAATTTCAAGATGAAGGAAATGTTGAAAGAAAAATTTACACAGTGTGAATTTTGGCTATAAATGTTTCTTTTTTGGGGTTATATAATTTCATGTGAGGGTATATTAGTGAATCAATAAAAGATTGAAGTTATTTAATATTTTCCAATACCTACCATTTTGACTAAGAACCATCGTTTTCCCAATTTTTTGGATATTTTTTATGATTTGTGGAGAATTCATCATAACTATCTAATAAAATCACTGTGTTAACTCTAAAGGGATCCACATTACTCTGGATAGATGAATGTGAGGAACAAATCAATGAACTGAAGATAAGATTATCCTACACAACTATGATTACATTAACCTTCAGTGTGGATGGTTTAGTAATCTATAGTATTGAATATAAGATGGGATTGGGATGCATCCTCATACATAATGATATATTGATAACTTATGCTTACAGATAATTGAATGTTCATGAGAAAACTTTCCAAACTCATGTTTTAGAGTTAGATGTGATAATATTTTCCATAAATATATAGAGGAATTATATTTATGGATAAATTTTTGATATATATATATATATACTTATTATAAATTTTTGAATTATATATTAACTTAGGAAGAGATGAATATTCACTAGAGAAGATGGTCAGAGTTGATTGATGATTATGAGTACTCAATACGTTACCACCCTTGGAAAAAAGTTGAATATTATATTAGTCAAAATAATCATGTTAGCTTAACTATAATGAGGATAAAAAAATATACCATATTTCTAGGCTTATAAAGGATAGTTCTGGTAATCATGAAGGACATGGAGAAATATTATCTTTCTCCAATTTTTGTTCATCCATGAATCCATGAAAATAATAAATATGTGAAAAAGTAATATGTAGAATTTTATAATAAGTTAAGAAATTTTCTTAATATAATACTTGATTATGATTGAATGATAAGTTTTAGAAACCAAAAATGTATCCCATCAATACTAAATGTGAAGAAAAATATTTTAGATGAAGCTCATA
This sequence comes from Viscum album, assembly GCA_963277665.1. Taxonomy (NCBI): domain Eukaryota; kingdom Viridiplantae; phylum Streptophyta; class Magnoliopsida; order Santalales; family Viscaceae; genus Viscum; species Viscum album. The sequence continues at coordinate 1,208,186,231 of OY728143.1, read as the reverse complement.
GTTCATCGTCCTCTATTTATCAAGATGTACAAAGATTTAGAGATATCAAAATGCGTATTTCTAGAAGAACAACATGAAATAGGATATTGAAGAGTATGTATCACATTGAATAATATTTTTGAAATTCAAGGCTGGAAGATATAAGTATAAGGGGATATTACAACCATTAACTATTCAAGAATAGAAATGGGAAAACATCACCATGTATTTTTTCGTCAAAATACCCAAAATGTCTAAGGGATATAATTCTTTTTGGGTTATATTCGACCAATTTATGAATTTTACACTATTAATTTCTATCAAATAAGATCTCTCACTTGATCAGATTTACCAAATACCTATTAATTATGTAGTAAGGATTCAAGTAATACAACATTTTATTCTAACTAATCTGATTTTGAGGCCTTCCTTAAAGTTCTAGTGACGACTTAACCAGGTTATGGATTTAGAGTTTTGTTTTAGTATATCTTATCATCCTCATATATATAGTTAGTCTGAGAGAACCATTAAAACCCTGGAGGATATGTTGTGATCCTGTCCATTTTGTTTTATAGTAATTTGGGATCAACACCTTCTTCCAATAATGTTTACTTTAAAAAATATCTCTCACATAAGAATTTAGATGGCTCATTATGATTTCCACTATGGAAGTAAGTTGCAAAATACAACATGATAGGATGAAGTTTTAAGAAAGATAGATATTGGGACCTATGATAGATATTTTAATGGAAAATAAAGTTAGATCCATTCTATAGAACATCAATCTTGATAAATGTGGAATGAAAAGTTATACTAATAATCATCGGCATGATCTAAAGTTTGTAGTTGGTGGGAATGTGTTTCTATGAATTTATTTACTGATGAAGGTTATGAGATTTTGAATTAAGGCACATATAATATGTAGGTATATTTTCCCCCTCAAGATTATTTAATGAGTAGGGATGTTATCTTATTGATTGGAACATCCACTAAACCTCAACTTTGTTCATGATGAGTTCAATTCATCTCTCCTAAAGAAGTATAAACATGATTCATCACATGTAGTGAACTAAAAATTCATAAAAGTGGGTCATGATCATACCCGTTATGAAAAAAACTTATAAATATTTAATATTATATATAAAGTTCTATAGACCAAGAAAACTCACCAGGTAAAAGTTATCTATAAGAATTAGAAATTTAAAGAAGCTACATAGGAGCACAAGGATGTAATGAAAAACATATATCATCATTTTCCTATATTAAAGTGATGTACTTTGATCAAATAAATTCCTTTTAATGGGGGTATAATGTAAAACACTTTTATTTTATGATGCTTTTCTCTATAATGTATGTTGATTTCTATATTATTCTCCTTTATAAGAAACACCATTTTAAATGAACCATGATATACTATTAAAATATAAATATTTTATGTGATAATTATTACCTTTCAATTTAATTTGAGTTTATGAATTGGACTACGTAAATTATTAAACATATATGATTTTCACATATAAAAAATGAATCCAATGCCTGTCAAATAATTTTAAATGAAAATTAAAAATCATATGAAAATAATGGTGATCCATCTATAAAAACCTTTGTTTATTCCCTCAATGTGTTTTTTATTATAATAAATTAAAATAATAAATATTAATGATTTTTTTAAATAAATTTATATATTATAATTTCATTTGAATATTTAACCATTCATTTAATTTTAATCTTGGAATGACATTGGAATAAGTCCCATTTTTTTGCTTAAAAATATATTTTTCTAAAAAATATTTTTTCCTCATTTATAACACTTATTTAAAAACTCATTAAAAAACTTATTGATATTTAATTTTGAAAAATGGATTCTAAATTTGGAATTAGGAGGTCCAAATTTGTTAAATGACCCCTTTTATTTTTATTTTTCAGTAACCATGGAATAATTCATCACATTTTTTAAGGGTAAATTGAGTTAAACTAGGTTAAAACTAAATGTTAATGTTGTAATATTTCATTATAATATTTATTAAATGATTTTATTTATACCCTTATCACATTATGTTAAAATTTTAATTGTTTAAGTTAAACTTGTCCATGAAAATTACTTGTGTAATATTTAAAAAAAATAAAATACAAAATACCACTCTCTTACTTTTAAATATCTATTATGTGTTCACATATTTTCAAAGGAAAGTTGTGAAGAATATTAATGGTTATTTTTAGAAAAATAAAATTATTTTTATGATTTTGAGTTATAATAATTTTTAATAATTATTTACTTACCTTAAATTCTGATACAACTCTAAAACATTGTTTATACAATTAATAAGAAAATAAAATAAAATAATTTAAAAATATTATAATTAATATAATTAGTATGAGTTATAGTATTACATGAATTGTATATATTATTATAACATTTTAGTGTGGTATTATAGGATTATATTAGAATTTCATCTTTTTCATTGTGTCTTTAGTGTCAAATTAAATTAATAGCGTCAAAAATGACAATAAAGGTATTTTATGAGAATAATATTTTATTAAAATATTTAAAACCCATAAAAATAATGAAATATGATATGGAATATAAGTTATTGTTTAAAATTTAAAACATTTTCCACTTATGAGACAATTTTCTCCTTATAAGTAAATTTACAACCCATTAAGAGTGAAAATGTCGTTACAATGGTTCTGGTTAAAATACGTTAACTAACTAGTTAAACAAAAATATATGGATTAAAACAAAACTAAAACCTATTAATATTTGATTTTTTGATGTAATTTCAACCAATTAATATGTTATATTCGTATCTCTGACCATTTGGATCATTTTTTTTAGGTTATTCCTTTTTTATATTTTAATATTTTATGAAATTCCAACACTACCCCTACCCTCACTTGTTAAAGGGAACCCATAATTTATATTCTTTACAAAAAAATAGGGACATATAGAACAACCAATACATTCAATATTATCATATAAAATTACTTATATACATTATAGAGGCATTGGTATTCCCATAAAAACCAAACCTATGGAATTTTAGAGGATATTTAAAGGAGTCATTTCAAATATAAGGTAATCACCTTAACCAATTAATTTATTTTTTACACAATCTTTTTTACACCATTAAATATATGGAATTTATCATAAAATACTAAATATAGTATACTAAATATAATTAAATCATAATATTTTTTAAAAATCACCATTATCCACCCTCTTTCCCATCAAACAATAAGTGAAAGTATTACTTGAGAGTATATGCATCTTACAGTCTACACATAGCGATACAATTAAATTTTAATCAACATATTTTATGGATGGGTTTTATGATGTGTTTAATTTTTATATATTATTATTTTTTAAATAATTATTCTTTTTAAATTATAATATCATATCTAACTTATTACTTTCCAATCTATTGGAAAATGATATTATCGTTTATTCAAACATATAGACTACCACCTTCAGAAAGGGACGCGATTTGTTTTGATTTTTCATTTACATAGATTAATATAAGGATGGATTTAATAAATATATATATTTTCTATGATATAATAATGATTATTTAATAGTGAATTATTATTTACATTACTTTCATTCAATCTTTCAAAAAGTGTAAACATCATTCATGTGTACATATGACCTACCATCTTCATGCACGCTACAATGAATTTTTCAATATATAAATTTTATGAATGAATATATATATATATATATATATATATATATATATATTATCATAGGAGATATTTATATCCTTATTAACATCCTTTATATGATTGATCCACGATCAAATTATAAGGACTGGAACTAACGAGAAAAAGGCTTATTAGAAAATGAAACAGTTCACACCAAGAAAAGATGATTTCAATATGAAATTATTGATTATTGGGTGTTGATGTTTTAAAAAGGGGTAATATATGATATTATAAGTAAAATATTTTTTATATAATTATAATGAATTGGAATTTATTATATAGGAGAATGGATCACTTTCAAAGCACGTGGAACTAAAGGGAAAAGTTTTAAGTTAAAATATAACAGTTTACTATAATTTTTTATTATTATGTTTCAAATGATGAAAATTACTAATATACTTCTCAATAATATCATTAAATTTATTCTATTTTATTATTCTTAGAGAATAATTTTGTTCCTTTCATTTTTATCTCTTTAGGAACTCAAGAGACTAAATAATTGTTTAAGGAAAATCTACATTATTTATTTCTTCAATCAAAAAATATTTTTCTTCCATGACCATGTTTTATAAAAATATTTTCAACAATTTATTTACTATAATAATTTTATTTTTTCAATTTATTTATACCCATTTTTTATTTTAAAAAAAAATTAAAAGGAATATTCTTGTCATCTTCTGAATGAGGTATGTTTTTTTACAAAATTTTGAGTGGAATTTTTCTTTGAAATTATATGGATTCAATGAAATTTTCCACGTTCCCGACCAATAAAAGATTTGGAGACTCATTTAATACTATAAAAGGCTCTTTTAATAGAAAATTATTCCATAATATTTTGGAATTTTTTACATTTTAAAGAAGTGATTTCAAAGTGAAAATGGTATTTTCCTAAAAAATTAGTCCAAGTGACATTTTAAAGTAATTTTAATTTATAATAAAATATTTTTATATTAATTATATTTTATTGGAGATTTGACCCAATGATACCATACTTATTTGTTTTGTATTTTTTATGATTATTTTGAAAATTTGTTTATGAAAATCATTTCACTCCCACGGTTTGTGCTATGGTGAATTAATTATGAAAAACATTTCTTTTTCTAAGGATATTTTATGTTTTAATATTTAGGAACAATTATTTCTTTTCATAGGTTATGATATAATGAATGATTTATGATATTTTGGAATAGATATATATGATTTTCATTTTGTGACAGATGGGCTTGAAATTTGATGGCCCTCAAATGAATTGGGAAAATATAGATATATCATGAGATAAATAGAAATAGAATTGGGAGTGAACCTAGTTATGTAATTGATTATATCGACTATGAAAATATTAGGTGTGAATATTTAATACTGTAATGGTTTGGGGAGTGAACCCAAGATACTGTGGTAATTATAAAAGTAATCCTTTACTACTAAGGAAATGATTTTCCATGCGTATGTGCATTTAAAAACATTATGTCTTATTATAATGTTATTCTATTATTGGTAATGTTTGGTGATTACTTTATAATTCTTGTCTTATGAATTTAAAATATTAATTATATGATTAAATATATATATTTTTGATATTAAGGTTATGGTTTTTAAAGGTTATTATATTATTCTTATACCATTATGATCATGTAATGTTTGAGTGATCATTTTTATCAGTATTTTTTAACCATAATGAGCATCAGAGCACACCATTTATTATGTTTCTTTTCCCAAAGTTATGAAGAAATGTATGATGTATGATATTTATATGATATGTGCTAGTTATAAATAATATAATGGGAGATGATGTAGTTAACATAAAAACTATTTATTTATGTATCTAAGTTTTCTAAAGAACTAAACCTATATAATTTTTGAATGGATCAATGTGTTATTATAATTAATATTAATCTATTAATATTTGGTATATATATATATATGAAAATAGGATTCAATATATCCACATCCAATATGAAACATGTATTGCTTTTTATGACCACTTTACAAGGATGGACCTAATAAGTAATTTAACTAATAATTATGATATTTATTATATATTTTATATCTTAAAATGGTAAAAAGTACTAATAATTTTCCCTTTTCTATTAAAAATGAAATTTCAATGTATTAATATATGTGGACTACCACCTCCATGGAACAATTGATTTTGGTTTTTCATTTCATCATCGCCTCATATGGATGACAAAGAGAGTTATTTTAATAGAAAAATATGATTTTTATAATATAAATATTTTTCTAGCTATTAAAACAATGGTAATTTAAAAAATAATCATTTTATTTTACTAAAATTATTTATCATTTATATTTTTATGATTTATATCAATTATAAGAATATTAGGTAATTTTTCAATCAAAAGGTAAAATATTTATTTGTAACCAAATTAAGTTTTCATTTATTATATGGGTTTACATAAAAATATTGTTTATAAATTTTATAAATTTAATTTTTAAAATGGATATCATTTTTTAATTCATCATATCAAAATTATATTAGGAATAATATTCAATAATTTTTAGAATAGTTTAATTTTTCAAATGAATAGTGAAAAAATGCTACTTTTTATTGATAAATAACTTTTTGTTTCAGGATTTAGATAATTTAAATTTTGTATTAAAATTATTTAAATAGAACATTAGGTCATTTATTTTTTCAATAATCTAATTAAGGTTGTTTTTTCTAGAAAATTTATTTTCATCATATTTTCTAGGTTTAATTTTTAATTAATCTTATCCACCTATAAGTATTAAATTTTCTAAAATTGATTTCATATTTTAAATCATCATAATTAAAAATTGGTAATAGGGGATACTTAAATTTCGGTCATAATGAATAGTAAAAATAATTAAAAAATTACATTAGTAAAAAATAAGATAGGTTTTCAAGGGGTCAATCTAAAGTGATAAGGGTTAAATTGATAGAATAAGAATTATATTTTATATTTTATTTCTATATTGATAGTCTATATCATCTCATATTTGAAAATTTTTTATTTTTATCCCATTTTTCTTAAGTAAGGCATCAATATGTTTTAATCTTTCCCAAAAATATCAATTTGTCCTCTCCCCCACATATAAAAGGACACCCACTCTCCTCTCCACTATAAACTTTATGATCTATTTGGATCACCCAAGACCTGAAAAAATCCATTTATAATATCCCTACACATTCCCTAGTTTACATATTTTGGGATTAATAATGAATATTAGAGGGAGTAAGTTTTAAAGAGAATGTGGTTGTTTGAAGAAGAGGGATAAATTTTAACTTATTGCTTTCGATTTATTTTTTCATCCACCTCCATAAAAACTCTTATAACTATTTTTATATAATAACAATAGTATATCTCATATAATTTAATTTTATTATATTTATAAATTATCTTTACTCCATCTTCCCTATTATGTCCAGGACTCGATTCACTAATAAGTAACCTCACCTAGTTGTCCACGTACCATCGAGCATACCTAACCCTATGAAAGAGGATTCTGACTAACTATTAGGGTATATGGAAATGAGATGAGAAGAATATACCCCCATAGTCATAGTGGTATATAGTGGTAATATACAAATACATAAAGAGTAATAATCTATACAATGTAGTGGAAATAAACATCTAGATAATTATAAATAATCAATAACAACCAAAGCTAGTGTCATATAAAAATTAAATGATTTCATTATTCTATAAAAATGGTGGATACAAGGGAAATAATATAGAATACATATAATAAGGATATATTATAAAAAATATTCAAAACATTAAAAAGATATTTCTATTATCATAATGATCACAAGATCAATCCTATTCTCCTGTACTCTTTACTAGTACATAAAATACATCATCCAAAGCTGGGAGCATTCCTTTATCCCTATTTATATCCGTTAAGTCAGTCTGGGTACCAGTCGGTGGCCTAAATTGGGTGATAGTAAAACTTATTATACGAACACCAATGGTGTATAATCACTATATGGCCCATGAATATAAGAGGAGTGGTGTTTATATATATTAAATATGGATTGTAAATAAAGAAGCATGTCTATTTAGGTCATTATGGTATACCCATTTGATACTACCTTCATTAGCCGAATCTAGAATATATATAATCACATTATATTTTTGGTTTATATTTATAAGGTCAGGACTTGAAGAATAGAACCAAGACATCCATATATAGAGTTATTCCTATAAGGTTCCATACATTGTAATGAAATTTAGGACCTATAAGCTAGGTTTAATCGACATGAGTGTACCCTATGAAATTCACCCTTAGGTAAAAATTCATCTTGATCCCTAAGAAAATATCCTAGGTAGTTTTTGTGGGATACTTGAACAGATCCCAAGGATTTATCAAATGTTTTCTATAACATCAAGTTTAATCCAAGAAGAATCATACAATGAATTCACTTTAATATCTAGAAATACAGGTGAACCCTTATTTCCTAGTCTGGGCCTTTATAATATAAGAAAATGGATAGATCCAAGTGTTGTAATTTAATAGGTAGATGTATCGATGAATCAATTGACATCCCATAAGCACATATAATGAAAATTACAATGGGAGATGTATCCCTCAGGTCATGCCACAACAATACTATAATTCAGAACTATGACTATAGTCAAACAAGATATAATAATTAATCATTATTCAAAAATTATAATGATACACATTAGTGCATTTTATAATTAAATGATGGATAGGTTACATCGTCAATAAATTCACATTATATTCATATCAATCAATATTTAAATTAATTTAATATATCCATTTGAATCATAATAAACTATTCAAACTCACCATATGAAGTTGTATGGTCATATAGGCATGGTAAAAGTTTCAAGGAACATATATAAACACACATGAAGGGTTTTATTTAGTTTAGGTCATCAACTTATGATAATGTAAATGGTTTATGGGGGTTTCTCAAGAAGGTAAAAACATTTAACTAATGTAAAATATGAGTTTAGTGGTGTTAAACAAAATAAAAAATGCACAAGAGAAAAATACATGATCTATAAGTCAAGAGTTTTAGGTAAAAATTCTAGACCACCAACATTACATTGGAAGATGACTCGTTATCACATAACCACCTTTTATTAATTATAGAATGGGAGAAAATGAAAAAAATAGAAAAATGCTCTAATAATATGGAATATTATCTTGAATTATGAAATCAATAAATATAGTGATATAAACTGATAAATTAAGTAAGGGGAATGAGATACTTAATGAGAGTGGTCATATGTGATTTATGGTGTTCAATTTCGAGTTTGCAATATGGAGATATCACAGATCCTATTTATAGGAGAAGGGACAGCTTCCAATGTGTGGATAATATGAATTTGAGGGAAAATAAGGGAGGAATAAAAGATAATGGTTTTAATGGAAAAAGTAAATTTAATCCCTTTTTAAGGGTCTCATGGTCTAGAAGCATGGTTTACATATCATGCTCAAACGTGCACACCTACTGCCTAAGGTAACACCCCCTCACCTGGTTAAGCAGATAGTTAAGAGAAAACATTTTCCAACTGTGAAAATTAGTGCTATAATAAATTTTCGTTTTTCATGAACACTTTCCCCATCTTTCATAGTTATAGTAATCATGAACCTCCTCTTTTAGGATTAATGGTTGATCCAAATAGTTATTTCTAGTTATTAACTAATTCCTCACTCTAGTACTCAAAAAATTAGATCTTTGGGCTCCAAAAAAGCTCCAAACACTCTCGAATCCTTCCTTGGTCCTAAAAGTACTACTAAAATAGTAAAATTATGAATTTAAACTAAAATTAAGCAATTCATACCACATAGTAAAAGAGGGATATTATGACCCCCCTTCTTAAAACAACACATCCATGAGTTTCCCTAAGAGTAGTTGATTAACATCTGAGAATAACTTCAGCCATTGTTAATATATATTGGCCTCTTACTACCAAGTTTCATATTTTACACAGTTTTTTCTTGAAAATCACATGAACTCAATGCACAGACATTCCTTGAAGAGTCATTATGTTATGACCAATAACATAAATAAGATACTCCTCAAAATATGAATCTGTGTCCAACTCAACGTCATCAAGATAAAAGGACGAGATAAGTCTAGATAGTAATTGTACAACTTGGAGACATGAATGACATCATGGATTTCCCTATATCTTTAAGTAATATGTATTTGATAATTTATTATTCCAAACCTCTCTAAAATATCAATAGGTTTAATGAATCTTGTTGATAACTTTCCTTATATGTAAATTCATTGATTACCCAGTCTACCTGAAACATGCAAGAATCCCTTATCTCTCACATCAAACTCCAAATGTCTATGGTGATGATTGGTATAAGACTTATCCATAAGATGATATATATCCACATTATTTCTGATATTTTGAAATCACTTTTTGTCTCCGGAATGAGAGGTGGTCCCAACAACACCGCCTCACCATCATCTTACCATCACATGGTTGAACAAGATGGGATACAATAAAGTGCCTCATACAGGGCCATATATATATTCACTAGGAATCTATTTTTATAAGTAAAATAATTAAGTGGAAAATTTCACTCCCAAGAAGCACCAAAATTATGTATTCATTCCGGGATTATGTTCTATAGTAGATATATACTACGCTTGTATTGGCCATCCGTTTGAGGGTGATAGGCTATAATTAAGAGCACCTATAAACTCTGATCCTTCAGTAACCCCTAACATAACCAATATATTAAAACAATTCCTTATCTGATATGATAATATGTGAAGCTTTGTGAGGGTAAATAAGTCCTCAAACATAGATTCTTCCAACTACTTTGACTGAGAAGGTCTCTCTGATAGGAAGTCAATGGGCAACCTTAATCAGCCAATCCATAATTACCAATATAATGTCACTTTCTTGTGGATAATTTATAAATACTATCATGAAATAGATAGTGAAATCATCTCATTTATACTCATTAATGAGTAATGGTTGTAAAATAACTATAATGTTCTAGTTTTACTCTTTCCCCTTCTAATAGGTCGAACACCAAGTAACAAAGTTTGAAATCCACCTCTTTATCCCAGACCATCAACACTAGAAGCCTATGTCTTGATACATATTGGTATGTTAGGGATGTAAATCATAACTAGACGAATGATATTACAACATAAATTAATATCTCATGTATATAAGAGCCCATTCACACCCATTAACATGTAAGATCTCATCCTTATCAATAACGTAACCAGGTTTCAGGTCTTCACCAGTTTTTTACCCTTAGAAACAATCTATTAGGATTAGAAATACATTTCAAAATTACATGACCAAGAAGGGAATAATTCACCATCTAATCTATAATAATAGTCATAATGTGACACTCTTGAACCTCTAGATATATCTCAAAATGAAGTTCCATTAGATTCCACACACTAATTTTTTCTTGAATAGATTATGTCTAAGTCTTACAACTCAAAGCATCATCCACTACACTACCTTTACCATTCATATAAACAAGATCATAATGGAAAGAAAAAATGTATTCAAAATATAATCTTTGTCTGAAAATTATGTTAAACTCAGAAAATTTGTATTTTAGTATTTTATGGTTTGAATACACCAAAAACCACTCGCCTAGAAAGTGATGTCTCTTTCAATACAAGGAATGTAAAACTATTTCTAACTAAAGTTCATACATTGAATAATTATGCTAATGAGGTCCTAGATAATGATACACATGTATCATGACTCAATCCACATGAATAGGAACCCCTCTAAGACTTATGGATGATGCATCATAATAAATGGTATAGTCTCTACCAATATCATGTAAAATATTTATTAATAATGAGGTTAGTCTTCAATTTTATTCTTTAAAGGCCTTCTCACAATAATCAAATCATAAGAATATGAAAAAATTATTTTTTATGGCCATAAGACATATTTAAATTATTGAGAAATCCTAAATATAAAAAATATAATATATATCTAGTCCCATGAAAAACCAAATATGAAAGATGTTACTTGGATACACCCATGAAACTACAAATATTACCATATTTACATCTATAGATACCCTTAAATTCGATATAATGTGACCCCATAAGTGAACTTTATAAATCCCAAAGTATCATTTTGTGATATTGTAATGCAACATATGAGCTATCAGTGTACTCATTATAATGTAATGGTGATTGGATTAATCTTCCAGAGTATTATAATATAGAAAGATATCCTTCATAAAAATCACAATAAAAGTATCTAGGTATGAGTGGAAAACCTGATTCATCAAGGACATAAAAACTAATAGCGTGTTCTTCAATCTGAAAAACATTAACATATAATAATAAATGTAATAAATTCTTCGGAAATATCAGTGTGGTATATCCATAGGCCAGAATTGTATGTTGTGATACCCCAACTATAAATAATTTTTCAATAAGACCCTCACTCCTCATAGTTAGTATAAGTGGCCATCTATATGAGGTAAAGGAATAATATCTCTTAAATGTAATATAATTAAATTTCTAGTAATATGCCCATATTATAAGGGTCCAATATTCTCTCTTAGTGAAAATTATTGGTGAATCCCTATGTGAAGTATTGGGTCATATAAACACTTTGGTTTCTGGATACTCTAACTACATCTTTAGTTTATGAAGCTTAGTAGGTTGCATCATGTAAAGAGGTATAGACACTGGTGTTACTCTAAGGACAATATCAGTGGTGAACTATAACTTTATAATAGAAGGTATCCACAAAATGACATTAAAGAAAACATACATAAAATTAGGGAAATATATTTGATGTGTTCCCATGTCACTTAGAAAAAGACTATAAATCTTGGATTTCACTCCACCACACCCACAATGATCAGGTCCAACATGAAAATAATAGAAATCCCATTATTCATTTTCAATACAGTTACCAACCATATTTGACGTGAATGAAACCCTCCAATTATAGAAATCAACATGTGTTTGATAAATTACTAACCACTCAATCCTGAGAATGATATCAAAGCCTATCATATCATGGAAGAAAAGTTTATAAATGAAATTAAAGACTCGAATATCAAGGGGAAATCCATGTATTTGAGTAAAAATTCTAATCATACTCCCAATAGTGTATCAAGATTCATTACCACATATAAATATTTAACTTTAAGACCGAAAATTTACATGATATCCAATAATATAGATGTTTTATAATTCTTTGATCTGAATAAAATATACTAAATTCAAGGTTACTAAAATTGTACCTTAAAATATAGATATACCAACAATCTTCTCCTTCAGTTAAGGTTGTACCGTGTATATAAATTATCTTCTATAGACTCGTGCTACAACTTAAATACCCTAAGTAGTTCTACACTACTTATAATACTATTAAAATTTTGTGATCCTTTCCCATGACAACCCGCATGTCCTGAACAGCCTGTGGTAGACTAGCTCCTTTCATCACATAGAGCTATTGATCCTTCTTCATATCCTATGGTAGGATCCAATCCCCTCTCAGTAGAAACTAAAAGAAATTTCATGAAAAACAATAAAAAATGACCCATCGTTACACAATCAAATCACAAAAGTAGGTCCTTACTATAGTGGGTCTTCATGTCTCATGACCTACAACGTTGGTGACATACCACATGGCTACCTTGGTGCACACTCTGAATACTGTTTCCCTTATGAGGAAATTCAAACTAGAACTCCACACTACTAGATGTACTGCTTCCCTATAGAGGTAATGAACCATTTTTACCAAAAAAAAATTCTCCCTTTAGGTTACACTCTAATATGTGGTCCATGTTCATTATCTCAATGATGGTAGTGAAATGAAACATGTTTACCTGAGATCGGATAATATACACAAGTCCACTGTTAAATCACCTAGCTGTGGGCAATTAATTAACAAAGAGAGAAGTAATGAAATTATAATGATTCATAAAATTAGTAGAGGAGTAAATAACCTATAATGTTCCCCACTACAGGTTTATAAAATCTTTGGATATGTCATCCCTCAATATCTCAAGAGTTAAATAATCATAGAATATGATTTAGAAATTCCTCGAGACCATAACTTGAGGTTGATATTCCTGGGAAAAAACATCCCACCACCAATAGGTATACCCTATATAAATTTATGATGAATGTTTTACTATCCAATATATATGTGTCTCTATTTGGTCAAATAAATATAGAATGTCCTTTAGGCATGACTATGTAGCCTGTGGACCACTTTCCCCTGAAAATATCGGAGTGTGACACTATTGGAACTCTTGCGTCAACTCTAACATAATAAATATTGGTTTATGTTATACCTTCATGGACTATAATATCTATAAGAAACCATATCAAACATGGGTTTCGATTCACAATCCAAGAATAGTAGGCGATACTATAAGTGGCACTACTAGGGATAATAACTATGGTACATGTCCAACCATCTTTAGAGCAAGGTTATCACCACCTTCCTGGTGCTCACACTGAGGCCATTGTCATGGAATACATTTATAATTTTGAAGCACGCATATTATATTAATATTCCATAACATAATAAATTTTAGGTATAAGAATAGTATAACTACAAATCCTTCCTATTCTAGAGTTAATACACACTTTTCTGCTCCTAAATTATGGTCTATGTAACGTAGAAGTTCATGATGGTATACATACTACCCACTAAAAAGTTAGGGGAAATTCAATGTTCTGTTTTATTACAATTTGGGATCCATTAGAATGAGTTTCAATAAGAATTTATATAGAAATTTTTATTTAATATACAATTGGAATCTCTATTTTTTGAAAACAATGTTTTTACCTATTTTATGAAATTAATAATTTATTATTTATGTACATATGTATCATGGTACAGTTAGATGAGTTACCATTACCAAATTATAAATTATTAATCATTATATTATGCAATTTAACCAATATGTAACTTCATCTAAACCTTCACATTCCGTATCAGAACATAACATGTAAAATATAGGGATTTAATTGGACAGATCGATATTCCAAAATTAGAGAGGGAAAATCTTATAAATTGCTATTTTTAGGCAATTAATTTCAATCAACTAACATTTCATCTCATGTAACCATAATTACAAATAAAAACCATGTGATAATTGGATTTTTATTGGACCACCATCAAGATATATGGAAAAAATAATTCAGGTTGGTGCAAACACTTTAAGATAGAAATTATTTATCATTTTACTAAAATACACGTAAGTACAATCAAAAGAATATTAATCATGGGACATACTAATTATGTAGGAAATTCATGAAATAAAGTAAACATGATATAGAATATGCATGAATTATAAATTCTTAGTTTCTTATAATGATGCATGAAAAATTATTCCTTATAGTACCGAGCCAATGGTAAAAATCCTTAATCACAAAAAATGTCAAAAAAATTGTGTGTCACCCTATAGTGAAATTAGTTAAACTATAATAGGAATTATTAAAAACATGAATGTCCCATTCCATGAAACATGAATTTTTCACTATATATGGATCATAGAATCTCAATAACAAACTCATTTCCAGATTTGGAAATGTCTTAGTCACCAGTTTGACCAACCAAAAAAGTAATAATGGGAAACGATAAAACTGTGATACCACTTTATAACATCCCAATCCCAGTTCACCCATATATAACCTAACCTGTTAGGCCACATGGCCTCATTCATTCCTTCCCATATGGTAGACACAACTGAATAGTAGAAAGGTTCTATAGTGGTGTGGTGGAGATATAATTCCATCATAATCATAGTGAAGTATATCAGTGACATAAAAATAAATCAACGACATAATTATTACATGGAGTAGAAATTAAAATCCAGATATGTTTAAAATATCAATAAAACTGGAGGATGTATTATATAAAAAATGATGATTTCATGATTCTATAAAAAAATGGAGGATACAGGAGAAATATGGTAGAAATAATATGAGAATTACCTGCCATAAAAACATACAAAAGGACAAAAGATATCTCTATTGGAATCATGATCACAATCTTGGTATTCTACAAACCTACTAAATCCTAGTATAGAAAATAAAGAATCTAAATATGGGGGTTTTCCTTACCTAAATCAATAAATTCTATATTAGTACCAATCGATGACCAAAATAGGGCGTGTGTAAAATTTATTCAGACACCACCAATGGTGTCAAGCACTCTCTATACTATGAAAATAAGTTGAGTGGTGTGTTTTTATAATAATTATTGATAGTAAGTAAATAAGTGATATTATCATGGGTTCCACTTGGGATACCCATAAAATAATACTATCCTTGTTCTAATTATGAATATCACCAAGAACATTGCATTTTTTATTCATATTTATAACACCATGACCTGAGGGATGAAACCAAGGTGTCCTTCTATAGTGTTATTCTTAAAAGGTTCCATAATTTTAAATGGAATTTATTCTACATAACTTTGATGAAATCCTTATAATTGTACCATTATAAATTCACAATATGTGGGATATTTTACATCATTCCAAAGAATTAGTCCCGGGTAGCCTCAGTGCAAGACTTAATAGGAGACTAAGGAATAATACATGGTGGTATGTAACATTAGGCTGAATCAATGGAGAATCATCTAAGACATTAAATTTAATTTTTTAGAATATAGGTAAACCCTCAGTGCTAATCTGGGTCATGCACAATCTATAACAAAGGCCAAATCCCAATGTAGACCTTCACTGGGTAGATTCATTAACCAATCATTTGGTTCCTCATGAGCATATCCAAGGAAAACCATGACATTATTCCAAATATCTCTATGGGTGTTCCAAACCTATATTGTAAATTTGGTTTATGAACATAGTTTAACATGATATAATAATGAATCATGAGTCTAAAATTATCATTATTGTTATGATTTAACATTATAATTAAATAAGGTCTAGTTAACACAAACATTCCATTAACCTTAAATACATATCATTAAATATTTAAATTAATTCAATTTACCCATTTGAAAAATAATTAACAAGTAAAACTCACCACCGGAGGTGTTTTAGTCATATAGGCATGTAAAAGTGTAAATTAACATATTAAAACACACTCTAAGGGGTGGTTTGAGTCGAAGTCATCAACGTCTAACAATTTAAATGGTCTATTGGAGTATGTCATCATGGTACAAGATTTTAATTAAAGTATAATGATATTTTAGAGGTATTTCACATAAGATACGGTGTGTGGAATAATGACACGTGATATATAAATTAATAATTTTTGTGAAAATGAATAGACCACCAACATTATATTGGTATATGAATCCTCATATAGTATAGAACATTAATTTGGGCTAAAATAGGAGAGAATTGGAAAATTGGAAAACACCTTGAAAATTTTTAATATTAGTTTTCATGAAGATATAATTTAATAATATGGGATAAACTAATAAAATAAGGAATATGAATTAGAGACATAATGAATGTGCTCAAATGTGACTGGTGATGTTCGATTTTGAGTCCATATGAAGGAGATATCATAAAACCTATGTGGAGAGGAAGTGAGAGCTTCAAATGAGGGGGTTACTATGCAT
Organism: Viscum album; assembly: GCA_963277665.1. Classification (NCBI taxonomy): domain Eukaryota; kingdom Viridiplantae; phylum Streptophyta; class Magnoliopsida; order Santalales; family Viscaceae; genus Viscum; species Viscum album. Next base: position 1,208,169,012 of record OY728143.1, on the reverse strand, counting down.
TTGACAAAAAATAATGTAGGAATAAAGTTTGAAGGGATTTATTTTGAAAAGTTAATTTCACTACTTTTTATGGGGTGAACAATTTGGCTATAGGGTTTGTAGTATCTTGCACCAGCTATGTGCACTTCCTGCCCAAGGTGACACCACCACCCATGATTTGGCACATAGTTAGAAGAAACCATGATCCAACAATGATAAATAAATGTAAAAAATATTTTTTTCTCATGAACATGAACCTACTCTTTCATAGTTAAAATAACCATCAAACTCTTCTTATTTTTCCTCACAGTTGAGCCACATGGTTACAACTAACCATACACCTCACTCTATTCCTCTACAAACTGAAGCTCCTAGATCCGAACAAGCCCCAAATGCTACCAAACCCTTCTTCAGTCCTTAGGAACTATTCAAATAATACAAAATGAAATTAAATTTAAATTAATGTATTCCTCTCTCATCAAAAAACATATATCTTAGATTATTCATCAACTAATGGTAAATTAAACCATTATTCATGTGTTTGGAGGACTACTCCATCCCAAAACAATGCAGTTCATCTTCAATCATCAATTCTCATATTTGGTTATTATAATGCATTTAATATATATATATATATATCATAATAATGACATAATTATCATTTTAGAAAGATATGATAGCATCTATTCTAATACCATTCTATCCATTTAAAAATGATAATGTGGTTTGTGCATGTGTATGGATTACCACCTCCATGAAGTGATGTGATTCATTTTTCATCACCACCTCCCATTAGTGTAATATATAAATATACTAAAATTTATAATATAAAATTTATGAAATAATCATTATTATTGATATATAAAATGACGCTTACCTCTTTCCCTTGTGTTCATTGAGAATGAAAATGTTACATATGTGTATGTACGACCCACCACCTCTATAATATTAATATAATTAATTATTCAAACCCATAATAAATAGTTTTCTCTAAAACGTTAATTAATGTATAATTTTTTTAATAATATAATGATTATTATTCTAGATATGATGGTATAATTATATATTTTAGCGTTATCAAAATAATATTGCCGTTTTGAAATTATAAATCGAACAATTTAAAATCACCTCACATGGACTTAACTTGTTATGTAAATAATGTTTTTATTAAAATAATTTTAATAAATTGTTTCATTTTAAGTGATTAAACACGTAAAGGCATATTATGAAATCAATTAATTTGAAAAATTAGTATACTAGAGATAAATAATGTATGTGACAATTCAGACTCAAGGTATGAGACATTTTACCCTAGAAACCTCATTTTAAATATTTTAAATATTTATTCTCTAAATATATTTCCGTCAAGTATATATTCTTATAATTATTATATTGAAATATTTATATATAATTAAATTAATTATAAAAGACAATATATGTCTCTTTTACTTTTTTTCAGTTGTTTTCAAAAGTAATATTTCAATGTTTCTTATATGAACATTTTTTAAATAACATTTCATGTTATACTTTAATGTATAGGGATGAAAATATTTTTCACCAACATTACTATTATTTAATGTTTTCCTTCCTTTATAATATTCATCATATTCTATAAATAATAACCATACCTTCCTCTTTTTCTAGGAATTTTCAAGAAGGGTTTTAAATTAGATGGATATTTTATTATTCGTAATTTTTTTATTATGGATTAAGGGTATATTTTTACGAGTGTAATAGTGAAAATGAAATATTTACTATGTTATGATTATGGTATGGTTCTTGTGAGTAATTAATGATGAAGGGTGGGCTTGATATATCTAATTATTATTGTTGAATTTGATATAGCTCAAGATAACAGGTGATACCGATATAAATCTCTTATTAATTAGGAAAAGGGAGAGAGTTAATAGGTTATATGATTCTTCTAAGAGATTATCAGAATTTACGGGTTAAGTTATTCCATTTAAATATTGAATATAATAGTGATATGAAAATGATTTCCCAATTTTTCAACACAATATATCTATTATTTTAATAGTTCATTTGTAAATATTATGAATTCACAATGTAAGATAATGATATTAAGTTTAATGGAATTATTATGCTACTTATTAAAGGTGAAAAATATAATATTGTGAAAAACATTATCTAATATTTTTTAATGATTGTAAAGAATCATTTATAATTTTCATTTTTTCCGTTATTATTTTGATGAAATGTTTTATCAAAATCTTTAAAAAGGGAAGTTTATTTATTGGGTAAGAAAATTTTTATTTTGAGATTAATTTTTTAGGAAAAAGAAGAAAAATGGTAATAAATATTCAAGGACTAATGATATTCCTTATTATTTTTTATATATCCCTTACTAATATTATTTCTCAACACATGATTTAAAATGTTTATCATAGTGTTTTAATGATGAGTATGTTGAATGGTAAGGTCAAGATAAAAATATTGAATATATTTCATTAAAAGAAAACCTGTTTTATCCTAAAAGTTGTGTATTTTGGGAAAAATGATACTGGGTGGATGTTCTTACTTTATTTAATTTATTATTATTTTAGGGTGTTGAAATAATTATATAAACCACAAAACCGAAAATTTCTTTATGAATTTATGTAAATTAATTCTCCTCTAAATAATAAATTTATTAATTATTTATGGTTGGGTTTTTATTGATGGTATCAGATAAAACATTTCAATAATTTTCGTGTTTAGGAAAATATAGGTAAATAACCTTAAGTGATTATAATAAAAAAATATCATGATATAAAATTTGAATATGAACATGTTTCTTAAACTTAACTATGCCTATTTAGAATTGTTTTTTACAGAGAAAATATAGAAGTTAAAGTAGGAAGGGACCATAAAGAAAACATCCCTCTAAATAATAAAACTAGAATGGTTTGAATTGGAACGTAGTAGTTTGATTCTATGATGGATCAGTTGATAATGACTATAAATAGTAGTGGCATCCATACTAGAGAACCATTGTAAATACCAAAAAGGAATATGTAAACAGTGGATAATTTTATGATATATCACCATCTAACATTCTATGGATGATCTAGTCAAGTGGTAGCTAAAGAATTAATTAAGGATCTAGAAAAGATATTATAATTCATGGGTTATTTAGAGAATCCAAAGGTAACTATTTCATTTTATAGATTTGAATATTAAGCTGATCAATGGTGGTAAAGAGTTAGCAATCCTAGATTAATAGAATACATTTATTCAATGGAATGTGATAAATTTAAGAATCATTTCATTGAGAAGTATTTTGTTAGTGTTTTTTTAACATTAGATGAAAAAATTCATTGAATTGAGGTAAAAGGAGGAAGAATCAATGGATTCATATTATGTAAATTCCACTTAATTAGAATGGTACACCAAAAATTGTATTTGTGATCTTGATAATAAATCTATTCATTTTTACTTATTATTAAATCCTTGATAACAAATAGCATTGGTCTCTCAGGAATTTAAAATCTACCTGAAACATTTTCATAGTGTTCTGAAGGTTGATAAAGAGCTTATGTATGACCATGTTTTATATTAAAATAAGAAAAAAGAGGCCCAACTATCAGAAAAAAAAGAAATAATAAATTAAATAAATATAAAGGTAACAAAATAATTTTCTTGTTTTTTAGTTAAAATAACATTGGGATATTTATTACGAAATCTAGGATGTGGTTTAGATGTGGTAGGATTGGTAATAAGGCTCATGATTACAAAAAAATATCCTAGTGATAGAATGGAAAATTATTTTAACTAGGTAGTAAGGTTTTATAAATATAATGAGATGAGTCATTATACAGATGAATGTCCGAAGAAGAGACAAAATTATGGGAATTAGAAAGAGTAAAAGTAAAATGGCATGGTTAAATGATTTGCAACTACTTTGGTAAATATTGGTCTATCAAGAACATTGGAAATTTTTATATTACATGTTTAACTAGATTATACTAATGTCTTATTTGATTAATTCCATATGCATTCATTTTTTTCCATGAAATTTTATAGTAAAATAAAATTACTCCTCAAGAAATAAATTCACGACTATTAATAAAAACTATGAATTTTAGTATTAAGGAAACAAGAATTTATAAATATATTATTATTATCATTTTTGGAAGTATTTTCCCTAAAAACATTATAAAATTACCCATTATATAATTTAGAGTTGTTATTTTAATGGATTGGCTTTCTGTATATCAAGTTAAGATAGACTGTAAAGATAAAGAGATAATATTCTAAATGAGATTCTATTTATATATAAAAAGAAATTGAAACATTGGATAACATATCAAGAAAATAAAAAATTATTAAACCATGAAAATTAATTTTATCTTGATAATATTTTTACAAATAAGTGATATGTTTAAAATAATTTTGTGCTAGTAGTAAAAGAAAATTTGGACATTTTTTAAAATGTTTTTATTGGTTCTATTTCTAATTGAGAGGTTAATTTTTCTATTGTTTTATATATCAACACATACAGTTAATACGTATATATTGCATACTATTTTATGAATATTGAATACATATCATAATAATCCAATCTGGAGTCATATAGTTCTAATTTATTTAGAAACTTGGACATGTAAAGAGTTGGTACATAAGAATATCCCCTTGATTTATTAATAAATAGAACCATTATTAGATATACCATTCCTAAAACCATTCCCAATAACCTTAGTAATGGAAATATAAGAAAGGGATAGATCATATTCCCAATAATGGAAAAAAGGGAGATATCAATGACCACATAAGAATAACGTGAACATTAGTGTATGATAATATGATATTAATATTTTAAATATATATCCTGAATTTCATAGATCAAAATCTTAACTAATGGAATAAATAATGAAATTTAATAAGATATTATTCATAAAGTAATCAAATAAAATCATCCTTGAGATCATAAAATTTGAATAAGTAATGGAGTTTTGGTATAAACATTATCCAAGAAACTCATTTCCTTAATAATAACGGAATATTTCCAAGACTAGCATAGTGGATTGGGTTCACTTCCCAAAACATCATAGAATTGAAGGTTCACTCCCAAGATTATCAGCGTCGATTGAGTTCACTCCCCAAACCATAAAATTAGTCAATGTTCACTCCCAAGACTATCATTGTGGATTGAGTCACCTACTAAACTAGGATAAATACCCATTCTAATCTTTTTTATCTCATGAGATACTTATCTTTAAAAAATACATTGGAGGACTATATAATTCTAGGACTAATTTCTATATAATGAAAATCATACATATTTATGCCATTATATTAGGAATCATCTAATATATAATAACCCACTAAAATAAATTATTTTCATAAAAATTTCATCATACCATAACTCAGGGAAAAAGAATGGGTTTTATAAACATTTCATCATTTCATCATAGTATAACCTATGGAAAAGGATAGAGAATCAATAAAATATTATCATTATAAACATAAGCCATATAGAGGTAGAATAAATATGATTCTCTTGTGTTATATCCCTAGTAAATCATAATTTAAATCAAGGGTTGTATTATTTTGATGAATAGATATACCATTAAAGATCAATAAAACATTTTTAGGTGAATACCCTTTCTAAATTGAAAATATCAATTCCAAAACTATAAATTTTCATAATATTTTGAAAATAAATTAATTTTAAAATATAATTAAAAACATATAAATTTATCTTTATATTACTGGGAAATCATGACAGTGATAAATTTTTCTCATGTAATATATGTTAAAATAAAACATTACTTTCACATTTTTTGTTAAAAGTCAAAAAGTTCATCGTTCAAAAAATTACATGAAGGTTACTTTTAAAACATTTTTGTAAAAATTAAATCATTGGTAAAAAAGAATTTAAAAAATATTTTTATAATACTAAAGTCATTTTTGAAAACATACCTAGGAAATGAGGACATGGAAGATAGAGGACTTTCAAGCAAAGAGTGAATAAAGGTTGATTTTCTAAAAAAATATTATTTCCATATATTGAGTAATTAAAGAGTGTAAAATGAAATTAAAACATACAATATAAATAAAAAACATTTTAAAAAATTTTATGAGTTTCTTGAGAGGTACATTATAAAATTTCAACTTTATAACTTAATTATAAATAATCTAGGTAAATTATGAGATTGTAAAATATAACCCTTACTGTATTTGTAACATTTGAATTGTATGTTACATAAAATAAAAACAATTATATAGAAATTTAAATCCCCAAAAAATTCATAATAATTAATATATGTTACATTCATGGGATGTATATATACCACATAAATGAAACATTTGGTGAACATGACAAGTGCCTCACATAAATAAAAGCAAGATGAAAATCCATTATGTTAGGTGTGACTTCTATATTTCATATCCAAACATCCTATATAATATATATATATATATATATTATAACAATAAAAATTTATATCATACAATAAATTATTTACTTATAACATTTATTCCCTATTTCTTAACAATTTATTATTAAAATCACTATTCAAGGGCGGTATTTGCTTCATATTTCATGTATATTTTGGTTCAGATGTTTTGGTCAATGTACTTTAATCATGGTTTCATCATATCTAGAATTTTATTAATGATATAAATAAAATATATATTCATTATATACATATTTATAGTTATCTATAAAATTAGATATCGAGAAATGAATTATAAAATTCCTGGAGATGGTAAGTAGTACATACTCTTAAATGTTTTTTTCAATTTTCAATAGATATAATAAAGGAAATTTAAATAATAAATCACATTTACAAAATCATTATTAAATCACATATATATATATATCATATATATAAATTAAATAAATTCTTTTTTACTATCCATGAAACACAGAAATGAAAAACGAATGACATCACTTCATGTAAGAGGTAGTGCACATGTACGCACAAGCGACCCTATCATTTTCCAACAACTTGTATGGTAAGAATATATATATATATATTATTATCATTAAATAAGTATAATTATTAAATAATAATATATAAATATTAAACCCACTATAAAAATCATCCATGCATAACGGTGATGGAAAATGAATTCTATATTTATATGGAGTTGGTAAACTATACATACACATGAGAAATAATTTCACTTCACATTTGATAAAAATATGGTTAATTAATGTGGTTTAATTTCCATAATATCATTTTAGTATATTTAGGAAAATTTAATTACTATTTTATGATGGATATAATATATTTTGAGGAGGTTAAAGAAGAATAAAAGAGAAAGTGATTAGTTGAGGTGATTACATATAAATTAAATAAAATCCATTATATATCCTCTTAAGGATTCTAGGGAATATATTTTAGGAATACCATAACCTATAGAATATTTATATGAAATTTTATAATGGAATGTTTTAGGTAATGGTTGGGATAGAAGGCTCAGAGTGGTGGGAAGAAGAGACAGTAGGGGGGTTGTTTTATAATTGAGGGGTGGGAAACTCTTGAAATTTAATAAAAGAACAAAATAAAATAATTAAATTCTCAAAATGCCTAAAAATTTATAGGAATTAAAATATAACATAATATGGGGTTATAATTCCATAAAATAATATGTTTTTCTGGTTTATATGTTTTTTTAACCTTATTATTTGGTTTAACCACTTGGTTAATTATTTTTTTCCATAACCACAGTAACAACTATTTTAAAATTAAATGGTTAAGAATATTGACATAAAAATAAAATTCACTAAAAAATGGACCATTTATAACATGTTAACTAATATTTCCATCATTTTATCTAAGATAACATTTTAGTGAATTTAAATCGTTTAATAAGAAATTATTTTGTGAGAAAATATAATTATATTCAATTTTGGAACTATTCATTTAACTTGACTTAAAAGACACCAAAAATATTTTAAATTAAAATATAATACTTTAAAAATAACAAATTGGTTATATAAATATATAATTTTCATGTAACATTATAAATCACTAAAATTATATTACTTTTATTTTCATTAAAATCACTTATTTTGGTTTTCAATTTAATTGAGAAATAATATATTAGAATTGAAAAAGAATTTAGGGAAATTATATCAACACTAAAAATTAAATCAGGAAAATAATTACATTATACTCTAAATATAGATTTATATTGGTTTATAAATTTCATTTTCTTCATGTGAACACATAAAATATATTTAATACTGATGGAGTGACACGTTGTAACATTAATTGCTTTAAATATTATATTGGTCATTTTCATGAAAAATATTCCATTAAATAAATCAATTTCAAGATTAATGTGATAATGTTTGAATTAAATTCTTCTAATAGGAATTAAGATTAAACATTAGGTCTTTATCTTTTATTTTTTACAAATATTAACCTGAATTACCCTTTAGTGAGGTGAAAGTTTTTACCACGGTTACTATTGATATTGATAAAAAATAAAAAGGAAATATTTTCCCAATTTGAACCTCATTATTCCAAATAATTAATCCATTTTATAAAATTTAATACGTAAAAGTGTAATTTTTTTTTCAAATAAGCGAGCTACACTCGATGAAGAAGGATTTTTAGAAATATATATGTGTAAGAATAAAACATTGTTTATTATTATAATATGCCTAGAATAATATTATAGGAATGTTAAGATATTTTTTTTAAATATAATATATATGCATTTCATAAAAATAATTCACAAAGAGTGATTAATTTAATTTATGAAGATGAAAATACATTATGTGTATAAGTTTTTTTCAAAAAAAGTTTTCTTTTTTTTTCAATTGTTTTTAATTTTAATTTAAAATTAATTGATAACCAAATAATTCATTTTATAATTATATAAAACTTATATTTTCTATAATTTAGTTTTTCTTATTAATTATCAAAAATCCAATGGCTAAGAGATCACTATATTATAATAGTTTAATAGTATATCACAATTCATTTAAAATTAGTTTTGCGTGTAACACAGGAAATCAAAGAAATCAAAAAAAAAATTACAGAGATTTTTTAATAAAATATTTTTGTGCTACCTAATAACCTCTATAAAATTAACTTTTTCATCAAAATTCATGACTACGATATAAATAAATTTGGATATCTCTATTTCATTACATCTTGGAGTTCCTAAGTAGCTTCCTTAAAAATCTGATTCCTCCAAGGAACTTTTACAAGGTTAGCAGTCTTGTTTCATAACACATTATCTCTATGATAAAAAATTTCACATATTTTTCTTAATAATAAATATCTTTTCCATTGGTATGACCTTTAATTTTAGCACATGCATTGGATCATGTAGTTACTTCCTCAGGAGAGATATATTGAACACATTGTGAAACTGAGAGAGGTACAAGGGATGTAGAGACCCAAAGCCTGATGTACAAAGACATTGCATTACTTTTGTGGAATACTTAATACATAACAAAAACAAACCCCAAAGGACCGTAATAGTTTAGTGTCTTTAGAAACTTGGAACATAATCTTCTAATCATGGTGAAAGATCTTCAACATCTCCCATAAAGATCTTCCCCATTTGTTTTCTTACCTAAAACATTTCTTTATATTCCGGGGAAAAGAAAACATAAAAATGGTGAGCTCAAATGCTCAGTAAAGGTAAACATAGATAACATAAAACAATACATAAACATTTGAATGCAAAAACGTGAACATAAAATCAAAACATGAAAATCTTGAGCAAAGACATAAATCTTGGAAGTACATAAGGCATATATCATTAAGGGACATCAATCATGATAAAATAGCATGGGAATAAAACATTTAATTGTGTAAAACCATTAATCACATGATATGATTTCCATATTAGCTAAGGAATTACTGCTAAGACCATCTTAGTGGATAAAGTCCCTTTCTGAATTGAGTTCACTCATCGTTCCATCCCTGTATCACTGAACCAGATTAACTTACCATTCTAGCCATGTCTATCTCATGAGATATAAATCTTTACCCAATGCATTTGAGGTATATATATGTACCACCCATATCATAATGAAATCATTCTTACTTGTTCCACAACATAAACATAAACCATTCATCATAACCCAAAGAATAAAAATGGGTTTTATAAACATCATCCCATCATAACATAATCCATATAAAAAAAATGGAAATAATTTCATCATAATAAAAGTGGAACCATGTAAATAATAGAGACATTATACTTGAAACATACACATATGAAATAATTTCATCTTGGATGGAAAGTGGTTTTGATAAAACACTTGAAATAAATTCTTAAGGAAAATATCCTTTCTTCTTCATAATCATTTTCTTTTTACAAAATTCCATGAAATTTTAAAATAAATGGATTTTGTTGAAAATAGTCATGAAATATTGTATAGTAATATTCTTGAAAATAAGGAGTTATGAAACCGTAAAAGTCCTTTAATGCCGTATAAGTTAAAAAAACATTCTCCTCGTACTTTTGTTGAAAAAGTCAAAAAGTACCTCGTCTGGTAAACAAAAGAAAGATTCCTTCCAAACCTTGTGGTAAAAGTCATAAAAGGGTAAAAATGACTTTAAAAATAAATGGAAGAATACTAAACATTTTATGAAAACATTTTTATAAAACACGAACATGGATGATAAACATAACCACAGTAAATACTTACATATAAGCAATCTCGGATAAAATGAGATTTGAAAAATTATCCCTTACCTTAGGTCTCATATGCTTTGTATGTATCTGAACCTCCTGTATAATGAGGTAATTATTTTCATTGACTTATTACAGAATCATATTCATTGTTATGATATCATATATGGGTCACTTATGACTTTATATTAGTTGTTCTTTTGTAAATTCCATTTTAAAGCTGCGTTTTGGGTAAAATCGTTTAATTTATCATTTGTGTTTTGACTTGTAATTATTAATATGATTACTTAGATCAAGATTAATTAGTTCCAGAATATAAAACATGATTTATGTATAATATATATTCAAAATCTAAATATATATAATATATCAATAAATGGAAGGAAATACACCGTTCATAGAGACGGTAGGCCGTACGTACGCATGAACGCTGTTTTTTGTTTCCTTATTGAATTGAATGGAATTAAGTAGATGACATAAAGATATATATATATATATATATACATAAATCTAGTAGAATTATTATGTCATATATTTCTTGATTACTTTTTATATATACTTTATAATCATTCTTGAATTTTTAACATGGAAAATGAATCTCATCGCGTCCTGGAGGCGGTAATCCATACGTACGCACGAGCGATGATATCGTTCCCATATTTATTGAATGGAATTTTAGTGGATGATATAAAATCTTAGAATAATTATTATGTTATAATAATCATATATAGTTATTCTTTACACCATTATACCCATCCAAGTAAGGTGGTGGTGGCAAAACTGATTACACCACGGCATGGGGACGGTATTCCGTACGTACGCACGCACGGTGATTTTTTTTCCGTAGGATGGATAGAATGTGAATTAGGGTTGTTTCATATTTATAATAACATATAAGTATATAAGTAATACTTATGTTAATACTTTACAATGAAACAACTAAATAAGAGGAAGTAGAAGGAGAAAGAAACTTGAAAGAGTCGGTAGAAGAGATTACCTCTACCTCGATGCACCTCCTTTAAACTTCTTCTTAGGGCACTAGAGTAAGTCTTTTGAGAATACCAGAACATATATGATATAACTATAAAGGTTTAGAAGAGGAATTTTCAGGGTTTTTCTGAGGTTCAAGGCTCAAAGGGGTGTGAAGAGAAGAGGGAAGGGGTGCCCTTTTTATAAGGGAGGAGAGGGGCATCTTTAAAAAAACTTAAAATATTATTTTATAATAAAGTCATATTCGGTTTATAATATATCCAGATTGATTTATCTAGAATCTAAAGTGGGTATTGGTAGAAATAATCTCAACAAATAGGTTTTAGACAAGTTTAGGTTACTATGTTAACCTTATCATTTAGATTTAACACTAAGTTAAATAATTTAACTTTCACCGTGTCTTCTTGTTTTCTTACACTATATGGTTAAAAACATACTATAACAAGAAAAAATAACCTCAAGTGGTTAATTATTAATATATATATATCCTTATCTAAGTCATTTTTCTGAACCTTTGTTTTTTTAGAATAAAATAACAATTAATAATATAATATTTGTTTTAAAAACTATTTTATGTCAATTTTTGACACTATTTTGTAATTGATTCTTGTTAAAATTATAACAGCATGATTAGTTCGAAAAAAGTTAATTAAATCAATAATAACATGTCATATTAACCAATAAAAGTAGTGTAATTCATAAAACGTCTCAAATTACATTTATTTGGGTATTTATAACATCAATTATGTTAATATTTCATAAAAAAGGTAATTAATGCATCATCATTGTGTCATAAATAAAATAAAATATTTAAATTCAAAAAATTATAAATAAAATACCCTTCTGTAGGAAATATTTTAAGCTTTCTAATGAATAGTTATAGTTGAATTTATCTTATTTATAACCCAATATTAAAAATGTTTTAGTTATTATACATTGATTTTACCTATTTTTACTCTTCTTTAAATAAAATAATAATAAGTGTCCTAATCTAATCCATGTGGACCTAAAGGGTAATATTGTATTCCTAAGGTTGTTTTTGGTCGAATTAAACTTATACAATAGAATTAGGACATGTGTTAGGGTAATAATAATATCATTTTTACCCTTAATTACCCTATTTACTTTTAACCGTGGTAAATAAAAGTAAAAAGTTACTATTCACCCAAAATTATTTTTATCTTATTGAACCACATTTTACTCCATGATATTAACATTGTCTCTTGGATTTTTAAAATTCCACTCACAGAAGTGGTAAAAGTATGTTTTATGTAAAATTTAAATCTCTCCTTGCAGGTTGGTAAAAGACGGTGAAAAGTTCAATAAACTTTTTATATGTCTAAAATTATTATAAATTGAATTCAATGAATTACATTGAACTTATATAGGTATTATGTATCAATTTTGACCAAATATAAATTTAAATAAAATAAATAATTATTTAAATAAAATGTCGGTTTTTAAATAGTAACCCAGTGTTTTCACTATTAATCAAAAATTGAAAGTTTTCAGAAAAATACCAAAAATTCACCCTAGGATAATTTCGTTATTCCGAATCCAAAAATGAAGTCCATTTTGAATGATAAAATTTACAAAATTTCAAAAAGTGGGTATTACTATTCATAATAGTTAGTTCATAAAAATATTATAATAATATCTCGTTTAGTAAAACTTGGTATTGCTTACTACACATGCTATTGAAGAAGGTCTTGATTGTGTGTAATGCAAGCCAAGTCAGGGCTGCATGTAGTGAAAGATCTGTTTGGTATTGAGTATAATGTAATCAAAACTTATTTCATTTATACATTAAACAAAATCTATACTTAATTTTGTGTAGAATAATTTCCCCAAAACGAACTTGAAATAGTGTATAACACGAGCGAAGAATATTGTTGCGTATACTTGAAGCTAATACGGTGTTGCGTATAGTAGAAGCTAATCTTGGTTTATTGTATATCAAAGAAATTAAAAATAATATATCTCATAAAATCTCCGGGTGTTACATTCTATCCCCCTTAAAATGAATTTTTCCGTTGAAATTCTTCGGGGTTATAAATGGTTTACTACTTGAAAGTTTCTTTCAAAGAAACCCACATCGTAAAAAGGGATACTAAAACTTCATTTTAAAAAGGGAGGTTATAATCATAACAGTCACCCAAAGTAACACAATACTGAGTTTCCACATAGGGCAACATGGGTGGAAATAGGGATATGGAAGAGAAATATAACCATCAACTTCTGATGAAGAGTGGTAGAGGACATGGCTATGAAAAATCCAACAATCACAAAGCCATAAATTTGTGATGATCTAAGGTACCATCTAATTCATTGGATATAAGGGAACTAGGACTACATTTTTTATTTTCAATATCATTTTTCTAAAGTTGAAGAAATAGGAATTTGAAGAAATACTTTCTTGATTTTGGTACAATCTCACCGTTGGTCGTTCCTTGGATAATTTCAACTTCATCTCTTAAAGAAATGAAGTCGAATTTGTCATTCGTGAAGTGTTAGCAGATCATGTGATATAATGATGGGTCATTCCACCTGTCTCAAACAAAAGGTTAGAAAAAGTTATGAAAAATACATAAGTCCATCTATAGTGAGATTAATCATATATAGTTCCTAAAATGGACTTATATTTCATATATCATACTGCTTAATATAATAAAATTAGTTTTTACAAACCAGGGACTTCCGGTAGGCTAGTGGTATGCGATAAAGGCCTATCAAACATTAGTTGTGGGTTCGATTCCCACAGCCTTGTCCGACGCGACGGGTTGTTTCTCATCCTATGGGTTGTCCTTTTTATAAAACTATACTATTATAACATTCCAGAAGTAATATCGAAAAACAAGTTCTATCCTTAAATAATACTAGCTGATGACCAACATAATCTATTCCAATCTTTAGGCTTATCCAACATACACATGTCTAATCTCATAGTATAAAGAAAATGATTAATTGAAATGTCACATAACAAGCACATGAATACCATCATTTATACCCCATATATCATAAGATATATCTTGTTGGTCACATTCCAAACATGTGAATACCTTAATCATGTATTCTCTTGAAAAAAATGAATACCCATTGAACCTTAGTGAAAACATGAATGCTGTGAAAAGGTAACTCTTTCCACATACCAAAATCCAAAAATTTCTATATACTCAAACCATGATATCACTTAGTCCTTTTATCAATCATGAGCTCATGAATACTATCAAACATTTATTTTCTCCTTATCCATTCATTATGCCCATATCATCTACTTTCCAAAAATATATGAATAACCTTTCATGGTTACCAGTACCATTCAACATATACTTTCAAATAATTTAGAAAAGACAACAGTGTAACAATCCATAGATGTGTCTTTATTCTATAGTACCATTAAATTAACTATACAACATTACTCTTGATAAACATATAATCATTCCACTACCTTCTTAAACCATTGACCAAGCTTCAAAACTTCTTTCATCTCATATATCATTTGTAGTCTCCTCATCATCATCCACATAAATACTACCCATATGACCATGCTGATTCTCTTCATGAAATTTTCCCTTAGATAATTGGTTTGCATAATTCCCATACATTCAACATTTAAAACATCTAATCATTGTTGATGTCGTTGCAATACCATTGTACTTCTCCATGGAGTTAACTAAAACTTCTCCTTTGCATTTACTGGATTTTTGTCCTTCTTTTCTGAACCCAAAGAATCTTCTAGTTCCTTTGAAACATTCTCCTTGATGCCTCTTCCCACATGATTTACATGAGAGAAATTGAACATTCTTTCCTCTATGATCATCATAAAACTCCATCTTTCTCTTATTAGCTGAGTGAGGAAACATACCAAAGATGAGATTATTGATCATATTATGAGATTTCTGATTAGGTATAATAACGATGTTTGGACTTCCAAATCCTGTTTCATTTGGTTACTCATGAAGAATATCATTCCATTTTCCATCATATCCTCCATTATCATGAATCTTCCTATTTCCAGCCATTTTCTAAAACCCAAAAAGAATAGTGTGAGAGGCAAAAATCATAATCAAGGGGGAGTACCATCAATATCTAACATCTTAGGATAAATTCTAATATCTTTACCGTAATTATAGGACTATAACCTATACATATACTTCTCCTTAGGGACATCCCTATACATACCTTAGTAATATCTGTAGGGATCTCACTATAGATTTCGCATCCTAGTTTCCAATGGTTAACTAAACCTTTCCTCTGATACCAATTGTAGAGACCCAAATCTTGACGTACATAGACATTACATAACTTTTTCAGAATACTTAATACATAACAGAAAAAACCCAAAGGACCTTAATAGTTTATTGTCTTTGGAAACATAGAACATAATCTTCTAATCATGGTGAAAGATCATCAACATCTCCCATAAAGATCTTCCCCTTTTGTTTTCTTACCAAAAACATTTCTTTATATCCTGGGGAAAAGAAAACATAAAAAGGGTGAGATCAAATGCTCAATAAGGGTAAACATAGAGAACATAAAACAATCCATAAACATTTGAATGCAAAAACTTGAACATAAAATCTAAACATCAAAATCTTGATCAAAGACATAAATCTTGGAAGTACGTAAGGCATATATCATAAAGGGACATCAATAATGATAAAATAGCATTGGAATAAAACATGTAATCGTGGAAAACCATAAATCACATGATATAATTTCCATTTTAGCCAATACATTTCTACCAAGGCCATCTTAGTGGACAAAGTCTCTTTCTAAATTGAGTTCACTCCTCGTTCCAGTCCTATATCACTAAACCAGATTAACTTACCATTCCAGCCGTGTATATCTCATGAGATATAAGTCTTTACCCAATTAATTGGAGGGAGATATAGGTCCCACCCATATCATAATGAAATCATTCTTACTTATTCCACAACATAAACATAAACCATTAATCATAACCCAAAGAATAAAAATGGGTTTCATTAACATCATCCCATCATAACATAATCCATATAAATCAAATCGATATCATTTCATTATAAGAAAAGTGGAACCATTCAAATCATAGATACATTATAATTTAAACATACACATATGAAATAATTTCATCTTGGATGGAAAGTGGTTTGGATAAAAAACATAAAATAAATTCTTAAGGAAAATATCCTTTCTTCTTCAAAATCATTTTCTTTTTACAAAATACCATGAAATTTTAAAATAAATGGATTTTTTTGAAAGTGGTCATAAAATATTGTATAGTAAAATTTTTGAAAATAAGGAGTTATGAAACCGTAAAAATCCAATCATTCCGTATAAGTTAAAAAAAACATTCTCCCCGTACTTTTGTCAGAAAAGTCAAAAAGTACCTCGTATGGTAAACCAATGAAAGATTCCTTCCAAACCTTGTGGTAAAAGTCATAAAAGGTTAAAAATGAATTTAAACATAAATGGAAGAATAGTAAACATTTTATGAAAACATTTTTAGAAAACATGTACATGGATGATAAACATAACCCCATTAAATACATACGTATAAGCAATCTCAGATAAAATGAGATTTGAAAAATTATCCCTTACCTTAAGTATGATATGCTTCGTACATATCCAAAACTCCGATATAATTATTTAAACAATTTTATTGACTTATTATAGAATCATATTCATTGTTATGATATCATATATGGTTCACTTATGACTTTATATTAGTCGTTCGTTTGTAAATTCCAAGTTAAAACAACATTTTGGGTAAAATCGTTTCATTTATCGTCAGTGTTTTGACTTTTAATTATTAATATGATTACTTAGATAATGATTACTTAATTCCAGAATATAAAACATGATTTATATATAATATATATTAAGAATATACATATATATAATAGATCAATAAATGGAAAGAAATACACCGTTCATGGAGACGGTAGGCCGTACGTACGCATGAATGCTGATTTTCATTTCCTTGTTAAATTGAATGGAATTAAGTAAATGACATACATATATATATAAATAAATACAATAGTATTATTATTTCATATATTTCATGATTACTTATTATATATACTTTATAATAATTCTTGAATTGTTAACATGGAAAATGAATCTCATCGCGTCGTGGAGACAGTAATCCGTACATACGCATGAGCAATGATATCGTTCCCATATTTATTGAATGGAATTTTAGTGGATTATATAGTATCTTCAAATAATTATGTTGGTATAATAATCATATATAGTTTTTCTTTACACCATTATACCAATCCAACGAAGGGATGATGGAAAAACAGATTACACCACGGCGTGGAGGCGGTATTCCGTACATACGCGCACACGGTGATTTCGTTTTCTGTCGGATGGATAGAATTTGAAATAGGGTTGTTTCATATTTATAATAAAATATCAGTATATAATTAATACTGATGTTATTACTTTATAATAAAACAACTAAATAAGAGGAAGTAGAAGAAGAAAGAAACTTGAAAGAGTCGGTAGAAGAGATTATCTCTTCCTCGACGCACCTCCTTTAAACTTCTTCTTAGTGCACTAGAGTAAGTCTTTTGAGAAGACCAGAACATATATGATATAACTAGAGAGGTTGAGAAGAGGAATTGGCAGGGGTTTTCCGAGCTTCAAGGCTCAAAGGGGTGTGAAGAGAAGAGGGAAGGGGTTCCCTTTTTATAAGGGAGGAGAGGGGCATATTTGGAAAAACTTAAAATATTATTTTATAATAAAGTCATATTCGGTTTATAATAGCTAAAAATTGATTTATTTCCAAGATAAAGTGGGTATGGGTCTAAAATCTCTCAACCAATAGGTTTTAGAAAAGTTTATGTTACTATTTTAACCTTATCATTTAGATTTAACACTAAGTTAAATAATTGAACTTTTACTGTGTATTCTTGTTTTCTTACACTATATGGTTAATAAACATACTATAACAAGATAAAATAACCCCAAGTGGTTAATTATTAATATATATATCCTTATATAAGTAATTTTTCCAAAACTTAGATTTTTAGGAATAAAATAACTATTAATAATATAATATTTGTTTTAAAAACTATTTTATGTCAATTTTGACACTATTTGGTAATTGATTCTTGTAAAAATCATAACAACATTATTAGTTCACAAAAAGTTACTTAAATCAATACTAAAATGTCATATTAACCAATAAAATTATTTTAATTCATAAAAAGTCTCAAATATAATTTATTTGGGTATTTATAACATCAAATATGTTAATATTTCATCAATAAGGTAATTATTGCATCATCATTGTGTCATAAATAAAATAAATTATTTACTGTCTAAATATTATAAATAAAATACGATTATGCAGGAAATATTATGAGATTTCTAATAAATATTTATAGTCGAATTTATCTTATGTATAACCCTATATTAAATTTTTTTTAGTTATTAAACATTGATTTTACCTATTTGTACTCTTCATTAAATAAAATAATAATAAGTGTCCTAATCTAATACAAGTGGACCTAAAGGGTAATATTTTATTCATAAGGCTTTTTTTTGGTCGAATTACACTTATCCAATAGAATTAGGACATGTTTTAGGGTAATAATAATATTATTTTTACCCTTAATTTCCCTATTTACTTTTAACCATGGTAAATAAAAGTAAAAGGTTACAATTCACCAAAAATTATTTTAATCTTATTGAACCAAATTTTACTCCTTGATATTAACCATGTCTCTAGTATTTTTGAAATTCCACTCACAGAAGCGGTAAAATTAAGTTTTATGTAAATTTTCAAACTCTTCTAGGAGGTGGGTAAAAGACAGTGAAAAGTTCAGTAAACTTTTTATATGTCTAAAATTATTATAAAATGAATCCAATTAATTACATTGAACATATATAGGTATTATTTATCAATTTTGACTTAAAATAAATTAAAATAAATTAAATAATTATTTAAATAAAAAGTTGATTTTTAAATAGCAACCTAGTGTTTTCCCTATTCATCAAAAAATTAAAGTTCTCAGAAAAATACAAAAAACTCACCCTAGGCTAATTTTGATATTCCGAATCCAAAAATGAAGTCCATTTTGAAAGATAAAATTTATAAAATTTCAAAAAATTCATATTACTATTCATAATGGCTAGTTCATAATAATATTATAATAATATCTTGTTTAGTGAAACTTGGTATTGAGTACTACACACGCTATCGAAGAAGGTCTTGATTGCATGTAATGAAAGCCAAGTCAGGGAAGCATGTAGTGAATGATCTGTTTGGTGTTGAGTATAAAATAATCAAAACTTATATCATTTATACATTAAATAAAATCTATACTTAATGTTTCGTAGAATAATTTCCACAAAACGAACTTGAAATTTTGTGTAACACGAGCCAAGAATAGTTTTGTGTATACTACAATCTAATAAGGTGTTGTGTATAGTAGAAGCTAATCTTTGTGTACTGTATTTGAAAGAAATTAAAAATAAAATATATCATAAAATCTCATGGTGTTACATTCTACCCCCCTTAAAATGAATTTCGCCCTTGAAATTCGTCGGAGTTATAAATGGTTTACTACTTGAAATTTTCTTTCCTAGAAAACCACATAGTAAAAAGGAATACTAAAACTTCATTTTAAAAAGCGAAGTTAGAATCATAACAGTCACCCAAAGTAACTCAGCACTGGGTTTCCACATAGGACAACATGGGTGAAAATATGGATAAGGAAGAGAAATATAACCATCAACTTCTGATGAAGAGTGGTAGAGGACATGGCTATGAAAAAGAAAACAATCACAAAGACACAAATTTGTGATGATCTAAGGTACCATCTAATTCATCAGATATAAGGGCACTAGGAAAACATTTTTGGTTTTCAATATCATTTCCCTAAAGTTGAAGAAATAGGAATTAGAAGAAATACTTTCTTGATTTTGGTACAATCTAATCGTTGGTCGTTCCTTGGAAAATTTCCACTTCATCTCTTAAAGAAATGAAGTTGAATTTGTCATTCGTGAAGTGTTAGTAGATCAAGTGATAGAATGATGGGTCATTCAATCTTTCTTAAAAAAAATGTTAGAAAAAGTTATCAAAAATACATAAGTCCATCTATAGTGAGATTAATCATATATGGTTCCTAAAATGGACTTATACTTCATATATCAGACTGCTAAATATAATAAAATTAGTTTCTACAAACCAGAGACTTCCTATAGGCCAGTGGTATGAGATAAAGGCCTGTCGCACTTCAGTTGTGGGTTCAATTCCCATAGCCATGTCCGACACGATGGGTTGTCGCTCATCCTATGGGTTGTCCTTTTTCTAAAACTATACTATCATAACATTCCAGAAATAATATCAAAAAACAAGTTCTATCCTTAAATAATACTAGATGATGACCAACATAATCCATTACAATGGTTAGGCTTATCCAAAATACACATGTATGATCTCATATTATAAATAAAACAATTACTTTAAATGTCACATAACAAGCATGTGAATACCATCATTTATCCCCCAGATATCATAAGATATATCTTTTTGGTCACATTCCAAACATGTGAATAAATTAATCATGTATTCTCTTAAAAAATGAATACCCATTGGACCTTTGTGGAAACATGAATGCTGTCAAAAGTTAACTCTTTCCAGATACCAAAATCCAAAAATTTCTATATACTCAAACCATGATATCACTTAGTCCTTATATCAATCATTAGCTCATGAATACTATCAAACATATTATTTTCTCCTTATCCATTCATTATGTGCATATCATCTACTTTCCAAGAATATTTGAATAACCTTTCATGGTTACCATACCATTCAATATATACTTTCAAATAATTTAGAAAAGACAATAGTGTAACAATCCTTAGATGTGTCTTTATTCCATAGTACCATTAAATTACCTATATAACAATACTCTTGAAAATCATACAATCATTCCACTACCTTCTTAAACCATTGACAAAGCTTCAACACTTCTTTAATCTCATATATCATTTGTAGTCTCCTCATCATCATTCACATAAATACTACAAATATGACCATGCTGATTCTCTTCATGAGATTTTCCCTTAGGGAATTGGTTTGCATAATCCCAATACATTCCACATTTAAAACATCTAATCATTGTTGATGTCGTAGCAATACCATTATCCTTCTCCATGGTGTTAACCAAACCTTTTCCTTTGCACTTACTGGATTTGTCTCCTTCTTTTCCACACCCAAAGCATATTCCATTTCCTTTGACACATTCTCCTTGATTCCTCTTCCCACATGATTTACATGAGAGAAATTGAACTTTCTTTCCTCTATGATCATCATGAAACTCCATCTTTCTCTTATTATCTGAGTCGGGAAACATACAAAAGTTGAGATTATTGATCATATTATGAGATTTATGATTAGGCATAATAACAATGCTTGGACATACAAATCCCGTTTCATTTGGTTTCTCATGAAGAATATCATTCCATTGTCCATCATATCCTCCATTATCGCGAATCTTCCTATTTCTAGCCATTTTCTGAAACCCAAAAAGAATAGCGTGAGAGGAAAAAAACATAATCAAGGGGGAGTACCATCAATATCTAACATCTTAGGTTAAATTCTATGATAGTTACCATAATTCTAGGAATATAACCTATATATATACTTATCCTTAGGGACATCCCTAGACATACCTTAGAAATATCTCTAGGGATCTCACTAAAATTTTCTCATCCTAGTTTCCAAAGGTTAACTAAACCTTTCCTATGATACCAACTGTATAGACCCAAAGATTAATGTACATAGACATTACATTACTTTTGCGTAATACTTAATACATAACAAAAACAGACACCAAAGGACTGTAATAGTTTAGTGTCTTTGGAAACTTGGAACATAATATTCTAATCCTGGTGAAATATCTTCAACATCTTCCATAAAGATCTTCCCCTTTTGTTTTCTTACCTAAAACCTTTCTTTATATCCCGGGGAAAAGAAAACATAAAAAGGGTGATCTCAAATTCTCAGTAATGGTAAAAATAGAGAACATAAAATAATCCATAAAAATTTGAATGAAAAAACTTGAACATAAAATCTAAACATCAAAATCTTGAGCAAAGACATAAATCTTGGAAGTACGTAAGACAGATATTATAATGGGACATCAATCATGATAAAATAGCATGGTAATAAAACATGTAATTGTGGAAAACAATTAATCACATGATAGGATTTCCATAGTAGCCAAGGCATTGCTTCCAAGACTATCTTAGTAGACAAAGTCCCTTTCTGAATCGAGTTCACTCCTCGTTCTAGTCATATATCACTGGACCAGATTAACT
Organism: Viscum album; assembly: GCA_963277665.1. Lineage (NCBI taxonomy): Eukaryota > Viridiplantae > Streptophyta > Magnoliopsida > Santalales > Viscaceae > Viscum > Viscum album. The sequence continues at coordinate 1,208,146,107 of OY728143.1, read as the reverse complement.
TACCATTCCACTCATGTTTATCTCATGGGATAAAAATATTTACCCAATTCATTGGAGGGATATATAGGTCCCACCCATATCATAATGAAATCATTCTTACTTGTGCCACAACATAAAAATAAACCATTCATCATAACCCAATGAATAAAAATGGGTTTCATAAACATCATCCCATCATAACATATAAAACAAATGGATATAATTTCATCACAATAAAAGTGAAACCATGTAAATAATAGAGACATTATACTTGAAACATACACATATGGAATAACTTCATCTTGGATGGAATGTGGTTTTGATAAAACACTTGAAATAAATTCTCAAGGTAAATATCATTTCTTCTTCAAAATCATTTTCTTTTTACAAAATTCCATGAAATTTTAAAATAAATGGATTTTTTTTAAATAGTCATGAAATATTGTATAGTAAGCTTTTTTAAAATAAGGAGTTATAAAACTGTAAAAATATGTTAATGCCGTAGAAGTTAAAAATACATTCTCTTCATACTTTTGTCGGAAAAGTCAAAAAGTACCTCCTGTGGTAAACAAAAGAAAGATTCCTTCCAAACCTTGTGTTAAAAGTCATAAAAGGGTAAAAATGACTTTAAACATAAATGGAAGAATACTAAACATTTTATGAAAACATTTTTAGAAAACAAGGACATGGATGATAAACGTAACCCCAGTAAATACTTACATATAAGCAATCTCGGATAAAATGAGATTTGCAAAATTATCCCTTACCTTAGGTCTGATATGCTTCGTACGTATCCGAACCTCCTATATAATGATTTAAATATTTCCATTAACTTATTAGAAAATCATATTCATTGTTATGATATCATATATGGTTCAATTATGACTTTATATTAGTCATTCTTTTGCAAATTCAATGTTAAAGCAGCATTTTGGGTAAAATCGTTTCATTTATCATTCGTGTTTTGACTTGTAGTTATTAATATGATTACTTAGATCATTATTACGTAATTATAGAATATAAAACATGATTTATATATAATATATATTAAGAATATACACATATATAATAGATCAATAAATGGAAATAAATACACCGTTCCTGGAGACGGTAGGCCGTATGAAAGCATGAACGCTGTTTTTCGTTTCCTTGTTGTATTGAATGGAATTAATTAGATGACATATATATATATATATACATAAATCCAGTAGAATTTTTATGTCATATATTTAATTATTACTTATTATATATACTTTATAATCATTCTTGAATTGTTAACATGGTAAATGAATCTCATCGCGTCGTGGAGACGATAATCCGTACGTACGCACGAGCAATGATATCGTTCCCATATTTATTGAATGGAATTGTAGTGGATGATATAATATATTAGAATAATTATTATGTTATAATAATAATATATAGTTATTTTTTACACCATTATACCCATCCAAGTAAGGTGGTGGTGGAAAAACTGATTACACCACGGCGTGGAGACGATATTCCGTACGTACGCACGCGTGGTGATTTATTTTTCCATAGGATGGATAGAATGTGAAATAGTGTTGTTTCATATTTATAATAACATATCATTATATAATTAATACTGATGTTATTACTTTATAATGAAACAACTAAATAAGATTAAGTAGAAGAAGAAATAAACTTGAAAGAGTCGGTAGTAGAGATTACCTCTTCCTCGACACACCTCTTTTAAACTTCTTCGTAGGGCACTAGAGTAAGTCTTTTGAGAAGACCATAACATCTATGATATAACTATAAAGTTTTATAAGAGGAATTGGCAGGTGTTGGTTGATATTCAAGGCTCAAAGGGGTGTAAAGAGAAAAGGGAAGGGGTGCCCTTTATATAAGGGAGGAGAGGGGCATCTTTGAAAAAACATAAAATATTATTTTATAATAAAGTCATATTCGGTTTATAATAGCTCCAAATTTATTTATTTAGAATATAAAGTGGTTATTGGTCGAAATAATCTCAACCAATAGGTTTCAGGAAAGTTTAGGTAACTATTTTAACCTTATCATTTAGAATTAACACTAAGTTACATAATTTAACTTTTACCGCGTCTTCTTGTTTTCTTACACTACATGGTTAATAAACTTACTATAACAAGACAAAAGAACCCCATGTGGTTCAATATTAATATATATATCCTTATCTAATTCATTTGGCCAAACCTTAGATTTTTTGGAATAAAATAACAATTAATAATATAATATTTATTTTAAAAACAATTTTATGTCAATTTTGACACTATTTGGTAATTGATTCTTGTGAAAATCATAACATCATGATTAGCTCGAAAATATTTACTAAAATAAATACTAACATGTCATAGTGACCTATAAAATTATTTTAATTCACAAAAAGTCTCAAATTACATTTATTTGGTTATTTATAACATCAATTATGTTAATATTTCATTAATAAGGTAATTAATGCATCATCATTGTGTCATAAATAAAATAAATTATTTAATGTATAAAAATTATAAATAAAATACCATTATGCAGGAATCATTTTTATCTTTCTAATGAATATTTATAGTCGAATTTATCTTATGTATAACCCTATATTAAAAATGTTATAGTTATTAAACATTGATTTTAACTATTTTTACTCTTCTTTAAATAAAATAATAATAAGTGTCCTAATCTAATCCAAGTGGACCTAAAGGGTAATATTTTATTTATAAGGTTGTGTTTGGTATAATTACACTTATATAATAGAATTAGGACGTGTTTTAGGGTAATAAAAATATCATTTTTACCATTAATTACCCTATTTACTTTTAACTCTGGTAAATAAAAGTAAAAACATACTATTCACCAAAAATTATTATTTTTCTTATTGAACCACATTTTAATCCTTGATATTAACTGTGTCTCTAGGATTTTCGAAATTCCACTCACAGAAGATGTAAAATTAAGTTTTATGTAAATTTTTAAACTCTCCTAGGAGGTTGGTAAAAGACGGTGAAAAGTTCAATAAAAATTTTATATGTCTAAAATTATTATAAAATGACTCAATGAATTACATTGAACTTATATAGGTATTGTGTTTCAATTTTGACCTAAAATAAATTTATATAAAATAAATAATTATTTAAATAAAAAGTTTGTTTTTAAATAGGAACCCAGTGTTTTCACTATTCATCAAAAATTGAATGTTTTCAGAAAAATACCAAAAATTAACCCTAGGCTAATTTCGATATTCCGTATCCAAAAAAGAATTCCATTTTGAAAGATAAAATTTATAAAATTTCAAAAAGTGGGTATTACTATTCATAATGGCTAGTTCATAATAATATTATAATAATATCTCGTTTAGTGAAACTTGGTATTGCGTACTACACACGCTATCGAAGAAGGTCTTGATTGCGTGTAATGAAATCCAAGTCAGGGCTGCGTGTAGCGAAATATCTATTTGGTGTTGAGTATAACACAATCAAAACTTATTTCATTTATACATTAAACAAAATCTATACTTAATGTTGCATAGAATAATTTCTACAAAACAAACTTGAAATTGTGTGCATCACGAGCCAAGAATAGTGTTGCATATACTGCAAGCTAATACGGTGTTGCGTATAGTAGAAGCTAATCTTGGTGTAGTGTATATCAAATAAATTAAAAATAATATATCTCATAAAATCTTGGGGTGTTATAGGGTAAGTGGCGAGAGATAAGATACCATCACCAATAGACCAAGAATCATGAAAGGGGAAATATAAATAGGGATAATAATTCCTTTATTTATGAATCTCATAACCATATTTAAAGAAATTATTCATAGAAAAGATTTTTTCCAACCTCAATTTCAGGATAAAACTGATTATTTTCATCACAACCTTTCTATAAAAAGTGAGCTGTGTTGATGTGATGTTGATTATATATAACTTTCTCTTCCATTTAATTAGATAAATTTGGTCTCAAAAACTCAATTTCTCTAAATTCATCCAAAACATGTTGGAGTTATACACTTTTTTCTATTAATTAATTTAGAAGGACCCATCCAAATTCTAATGTAAAAGCTATTATTGTAGGAAAAATTCAATACATGAAGTTTTTGAGCTGAATATACTTTTAAATCCATAAAATAAGATCTTATAATAACCTATAATGTTTGAATTTATCTCTCATAGAGATAATATTTTTGGGGATGATACACTTTTCTAAAACTCAACTCGGTATCTAGATCCAATTGAACACTTCCCTATAACTTTGAGGTAAACCTCATACCCCGATTATAGACAATAGAATGTGGTACCACATGAAACCTTACTAATTATTTAATGTATAAACTATAAATATGATCAATAGTGAACTTTTACCTAATGGTAATGAAGTTTTTTGACCTTGTAAGGTGACTGAGTATGACACATATAGTGTTGTGTCATTTAGATGTTTTAGGGATTTCAAACTAAAATACATGGCGATGTTCCCCCATTATCATTTTGGTATGAGTAATGGTTGTAACATCCCCTTATACTTTTGTATATGAGCCTTAACTTTCTAAAATTAATAGATAATGATAAACTATGATCCTCATCAAACATATCCTTCTTCAAATATTGTATAAATGAAAAGAACCTGGTTCATAAATCCAATCATCCCATCATAATCAATGTTGAAATCATGAAATTTTAAAAATTCTCTTAGAGTTCCCCATCTTCCTTCTATTCATATTTAATATTTACATAGATAAAAGGTTGAACACTCATTTTAGGAAGATAATATTTATCCTATTCCTTCAAGATTTCAAGATCCATACATTAAAATACTAGAAATATTAATCTTTTGTGGTCCTCATCATTGATAAGACAACATGATACTTTCAAATTATAGCATCTTTCACATTGTTTTCCTTCACATGGTGGTAATTCATAGAGTAGTCATGTTCTTTAATTAGCTCCAACCATATTATTTGGTGCATATTCAATTATTTATATGTGAATTTATACTTTTTTCTTTTATAATAAATATATATATATATATATATATATCACACTCTTATATATATATAATTCCTCTATACCATTAATGGAAAAACCCTACAACTAACTCCAAATCATGAGGCTGTCAATTATTCAAATAAAATATCAATTGAAATTATGTATAAGCTAATATAATATTATTTTTCATGAGAAATCATCCTAATACCTTCCATAATGAATCACTATAGATTAAAAAACCTTCTCCATTATAGGGTAATTTAAGAAGATGTGTATTGAAAAACAATATATTTAGTTCAATGAAATGTTTCTCGCATTCATCTTTCCAATGGAACTTGAATCCATTATTAATTAACATAGTGAGTTAAATAAAAAGTGGGGTCAAATTTTCCACAAAGTGCTAATAATATCCATCCAAACCAAGAAAACTATAGATATTAGTAATTTTTATTGGTATATGTAAATTTTTAGTAACCTCTATTTTTTAGGATTAGATGATATACACTCACTTTCTATTATATAACCTAAGAAGGAAACTTTTCAAATCCAAAATCCTCCTATTATAAACTTTTCATAATGATTTTCCTTCCTTAGGGTCATCAGAAAAATACAAAAATGATCTTCATGAACTTCCTTACTCTTTGAATACATGAGAATATCATATATAAATAATTCAACCAACTAATTAAGAAATATCTAAAAAAAATTCATTAAATCCATAAATATATTAGGGTAATCATTAAGGCCAAATGGTATCACTATAAATTCACAGTGACCATACCTTGTACAGAATGCTATCATGGGAATATCGTCATTATTAACCATTTATTGATGATATCTAGAATAATATCAATCTTGTAAATGTATTGAGTTCCATGCATTTGATCAAGAAATTAATCAATACAAGGTAGATAATTCTGGTTCATGATAATGATCTTTTTATGTTCTCAATAATCAATGTATAGTTATATTGATCCATATTTCTTCTCTAAAATGAAAAGTTTCACCACATGTTGGTGAAATTGGACGAATGAATCCCTTATTAATATTCTCTTAGTGTTTCATATTAAATTCCTACAACTCCATCAGGGGCATTATATATCAAGCATTTGAAATATATATAGAAAAACATATTAGTTCTTTTGAGAAATCAACATCACGATTTTGTGGAAGGAAAGGAAAATTCATTTGGAAAGACATAAAAAAAATCCTATACAATAGGAATATATTTTATATTTAGTCTCTCACAAACCATATATGATAAAAAACCATTTTGAACAGGAATCAATACCCATACAATGGATGTAATTTCAATCGTAAGTTCATACTTTTCATCGCACTAATAGTTGATCGTAGGATGATCCAGAATATAAAATGTGACAGAAAATAATTAAAAATTGATATGGGATTTATATAGGGAAATAAATTACATGTACAAAATAACATAAAATTAAACAAGGTAGAAAATAAAATGATTCACAAGAAGAAAATTCATTATAACATCAACCGAAGAAGCGCCATAGACATGTGATGAAATCATCGTAAAATTAAGAGTTTTTTACTGCTAACTCAACAAATAATCTTTTATTAGATGATATGATAAGATATGATTTATATATAAAATAGTGGGTATATCTAAAATCAAATAAGACATTATAATTTATATAGTTGATGGTAGGTGCACCATTCACCACATCATTATTATACTCCACATCGTTAATAGCGATCACATGTGATTTCTATTTTATAATGGGATTAAGATGTTTCTATCACTGATAATCATAATTAACCATCAAGTTTGATAATGGGTTATCATAATGCTCAAAATCATTGCATTTGAAACACTGAAGTATAAGAGGCGAATTTTGTTAATCGTTCTCTCAACTCGGATCCTTATCTAACTTCTTCCCAATAATTAGTAATTTTAATTCTTGATGACATTATATTCCACAATAAAAACATTTAACAGAAAATTTAATATAATTTATACTATTTTCCCTTCATCACATTGAGTAGTATGGAAATATCATCTTCTTCTATACATGGTTTTTAGTATTTCATTTGAATTTCAACTTTATTTTCTTATCTAAACCCTGAGAATGATGGGTAAGTCCAATATATCTTTCCAACTTGATAGAATATCAAAAAATTTATTCATAGCTATTGAATTATCTTATAAAAAATATCTTTCAGTGAATTTGTTTTAAGAAATTGATTAATTTATCAACCTTAATTTCAGGTCAGATGATAATACTAGAAGTGTACCTCACAAGTCTTCTAAAAATTTCATCATTGGTAACAACTGATTCATCAGACTTATACTTTATATAAAAGAATTATTTTTGGATTTCTATATGATTAAATTGAATAAAATAGTTATTTAATTTTATGATGTTAAACTTAGCCTCTCCACGGAGTCAATTTATTCTTATTGCCTCATATTCTTGATAATATTCGACAATTTGTCTGCTTTTACCAAAAAAATTTATATATCAAAATTGAATATTTCATTTGAAAAACACTAGAGAACAAAAAATATATATTTAGAGGTACTGATAAATTTCTAAATAACTATTGGGTAAATCAAATCACTAAATTAATGTGAAAGTTTACTCATGAAGGACTCAACAAAATTTTTTTCCATCTGTTTCTCATTTTGAACATCAACATGATTCATTGATTGAGAATGTTTTTTTCAGTAGAGAAATAATATTTTTCATTATATCACCTATAAAATTTGGTTACATTGAAATAAAATCATTTCATTATCTATCATATTTAGAATTAACACAATTCCTTTTGGTTCCACCCATTTACTAAAATGAAAAACTATTGTATGAGAAACAATAATCACATTGGTAAACCAAAATATCTTGAAACAAAATATATATGATTTATAAATCAAGAAAAACTATTTTAAATCTATGGATCCCTATGTTTAAACTAGGAAATTCATGATCATTGATAGATCTTTGGTTTGTTATACTATACATTGACCAATCCCTAGCGTCCCCACAAAATTTTTCTGATATGAGTTTTTAATGTTTAGCTAAACATTGTCCAATCATAAAATATATAGAAAAATACTTTTCATACATATTTATTCATATTATTAGATGAATAATAATTACATATCATAAATATATATTCCATAATTTATAGGTTTAGTATATTTGGATACTTGGTCACATAAAAAACTATTTCATAAGAGTTTCCCATTATTTTCTTCATAACATGCATCATTCTTAGACATATAATTACGAAAAACTTCCCTCATAACTGAGAGATTAGAAATAAATAAAATGTTTTATGAAATGATCACTAAGGTTTAGAAAAAGATATATTAATGTTCACTTAATCATAACAAGAGAATAAGTGTATATGAACATGAGCTTAACATTTGAAATATATTTCTTGTACATCATAGATCATAATATTTAGTCATGGAATAAATATTGGATGTTTATTAGATCTGACAAATAAAGTAATAAAATAACATGGTCCATGGGATAATAAAATTGGCATAAGACATGAAATTTTGGTATACATAGAAGCATATAAAATCATTTTCATAGTATTCAAGGATCATTAACAAGACTATCATAGTGGATTGGGTTCACTCCCTAAACCATCGTAGTGGTCAAGGATCAATCCCAAGAATATCATAATATATTGGGTTCACTACTAAAACCATCTAAGTATTCAAAGTTTACTCCCAAGTCTATAACAGTGGAAAAATTCCCTTACTAAAATTTTCTCACTTCCCATTACATTCTAGTTTATCTCACGAGACACATAGATTTTATAAATACATAAGTGGACTATATAATTCTGATCCCACCCATAACATAATTAAAATCCTAATAATGTGTGCCAAAATATCATAAAACATTCATCATATTAGAACCCATGAAAAAAATGTGTTTTATGAACATTTAAACATATAATAACCTATGTAAAAAGATTATTTTTATATAAATTTTAGTATTTCATCTTAAGATAATCCATTGAAAAGGAATTGGGTTCATAAAAGTATTGTTATAATTAATATAATAAATCAAGAGGAAGAATAAATATGGTATCCTTCGATCATATACTTACTAAATAATAAGTGAAATCAAGGGTTATTATATTTCATGAATATATATACCATCAAAATTTCATTAAAACATTATTGAATAGAATACCATTTCAACTTTGAAAATCACTTTTAAAAAACAATAAATTATAAAAACATTTTGGAAAAACTTTTCACTGAAAATATACTTCAATATATATAATTGAATGTTTATAGTATTGAGTGATCATAACAGTGAGGAATTCTATTCATGTTGTATAACATAAAATAAAACATTCATTTCATATTTTTTTGTTCTAAAAAGTGAAAAAGTACCTCATTCAAAAAATGAAAAGAATATTCATTTTAAACCATCTTAAAAAAATCAATCATATGAAAAAATTAATTTTAAAAATTAATTTCTAATAGAAAAATATTTTTTAAAAAATTCTCATAAAAAATGGATATGAAAGAGAAAGGATTTTCAACCAAATAGATAAATAAAGATGATTTACCACAAAAAAAATTCTTTAAGTTTATTTAGTACATAAATAAAGGAAAATAAATGGAAAAAAATTTAAAATCAATAAATAAAAATATTATTTTAAAACACATGAGTTTTTTAAGTGATATATTTTAACATTTCATCATCAAAACTTAAACATAAACAATCTTGTTAAATAATGAGATTTTAACATAAAATGTGACAACTCGGTCCCCGTGATAGCGCAGAAACCCCACCTTAACATTGTCGTCGAGTATTGGCCCGCCAAGAACCACCAGTTTCCATGCAGACATGTGGTCCCCACCCAAGGGTCCACCCACATGACTGAACTAGTCATCTGACTAATGATAATCCCCATAGTCCAACACATGTCCTTTCTAGTGTTCTTTTTCTTCACTCACACACACCCTAGAAAACTTCCCAGATGGTCACCCATCATAATCACTACTCCAATCCAAACACGCTTAACTGTGGAGTTCTAATCTGATAGGCTCCCAAAAAGGAAGGTGCACCTTATTGACATGAGTCATATCAGTTAGTCATTTAAAACTTTATCATTTTGGGGTTTTATAATCACCCCCCTTTAGAGCACAACGTCCTCGTTGTGGGCCCTACATCTCAACCCAGGTAGTGCACCACAATTAAGTCTGGGTACCACCTATGATACCAAATGTGACAAATGGGTCCCGATGACAGCCCAAACACCCCACCTTAACATGGACGTCGAGTCTTGGCCCGCCAGGAACCACCAATTTCCCTGCAGACACGTGGTCCCCACCCAAGGGTCCACCCAAATGCCTGACTGGTCATCTGACTAATGACATTCCCCACAGGCCAACACCTGTCCTTTCCAGTGTGCTTTTTCCTCACTCACACACAACCTAGGAAACTTCCCAGATGGTCACCCATCCTAATCACTAATCCAGGCCAAGTATGCTTAACTGTGGAGGTCTATTCAGACAAGCTCCCAAAAAGGAACGTGCACCTTGTTGACATGAGTCATATCATTTATTCATTTAACCCTTTATAATTCAGGGTTGTTATATTCACCCCCCCCCTTTAGAGCACAACGTCCTCATTGTGGGCCCTACATCTCAACCCAGGCAGTGCACCACACTTAAGCCTGGGTACCACCTCTGATACCAAATGTGACAACTGGGTCCCAATGATAGCCCAGACACCCCGCCTTAACATGGACGTCGAGTCTTGGCCTGCCAGGAACCACCAATTTCCCTACAGACACGTGGTCCCCACCCAAGGTTCCACCCACATGACTAAAATAGTCATCTGACTAATAACAGTCCCCACAAGCCAACACATGTCCTTTCCAGTGTGCTTTGTCCCCACTCACACACAGCCTAGGAAACTTCCCAGATAGTCACCCATCCTAATCACTACTCCAAGACAAACACGCTTAACTGTGGAGTTCTAATCAAACAGGCTCCTGAAAAGGAAGGTGCACCTTATTGACATGAGTCATATCACATAGTCATTTAACCCTTTATCATTCGTGGGTGTTACATAAAACCCTTCACACATTGGTAAAATTTTGATCATAAGATCCATGATACAAATTCACTTAAATGGATATTTCAATACACATTAAATTAAAAATAATAATTATAAAACTCATTCATGGTTAGAATATACACCACTTAAAATAAAAAATAGGTGAATATGACATGTGTCTAATAGAAATAAAACTGAGAGGAAAATCCATTACCACATGTTTGAATACTTTTTTACATGTAAATGAATATTTATTTATTATATATATATATTAAGGAACTAGTAATATAAATATAATATGAATATATGATTTAATAATAAGCTTTCATCACTTATTTATTAATAATTATTTATTAAAATCATTGTTCCATGTGATATCTGATTTTTTTCATGCATGTTTTGGTTTAATAGTTTTGTCCATGTACTTATTTCATAGTTCCACCATCCTCATAGCATTAATTATTATATAAATATAATATATAATCATTATATACATATTTAGAGGAATGCATAATATTAAAAATTGAAATATGAATTACACCATTGATAGGGACTGTAGGTCGTACAAACACATTAACACTGTTTTCAATTTTGGAAAGTTATAAAAAAAGAAATGTATATAGTAAATAAAAATTAAATAATCATAATTATATCATATATATCATATATATTCAATAAATTTATTCTTATTACCATAAAAAAAATGAAAACTGAATCATATTGTTTTGTGGAGATGGTAGTCCACACACGAACACAAGAGATGTTATTATTTTACAACAGTTTGAAAAATAATATGGTAGATATTATATTATGATGAAAATAATATAATATTTTCAACCATATAATATATAAATATTAAACCCATCTAAATAACCATCTATGAATGGTAGTTATGGAAAATAAATTGTTTCGTTGTGTGGAGACGATAAGCTGTACTTATGCACAAATGATCCTTTCACATCCCATTTGATATAAATAGGATGAATAAAAGTGTTAAATATAGTTAATAGAATTTTATTATATTTAGGAAACTTGATTTATTAATCTATGAAGAATATAATATATTTTTAAGTGGTAAAATAATACGTAAAAAATAAAGTGATTGGTTAAGGCGATTACCTACCCTTTGAATAAATTCATTCAGATCTCATCTAAATGATCCTAGGGTTTGTATCTTGGCAATAAATTGATAGTGAGGATTATAGTCATGTTAACCTCAATCAATATCTTTCCTTTTTGAATGAACCATAGTGTTGACTGCAGGGTTGTATCTCAAGGAGGTTTTAGTGTGAGTTTCAATAATGAAACTATTGTTTGAGTTATTTTTTGTAATAAAAGTAGAAATTGGGGGTTTGATTAACAGCTTGAAAATAGAATTTGAGTTAAATACTACAGTGGAAGAAAATTAAATAACAGGGTATAGAATTGACAAAATGTAATGGGCTTTCAAAATCAGATTTTAAACAGTAGTCGTGGACAAACATCACCCTCTTAGACACTCCCCTCTTCCTTGTATAAAAATATTACTCAATTTGAATTCTTAAATGCACTGCCAAGGACCCCTAGGTGAATACTCAAATGTTTTTGGACATCATATTAAAACTATAAATATTATTGTTTTTTCCACCTATAGAAGTGGTTTGGTTACTAGAATACCTTTAAGAAATCAATCCTATTTGCCACCACTATGATTAATAGCAAGACATTATAGTTAAAGATTAAATATATAATTCAGTAATGATATTTAAAAGGATAAAGGACTATCTAGAAATATCCATTGAACATTTATGTTATGAAATAAAGAAACCACATTCTTTCTAGAAATATCAGTTCAAAAGAAATTCAGATTGAAATTACACATTATGATTGAAACACAAAAAAGAGTGTCTGTTGGGTATCACCGTTCGCAACCACTTGGTGCTTAACTGTGCACCGCTTAGGTATCCAACATCATCTCTATTCCAGAAATGATGGAAAACATCTGCTTCATGATCTTGATCACCACTGTAGCAAAGGAAGTATCCGGATTGGTAGGTGGTGTTCGGTGGTGTGCACTACTATACTTCCCTTCAAGACTACCCCAAAACATCGGCAAAGGGGTGCCTTTTATAGTTCGCCCCATCGAAACATTGGGCCATATTAATTTAATTTTTTGTCTTGTTGAACGGGTCATAATGTGTACTTGGGGTACACGACATGTACCCCAGACCTGTTTTCTCCACCACATCCCATGAATATCATATGATGGTTTGACTGGTTGACTCTCTACCAGATGTGTTCTTTCTTTTCCTGGTGAGTTCTAAAGTCATGATAAGTCTCATGCAGAAAAATCCATTTGAATAGGTCATGATGTGTTCTAAAACTAAACATCGTGTGTGCGTTCAGCTTTATTTTTCCAGCTCCGCTTCTTTTCTCTAAAATCCATTGTTGTGCCACCACCTACAATCCAAGAATACATCAAACAATTAAAAATACTTAAAATACCACAGTTACATATTTTCACAATTAAGATAAAAAACATTTCATTATTCGAATAATGATGAAAGTCACATAAAATTTCATATTGGTGGGGATTAAATCCTTAAATTAGATATCAAAAATGTTGGAAATATTAGCTATATCAATTCCCCCACAATTAATATTTGGACTACAAGACAAATGAGTAGTAAATAGTCCAATTCAAAAGGCATACCATGTAGTTTACCAATTTATCTCAAAGAATTAGAAGATATAATTCCTCATTAAAAACAAAAATTTTCAAACTCTTGATTCAGATCATTCAATCCATTTCCACATCCTTTCTCCTCTTATGCACACAACACACTTACCTCCCATTTATTTTCTCTCAACACATGAAAATGGATTTTTGAAAAGGCTATTCTCATTCCATCACATACAAGAATAACCATAGGATTGATAAATTTCTACATTTCTACATGATGTGAACTAAGAACATTTGATTACCATGAGGACTTTTACAAGGTTATTTTGTGGCATGGGGTTGGTAGGTTTCAAATGTTAAATATTTTGAAGCTGAAAGGGAGGGTTTGGCTCTTTTTGAAAAAAATTCAATATTATAATTATCACTCAAGTATGGTATCCTCTATACTCTCCTCCAATGAAAATCAGCATTGATCAGCTTTTTCCTATCCCATTCCATCAATATTTTAGCAGCATAAATGACATTTTTTTCTTCTTTTTTTCATCTGAAATTTCGAGATAGGGCACAACTTCTTTCCATTACAAGCTCTGAATAGGCACAACTCAATTTAATTTGAGATATTTATAGGGGCACAACTCTCAGAAATGTATGTTCCAGAAGAAAATGTATCTCATCAAAGTTTGAATATCCACCCAAATTAGTATCAAATTAGATAGTACATCTCAAGTAATCCCCCCCCGCAAACTTATGTTCAACAAGATCATGCATTAAAACATCCAAAGTAGGTTGTAAAGGGTAATCTGGCTTGAAATGTGGCTAACCGAATAGGTTGTACATGGATACTAAGGGCTTATGAAATTTCAAATGTATAAGGGAGGCAAAAATACCTATGATGAACAAGAAAAAGGGGGGATTTAAAATCCAATCAAATGAATCAATCATTTTAATCACAAGTATCTAAACCCTCAAGTTTTGAGAGAAATAGCCCAAGTTCTGGTTGAGATAAACATTTACTGGTTCTCTCAAGAAAAGAGTTGAATGTGTAGAAGATATCAATATAGGGTTCATAGGCCTCACAGGAATGGAAATTTCAAAATTAAAGACAGTGATAGGTGGCATGAGATTCAAAAAATAGAGTTATTTTAAAGAAGTTTCCACGTTTTTGAACTTAAGATAGTGCAATTTCTAGCATTCATTTATGTTCAGTTTCAATGTATTAATTGGTCCACTCCATGGTATGAGCTTTAAATTTTTTTCATGGAATTTCAAAAACAAAATTTGAAATAAAATGCACAAAATTTGAAATAAAAATGCACAAAATTTGAAAATGATGAAAATAAACACACTTAAAAAATTGAAGGAACAAATTAAAAACAAAATATTTCATAGGAAAGCACACAAAATCATAATATACCCATCTTTGTGCCTCCCCCACACTTATCTGTGGAATGTACTCATTGTTTAGTAAATTTATATGAGAATAAAATTCATGAAATTAAAGACATAATAGAAATAAGTTAGAAGAAGAAACACAACCTAAAATCAATTATATTCCACTTATTGAAGTTGAAAATCATCCCTCAGAGGATCATGAAAATTTCCTTGAATCAGCTTCAGCCTGTGGCTGTTGATTGTTAATGGTGTCTGTTTTTCTGGATTTTTAACTTGTATTGCACCAAAAGGAAAAACATGAGTATCAAAAAATAGTCTAGAACATTTGGAACAAAATTTACTTGGGAATAAACACAATATGGAATTGAAGAGAAGAACATTGTCACCCAAAATGATGTTTTTGTTAAGAATTATTCCATTATGAAAGGATTTGGTTCTCTATTTTTATAATCTGGATCTTCATATGCATTTTTTCTGAGTTCCCCTAGATCTCACAAACAATATTTTAATTATTTTTAAGTAGAAAACATATTCATGTTAAATGTTTTGATAGACCAAAAATAATTGTGTTCTAACTCAAATGGCTAGTGGAAGACCTTTCCATAGACCAATCTAAATGGTGACATACGAATCAAAGTTTTGAAGGACATCCTGTAGGCCTAGAGAGAATCATCAAGTCTCAAACTCCAGACCATTCTATTTGGGTTCACAGTTTTTTTCTAGAATTGTTTGATCTGTATGTTTTATAACTAAACCATTCCGTTTTTGTGTGGATGATAGGGCGTAGAGAAATTATGATGAACTGCATATTTCTTCAAAAGAGTTTCCAAAGTCCTATTAAAAAAATGGATACCTTGATTTGTAATCAGAAACTTTGGGAATCCAAACATTGAAAATAAATTTCCATTAAAAAATCTGGAAACAATTTTTGCATAATTTTTCTTATGGGAATAACCTCTACCCACATGGAAAGATAATCAAAAGCAATAAATATGTAAATATATCAAAAATAATTGTTAAAGGCCACATGAAATCCATTCACCATAAATTAAATACATAACAAAATAGGAGAGGTATTTGTGGAATCTCATTCCGTTTGGAAAAGATTCCTTGTAATTAAAAATTTATACAGGTTCTACAGAATTCAAAAGGCATCTCTAAAGATGTTGGGATAGTATAAACTAGAATCAAACACTTTTTTTCTATTCCCTGTGGGCCAAATATTCCTACGAAGTTTGAAGTGTAATAAAAATTTAGGATGTATTGAAATTTATAATTTGGAATGCATCTCCGAATCATTTGATCACTACCAATGTTTTACAAGTAAAGATCATTCCAAATGCATTTCTTTGAATCACTCACCAGTTTATCAATTTTTTTCTTGAAAAACTAGTGGGGAAGTTCATCAGAAGCCAAATAGTTTACATTATTAGAAAAACATGGTCTTTCACTTTGATAATCAAACAACTCATCGTCTGGAAAGGTTTCATTTATTGGTGGATAAAGCTGATGTTTTTCATTTAAAATAGATGATATCCTACTCATATGATTAGAAAAAATGTTCTCAACTCATTTTTTATCCTTTATTTCAACATAAAATTCTTACAACAATAAGATACATCTCAATAGTCTTGGTATTGCATCATATTTCTTCATCAGAAATATGACTGTGGTGTGAACTATGAAAACCATCACCTTGGAGCCGAGCAGGTAGCATCTAAATTTTTCTAAGGAAAATTCAAAATCCAACAATTCCTTCTCAGTTGTTTTATTGTTTAACTGGGATGATTTAAAGATCTTGAGCCATAAGAAATCACATGAGATTTCTTATCCAACCATTTAATTAACACTGCCCCAAGAGAAAATTCAGATGCGTTAGTCATTATTTTAAAGGGAATGTCTCATTTGTGTGGTTGAACAATGGGTGGGGTTATTATATTTATTTTTTCAGTTCATGGAAGGCCTATTTACAATTTTCATCAAGGAAAAATGTGACCATTTTTTGGTAAAATAATGATAATGGAAGTGTGGCCTTACTAAAATCCTTAATGAACTGCCTATAAAAATCTGCATGTCCAAGTAAGTATCTTACATATATAACTATTTTTAGATATATTAATGAATAAATGACCTCATCTTTAGATTGATCGACTTGGATTCCATTGCAGGACACAACATGGGCATGAATAATTATCTTACCAACAATGTAATGAAATTTTTTATAATTGAGAACAATATTATTTTCAATTCATGTTTTCAGAACATGTGTAATGATTTTCAAACAACTTTCAAATGATGAGGCCTAGACAGTGAATTTTTATATAGAAACTTCCATGCACATTTCAATAAATTCAGAGAAGATTCTCATCATACACCATTGAAACGTTTTGGGAGCATTACACAGACTGAAGGGAATCCATCTATATGAAAAGTTCTAAAGGGTTAGGTGAAGGTGGTTTTCTCTTGATCCTCCAGTAAAATGTGAATTCGTAAATACACAGATAATCCCTCATGAAAATAATAATAGGTTTGGCTAGCGAATCATTCAAGGACATGATCAAAGATTGGTAGTGGGTAGTAGTCTTTACTTTTAACCTGATTGAGATTCCTGTAATCAATGGACATCCTCTATTTATTTGGAAGCCTCACAGGGACATGCTTACCAAATTGATTTATTGAAATTCTAAAGACACTTTTATTAGGAACAACATGGACTGGACTTACCCATTGACTGTCAGATATGGGAAAAGTAATTCCAACAGCAAGCAGAGTGGTGACTTCTTTTTAAAAAAGCTCCAATTGTGTTGGGTTTAACCTCCTTTGAAATTTTCTCATGGGATTAGAATTCTCCTCTAGTAGAATTCTGTGCATGAAAACTGAGGGACTGATTTCAGTTAGATTGGAGAGAGTCCATCCTATGGATTCCTTTGGGGACTTAAGGACTTCCAACAATTTGTTCTCCTCGTTTCTTAAAAACACAATTAGGATGATTATTGGGAATTATTTATTCTCCACTAAGAAAGAATACGTGAGGTTTCCTAGAAGGTGTTTCAATTCTATCTTAGGTGGGTTGGTTCCATTGATCACAAGGAACTTGTCAGAAGTTATATTTTTTAGTGAAGCTCCAAGTTCATTATGCAGATCTCCTTCTATGATCTCAAGACATGTTTCATGTGAAAAATTGGAAAATTCGCTAGGGATACCACTAACTAGTTTTGTGGTTTATATAAATTCATCTTTATTAATGCTTAGATATTTAGTGTCAACATCACAAGATTCTTCACAGTCTTCAATTTGAACTGCTTTATGACCAGAAGTTGTCTTAGACAAGTTTCCTTCTTTCAAATAATAAGTGGGTATTTTATCAAAGAAAAAATTAGGTAACATGTAAGAGGAAAACCAATCAACCATGTATATTTTTGGAGATTAATGATCCTCCACTGGGTGTTTCAATAAATAATTTTTTTTTAAATGAACAATATCTCCTCCATATTTCAGTGAACGTGTTCCTTTGTGAACATTGATGATCACTTTTTCCATTTTCAAAAATGATATCCCCTAAATGAGGAGAGACTGTGTGCTGAACCAAATCATCTCACTTATCCAAAACATTGAATTAAATAGTAAAACAATGTATCACACCTAGATAATAATGTCCTTTATTACTCTAGCAGGTTTGGTGTTACTTCGGTTGGAAAATTGAATAATAATTCCAGAGGGTTTCAAATCTAAAAACCTAAGAGATGAGTAGAATAAATGTGGAATGATAATGATAGAGTCTCTTAAATCTAGCATGAAGTCTTTGAATTCACATTTCCCAATGTTTTAGGGAATTTTAAATGTTCTGGGGTCTTTGCACTTGACAGGTAGGGCATGTTGAATCATAGATGAACCTTTCCTCACTATGTTTACTTTTTAAACTCCTTTGAAATTTGCTTTTTTGGCACAAATATCTTCTATAAACATATCATACCTTAGGATTTGTTTCATTGTAGAATGAAAAGGTATGTTGAATGGAACCTTATTGAATGTTTCTATAACCTCCTTATCCAACTCTTTTTCTACAGTTGAATTTGGTGGTGGTTCACACCTTGGGTAAGGCATTGGAGGTTTGAACGTTTATAATTTAATTTAAGTATGGTTTGGGGAAAAGGGACCATACATCCTATTCAAATCATTCCTTGTTCGTTAAAAAAATATTTTTTTCTACTGAATTTGTGTTTCTATCAACTTCCAATTTTTCATAATTTTTATTAGGGGTTGGATAAACATTATTTGCACCAGGATTGAAATTCTCTGTTTAAGGGTTATTCAATTTTGTGCCACTACATAGTTTAATTTCACTCAAATTTTCCTTTATAATAAATCTTGGATTTACATGAGGTTGTGAGGTAAAACATCCACTCTTTTGATTTTTCAAGGAACTGAGATCAGTGGAAAGTTGGCACATTTGAGTCATCAAGGTATTCAAGATGTGTTTTTGTTGTTTATCAGTCTCTTAAAGGTTTTTGTCTGATTATTGAGTGGAGGAGTAGGCTAAAAGTTACTTCCACAATGAGTATTGGAATGATCATTAAAATATCATGTTTGAGAATTACTTTATTATCCTTCATAGAATCCTATTGGTTGTTCAGGCTAATGAAATATTTCATTTGATTTGTTGTTCCATCTCTGATTTAAATTTTGTTTGTTTTGATATATAATTTGTTGGTTTTATTGAAATGGTGTTATAGGGAAAATTGCATTGTAGTTCTCAAGAGACTCTCTCATTTGTGAGAATTAGTCATAGAAATGATCATTTGAAGAACAAAACCCATAGTGGACTTACAGTTGTAATGCTGCTTCAGGTTTGGGTTGTGTTAGTGGGGTTTTAAATAGAATTAGTGGCCTCAAAATGGTAGTAATATCACATAGTAGACATGTAATTGTGTTGTTTTCAGGACAAAGTATAAGGAATTATTGTGCATATTTTACATGAAGAAGGTCACTTATTCCAAATTTTTGGTCACATTTTGCCATATTTACTATTAGAATCCTAACAGTAGCTGGTGTCTTATCAACTAAAGATCTTCCTGGAGCAGCATCAATCATGCTTCTATCAGTAAGACACAATCCATAATAGAAATATTGAATCAGAAGTTGGTCACTGATTTGATTATGGGGGAAGATAAAGCAAATTCATTTGAAAAATTCCCAGTACTCATGAAACATCTCTCCTTTGTTTTGTATGATTCCACAAAATCTCCTTTTGAATTGAATCTATTCATGAGGCAGGGAACAATTTTCAATAAAAAATTTCTTCAATTCATTCTAATATCTAATCAGGGATGAATGGGAGTAGAATAACTATTCCTTAGAAAAACCTTCTAATGAAAAGGGAAATGACCTCAATTTCATTTGAATGGCATCGATTCCATGAGGTCTCATGTTTATGCAATGATTACTGAATTCACAAAGGTGTTTGTGTGGGTCTTCTCTAGGAAAACCATTGGAAGTTGATGGATGAAACCAGATTTAATTTCAAATTTCATAGGTAGTTCGGGATATTCCATAAGATTCTATTTGTTTATTTATAGGATGAATCCAATTCCATTATGGTTCGGTTTTCAATCATTGTGATTTTAGTTTCGACCAAATTCTTTCTAGGTGTACTAGTGGACGATTCACAACTTTGGATAAGGGGATTATTGGAATCTCTAACCAGAGAGTGAAAATTTTTATCTATTTCATGGTCTAAATGAAAAAAATTGTGGTTAGTGTTCTGGTTCTCATAAAAACTAAAAAAAGGATATTCTACTCAAGAAATCTCCCCTGCAACAGCACCAGTTGATAGTGAGGTTCTCAGTCACGTTAACCTCAATCAATATTTTCCCATTTTGAATGCAGCACAGTGGTGACTGCAGGGTTGTCTCTCGAGGAGTTTGTAGTTTGAGTTGCAATATTGTCACTATTGTTTGTGTTATTTTTGAAAAAAAGATGAAATATGGGTTTTTATTAACATATTTAAAATAGAATTTTAATTAAACACTAAAGTGAAGTAAAATTGAAGAATAAGGAAGAAAATTTATAGAATATAAAGGGGTTTGAAAATAATATTTAAAAAAGCATTCATGAAAAACATCACCCTATTGAACACTCCCCACTTCCTTGTATAAAAACATTGGTCAATTTTAATTCCTAAATACACCCCAAGGACCCCTAGGTGAACAATAGATTTTTTTCGGACATCATATCAAAACCATTAATACGATTGTTGTTCCACCTATAGAAGTGGCTCAGTTACTTAGAGACCTCCATGCAATCAATCCTAATTGGCACCACTATGCTCAATGGAATGACCTTTCCATTAATGTTTAAATAGTGAAGTCAATAATGAAAAATTATAGGTTGAATGACTATCCTGAAAAATTCATTGAGCATATATTTTATGAAATAAAGAAACCACAATCATTCAAGAAATATGAGTTCAAAAAAATTCAGAGAGAAATTACACATTATGATCAAAACTCAGAAAAGAGAGTCTGTCAGGTTTCAATTCCTGCAACAACTATGTGCTTAGCCCTGCATCTCTCAGGTAGCCAACATCATCTCCTTTCCGGCATCGATTAAAAACATCTCTTTCATGAGCTTTATCTCCACTACCATAATGGAAGGCTCTGGATTGGATGGAGGGCATTTGGTGGTGTGCAATGCTCTATGTCGCTTCTAGACTACCCCAAAATAGCGGCCAAAGGGTTTAATTTATAGGAATCACCATTTAAACATCAGTACACCTTTATTTTATTTTATTTTCTATGCGTTTATCGGGTCACGATGTGTAATTGGGGTACACGATGTGTACTCTAGATCCATTTTCTCCACCGCGTCCCTTGAATCTCATACGCTAGTTTGTCTGGTTAGCCCACTATATGATGTGTACTAAGAGTAAACATAATTTAATTTTTTTTCATGGTGTGTTCTAAAGTCATGAAATCTCTCACGCAACAATATCCATTTGAATAGGTCACGACGTGTACTGACAGTACACGTCGTGTATGCGTTCTGATTCAGTTTTCCAGCTCCGCTTCTTTTCTCCAGAATCCATTATCACGCCACAACCTATAATCCTAGAATAAATCAGACAATTAAAGATACATAAATGTCAAAAAATATTGAATTTTCACAATTATGCTAAAAAACCTTTCATTATTCAAATAATGATGAAATTTACATAAAATGTCAAATTGTTGGGGTTTAAATCATTAAATTAGATATGAAAAATATTTGAAATATTATCTCTATGAATTCCCCCATACTTAACATTTCGACTCCTGAAAAAATTATTAGTAAATAACCAAATTTAAAACACATACCAATAGATTTTACCAATTTATCATAAAGAATAAAAGCATATCATTCCTCATTAAAAATAAACATTTCAAATTCTCTGTTTAGATCATTCAATCCATTTTAAAAAAATTTCTCCTTTGATGCACACAAAATACATTCCTCTCATTTATTTTCTCTCAATACACGAAAATAGATTTTTAAAAATCCATTTATAATCCCAAGAAATGAAAGAATTACCATATTCTTGATAAATTTATACATCTCCACCCGATGTGAACCAAGAACATGTGATTTTCATAAGGAATTTTACAAGGTCTTTCTGTGGCTTGGGGTTGGTATGTTTCAAATGTCAAAAATTCAGACACTAAATAGGTAGGGTTCATATATTTTTTAATAAAAAATGCATGATTCTAATTATCACTCAAGTATGTATTCGTCCATACTCTCCTCCGATGAAAATAAGCTCCAGTCTTATTTTTTACATCCCATTTCATTAATATTTCTATAGTAGATATGAAATTTTTTTCTTCTCTTTTTTTCATAAACCAATAAATAGATCACACATGCCTTCCATTACGAGCTCAGAATAGGCACAACTCCATTTCATTTGAGATATCCATATGAGCACAACTCTTAGCAATGTATATTCCAATAGAAAATGTATCTCATCAATGTTTGAATCTCCTCCCAAAGTAGCATCAAATGAGATAGTACATCACAATTCATCCCCCCATACATACGTTCAACTAGATCATGCATTTAAACTTTTAGAGCAGGTTAGAAAGGGAAATATGGCTTGGAATGTGGCTAACCTAATGAGATATACAAGGAAACTAAGGGTTAAATAAAGATCAACTATGCAAGGAAGGAAAAAATACCAATGTTGAACATTAAAAAAAGGGGCTACAAAATCAAATCAAATGCCTCAATCGTTTTAATCACAAGTATCCCAGCCCTCAAGTTTTGACAAAAAAAGATCATTTTCAGGTTCAAACTAACATGGTTTGTTTCTCTCAATAAAAATAGGTGGATATGAATAATATATCTATATAGGGTTCATTGGACCCACATTAATTGTAATTTACAAATTAAATACAGTGATATGTGGCTTGAGATTCAAAAAACAGAGGTCTTTTCAAGAATTTTTCAAATTTTAGAACTTGAGATGGTATAATTTTCAGTATTCATTTATGTTCAATCTTAAAGGATTAGTTGGTCAACTCCTTGGTATAATATTTAAAATTTGTTTACGGAATTTCAAAAACAAAATTTGAAATAAAACACCCAAAATTTGAATGAAAAATGTATAGAATTTGAAAAAATGAAAATAAACACAATAAAAAAATGGAATGGAAAATTTGAAAACAAAATATTTCAAAAAAACTCACACAAAATTCTAATCTAAACATTATTTTTTCTCCCCCCACACTTATTCTTTGAAATGTACTCATTGGGAAGAAAATTTATATCAAAATTATATTCATGAAATTAAATACATATAAAAAATAAATGAGAAGGAAAAACACATCCTAGAATAAATTTTATTCCATGTCTTGAAGTTGGATATCCTCCTCTGGAGGATCTTGAAAATTTTATCAAAATAGCTTCATCCTATGTTAGTTGACCGCGAATGGTG
This sequence comes from Viscum album, assembly GCA_963277665.1. Classification (NCBI taxonomy): domain Eukaryota; kingdom Viridiplantae; phylum Streptophyta; class Magnoliopsida; order Santalales; family Viscaceae; genus Viscum; species Viscum album. The sequence continues at coordinate 1,208,122,065 of OY728143.1, read as the reverse complement.
TCCCTTTTTCTAGATCTTTAATCTGTATTGCATCAAAAGGAAAAACATGAGTAACATGAAATGGTATAGATCATTTAGATTGAAATTTACCTGGTAAAAACTTCAATATTGCCTCGAATAGTAGAACATTGTCTCCCTCCTAGAATTTCTTTTGTTGAGATTAATTCCATCATAGAAGGATTTGGTTATCTCTTTCTACAATGTGGAACTTTCATATGCATTGTTTCTTAGTTCCTCCAACTCCTACAAAAAATATTTTTTCTCTTTTCCAATAGAAAATAGATTCATGTTAAATGTTTTGACAGTCCAAAAAGATTTGTGTTCGAACTCAACTGGAAGGTGAAATGCCTCTCCGTAGACCAATATAAATTTTGAAATGCCTATTGAAGTTTTTAAGGCTATCCTGTAGGCCCAGAGAGCATAATCAAGTATAAAACTCTAGTCTTTTCTTTTTGGGTTCCTGTTTTTTTTCTAGAATTTTTTTGATCACTTATTTGCGGATGATAGGGAATAGAGACCTTGTAAAGAACTATATATTTAATCAAAAGAGTTTCCAAATACCTTTTCTAAAAACGGGTACCTTGATCTTTAATAAAAAACTTCGGTAATCCAAACCTTGAAAATAAACATCCTTTCAGCAATTGGACACAATTTTAGCATCGTCTATTCTTGTATGAATAGACTCTACCCACATGGACACATAATCAATAGTAATAATGATGTAAAGATATCCCAAGTAATTGAGAAAATTCTATATAAAATCCGTTTCCGAGACATAAAATGCATCAAAAAATAGAAGAGGTATTTATGAAATCTCATTTAGTTTGGAAATGTTCCCTTAGAATTGACAATTTCTACAGGTTCAAAAAAATTCAACAGAATCTCTGAAGATGGTGGGCCAGTATAAACTATAACAAATCACTTTTTTGTTGTTCATTGTGAGCCTAAGTGTCCTCCACAATTCAAAATGTGAAAAAATGTAGTATGGAATAAAATTCATAATTTGGAATGCATCTCCGAATCATTTTATCACTACCAATATTCCACAAGTAAGGATCATCCCAAATGCATTTATTTGAATCAATTTTCAGTTTATCAATTGTTCTTGTAAAATGAGTGGGGAAGTTCATCATAAGCCAAATAGTTAACAATATTAGCTAACTATGGTCCTTCACTTTGATAAGAAATCAAATCATCATATGGAAAAGATTACTTGATTGGTGGATAGATCACAAGTTTTTTCATTTGAAATAGATGGCGTCCTACTCAAATGATCATAAATAAGGTTCTCAAGTCCTTTCTTATCCTTTATTTCAACATTAAAATTTTTAAATAGACATATCCATCTCAAAAGTCTTGTCTTTTCATTATGTATCTTCAAAAAAAATCTGATTTCGGAGTGATTTGTAAAAACAATAACCTTGGATCCCAGCATGTAGCATCAAAATTTGTCTAAGGAAAACCCAATATCCAATAGTTCATTCTCAATTGTTGTGTAGTTTGACTGTGTCTGATCTAATGTTTTTGAGGAATAATAAATCACTTGATACTTATTTTCCAACCATTTAATTAACATTTACCCAATAGGAAATTTAGATGCATCAGTTATGATTTCAAAGGAAACATCTCATTTGGGTGGTTGAAAAATGGGTGGGGTTATTATCTTTTGTTTCTGATCATGGAAGGTCTGTTTAAAATTTTCATCAATGAAAACTGTGGTATATTTTTGGAGAAATCTTGACAATGTATGTGCGAACATGTTAAGTAATTAATAAATCACCTGTAAAAACCAACATGACCAAGTAACATTCTCACATATCTAACTATTTTTGGGTATAGTAAATAAGAAATGAACTCAACATTAGATTGATCGCCTTAGATTCCATCGTAGGAAATAACAAGAACAAGAACAATGCCCTTACCAACCATGAAATATAATTTCTCATAATTGAGAACAGGGTTCTTGACAATGTATGTGCCAATATTTTCATATAACTATTAAATCATGAGCCATAGACAGTGAAGTCATACATAAAAACTTCCATGAATGTTCTAGAAAATTTAGAGAAGATTCCCATGATACACCTTTGAAATGTTTCGGGACCATTACACATACTGAAGGGAATCCTTCTATATGAAAAGGTTTCTAAGGGGTAGGTAAATGTGGGTTTCTCTTGATCCTATGGTTAAATATGAATTTGAAAATACCCAGATAACCCATCAAGAAATCAATAATGGGTTTTCCCAGTTAAACATTCAAGTACTTGATCAAGGAATGGCTGTGGGAAGTGGTCTTTCCTTGAAACTATATTGAGCTTCCTGCAATCAATGCACATCGTCCATTTATTTGGAATCCTCAAAGAGACACTCTTACCAAATTCATTTCATGAAATTATAAATACACTTTTCTTAAGATCAACATGTAGTGGATTTAACCATTGACTTTCAGATATGGGAAAAATAATTCTAGCAGCCAGCAGAGTGGTAAATTCTTTTTTGAAAACCTCCAAATGTGTTGGGTTCAATATAATTTTAAATTGTCTCACTTGTTTAGAATTCTCTACTAGTATAATTATATGCATGAAAACTGAGGTAATGATTCCTTTTTGATCAGAGAGAGTCCACCCTATGGATTCCATGTGGGATTTGAGCACTTCCAACAACTTGTTCTCCTGATTTCTTGAAAACTATTTTGAGATGATGACTAGGAATTGTTTATTCTCCCTTAAGAAGGCATAATTGAGGTTATTCAAAAGGGATTTAAATTCTATCTCAGGTGGAGTGGTTTCATTGACTATAGGGAATTTAACTAAAGTTATATTGTTCAGAGAATCTCTATGTTCATCATGGAGATCTCCTTCCATGATCTCAAGACCTGTTTCATGTGAAAAAATGGAAACTTCTCAAGAGATATAAAAAATAGGTTCACTGGTTTCAAGAAACTGATCTTCATTAATGCTCAAATATTTAGTCTCAACATTCCAAAACTCTTTACAGTCTTCAATTTCAACCTCTTTCAAAATCGGTCATAGATATGTTTCCATCTTTCAAATCATTAGCACGTATTTCATCATAAGAAAAAACATGTAACATGTTAGAGGAAAAAAACGATAATGTTTACTTATGGAGTTGAATGATCATCAACTAGGTGTTTCATTGAATGAATAATGATGAAATGAACAACATCTCCTCCAAATTCTAGCGAAAAGTTTCCTTTGTGAACATTTATGATCACTTTTGTCATTTTTAAAAATGGTATCCCCAAGAAGAGGGGATCATGTGTTCTAAACCGATCATCTTCCATGTCTAAAACATAGATGTCAACAGGAAAAATCATATCTCACACTTGGAAAATAACATCCTCTACAACTCCAGCATGTTTGGTGGTACTTCAGTTGGAAAGTTGAATGGTAATTCTAGAGGGTTTCAAATCTCCAACCTGAAGAGATGAGTAGACAGAATGTGGCATGAAATTGATGGAAGATCCTAAATCTACCATGAAATATTTGAATTCATAATTTCTAATGGTGTTGGGAATGGTAAATTTTCATGGGTATAATCATTTAATAGGTAGGGAATATTGAATCTTGGTTGAAAATTTCCTTACTACATTTAGTTTTTCACCTTCTTTTAACTTTCTTTTGTCGGTACACATGTCTCCCAGAAACTTAGCATACCTTAGGGTTTTTTAATAGTATCATTTAAAGGTATTTTGACATTAATTTCATTTAATATTTTCATAACCTCTTTATCCAACTCTCTTTCAACACTTTACTTTGGTGGTGGTTCACACCTTGGGAAAGGCAGTGGAGGTTTGAATGATTCTGAGGTAATCAGAGTATGGTTTGGGGAAACATAAAGACCAGACATTCTCTTCCAATCATTCATTGTTCATTAAATTAAGATTTTTTCGATTGATTTTTTTTTCTATCAAATTTCTATTTTTCATCAAGGGCAGGATCAATAGTATCTGTAGCAGGATTTATGCTATTAGTTTGAGGGCCATTCAATTTTGTGCCACTCCTATTTTCAATTGCACTCACAATTCCTTTTCTAGTATCTCTGAGGTTTACTTGAGTTTGTGAGGGAAAACTTCCACTCTTTTTATTTTTCAAGTAACTAAAATTAGACGAAATTTGGTACATTTGAGTCATCAAGGTATTCGAGATGTTGTTTTGTTGGTTGTATGCCTCTTCAAGGATTTTCTATGATATTTGAGTGGAATGAGTAGGTTGAAAGTTTCTTCTAGAATGAGTATTGGATTTCTCATTGAAATATCTTGGTTGATAATTACTTTATAGTCCTTGGAAGAAGCCTCTTGGTTGGTTAGGCTGATGAAATCTTTCATTTGTGTTTTTGTTCCATCCATGATTGAAATTTTGGTTGTTTTGAAAAGGACTTTGTTGGTTTGGTTGAAATGGTCTTCCAGGAAAAACTACATTGCAGTTCTTAGAAGGATCTTGCATTTATGGTAATTGGTCAATGAAAAGTTCATTCAAAGAAAAAATACCAAAGTGGACTTGAAGTTATAATACTACTACAGGTTTGGGTTTGGTCAGTGGGGAGTTAGACAACATCATTGACCTCACCATAGTGGAAAGATCTGATAGTTGACTTGAAATTGTGTTGTTTTCAGAACTAAGAGTATGGAATTCTTGTCCATAATTGACATGAGTAAGGACTCTTGTTCCGAGTTTTTGGAAATTTTGGGCCATGTTTTCGATTAGAATCCCAGCAGAAGCTAGGGTCTTATCGACTAAAGTTCCTCCCACTGCAGCATAGATCATGCTTCTATCAGTAAGACACAATACCTTATAGAAATATTGAATCAAAAGTTGGTCACTGATGTGATTATGGGGGAATCTAAATTATAGTCTTTAGAAACATTCCTAGTACTCATACAACATCGATCTTTGGGTTTTATAATTCCACAAATCTTCTTTTGAATTGAAGATGTTCTTGAGGTAGGGAAAAAATTTCAAAGAAAATATTCCATAACTCATTATAATCTATAATAAAGGTTGAATGGTAATAGAAGAACCATTACATAGAAACTCCTTCTATATAAAAGGGAAAGAAACTCAATTTCTGTTGATTGGAATTTATTCCATGAGGATTCATGTTTACCCAAATGTAACTGAATTCTTGAAGGTGTTTATGTGGGCCTTCTCCAGGAAACCCATTGAACTTTGGTACTAAGTGGATAAAACTGGATTTAATTTCAAACCCCACAGGTGCTTTGAGATATTCAATAACATTCTCTTTGTTTTCATCATACGAGGAAGCCAATTAATTTAGGGTTTGGATTTAATCCATTAAGATTTTGGTTTTGACCACATTCCTACTAGGTATACTAGTGGATGATTCATAACATGGGAAAGGTGGATTATTAGAAGCTCTAACCCTAGAGTAAATTTTTTATATATTTTAGGGTCTAAAGAAATAAAGTTTTGGTTATAGTTTCAGGTTATAAAAAAACTAAAAAAAATAAAATCAACTCAAGAAACCTCCCCAGCAATAGAGATAATTGATAGTGATGTTTTAAGTCACATTTACATCAATCAATATTTTCCCCTTTTGAATGCAACGACCATAGGGTTTCCTCTCGAGGAAGTTGTAGTGTGAGCTTCAATACTGTCACTATTTTTGAGTTAAATTTTCAAAAAAAGTTTAAATTGGGTGTTTGATTAATATCTTGAAAATAAAATTTTAATTAAATACTATAGTGAAATAAAATTGAAGAAGAAGGAATAGAAATGATAGAATATAATGGGTTTTGAAAATCATATTTAAAACAGCAATTGTAGTAAAACTTTATCCTCTAGGACACTCCATTATTCCTTTTATAAAAATATTTTTAAATTTTATTTCCTAAATTCACCCCAATAACCCCCAAGTGAACACTCAAACTTGTTCAAACATCTTGTCAAAACCATAGATACGATTGTTATTCCACCTATAGAAGTGGTTTGGTTACTTAGAGATCTCTAAGAAATAAATCTTAATTGGCACCATTATATTCAATGGAAATACATTTCAATTAATGTTTAATTAGAGAATTCAATAATGCCACTTCATAGTTTGAATGACTATCTAGAAAAATCGATTGAATATATATTTTATAAAATAAATCCACCTCATTCATTCAAGTAATACGAGTTCAAAAGAAATTCAAAGAAAAATTACACATTAGGATCAAAACACAAAAAAGAGTGTCCATCAGATGTCGCTTTCCGCAACCACTTGGTGCTTATCAATGCATCTCTCGGGTAGTCAGCATCATCTCCATTCCGACATCGATGGAAAATATCTCCATTATGATCTTGATTTCCACTGTGGTGAAGTAAGGATCCGAATTAGCTAGAGGGTTTTCGGTGGTGTGCACTCCTCTATGTCCCTTCCAGACTACCCAAAAAAATGGCATAGGGGTGAAATTTATAGGAAGCCTCTTCAAAACATCATTCTGTGTTAATTTTACTTTTTTTTACACGTTGATTGGGTCATGACGTGTACTTTAGGTACACTAAGTGTACCCTAGATCCATTTTCTCCACCACATCCCATGAATATTTTATACTGGTTTGAATGGTTGACTCAATACATGGTGTTTAATTTCTTTTCATGATGTGTTCTGATGTCATGATATGTTTCACATGGAAAAATCCATTTGAATAGGTCATGATGTGTACTGACAGTACACATCGTGTATGTGTTCTGCTTCTGTTTTCCAGCTCCAATTATTTTCTACAAAATCCATTTTCACGCTGCGACCTGCAATTTTAGAATACATCAGAAAATTAGAAATACTTAGAAGTCTAAAATTACAACTTTTTCAGAATTAATTTAAAAAAATTTCATTACATCAATGATGATGAAATTCACCAAAAATGTCAAAGGGTGGGGTTTAAATACTTAAATTAGATTTGAAAAAAATGGAAATATTAACTCTATCATACATGAACTTATAAACTATATATAAAGAAATTTAAAATGGATATTTTATGGGTATGGATAGGCTAGAAGGATCAAAGTGTTGTGAAGAATAAAAGGGAGATCTTCCTTTTTATAATTAAGGGGAAGGGAATCTTGAACTTTCATCTAAGGTTAAAATATAATAAAGTAATTATATAGCCATAATTACTAAAAAACATCAGCGATTTAAATATAATATAGAATTTTTTTCAATATCATTAACCAATAAAATTTCAATAGGTTTTTGTAGAGTTTTAAACCTTATATTTAAGTTTAACCACTTTGTTAATTTTTTTTACCATAACCATATTAACAACTTTTAAAACATATAGGGTTAATAATGATAAGTTAAAAGGAATAGTGACTCATAAGAAGACAATGGATGATTTTTCACTCATATTCCAACAAAATATTCAATGATATTTTTTTAATTAATTTTAAATCATTTAATGAAATATTATTTTTATAAAATATCACTAATGTTGATTTTGAAACTATTTATTTAATTTCAATTAAATGATGTCAACAAAAAGTTAAATTCAAATATTATCCTTTTATTCATAATTAATATGTAATATTTATCTACATAATTTGTGGAACACTATAAGTCACTCAAATCAGTTTAATTTCTTTATTTTTAATATCATTTATTTTATTTTAATATTTAACTATATAAATATTGTATTAACAAAGCCCATGAATTTAAGGTAATTATATAACCACTAAAAATTATGAATAAAATTCATTAATAAAATAATTTATTTATTATAAAAAAATATATTTATATCCATTTTTAAATTTCAATTTATTTCTATGTGAACACATAGAATACACTTAAGATGATGAGAGTGACACTTTGTTTTCTTATTTAATTTAAATATTATATTAGTCATTTTCATGTAAAATTTCCCATTAAATGAATCATTTTAAATAATATGGTTACAAATGTTGAATTTCCTTAATCTAATAAGAAATAAGACGAGAATATGTGTCATTATCACATAGTTTTAACATAGATTAACTTGATATACACTTTACCGAGTTGATAAATTTTACCACAGTTATTATTTGTATTGACTAAAAATAAAAGGGGAATATTTTAAAAAATTGAACCTTATAACTAAAAATATATATTCTATTTTATCAAATTAAATAAATCTAAGTGGAAGAAATTAATTTTAAAATAAGCGCAGAACACGTGATGAAATCAACATTTTAGAAAAATTCACGTCCAAGCATAAAGCATGGTTTAATATTATCCCATGAGTAGAAAAATATAAAGAGAATATTAAGAAATTTTATTAACTATAAAATATATAAATTTCATTGTAATAATTCATCAGTTGTGATTAATTTAATTTATTAAGAAAAAAAATACATTTTTCACGTAAAAATGTTTTTTCATAAAAATATCTCATTTATTTTCAACTGGTTTTTATTTTCATTTATAACTATTTGATCACCAATTGATTAATATAATATATCCAGAAAAAAATTTCTTTCATAATTTATTTTTTCATATTAAATATAGAAGTCCTATGGCTAAGTGATAACTATTAATTAAAATTTTAATAGTATATCGTGGTTAATTTCAACTCAGTGTTGCGTTTAACATACACTATCTAAGAAATCAAATTATTTAAATTGGAATATTTTCTAAATCTTGGCAGTTTTAAAATATACACCCCTTAAAATTAATTTCACTAAAAAAATACATGACTTCAATAAAATATGTGGATATCTTTTTTTCATTACATCCTCTAGTTCTTAAGTTTCTTCCTCAAAATTTTGATTCCTCTATAGAACTTTCCCCATGTGAGTAGTCTCATTCCGTATCACTTTATATCTATGATTATAAATTTATAATGGTAATTATTCATAATAAGGATCATGATCCAGTGGTGCTACTTATGTGTTTAGTACATGTGATAGATCAGGTATGTACTTCCTCAAAAGAGATACGTGGAACACATTTTTAAATTGATAGAGGTTTGGTGATGTTCCAGATGATAAGATACCATACCAACTTGATCAGCAATATAAAATGGGACTATATACATAAGGATCAACTTTCCCTAAATTATGAATATGTTAACCTTATTCCATGGACAAATTCATAGAAAAACTTTTTCATCAACTTCAAATTATAGATCACACTGATGATTTTCATCATAAAATTTTTATCTACAATGAGAAGACTTAATGTCATATTGAATTGATCCAATGTTCTCTAACATTTATTCTTCAAACTCATGTCACAATAGATTTCATTAGCTAAAAATCATTCCAAAAACTTGGAGTTCTATACTTCATTATGTAGAGAGATTCATAAGGATCTATTTGAATTCTTGGGTGGAGGCTATTTTTGCAGGAAAACTCGAATGGAGGATGGTGTGGATCCCAACCACCATTGAAATCCATAGATTAAGGTATTAGAATATCCTATATGATTGAATCATTATCTCAAAATTAATATTTATATGAGGATAACATAGAGTGATAAACCTCAATTTTTTATCTAGGGCCTATTGAAGACTTATCCAGAACATTGAGGTAAAAATCATATATTGATAATATACAATGTAATTTTCACTCTATGAACCCTTAACTCTTCTTTATTCTTTAGCCTAGAATGACGATAATGTGAGAAATCATCTCGAATGGTAATGAAGTGTTTATACTTCATAAGTAAATCAAAAATAAACAATTTAAATTTTTTTCATTTAGATGTTTTAGGGAGCCAAAAAATAAAAATTGTAATGACCCAAACATTTGTTAATGAAAACTCCTCTTGATATAATTTAATATGTGAAATGGTTATAAAACATATGCATTTTTTTTATGTTTTTGGATTTTAAAATACAATTAAAAATTATGATTGTGGATAATATATTTGTTGAACAGTGATCACATGATTAGTATAAATATAGGGCATTAACAAATTCTTTTTACTCAGACAAAGGAAGCGATGGCCTCATCAAGTAGTCTTTCCCCATATGAATCCCATTTATTAGTGCTCGGAATGGAGGTTGCATCTTTGGGCTTTTCTGCTGACCAAGCCCAATCCGAGCTTGAATATGTTAAACTCGAGCGGAATCTCCCACGGAAGAAGTGGAAGTTGATAGAGATTACCACTAGAGCGATGTTATCCGAGCCACCCCAAGAGTCCATCACCATCACACACCTTACCCAAAGGTCTTATGCGGGTCCTTTAAGGGTTTATGTAATAAGACCCTAGTACTATGATTATGTACATTATTTTTGTATATAATAATGAATATACTTTCATTTTATTATTGTTACTTTGTAAATAGTTTTTTAAATCACAAATAGTATTTTTAGTTAATTATTCAACTAAGAAATCTATTTTGATGAATTAATGGATTTTTGAATTAAATAATATTTTAATAAAATATTATTATTATTATAAAATTAATTTTTTATTAAAAATAAATGATTGTATAATTTTATGAATTCAATTTTAATTTTTATTAAGGTTTGGAAGCCATTTTTGTCAAAACTCATGATTTTTTTATAAATGTTAGTTTTTATTTTAAAAGTGAAAATTAAATTATTTAGAAAATTATTTAAATAAAATGAATATTATTTCTGGAATGAGGATGTCTAAATTATCTAAAGGTGAATTTTTCATAATTTTCTGAGACAGTCAAATTTTTGGGTAAAAATTAAATACCGTTTAAATATATAATGTGTTTTATGACATCATAATGACCCAATAGTGATGTAATAAAATACTATAAAATATTGGTTCGTCCAATATATGTCTTTCCATTAAAATAATGTGATTTGGAGTTTGTTTGATTTATTTTACAAATCTTTAGTGAACCCTCCAAGACTTATATAACATTTTGTCTTTTTAAATTGTTTTCCTTGAGAGTGTGACTCTCCACCACATTAGAAACCCTATTCTTTTAAGAAGTTAGGTCATTGAACTTATAAAATATTTTTTTCCAATCCCCTTTTGTAGAAACCATGGGCAAAAACCAGGGGCTGGTTTGTGGTTTTTTTAGTTATTTTGAGGTGTCCCAAACCTAAATAATAAACAATTCCCTCTCCTTTCCTATATAAAACCACAAATATTCCACTTCCTCTTCACTCAAAGCCATTTAATTTCTTTCAAAATCATCCCTTATCTCTATATAATCGTCCCAAGGTTCCCTCAAGCCTCCCAGGTTCCCAACCATTAAGCTTTCAAAGTTACTCTTCAAGGTAAGGGATCCTTTCACCCGCCTCTTTTAAGTCATGACTTCCATTATGTTATGTCTTATAGTTCCATTTGATTATGTGGGGTATTGTTCTCATATATCATTACTACTATCCATTTCAAGTCCAAATTATGAGAGAACCTTTCTTATCTCATCAATATTTTTGAAATTTTATGTTACGCCATTAGGCTTCCGAATTTTCATAAAAGAAATCACAAATCTTATCTTTCCTGTCATGTTTCCTTTTCTTGTGGTATGTCATCCAAATTTCCACACCATGATGTTATTTATATTTTATTATGTACCTATACTGTAAAATAATTCATTTATGGATGGTATACCTTTTTACCCACTCTTTTTATAATTTTCTAAAACCATGTTATATAGCCGTTATGATGCATAAATTTCATCACAAAATTTCTCTCTCTTTCTCTCTAGAAATTACCTTGTTTTATTTATATGAATACCCAGAACTATTTATTTTATATGGGTGTTAATATAAAAAAGATATATTTGATTCTGGAATTGACATACATATAACCCTCACCCCCTTTCAATGGGTTATAAATGACATAATGATCTTACTTTTAAGTACTTTTTAAGACGTCATGATTTTAAAATGAAACCCATTTCATTCATTCTCTATGAGTTATTTATAAAATCTTTGATTATGATATATGTGGACCATATGAATGTAAAGACATATTAATGGTATACCATGATATCTCTTCAATGGATTGGGTAAATAATTTATCTCTAGAGATGACAAGTTTCACGAAACCTTGGTGAATAACCTTTGTAATTTTTATTACACCTCGGGGTTGTACCTTGGTGACATGTTCATGAATGCCTAAATGAAATGTTGTAGCCACATATGCAAGTTATGTTTAAATTTATTTTTTTATGATATTCCTATACTTCCATTTCCCATGTATTTATGTTTTTAATTTCTAATTGATATCACAAGTAAACTGATTCCCTTGCTTCCCTTACTGGGCCTTCTGATAACCCTTTCATTTTATGTATGTCTCCAGGTTATAAAATGTAGTAATTGCACTTAGGATTAATCAATGATGAATCCTTATAAGTGTATTAGAAGAATTTTTTATGTTATTTTCTTGTATTATGTTCCTTATTTCCAAGACACTAGACTTTAAAGATCCTCTGTTTGTAAAATGTAATGAAATGTTAAGTAATAAAAAGGCAAGATACTATAGTTGGTATCAAAGGATAGTTTTTATATTTATGGAAATTAGGATATGAAAACCTTAGTAAGAACCCTATAGAAAATTTTAAATATAATAAAACTTCATAGTATTTTGGTGAGTAAGGGGTAAGTGGTTTATCAAACAAATACATCCCTGTCTGGATACGAGCATGTAGAGGCGACTCTGGTACAGATGTACATAGGGGTAAAACCCAAAAACACCACTTTGAGCTAGACTCAAATGGGAACTGGTGCATGATAACGGGACTTTCTACACTCTTGGTAACAACACTCATGGGGGATATGTTTGTTTAATCGAAATATTTTTATGAATCATTATAAAGGAATTATTGAGAAATGTAATTGTTTTAGCATGATGTTTTAAGACATAAAATACTTGATAGTTAAAATATTTTTAAATGAAATATGTTTCTCACTATGGTTTTATTCTTTTATAAAATGTCAGGAAATAGGAGGAACCGTGCAAATAGTGACCAGAATGGACCATGCACCGATGAACCTTCAATGGAAGCCGGAATGGAAACATTCATGTGAATGATGAACGAAATGACTCAAGTTATGGGAAATAACTTGAATCAAGCTTAGAGAAAAATCTCACCATGAAGGGAAATTTTTTTTGTTGAATCCTTTATGTGTCAATGACCACCAACCTTTATTAGATCAACCGACCCATTGCTAATTGAATAGTGGATCAACTCTATTGATAAGATCTTTTCTGTGCTCTGCTATTCTGAACAAGAGAAGGATACCCTAGCTATCTATCTCTTAGAAGGAGAAGCTTATTAGTGGTGGGAACTGATTAAAAACACGAGGCCAAGAGTGGAAGTTGGAGCTATGGAGTGGGAAGTCTTCAGAAGGATATTCTTCAACAACTATGTCCCTCAATCAATGAGAACAAGAATGGTGAAGAAGTTTCTTGAGTTGAAGTAGAAGGAGAATGAATCTATGCAAAGCTACGAGATAAAATTCAAAAATCTCTCACATTACACCTCTAGATTTGACATGGATCCAAATGGAAAGGTTGATAGATTCTTTGAGGAATTGAGACCTCATCTATGGAAGAACCTACTCAACTGAGACTATGATTTCTATGAGGAGATCATGCAGAGTGTGATGAAAGTCGATATGGAGTTTGGTGAGACACAGAGGTCTCATAAATCAAATGACAAGAAGAGATCAATAGATCCCAAAATAGGTCGTAACTTTGATCAAGGAAGATGAAGCAATCAAGTGAAACTTCCACATGTAATAAATGTGGGAAGAAGAATTTGGGGAACTGCCTGCTCAGGAGAAGGAAATGCTACATGTGTGGAATGGATGGCCATATTGCAAGGAATCGTCGTAGTGAGTTGAAACCTTATCTTTAAAACACTAATGAAAAGGGGATTATGGTGCAGGCCCTTCCTGATGTACAGTGCTTTAAGTGTGGACAAGTTGGTCACTTTGCCAATCACTATCCAAATACGAGGGTAGTGGAGAGGAACCACCATCAGCCTCAGCAAAGGCTGAGGGAGAAAGTTTGTGCTTTATCTATCACGATAATTGAATTTGAATCTTAAAATGATGTGGTAGAAGGTACTCTTGTTATTCTCTCAATGCCAGAAAGTTCTTTGTTTGATTTTGGTTCTACACATTCCTTTATTTTCTCCAGGTTTTCAATGAATTTAGAATCAACCCCCGATTTGATAAAAGTATAGTTATCAGTCAAGACTCCTAGTGGGATTATCCAAGAATCGTCAGTGATAAGAAACTCTAGTATTAACTTTGGTGGGCACAATCTTATCACAAATCTAGTAGTAATTCCCATGCAAGAATTAATCATTATACTAGGGATGGACTGGATCTCAAAGTTTAATGCTATAATCAAATGAATAATTAAGGAAATATCTGTAGTCTTGAATGGAGAACCTACAATTATCTTCCAAGGAGAGATATCTCAACAATATTTTGTCTAGAAGAACACCTTATATCCTTATTTATGGATTTGATCGGTAAAGAAGAAGAAAGAGATTTGAGTTTAAGGATATAAAATGTCCCCATCGTCTAGAAATATGTTGATGTATTTCTTGAGGAGTTACCCGAACCTCCCTTAGAAAGAGAGGTAGAGTTATCCATTGAGCTCATACGTGGATCTCATCCTATATCAAAGACCCCATATAGTATGGAAAATGTGGTGTTGGAGGAATTAAAGAAACAACTCCAAGATCTTTTGGAGAAGGGGTTTATCTGACCAATTGTGTCTCCTTGGGGAGCACCATTTCTCTTTGTGAAGAATAAGGATGGATCGATGCAGCTATGCATTGATTATAGATAACTAAATTGGATTACAGTAATGAGAAAAGACCCTCTTCCAAGAATTGATGACTTATTTGACCAACTTCTTGGGGACCAATTCTTCTCTAAGATTGATCTTCGTTCCGGTTATCATCAATTGAGGGTGAAGAAAGAAGATATTCCAAAAACTACCTTCCAATCTAGATATGGGCATTATTAGTTTGTTGTTATGCCCTTCATACTGACTAATACACCTGTGATTTTTACTGATTTGATGAATATAGTCTTTAAGGACTACCTAGATAACTTTGTGGTAGTTTTTATTGATAATATTATGATATATTCCAAAATTAGTGAGGAGAATGAAGATCATCTAAGGGTTATTTAAAAAACTATATAGAAGGAGAGGCTTTTTTGAAAGTTCAGAAAATGTGATTTTTGGTTACAATAAGTTTCTTTCTTGGAGCACATTGTTACCAATGAAGTAATCACAGTTGACCCTACAAAAACAAAAGTTGTAAAGGAGTGGCCTCAGCCTACAACAATAACCAAGATTCCTAGTTTCCTTGGTTTAGCGGGATATTATAGGTGGTTTGTGAATAAATATTCATGACGTTCTAATCCATTAACTATGTTAACTCTAAAAGGGATCCAGATTATCTAGACAAAGGAATGTGATAAAAGTTTCCAAGAGATGAAAAATATATTGGTTACTGTACCCATGTTAACTCTACCCTCAATTGTATAAGGATTAATTATTTTTAGTGATGCATATCTGAAAGGGCTTGGGTGTTTCCTCATAAAAAATGATAAAGTCATTGCTTATGCATCTTGATAGTTGAAGACTCATGAGAACAACTATCCTACGATTGATCTGGAGCTAGCTACAATCATTTTTTCCTCTAAAGATATGGAGGCACTATATTTAGGGGGAGAAATGTAATATATATACATACCATAAAAGTTTGAAGTATATTTTCACACAAAATTAATTGAACATGAGACAAAGAAGATGGTTGGAACTTCTTAAAGACTATGATTTTTCAATTCATTATCATCCTAGAAGAGCAAAAAAAGTTGTTGATGCATTAATCAGGAAAGACCTAGTTGTTTTTTCCATGACGAGGATACAAAAATATCCATTGATCAATGACCTATTAAAGTTGGACATATGAATTATAAGGGAAGGGACACCATCAACCATAACCCAAATTATTTCTCAACCATCATTACTAGAGAATGTCAAGAATGATTAGAAAGAAGATCCTTTCTTACAGAAGAAGTTTGTGGCTGTGAAGGATGGGATGTTTCTTGAGTTCAATATTGATCAAGAAGGTGTACTGAAATTTCGTACAAGACTATGTGTTCCATCTATTCCGGAAATAAAGAAGGAGCTGATGGATGAAGCTCATAGCTCAACTTTATCTATACATCCTGGGAGCACAAAAAATGTATAGGGACCTTCGTGATCATTATTGGTGGGATATTATGAAAATGGAGACTGCTGACTACACTTCAAGGTGCCTGGTATGTTAGGAAGTGAAGGCATAGCAACAACTTTCTAAAGGGGTATTGAAACCACTACCCATACTAGCATGGATGTGGGAAAATATCACTATGGGATTCATCACTAGTCTCCCAAGAACATCCAAAGGAAACAATGCAATATGGGTTTTTCTGGACCATCTCACCAAGACTACCCATTTTATCTCCATTTGGGAAGATCTCTCTCTTGATAAACTTGCCAAGATTTATGTGAATGAAGTGGTAAGGTTATATAGAGTTCCTCTTTCTATCATATCTGATCAGGATCCAAGGTTGACATCAAAATTCTAGAGAAGTCGTCAACATGCTCTAAGTAATGAATTGAATTTTAGTATGACCTATCACCCCAAAACTGATGGCCAATTTGAAATAAATATTCAAACACTCGAGGACATGCTGAGAACATGCTCAATGGAATTTCATGGTGGATGGGATAAAAATATCTCTTTATTTTAGTTCTCTTACAAGAACAGCTTCCACTCATGTATTCAAATGGCACCCTATGAAGCTCTATATGGGAAGCGATGTAGAACTCTTACTTTTCGGGATGATGCTGGTGAGAGAAAGCTTCTTAGGCTTAATCTTATAGAATATATGATAGAAAAACTCCACGCCATCCAACAACACATTAAGGCTCCTCAGATTCGGAAAAAGAGTTATGCTGAAAACCATTGAAGGTACTTGAAGTTTGATATTGGTGAAAAAAGTCTTTCTTCAAATTTCACCTTGGAAGAGATTCATGAGGTTTGGGAAGAAAGGAAATCTCATCCCAAGGTACATTAGCCCCTATGAAATCCTTTATTGCATGGGATTATTGGTATATCAGCTTGCACTTCCTCCAAATATTGCACAAGTTCTAGATGTTTTCCACGTATCCCTCTTGAGGAAGTACATACATAACCCTTCACATGTACTCAACCCAGGGGTTGTATAACTGGAACATGAATTCTCTTATGAGGAGCAGCCGGTGGAGATCTTGGATCATAGAGACAAGATTCTACACAACAAGACTACCAACCCTGTTAAGGTGTTGTGAAGGAACCACAAATGCGAAGAATATATATGGGAACTGGATAAGTCTATGAGACAGAAGTACAAACACCTTTTCCCTTTTTAGGGTATGAGTTAAAATTTTGAGGATGAAATTTCTTAAGGGGGGAAGATTGTAACGACCCAAACTTTTGTTAATTAAAATCCATGTTGAACTAATTAAATATGTGAAATGGTTATAAAACATATGCACTTATTTTGTTTTATATTTTTGGATTTTTAAAAACCCTTAATAATTATGATTGTTTCTAATATAGCCATTGAATAGTGATCACATGATTAGTATAAATACAGGGCTTTAACAAATTCCTTTTACACAAACAAAGGATGTGATGGCCTTATCTAGTAGACTTTCCCCGTATGAAGCCCATTTGTTAGAGCTCGAAAGGGAGGTTGTGTCTTTGGGATTTTCTCATAACCATGCCCAATATGAGCTTGAATATATTAAGCTAGAGCGGAACCGCCTACAGGAGAAGTGGAAGTTGATAAAGATTACATCTCGAGCGATGTTATCCGAGCCACCCCAAGAGTCTGTCACCATCGCGCATGTTACCCTACGGTCTTATGCGAGTTTTTAAGGGGTTATGTAACAAGACACTAGTACTATAATTATGTATATTATTTTTGTATATAACAATGAGTGTACTTTCATTTTATTATTTTTACTTTGTAAATAGTTTTTTTAAAGAAAAAATAGTATTTTTTGTTAAATATTCAACTATGAAATCTATTTTGTTGAATTAATGTATTTTTGAATTAAAGAATATTTTAATAAAATATTATTATTATTTTTAAATTAATGTTTATTAAAAATAAATGATCGTATAATTTTATGAATGCAATTGTAATTTTTATTATGGTTTGAAATCCATTTTTTTCAAACCCCATGATTTTTTGATAAATGTCAATTTTTATTTTAAAAGTGAAAATTAAAATATTTTTAAAATTATTTAGATAAAATAAATATTATTTCTGGAATCGGGATGTCGAAATTATCCAATGGTGAATTTTTCATAATTTTCCATGGCAATCAAATTTTTGGGTAAAAATTAATTACCCTATAAATATATAATGTGTTTTATGAAATCATAATGACCCAATAATGATGTAATAAAATACTATAAACTGTATTTTCAAGCAATAAATATTCTACCATTAAAATAATGTGATGTGGGGTTTTTTTGATTTATTTTACAAAGCTTTAGTGGACCCTCCAAGACTTATATAACAATCTATCTTTTTAAAGAGTTTTCCTTGAGAGTGTGACTCACCTACACATAACCAACCCTATTATTTTAAGAATTTCAGCCATTGAAATTATAAAATATTATTTTACACTCCTCTTTTCTAGAAACCGTGGGCAAAAACCATGGGATGGTTTGTGGTTTAGTTTAGTTTGTTGTGAGGTGTCCCAAACCTAAATAATATGAAATTCCCCCTTCTTTCCTATATAAACCCACATATGATTCCACGTCATCTTCACTAAAAGCCCTTTAAGTTCGTCCAAAATCTACCCTCCTCTCTCTATAATCCTCCCAATGTTCCCTCAAGCCTCCCAAGGTCCCAAACTTTAGAATTTCAAAGTTACTCTTCAAGGTAAGGGATCCTTTCACCCGCCTCTTTTAAGTCACGACTTCCTTTATGTTATGTCTTATAGTTCCATTTTATTATGTGGGGGATTGTTATTTTATACCTCTACTACTGTCCATTTTATTTCCAAATTATTATAGACCCTTTCTTCTCTCATAATTTTTTTTCTGAAATCTCAGGTGACGCCGTTAGGCTACCGAATTTTCGTAAAAGAAATCGCATCTTCTCTTTCCTTTCAAGTTTCCTTTTCTTGTGGTATTTCATCAAAATTTTCACTCCATGATCATATTTGTATTTTATTATTTCCATATACTATAAAATGATTTATTTATGGATGGTATACCCTTTTCCCCTTTCTTTTTATTATTTTCTAAAACCATGTTATATAGCTGTTATGCTCCAGAAATTTCGTCAAAAAAGTTTTTTCTTTTTCTCTCATGAAATTCTCTTGTTTTATTTATATGAATACCCATACCTATTTTGTTTCTATGGGTGTTCATAAATATAGAAAAATATATATTTAATTCTTTAATTGACATACATATATCCTTAACTCCCTTTCCATTGGTTATAAATGACATAATGATCTTATTTTTAAGTACTTTTTAAAACGTAATGATTTTGAAATGAAACACATTTATTTTATTCTATATGGGTTATATATAAAATGTATGATTATGATATATGTGGCTCACATAAAAGTAAATACATATTAAGGGTGTTCCCGGAAAGAGATACAATGGATTGGGTAAAGAATTTATCTCTAGAGATGACAAGTTTCACGATACCTTGGTGAATAACCTTGGTAGTTTTTATGACACCTCGGGGTTGTACCTTGGTGATATGTTCATGAATGTGTAAATAAAATTTTGTAGCCACATATGAAATTTATGTTTAAAGTTATTTTTTTATGATATTACTATACTTTCATTTCTCATGTCTTTATTTATTTAAGTTTTTATTGATATCACAAGTAAACTGATTCCCTTGCTTCCCTTATTGGGCCTTCAGCTCACCCTTTCCTCTGATGTATGTCTCCAAGTTATAAGATGATGTAATTTTACATAAGATGAATCTATTATGAGGCCTTAAAAGAGGATTAGAAGAAAATTTTATGTTATTTTCATGTATTATGTTTCTGATTTCCAAGACACTAGACTTTGAAGATCCTCTGTTTATAAAATGTAATGAAAAGTTAAGTAATAAAAAGGAGGGATGCCATAAAAACCATTATATTATTTCCTACTTCCACTCTAGTATGGTTAATGGATGTAACATCCACTTATAATTTTTCATCATAGTAATAACTTTCTATTTAGAAAGCATCAAGA
Organism: Viscum album; assembly: GCA_963277665.1. Lineage (NCBI taxonomy): Eukaryota > Viridiplantae > Streptophyta > Magnoliopsida > Santalales > Viscaceae > Viscum > Viscum album. The sequence goes on along the minus strand of OY728143.1, from coordinate 1,208,101,850 downwards.
TATGTACTCTTCCATATACCACTTCAGGTTTTCAAACGAAAAATACTCCTTCTGATCACTATACATCTTCATAATTATAGAAAAAATAATGAATGATGAATTATTACCCCATCCATAAAATCCTTATTTAAATATTTTATGGAAGGAACAAATAAATGAATCATAATCCTTATCATTCTATCATAATCAAGGTTCAGAACAATTTTTTTTACCTTCTATAGTTTCACGTCTTTCTTTTGTACCTATCTAATCCTTACATGGATAGATGATTGAACAGTCATGTGAGAATGATAATATTTCTCCCCATCCTTTAATATTTCTTGATTCATACTTTTTAAATCATGAAATATTGTATAATTTATATTCCTCATCATAGACATACTATCATGATCCTTTCAAATAAGAGCATATTCTACCATGTTTTCTTTCCCACAGTGTTAATGTATTGGGAATTCATAATCCATAATTATCCCCAACCAGTTTATTTGTTACATTTTAAAATTTTTATATTCGAATATATACTTTAATATTTGATGATAATCATATATATATAACATTTTTTTAGATGATGACTATATATAATTACTGAAAAAAATAATGCAGCTAAATCTAAATCAAGGTATTGGTAAAATTTCCCTTGAACATTCAATTATAATGATATATAAGTTATCTATAAATAAGTCTACATGAGAATTCATCCCAATACCTTCATTAAAAAATCACTATAGATTTTGTAACCTCATCAAATATAGGGTAATGTAATGATAGGTGTACTATCTAAACTTTTCATTAGTTCCTTGAAATTATACCCACATTCATCCATCTAAAAAAACTTAACTCACTTAATACATAACTTTTTGAGTGGAATAAATAGTTATGAAAAATTATCCACAAAGCACTGATAATATTCAGGAAATCAAATAAAATTATCTATTATAGTAATAATAGTTGGTTTGGGTAATGTTCAATAACCTCATTCTTCAAGTGATCTAATGATAAATGTTATATAGCCAAAACGTGAAACTTTTCAATAAAAAAATTCAATGTTGATACTTTTTTCATAAAGATTGTCCTTTCATGGCGTATTCATAAAAATCCTCACATTTACTTCTTACTCTACCATTATGTTTTAATATATAAGAAAATCATCTTTAAATAATACCAAAAAAAATATCAATGTATTCTCTATAATTCTATTCATTAAACCCATGGAGATATTAGTGGAATTAGTAAGACAATACAGAATGAATATAAATTAATAGTTTCAATACCATATAAGTAATCTTATCATGGGTATATCATTCTTTGTGACCCAAAATTAATGATATCTAGAACATAGATCAATATTGGAAAAGTATTAAGCTAAATTAAGTTAATAAAGAAAGTCATTAATGTTGGTAAAATGTCAATGATTCTTGATAGTGATCTTATTATGTTCTCTATAATCAATTTATATACACATTGATCCATATTTATTTTTAAAAAATATACTTGGTGAACCCTATAAAAAGGAAATTGTCCTAATGAATCATTTATCAATATTATCCTATATATTAATCTTCAATTCTTATAACTAAATCAGGTACATTCTATATGGTGTCTTTTAAATAAGTATAGAACCATATATGAGTTCTATTGAGAAATAAACTTCATGATTTAGTGTTTGAATAGGTTAATCTGCTGGAAAGACATACAAAACTCATATATAATAGGAATACTATTTATGTTAAGTTTCTCGCCAATCATCTGAGATAAACACCCATTTTCAATTTGAATTAAGACCCATACGACTGATGTAATTTCAATCGGAAGTTTATTTCTATCATCTTAATTATATACAATAATAGGTCGACCCAAAATATAAAATGTGACTTTCTTCAATTATAAATTGATTTGGTATTTATATATATAAATCCAGTCTATGCCTGAGATACCATCAAATTTAATGTGTGGGGATTTTTTTGAATAAATCAAAATCTCGAAAACTTCAACCAGAGAAGAATCAATGACATAAGAAAAAATGATCATAATATTATGGGTTTTTACTGATAACTCAATATCTAATCTTTTAGTTTATACTATGACATCCTTATAAAAATATTCAAATATTAAATAGTGGGTAGATCTAAAATAAAACAAGACATTAATAGAATTATAGTGGATGGAAAGTGTACCTTTCACCACTTCATTATCATACTTTGCATCACCAATAGTGATCACACAAGATTTATCTCTACATCTAGGATTAATTGGTGGATGTCATTGATCATTATCATGAATATTTGGTTTTTAAAATTAAATATAATACTTCATATTATCCTTTTATATGATACACTAGAGGCTAGATGTTGCATTTTATATATATTTCTCCCTATTCACGTCATTATCTATTAAATTCCCATCACATCGATATATTATTTACTAATAAATTTCTTTTATGAACCAAAAAAATTAAAAACCCCCTTAAGAAAATTATACTCTATTTCCTTCCACACATTGATCATTATGAATATCTAATCTTCTTCTCTCAGTGTTTTATAGGATTTCCTTTGAATTTCTTAGTTCATTCTTATCAAAACCTTGAGTTTTGTGGGTCAGTTTAAAATTCAATTTAAAACATTATATAATATAAAATGATTTATTCATATATAATAAAGTTTCTTTTATATAAAACACTTTAGAAGCATGGTTTTAAGACAATGAAGAATTAATTAACCTTACATTAATGTTAGATGAAAATAACAGTAGAGTATCACACATATATGATAAACTTTTCCTCATAGGTAATAACTAATTCATCAAACTTCTAATTTAGCACAATAAATTTATTGCCTTTCTTTATTTTAAGAATATGAGAAAGGAACTTTTTAAAAAATAATTTATTAAACTCATCCCACTCCATGGAGAATTTTTTCCCTATTTCCTTATATTATTGATAGTATTCCACTATAGATCTGCTTCTCCCTGTAGAGGATATATAACCAAAAACGAATTTTTCAGGTTTTTAACACAGGTAATGGAAAATATATTTTTATAGGTATATATCTTTTTCTCAGTAACTAGTGGATTAGAATAACTACTTAATTAAGGTGGAAGTTTCCTCCTAAAAAAATCAACAAAACATTGGTTCCTCCTTTGATCATTCAAAATTTCAACTTGATTCATATATGGAGAATGTTTTGAGAGCATAATATTAATATTTTTTCATTCTAGATCCCATAAAATTTTGGTTTCTTAGGAGGAAAGTTATGGAATTTTCTATTTCAATTATAATTAAAAAAATTCATTTGGCTTCCATCCATATACTAAAACGAAAAAATATAGCATAAGAAATAATAATGACACCGAAAAACCACATAATAATAAAAAATCATTTATATTATATATAAATCATGACACATTATTTTATATAAATGATTACTTTGCTTTTACATAGGTTAAATGTGGTCATTTCTAAAACTTTAGGATGTTATCCTTTACAAAGACTAATCCTTAGTGTTCTCCCTAAGGTTTTATCATCCTATTTTACAAAAGATAATTAAAAATTTGTTCATTACAAACTATAGTGAAAAATAATTTTCATAAACACAAATTATATCTTATTAGATGAATACTCATTACATATCATGAAGATCCATGAAAGAACAATATAGTTTTATTATCTTTGGAAACTTGGACACATAAACAACAGGTTCATAAGGGTATCCCATTATGTTCTTTATAGCTAGCATACTTCTTATACATATCATTTTTGATAACATTATTTGTTACCTAAGAAAAGGAAACATAATAAAATATGTTCTCAAATGCCCACTAATAGAAAGAAAGTGTGATATGAATGATCATAGAAGCAAAACATAGGGATAAGGTTATAATAATAACATCTTAACATTTAAAATCTATACCCTATATATCTAGGATCATAATCATGAGTCATAGGATAATGTTTGGATGTTCATATAACATGAATCATATCAGAATCAAAGAACATGATTCATGATATTATAACATTGAAATAATAAATTAAATTACAGAATATAGATAATCATAGGAAATCATTTTATTTTTAGTAATTTCTCACTGAAAAGTCTAGTGAGACACAAATATTTACCTAATTAATTGGAGGGAAATATAATTATTTGACCACATATAACATAATGAAATTAATATAGATGTGTTCCAAAATATTATTAAACATTCATCATATCATAACCCATGAAAAGAAATGGGTTTCATAAACATTTCATCATAGCATCACCCATGGAAAAAGAATGAGTTTTATATACATTTCATTATTTAATCACAACATAACCCCTATAAAAAAATTAGTTTCTTAAAAATCATGTCACCATAATCATAAAACATCCTAAAAAAGAATAATATTATTACAATTGAATCATATTCTCAGTAAAAAAAATTAAGATCACGGGTTTTTGTTTTTCATGACTATAAATTCCATTATAATATCATTAAAACATTATTATGGAGAATAAACTCTTTGAAAATCAGTTTTGAAAAATATGTGAATTAAAAAAATATTATGAAAAGAAATATTTTTGAAAATATACTCAGATAAATATAAATGAGGTTCTAAAATATTTATTATCCATGACTATAAGAAATTCAATTCATGATGTATAAGTAGAAAGAAAACATTCCAATCACATTTTTGTAAAATGTATAATATCACATTAATAATTAAATGACAAGAATTTTCCTTTCAATTTTTTTATAAAAATTAAATAACGTATATAAATTAATTTAATTAAAATTAGTATAATATTAAAAAATTTCATAAAAAATTTCTTATAAAACATGGAAATAGAAGAGAATTCATTTTTAACCAAATAGAGAAATAAACTCAATTTTACTTAAAAAACATTATTTTAGCCTCTTAAGTTATAAATGATTGTAAAGTGAAATGAAAATTTGTAGTGTCAAGAAATTACCATATTATAATTAAATTAATACGTTTCTTGAGAGATATATTATAATATTTCATTATAAGAACTAATCCATAAACAATAACCATAAATAATGAGATTGTAACATACAACCCTTACTAGTCTTGTACCATATGAATCATAGTACCAATAAAAGAAAGAACCATATATGGATATTTAATTACCAATATAATTAAAAATAATATTAATAATCATATAGAAAATTGTTGGGTATTATATACACCACATATAATAAACAAGTTGTGGATATGGAACGTTTCATATAGAAATAAAAGTGAGATGAGAATACATAATGTGGGTTTGAATTCAATTCTATGTGTTAGAAACTCTATTATAAAAAATAGATATTTATAATAAGTATATTATTGAACCATAATCAAATATATCACACCATATATTATTTAATTATAACATTTATCACCCATTTATGAAAAATTATTTGATAAAATCAATGTTCTATGGGATATTTTCTTCGTTTTTCACATCTGTTTTGGATCAGCAGTTTTGGTGCATGTACATTTTTCATGGGGACGGTATGCCTTATGTATGCATGAACACAATTTTCACTTTTCAATGGATGGAATTTAGAAATTTAAATAATAAATCACCATTATAAATTATTATTATATCATATATATCATATATATTAATTAAATATATCCTTATTACCATCCATGTAAAGAGGAAATGAAAAACGAATCACATCACTTCGTGGAGGTGGTAGTCCACACGTACACACGAGCGTCATTATCATTTTACAATGATTTGGAAGGTAAGATGGTAGAATTGATATTATCAGTACCTGTGTATAATTATTTAATAATAATAATATAAAGGCAACAAAATAATCATAATAACCATTCATGAATGATGGTTATGGAAAATAAACAGTATCGTTATGTGGAGACGGTAAGCCATACATATGGACGAGTGATACTTTCACATCCCATTTTATTGAAATTAGGTAAATAAAAGTGGTTTAATAATAGTACAAAAAGTTAATTATATTTAAGAAATTTAATTTATTTTTTAATGAATAATTTAATTTTTTTATTGGAGGTAAATGAATAATTAAAAATAAAGTGATATTTAGGTTACTACATCTCCATTGAAATATCTCATTTAGATCTCCAATTGAGGATACTAGGGTTTTTATTTTGGGTATAAAAAATAAATATACTATTTATAAAGAACTTGGTAAGGGATTTATTTAGGTATGTTCATGCTAAAAGGCTCAATGGTGAGTAAAGAAGATAATGGATGAGTGACCTTTTATAATTGTGGGGTGGCCACTATTGAAATTTCATAAAATATTAAAATCAAAGATGGTCATTAGCTATCAAAATTGAATCCAAATTACTAGGTATTAGAATATAATATAGTTTGGGTGTTTAATCCCACAAAAAATATATTTTTTAATGGTTTAAGTGGTGTTTAGAATCTTATTTTATAGTTTAACCCCTTAGTTAATTATTTTCGACATTAACCATGATATCAACTATTTTAACCATAAAATGTTAATAATGTTACCATAAATGTAAAGGTGAGTCATAAATAGACCATGGAAGATGTTTCAACCCATATAATACTCACTTTTACAAGAGTAATATTTCTATGAACTTTAAATTATTTAATAAAATATTATTTATTATAAAAAGCATCAAATTCATTTTTGAAACTATTAATTTAAATTGGCTTAAAAGACACAAATAAAAGGTTTAAATAATAATACATTCCCTTAAAATAAAAATAATATATTATATTTATTAAAAAAATTCATGTGAAACTATATATCCCTAAAACTATATTACTTTTTTTTATTTCAAAAACAAGTAATTTAATTTTTCTACTAATTGAATAAATAATGTATTAGCATTTCACAATAATTTAACGTAATTATATAATCACTAGAAATAATATATAAATTTAAATCATTAAAATAATTTTATTATTATAAAAATATACATTTATATTCATTCATAACTTTTATTTTTCCCTATGAGAACACATTAAATATATTTAAAACCAAGAGAGTGAAACTTTGTAACTTTATTTTCATTAAATATTATATAGGTAGATTTTTTTAAAAAATCCCATTAAAAAAATAAAAATATAATTTTCTTCTATAAGGATAAAATTCCCTTTATCGAATTATAATTATATTGGAAAATCATGTTTTTTATCACTTAGATTTAACTTAGATTAATTTAACTTACCCTTTACTGAGGTGAGAAATTTCATCATGGTTACTATTCAGATTGAAAAAAATAAAAGGGACATATTTATAAAATTTTGAACTCGAAATTTCAATTATAGAAAAAATTTATGAAAATTAAAATGAATATGTGGGGTAAATTAAATTTAAAATAATTTCACAACACGTGATGGAAAATAATTTTCTGAAAAATATATTTGTTTGCATAAAACATGGTTTTTTCATATTACATGCCTATAAAATATTAAATGAATTTTAAAACATTTGAATAACAATATTATATATAAATTTAATTAAAATCCTTGACTAATATAGATTTATTTTAATTATTTAGATAAAAATACAATGTGTACATTAAAACATTTTTATCAGAAAAATGTCTCTGTTTTACATTGGTTTTTATTTTAATTTTTAATTAATTATTAATGAAATAATTCATTTTATACATATTTAAACCATAAATTTTAAAAAATTTAGTTATAGATATATATACCAAACATTCCAACAACTAGGTGATAACTATCACAAAACATTTTTATAGTATATCGGGGTTCATTTAATCTTAGTTTTTCATGTAACACAAGCTATAAAAGTAATAAAATTATTTAAAGAGAAATATTTTCTAAAATATATGTGGTTAGAACTTTTTACCTAATTATAATAAATTTTTTTAAAAAATTAATTGATTGGATCAAGTATAACTTCATGAATTGAAAAAGTAGTTACAATAATTTCTTGATAAAATATTCATTCATCCTAGAACTTATCCATGGGTTTATTCTATTTTTTATTAAAAATCAAAATAATTCAATGTGTCTTTTAATTGATATAAAATAATTTAATAACATTATAGTGAAGAATATATATATATATATATATCTATATATTTCCTCACATCGATATATTATTTGATCAACTCTAGGGATCTTAGTATATTTTGATGTATTTAATTTGGTTTTGATAAAATAAGAATAAGGAGAAAAAGAATTATATAAATAAGATAGATTTTCATAAAAGTTATGGAAATTATGAGTTTTTTTATTCCATTTGGTCTGATATTTTCTCTACCTATATTCTGAGATCATATGAATACGTTTTTTCGTTAATATTTAGATAAAGTTTTGGTTATGTTTATTGATTATATGTTAGTTTATTAAAATAGTTTTGAGGATTATGAAAAACATATATGAACTATTATAAAAAACATGAAAGAATTGATAAAATATTTAAAATTTAGAAATTATTTATTTATATAATAGATTTCATTAATTTGACATATCATTAATAAATATGTATTATCTATCTATCCTTCTAAAACAAAAGTTGTTTATTATTGGCCAAGACCAATAAATGTTACTGAGATGCATAATTTTCTTAGATTAGAAGGATATTTACTATGGTTTTTGAAATCATTTCACAATCATCTATCCAACTAAAAAAGTTAACATAAAAAAGGATATTGGTTTATCTGGATAATTGAATGGAGTAAATGTTTTCTGGAATTAAAAATTATATTAGAGAAGGATCTAATTTTGTCCATGGTATCAAGAAATATTTTTTATCTAAAATGGTTCTTTATTAAAGTTATTGGGTTATTCTGTTATTCAGAATTATTAGATAATTTCTTTTCATAACATCAATTAAAACCCTAGAACAAAAATTATCCAACACACAACCTTGAAATAAAAGTTATAGAGTACAATTTAAAAATTTAGTTTCATCATGTATATTGAGTAGATTTTGAAAAATATACTCATTATAAATGTTTTTTTGGAATATTAACTCAAAAAGACATGAACATGAGAGATATTATATGAAGAGATTTGATAATGGATTAACACTTTATAATTCATTACGATTTAGGTAAAATAAATATAGTGGTTAATTATTTTACTCATAAATATAGTAATAAATTAATAATGTAACATTTGGAACATGAACCATTGTTAAATTATTTTATGAATTTCAGATCAGAAAATTTTCATAGAAAAACTCTCTCTATTTTGAATCAAGAGTTAGTAAAATCATAATGTTTGATATAATTTATAAAGCTCAGAAGGAAAATCATGTTTTATAGGAAATGGTAGAATCAGTCAAGAAGTGTATGTTTCTAGAGTTTAATACTTTTTAGTATGGTGTTTTTAGAATTTAAAAATGGTTATGGGTATCATTGACCCCCACAATTTAAGAATGAACTATTGAGTGAGGCTCATTGATCTTGATTTTTTTTGTGGCATAAAAAAATGTATAAATACCTTTGAGAAAATATCTAGTGTGAAGTAATGAAGAAAAATATAGATTCTTTTACCATGAATTTTTTTAATTATATACTTGATAATATCAAATAGAATTACTTAATGGAGTAAATTATCCTTTTCCATTGTTGGAATAGAAATGGTAGAATATATCCATGGATTTTATTATTGGATTACCAAATAAATCTCATAGTAATAATGCATTTTATGGAATTTTTAATCTATCAACTAAATATTCTCATTTTCTTCTCATTCTAGGTAATATTTATTAGGAATATAATTCAAAATTTTTTATTAAAGAGTTAGTTTTTTATATTAACTCCCTCATTCCATTTCATATTTCCATGATACCATATTAATATTTAATTTCTGTAAAGGGATCATAATTTATTGGGCATAAAATTAAATTTTGGTATATTATTTATTTCTAAAATTAATGGATAGTTAGAGTGATATATTTAGAATATGGATGATTTTATTCAATAAATTTCAATGTTCTTTTATCCGTGTTACAATCATAATAAATATTTGGTGGTGTTTTCATATAATAATACTATTCAATCCACTATAAAGATGTAACATTTTGAGGAATTATCGGGAAAGGAATTCTAGAATCTATCTAGTTAGGATGAATTTGGGAAAGAAATTAGTTGGTTCCAGAATTGGTATAATTTTTTGTTGATATGTTTAATATAAATAAAAAACATATGAGAATGGTTTTGAGTTAGTAGAAAATTTATATGGATACCCAGATAAAAGAATAATCACTTCAGGCAAGCAATCATGATTTTATTAAAGTATCTCCATGGAAATTTGTTATGTGTTTTGGTAAAAATTTATTGTTAAGTCTACAATTCATTGGACTATATGAAATAATATAGAATATTGGATTATTTTCCCACTATGTGGAATTTACTTTGATCTTATCTTAGGTACTTGATGTATTTCATGTTTCATTATTAAGAAAATATATTTTAGATGAATCTCATATTTTGAGCCTTGAAGTAGTTCAGTTGGAAGAAAGACTTTCATTTGAGGAATGGATGGTATAGATTCTTGAAAATAGTGAGTTTTTTAAAGAATAATGTGACTTAAAAAGATTTTTTTTATGGAGAATCCATACAATTTATGTAGTAACATTGGACTAAAAAAAGGTATGAGGGGAAGATATCCCCACTTGTATAAATATTAGATAAAATTACAATGGGGCAATTTCCGATGCATGTGAAGAGTTTTACATAGTAGGTTATATTAAAATATATAATTTTAATATCTTATTAATATTCTTAAATTATATTTTGAGGATTTATATCTTTTATAGAAACATTAGAAATTTTTATAGTCAAAATGAAAATATGATTTATTTTTAACCAAATTGGGTTTTCATTAATTGTATTCTTTTATGAAAATTTATTTATAAATTTTATAATTTGAATTAAAAAATTATATATTGTTTTAATTCAACATGTCTAATTTTCATTGGATATTTTTTGGAGAATTTTCTAAAAATATTGATTTTTCAAATTCACATTGAAAAATATTTATTATCATTTTAAAATTTCTTATTTGTTTCAAAAATTTAAAAAGTTCAATTTTTTTAAAATAATTTCAAAGTAAAATTATTCAATTTAGGTTATTAATAATCAAAAAATAGTCATTTAAATCGATTTCTTTCTTTATGTAGGTATAAAAACTTTTTAGGCTTAAGATGTCATTTTTTGGAAAACATATTTTCATCATGTTTTGTGGGTTTAATTTTAATTAAATTAATTAAATTCATGGAATTGAATTTTATAAAATGTATTCTATATTTTTGAATATGTAAATTTTATATTGTCTAATAAAGGAAGCTTAATTTTTATTTATAATGAATTGTAATAACAAAAAAAGCACCTTGGGTGAGGTAAAGACATGATTACTTAGGGCCAAAATAATGAGATAGGAGTTAAAATGACAAACAATTTATAAATCATAATTTGTAGTCATATTGTGATCCTATATTATGTTATTTTAATAAATATCTCCTTTTTTTTGATATTTTACTTGAGTAATATATTAATATAATTTTTTCTTTCTAAATATTCTCAGTGTCTCATCTCCCCCACTTATAAAATGACACCACAAATCCTCTCATATCCGTAAATACAATGTTATTTAATTTATCTAATAATTTCTCAAATACATTAATAAAATAAATATCCATATCTTAGAGTCCTTATTTTGGGAAGATTATAATCTTTAGATTCATAAAGGTGTCATGTAAGGAAGGTTGTCTGGATAATAGGGATAACTTTAAATCGAGTGTTATAGTTTTATTTTTTCTTCTACCTCATTAAAAACTCTTATAAAAATTGTCATAAAATAAAATTATAATCCATCATATAAATACATGGAAATATTTTTATGTGTTAAAAATAATACATATCAATATTAAACATATGGGAAACAAAACCATCGATATTGTATACGACAGACTACCACCTCACAATCTAATGTAATTTGGTTTCGATCATTTCCTCTTATGGATGGTTATAATGATCTATTTAAAGTTTATATATGATAATAATTAAATAATTATAATTATATAATTATAAAATATCATCAATTTTCTTATCTTTCCATCCATTGAGAAATTATAACGTCATTAATGCGTACGTGTGGATTACCACCTCTACAAAGCAATATGAATCATTTTACATTATCTCCTCAGATGAATTGTATATATAAGTTTATTTAAAGAGGTAATATGATATTTTTTATAGAATAATCATTATCTAATTTTTAAAGGGCACTTACCTTCTTTCCCTTAGGTATGTTCATGACAATTAAAACATTACTCCTATATATTTACAAGATATTATCTCTATAGTCATAACAAAATTCATTTTTTGAAAACATATTATGTAGTCAATTATAAATATATAATGAATGTATATAAATTAAAATTATTTCATGATTATCATTATATCTATTATTTAATAATATACTATATTTCCATTGTCAATATACTGATTTTTTTTTTCAAATTAAGAACTAAAAGTACTCAAAGAAACTAATGTGTACATTAATGACTGCGTAATTAAATTTTTTAATAAAAGAATGAAATAAATAGTTTATTAATAATTGTTTTGTAAATAATTGAACTCACAATCTATTTAAAAAATAATATAATAATTAATTAATATTTAATGGAAAATAACTGCCAACACAATCCATTTAATCAATAAACTAAGAATAAAGTGTATCCATTGATTTTATCAAAGTGAAAATTTATTGTATAATAATGTTAACTGAAATGAAGCAATTCTTAAATATTAGACATCATGACACAGGCACTTGAAAAACTCTACTATCAATATTGTTCCTCTAGAAAGTTTAAAACTACAAGTAGAAACCCTTTTAATTTGGCCCACTGATTTATCTCATGAGAGACTTTTGGTGGATCGAGGGGCATTATGATATCTGAGCCTCAACCACAACTAAATTTCCAAATCAATCCACGTATATCAGAAAATTTATTTAATTAATTATTAATGTTCCTTACTGAATATCTGTATTGAGTAAATAATATGGATTTATCAATAAGTCCCAATATAAAAAATAATTATGAAAGAAAATACCGTATGTAAAATTTTTATATAGTTTAGGAAATGAACATATCCATGATAAATCATATGGATATTTTGGTGAAATTTAATTTCCAATGAAAAAAGATTACAATAAATTGATTGTTTCAAGAGAAAGTTGACAAACAAAACATATTTCAAAATAACTTTGCCCCTTGGAAATTATAAAATCAATCCCGCTTGTATAAAATAATAAAATTGAAAGATAAAATAACATTATGGATTATATATTCATGATATTACATGTCAAATGAAAATCATATTTTAAATAATATTTTAAATAATGATTTAGGTGAAAGAAAAACACCAATTAAAAATATTAATATCAGGAAATACTGGAAAATAATGACATATCATGAAATTGGTATTTATATACACCATAGAAATGAAACAAGTGGTGAATATGACATAATTCCCACTAAAATAAAAGTGAGACTACAAATCCCTTTATTGTATGGCCCCTTTTAGCTGAACACCTTTTAAAATAATGTATAATAGTTCTAGTAATGTTATTAGCTTATAAAATAACTATATTATTATTTATAAATTCATATATGATTTTATTATAACTTCTTATTACCCATTTCTTAATAAACATTAATTATTTTCACTCTTTCAGGTGTAAATTTACTAGTTTTTCTTGTATGTTTTGTATGTTTTTTTTGGTTTCTCTTATGTAAAAATTGATTTTATAATATCAAAAATGATAATATTTATTTAAATATCATATATATTATGTACATATGTATTTAGATTATTCCATAGTATTTAGTGATAGGAGATGAAATACACCATTAATGGATATAGTAGGACGTGCGTACGCACAGACACTACTTCTATTTTCTTATCATATTAAAAAAAGGAAAGTAAATGATATATATTATTATTCATGTTCAATAATTATTTAATATAGATCATATATATTTTAAAACAATTTACAATACATTCCATGCAATGTGTGAACGAATCGTAACACTTTGAGGAGGTAGTAGTCCAGGCGTCCAAAAATGATATTATCATCTTTCCAAAAAATGGAAAGTATTAAGGTATGTGTTATATTATAATTACAGAAGCCTAAATAAATTTTAAAAATCATATATATCATATATATGATATATAATCTATAAATACATCATTATTATGAACCATTAGAGGTTGTAATGGAAAAACAAATGACATCGCTTCGTGAGGAATTAGATCGTCGTACCCAAGAACGATGGTTGTGTATCCCATTTAATATAATTTTGTTTAAGTGTAGGTCAAAAAATTAACATAAAAACATCTCAGTATATGTAAGATAATTAAATTTTTATATAATAATTATATAATAAGAATATTAGGGATAGATAATGAAATAAAATAAAAGTGATCGTAGAAGAACATTACCTCTTTTTCGGGTAACTCCTTTTGGTTTACAATAAAAGAATACATTATTTTTATTTCTACCCAAATTGATTATTATTCGATAAAAGAATAAATATTGGGAGTTCATTTTCGTATATTTTTTATGATAAAAATGTGTTTAGAGGTGTGAATAAGTGATGGGGTTGGGTACCCTTCTATAGTGGAGGAGGAGAGACATTTTTGTAAATACAGAAATGTAAACACTATTGGGAGGTCTCCCTTACATAATGTGCCTTAAATAATGAAAAATTATCTATAAAAGAGTTTATATGGTTTCAAAAATGACTATAAAATGGGTTTTAGAAATTTTTATAGGTCATTTTTTCCATTAAGAATAAAGTTTAACCACTAAGTAAATTCATTTTTACATGAGTCGAGGTAATTAATTTTAATTTATTTCTCTAATATTTTTTGGATAAAGAATATTATTAACATACTATAAATTATAAAGTACTATTATTCCTTATATGGAATAATTTCTTCCATATTAGAATCATGTCATTTGAAAAAATTAATTTAAAATCAATCCCACTAATGGGATGAGAAAAAATGTTTTTAAAGTTAAAATGTTTAATGGATTACTTAGTTTTTATGTCTGAATAAAATATAAAAATTATTCCAATTAACTAACTTTTATTAATAGATTAATTATTTACATATTTTTATTTTAAATACCATTACAAATATAATTTAAGAATATTAATTATTTAGATGCAAAACAGTTTTCAATTAAAATTCAATATTTTTCACTATACATCAAAAAATGAAGCATCTCATAAAAATACCCAAGATAAACCCTAATACAATTTTTTACATTATTTTTTTCAAAATTAAGTTTATTTGGTCAAATAAAATTTATAAATGTGGAATTTTTTTTAATACAAGTTCTGCATTAAGAGGTAGAAAAAATGCCTTTAGAAAAAATAATGTTTTTTATGCATAAAATTCGATTTGTTCTTATATTTTACCAATAAAATATATTCAAAGAATGTTAAAAAATTTAATTGAACATATAATATATAAATTTTATTAATATTATCCACTAATATAAATTTATTTAATTTATTAATATAAAACTCCTTTGTCACATAAAAATTGTTTTTTATTAAAACATATTCTTTATACTGAATTATTTTTCATATTAATTTATATTTAATTGGTCACCAAAAAATTGTATGAACATACATAAACAATATTTTAAAATTTTATATAATTATTTTAATACAAGTAATTATGAATTCTAGTTGATAACTATCATATTAAATAATAATCATAATAGTATATTGTAGTTTGTAAAAACTTAGTCTTGAGTCTAACACTAAACATCGAAGTAACTTAGTATTGTGTGTAATAAAAGACAATTTATTGTTGCATGTACCACATGCTAATATTTGTGTTTTTTGAAGTGTAATCTTAAATTGGTGTGTCTCATAAAGCTAGCTATCCATAAAATTAAATTCATTCACAAAGGAAAATATTATAAACTCTTCGGGTGTTACATTCTCCCCACATTAAGTAAATTATGTCCTCACAGTTCAAAATTGATCTTAGTAATCAAGGGTTTGATATTTTAAAATTATACTTTTGAAAAAATCACATTGTCAATAAAGTTAATAACAAATGTTATTAATAATAAAAAATAGGAATGGGAAGGTCACCATAAAACTAGGTTTTGAATAGAAGAATATTAGTGAAAACATGGACTTCGAATTGAAATATAACTATTATGTTTGTATGGAGATTGATAGAGAATATTGACCACAAGAAAGTGGGTGATCTTGAGAAGGTTAATGAAAAAGTTTCATAATCCACATAGGTGTAAAAAATATCATTGATATCATAAAAATGATAAAAATAGGAATTTTTTAAGACCATTTCATATATTTGAGGAGTTTTTTCATCCACTAAAAATTTAATTAAATATACTGACTCAATACATTTATATATTATTAACATAATATTATCCCATGGTTATGCTTTGAACTGTTTATACTTCATATTTTATCATAGGTTTCATCATATGATGATGTAATATATTAACCTCTAATACCACATCCAAAGATCATCTTAAAACCTTTCATAGATGATGAAATTTTCATAAAGATTACAATCCAAGACATTAAAGGGTAGGTCGCTGATTTTACAAAATGAACTTATCATTAGTCTTTATTCAACATGAAGAATCTCTTTAATCATTACATAATGAACATGTGAATACCTTCATCCTGTATTCTCTTGAAACATGAAAATAAATCAAATTACCATAAAACCTTATTGAAAACATGAATGATTCCTCATTACTTAAATAGAACATTTATTATTGGATATATTCCTTAAATAAATAAATTCTGTACACTTCATCAATGATGAATACAAAATTTTGTCAACAATTCATTAATGAGTTCCAACGTAGTCAGTATTTTCTAATTTACTTTATCTATAAAAATCATCTCTTAATCCAACCATAATTATCTCAAAATTATGAAAATATTAAGTATTTTATTTACCACAAGTATTTTATTTACAAAACATTTAAATTTATATTGAATCACTTTTCATGGTACCATTCAACATATTCTCTCAAATCGTTAAAGGAGTAGTAATTCAATTCAATACTTATATAGTTCATAATTTTTATAACTAGTAAATTATTGATAAAACACTCAAATAAAAGAATTCTTGAATCAAAACACATGTATATTAATCATTCGCTTCGTATGTTGTAGTGGAAACAACCTGACCATGATCTATTAGCCTATTCTGGGGTATATTCCTTTGATGACTGAGGCATTGATTTGTGTAGCATTTTATCTCCTTGTAGTAACAACATTGTACATTGGATACATTTTTTTGACCCTTGAATCAAAATAACAATGACCTTTCTCACTACTATTATATAAAAATCACATTCCTTTTAATCAAGTACCAAGGATTTTATTTCCACAATTATCACATGATGGAAAATACATATTTTTCTTCTTTACTTTATCCATCTTTTTCCCAACTATCCTCTTGTTCTCATGGATAATTCCTAATACATAATACTTAGATAATTAATTATCTATATCATTATCAAGTGATACTATGTCCACATATGATGATAATTATTAAGAGACTGTTTCCCTTACAAATATCATCTTAAGACCATAAAAGATATGATCATTCATTCTCTTTGGACCACATTCATCAGTGAGGTTCACATTCCTTCTTCATTGAAAAATTTATAAATTATAGCAAACACTATATTAGATAAAATCATTTTGAAACATAATATATAGTAATAAAACTATTTAAATACATAAAATAAATTTAAAATTTTATGAATAATTATGCTCATTATCATAAACAAGGTTTATTTGAGATTTTATTACACTATTCGATAAAAATTTGGGTTGAAACTTTTTTAAACTCAAATAATTCATAATGGTTTGTAAGGAATATGGGAATTAACCTATGTATATAACCTATAATTTTAATACCAAATTAATATTAAGAACCATTTTTGTGTACTTGGTTATGCTCGATTCAAGCATGAAGCTCCCTTTTCAAAGTTATTACCCCTCGATACATTTGTGCCATAACAACATACACTTGTATTATCCATACAAGAAATGTATTACGACAATTACATTCATAATATATACCTTAACAAAATTTTATGATTTTATTTTATAATTATCCAAAAATTATATCATTGTATTACGTTCTCTAATATATGTTTTCCTAAATCAAGTGCTTAATGTTTCTACAAAACATTATCTGATACCAACTATAACAACCCTAAACCCAATTTCCCATAGTCAATGCCTTTCATTATTATATTATAATATATACAATATTATAATCACAAATTAATGAAAAATTTATCATTTTTGGAAAACTTGACTGTAACATCCTGAGTTTTTAAAAGAGACAATATGTTCAACATCATAACTGATACACTACATCGAGCTAAAACGACCAACTAAATATTATTATTTAAATGATAATATTATAAACTATATTTTAGAATGAAGGGAATGAAAAGTATCAATTAAATAATTAAAATAGGGTTTAAACATTTTTACATAACGTTTCATTGGTTATAAAATTTATTATAAATGAAAATAAAAACCAATTGAATATAGGGGATGTGTTTTTATGAAAAAAAACTAAATGAGAATAATTGTGATTATAAAATAAAAAAAATAAAACTTATTAGATAATATTAAAGAAATAAAAATTAAATATAATTTTTAAAATTCATACTATATATTTTCTATACATGATATTAGAACAAAATCATTTTTATGTATAAAAGTACTATTTTTCAAAAACAGACATTTTTACCACCTTTTGATTGTGAACCCATTTTAAATATTTTTTTTTCAATTTTATAAGATCTATTTGAAAAAATAAAAAACTTATATAGATTAAGGACAAAAAATATTACTTTGAATAAACTTGTGATATTTTCATTGATAATATTCATTTTTAATGAATAATCGAAAATACTGCATTTTAATTATAATATTCTTTTTCGTATAATTTATTTGTATGGATAGATTATCATTTTAATTGGTTTCATAGTGTGATTAAACTAAATGTTTTTATTATTTAATATAATTTAGGTAATTGGGATCAATTTCCAATTGAAAATATATAAAAAACATTTCAATCTATTGAACGTTTCATTTAAAAAAAATCTTTTTAGTTTTCTCTACAGAACTAATTTTGAATATAATTAATAACATTAAATGAATTGAATTAGGTTAAATGGATTCCATATTCAGAATAAAATTTTCTAATTTTTTTTAATGTCAATTTAATTTTTAGTTATAAAAAATTTACCATGGTAAAAAATTATTTATTGATGTATAGGTAAAATTGTTACAATGGTTAAATTTAAAAGATAAAAGCATAACATAACAAAAAATATCAAAATTTAATGTTTGTATTAGGTGTTTCTAGATCATGTATTTCCTTCAAAATGTTAATTTAAAGTCTAATTTTTCTAAATTAATTCCACCTTGATGTGGTTAGCTATTAGTATAAAATAACTATTAAATTAATCACTTGAACCCACCTCTCACCTTTCCATTTAGACTCAAAAATACATTATCCAATCATCTCGTACTCACTCTACCCATGTCCAAGTGCTTTTGGTTTCATCAAAAGGCCAAATACAAGGTCCCCAAGGGTCTTCTAAAGAGAGGATATTCAAGAGGTAATTTTCTCAAAGTACCTCTCTTAATTTATTTCTTTTTCCTCCGTTATACTCACATGCTTCATAAATAAATGAATTATAACTCTATAATAATGTATATAATGAATTTTTATGTTCCTAATGGAATATATCATATCCATTTCATTTCTCATCTCCTTTTATTCAAAGAAACAAAATTGTTGTCCATGTTATACCGGTTAATCACCTCTGTGAATAATATTTTTATTTATTTTCAATTACCAACTTCATGTATGGTCTTAAAAATATTTATATGGTAAAATAATATTTTAATATTTATATTATAACCTATTTAATATTCATAAATTTTATATTAAACATAGATTCATGCTTCCCATATTGTTGTTATACGACAATTTCATTTGGGGACCTGTGGACGACCGACTCCCCAAATTGACGAGACCTGTTCACAAATCAAATAGAATTTATTAATGATTATTTTAATAAATATATATGATATATATTATATATTAATTCTACTTTAATGATATTATATATATATATATTTACATGCATTTCATTTAACTTCATTCTTTCAATATGATAGGAAAAACAAAAATAGCGTTCATGCGTACGTACGACCTACCGTCTCCCTGAATGGTGTTTTAGGTTAGTATTAAAATATTATTATAAATAATTATATAATTAATATATAATATATGTATATAATTTTTATATTCTTAAGATAATTTACTTATGACCACATGGACTATTGACATCATACCAAGTTCATTTTTGACTCAACTGCAGAATATTGAAAAAACATCCGACATAAACTTAAATAATTATGTAATTGTTATAACATGATAATAAGTGATATAAAATGAATTATAAACTTGGAAACGGTTCTAAATCAAGTATAAAATAAACTAATTTTATTATTCATGAATATAAAGAATGTATGAGAAAACCCAGACTCGATATATGGGAATTTCTTATCCCAATTTCCATTCTTTGGGTTAAACTTTAACTTCATGATTATGTCATGATATTTTTATTTGAAAAATGAATTTTTTATATATTATATTTTAATTATAATTGATTTATGTGTATTTATAGTTAATATAAACAATCTATCAATTGTATTAACAAAATTATCTTTACAAGGGACTTCATCTCAATCTCCTTTCATTGAGGCATATCATGATGTTGGGCACCTTTATTATCCTATAATGTATATATAAAACCATTTTCACATGTTATATAATGAATTGATATATTCTCATGGTATTTAAAGTTATTTTGTAATGTTATTCTTTAATTATTTTTATTCAAGTGTTTTCAAGTGGTAAGGGACTCTTTAACAAAAACATCATTTTAAATGGTTTAAATATTTATTCTTATAAATCATTCTCATTAATTTCCATGTTTTAAAAATATTTTTAATGATTTATTTAAATGGAAATCAAATTTTCATAATGTTAATTTTCAAATTTCAGTCAAAAGTTTCAAAGTGGTATGGGAAACATTGATTCAAAAATATTCTTTTTAAATGTTGTAATTTTGTTTTAAGAATGGGTTGGTTAGTTTAATAAATTGGAATAAATTTTTAAAATATTATTCATGAAGAAAATTTATCAATTTTATGACTCTATAATGTTTTTATGTTTTCTTTACAAGTTTACACTTCTATTTTCAAATAATTTGTTTTCATATATGTGGGTGTGACTTTGTAAAAATTCAATGTAATTTCAATATGGAAATTTTATTTTTCCATTACAATTGTTTTATGTGTTATGATTATATTAAGGTTCTATGGAATTGATTATGTATATGGGTGGTTTCATAATAAATCAATGGCAATTGATCCAATGATAGATCTCCAATGCATTGGGTAACGATACAGAGTTAACTGTTTTGGTTTCTCCTAAGAGATTTAGGGAATATAATGTGATGGGTATTCCAAATATAACTATGAAGGTTATATCCCATGTAGTTGTGAAATATATAATGTATGTGTGATATGGATTTGATAGGTAAACTTTATGATTTATAATTTCTAAGATATTTTTCATGAATCTTATGATTTCATCAGTATAACACCCCATGCTTCCATGATACGTTTCCCTTTGAATAATACAATAGCTTGTGATGTACGCAACTTTGAGTTTTAGCACACAACGACAAATCAAACTATCCATTTTAAAATAATTTTTGAATATTAATAAAAACTTTTGAAAAATATATAAATTTTATTTTTCAAAATGGAATTCATTTTTGTATTTGAAATGTCAAAATTAGCTTAGGGTGAATTTTTGGTATTTTTCTGAAAACACAATTTTTGGTGAATAGTGAAAAACACTGCGTTATTGTTTAAAATCAACTTTGTTATTTAAATAATTATTTATTTTGTTCAAATTTATTTTAATTCAAAATAGATACATAATACCTATTTTAGTTTAATTTAATTCATTAAATTCATTTTATAATAAAATTAGATGTATAAAATTTTATTGAACATTTTACCGTCTTTTACCCACCTTCTAGGATCTTTAGAAAATTAGCGCAAAACATAATTTTAAATATTATATGAATTGAATTTAAAAAATACAATAGACATGGTTTATTTCATTTAGTAAAATCTGGTTCAATAAGATGAAAATATTTTTTAGTGAATAATAACTTTTGACTTTTATTTACCACGATTAAAAATAAATAGGGTAATTAAAGATAAAAATGATATTATTATTACTCAAAAACATGTTATAATTCTATTGGATAAGTGTATTTCGACAAAAATAAACCTTAGGAATAATATATGTTCCTTTTAGTCAAATTTTATTAGATTATTCCATTTATTATTATTTTATTTAAAGAAGAGTTAAAAGTGTTCAATTCAAAGTTTAAAAACTAAACCATTTTTAATATAGATTAACACATAAGATAAATTCTAAATTAAATATTCATTAGATAGATAAAACGACTTTATACATAATGGAATTTTATTTATTATTTTTAGATATTAAATAATTTAATTTATTTATGAAACAATAATGATGCAATAATTACCTTATTAATGAAAGATTAAAATAATTGATATTTTAAATATCCAAATAAATGTAAATTGATCCTTTTTATGAATTAAAATAATTTTATAGGTTAATATTACATCTTAGAGTTTATTAAATTAATTTTTTTAATTAATAAAGTTATTATTAGTTTAAAAAAATCAATGACTAAATAGTGTCAAAATTGACATAAATGAGTTTTTAAAACAAATACTATATTATTAATTTAGATAATATTCCTAAAAATATAAGTTCCATCCAAAGAACTTATATGAGGTTATATATATCATTAATTAACCAATTTGGTTTCTCTTGTATTTTTATAGTAATTTTATTAACCATTTATTATAATAATACAATAATACATTGTAAAAGTTAAACTATTTAACTAAGAGTTAAATAAAAAAGATAAAGT
The DNA here is from genome assembly GCA_963277665.1 of Viscum album. Lineage (NCBI taxonomy): Eukaryota > Viridiplantae > Streptophyta > Magnoliopsida > Santalales > Viscaceae > Viscum > Viscum album. The sequence goes on along the minus strand of OY728143.1, from coordinate 1,208,078,739 downwards.
TAATATGGTGAACTAAAAATATCTAAAACCTATAGGTTGAGATGTTTTATACCCATCCCTACCTTAGCCTCGAAATAAATACTTTTGGGGCCTTTATAAACTGAATATGATGGTATAATAAAATAACATTTCAATCTTTTCCTAAGGTGCCCCTCACCTCCCTTATAAAAAGGCACTTCACCTTCTCTCAAAATCACACCTCCAAAGCCTTTTGGATCGGCCAAACACGGCCCAAATATCCTCCCAACTACCCTATATTAAATATAGTGGACTTAATTTGATCATAAATCGAACTTAAGGATCCCTTTTGATCAAATAAAAATGAAGAACCCGAAGAAGAGGTAAATATTTCATCACCTCTTTCAAGTTCTTTTCTTCTTCCACTTCATATTTGTTTGTTGTTTACATACCATAATAATAACTCTAGTACCTTATATATACTATTATTTTATTATAAATATGGTACAACCATATTCACTATTCTTTCCATCCTATTAATGATAAGTCTGCATACATGCATACGTACGACTTACCGTCTCTACGTCGTGGTGTAGTTTGTTATTCAATTACTTAATTTTTTGGATGGGTATAATAATGAGTATAATTGATGTAAATAATAAATATAAAAATATAATGATTATTTATATATTATATACCATCCATTCACATACTATTTTACCATCAAAAGAATGATATTGTTGCTCGTGTGTACGTACGGATTACCGTCTCTAGGAACGTGATAATATTCATTCCCCCATCGTAACCATTCCAGAATAATTTTTATTTTGTGATAAAAAGTAATTTTTAAGAACATAATATCATTTTGGATATTAATCAAATAAATCTTATCCATAAAAAATATGGCTTACGTAACCAAGCATATAGTGGAAAATAAATCAGTTAACACCCAAAATAATGATACTACTATAATATTATTATCAAAGCAATATTAGAAGATCATATATGATATCATATTTATGTATTTTGTTCTTGTATAATTTAATATCAATGATTTAACTATTATATAGGAGGTTAAAGTAACCTTGACCAAGAAAATGTACAAGGTAAGGGTTAATTTTACAATCTCTTTATTATTTGAGGTTGTTTATACGTGAGTATCTACTAGGACCTCTTTATCATCCACATCCATGTTTCTTTAAAATGTATTTCAAAATATTTTTACGATTTACTAGAAAATGTGTTAAAGTTATTTATACCATTGTTTGACTTTTTATAAAATGGTTTGAAAGGAATATTTCCGTTATTTTCTAAACAAGGTACTTTATGTCCTTTTCGAAAAATTAAGGTAAGAATGTTTTTGACTTATACGGTGGGTGCGACTATTCTATGACATAATAACACCTTCAAAGCTTCCCTTACTATCTTATATGAATATTTTCAAAATAATTTTTTTTATAATTACGTGACTTCTAAATGATTTCAAATTTATCTCAAATAATTTTGATTTCATATATGTCAAAATACCTTGATGGATTTTACACTTGTTTGAAGTTGATTTATTATGATAAAATATTCTATATTGTATTGATGGTTTCATGATATGTTTGACTTTGAATGTGTTATTTTTATATCATTCATTGTTTATGGTTTAAGTATAAACATTTTTTATGCTAGTTTTAACATGAATGTTTATGTTATGTTTCAACCTTTTCATATGAGGAATGCATTGGAATTAGTAAGTGACGGGTGGAGCTCGCTATATCTCCTCGATGAATCGGTAGGTATCATTAGACAAACTAGTGTCTTGGAACAAGGCCTTGACCAAATATTATTTTTATTCTTGGCACGAGGCCTTGACTATGTGGTTATAATGTCCAACATTATCCATTCAATCATTATGAGTTTTGATATTGATATTGCATGTGATTATTTGACCAGTAGAATATCTACATGAATAAGTAAATGGAATTATTTGATTTATATTTTCTATATTATTCCGAGTTTTTAGTTTAAAATGCTTATGTTTTAGTCTTATACATTTCCTCAAAAAAAATTTCTTATTTAAAAATGTTTCCACTATAATGTTATCCTTACTGTGCATTTGAGCTCAATCCTTTCTATGTTTTATTTTTTCCAAGATGTGAAGAAGTATATTATGGTTGAACTACAGGGATAGAATAATGGATATAAGTGTGTTCAAAGGGGACAATTTTGTTGTTGTTTTTATTTGATGATGTAATGTAAAGCTTATGTATATATCTAGTACTTATAAGTCTACTAAACTAATCGGTATTTAGAGATTTGATCTCTTATGATCATGCCAATGTTATATAATAATGCGTTGACTTTGTGTAACTAGGGTTGGGGCATTACAGTTGGTATTATATAGATTTTAGTACAGGCCTCGGAAACTAGATTTAGAACAACTTTTATTTGAGAACATTACCCTAAGATAGACTTCGAGGATTAGTATAAAAGAACTTCTGAGAATTTTTGTAATATAGAGATTTTGTGTATTTCACAAGAAATACATCTCTGTATAGATACGAGTTGGTAGAGGCAGATCTGGCACAAATGTGCCTAGGAGTGAAAACTCTGACAAGGTGTTTCAGACTTGACTTGGGGTATCCTGGTGCATGACAAAAGTCCTTACTGCACTCTTGGTTACAACACTCCCATATGATATGCATAAGATAATTAACATTTTATTTACAAACCATTATAAATTATTTATGAGTATATACCTCCTCAAATAAAACATTTTTATGACTATGGATTATATCCATAAACTGTTGAATTTATGTTAAGTGTTTTACAAGTTTGGAATTATGTGTTTCGATTCATAAGGAATGGAAACCATATCAATGCACATAATACATGTAAGGACATCCCTCCCACTCAAGATAATTATAGTGTAGTTAGTGATGCAATTAGTGTTGATCATCTTATCACTATACTATGCCAACTTACTCATCTTGTGAATAATAACCCTACCTGTAAGGAGCACCCTGATCCACAATGTGGAGGATCAATATTAAACCACTTCATGAGGAAAAATCCACAAACACCCAATGATACTAGAAATCCATTTGTAGCTGAGAAATGGATATGTTCCTTATAGAAAATATTTCATGCTTTGGGGAGTAGAAAAAGGGAAAAAGTTTTCAGGGTAGTTTATCACCTCATAGGAGATGCAGATCAGTGGTGGTCATTAATTCAAAACACAAAGAAGGATGAAAAAATATAAAACATGTAATGGAGAGAGTTTAAATGTATTTTCTTATAAAAATAATTTCTTCGTGACCATCGAGTAGATATGAAAAGGCATTTTTTGAGTTTGAGGAAATGAGGATGAGAATGTCGCGAAGTACGTGGCCAACATTACAAGGTTAGCAAGGCATGAAACAAATTATATACGTAATCCAAGGTGAAATATTGATCCATTATTTGATGGGTTAATACCATTTCTCCATCGAGCATTAGTCTGAAAATCCTTCCCATTGTACGAAGATATTGTCTCATGTGTTATCAAGACATAAAAGGAATTCTCTAAGTCTTATGACTTTAAATCAAAGAAAGAGAAGAAGAGATCTGTTAAAAACACTAGAAATGGAAATATGGGGAATAAGGGAAAAGTTGAATTTTTATCCTGTGATAAATATGGGAAAAACACCCTGATACTTGCCTAAAGGGAATGGGAGCCTGTTACAAGTGTGGGGAAAAAGGCAACCAAACTCGTGATTGCAAGGGTAAGAAAGAGGATTTCAAAATTGAATGCTATAGTTGTAAAGAAATGGGTCATTATGAAAATGAATTTCCTAAGCATCATGGAAACGTACCTCATAAAAGTCCAAGAGATCAAGGCCAAGCTTATGTGATCACTACTGTTGAGGTTGAATCTCTGAATGAAATGGTGGGAGGTAATTTAATGGCTTCATCAAAATTAACCAATTATTTATTTGATTCTAGATCATTGCATTGTTTCATATCTTCCTAGTTTGCTAATAAAATTAGATATTTCCAATTTTATTTAATAAGGGATTTGTCAGTCAAAAATCCTAAGAGAAGTATAATTGCAACAATGTTTTATCAATCAGTTTCAATTAAGGAATATAAATGTGATTTATCTACAGATCTCATCATCATACCCATGATTGAATTTGATATAATCCTTGGTATGGATTGGCTTTAGTACCATGATGTGAAAATTTATTTTAAGAAGAAAGAGGTTATAATTTTTGATGATGATAAGGAGTACCTTATCTTTAGATAAGAAACACCACTATCTGATTATTATCTAGATCCACCCACAATAGCTCTACTAAATTCAATTATTGGGGATGATGAGATTAAAATAACTCTAGATGAGGAAATGAATGTTCAAATAAAGGACATACCTATTGTGAAAGAATATGTCGATGTGTTTCTAGAGGATTTAACTAGAAATCCTCCAAAACAAGAAACTGAGTTTTCCTTTAATTTAATTTCTAGTTGAAGGCCCATATCAAAGACCCCTTATAGAATGTCCACTTTGGAATTTGTGGAACTAAAGAAACAACTAGATGAGTAAAGTAATAAAGGATTTGTTTTCCCCAGTGTTTCCCCATGGAGAGCCCCTGTTCTTTTTGTTAAGTAGAACGATTGATCTATGAGGTTGTGCATTGACTGTAGAGAGGTCAATGCTATATCAATAAAGAAAAAGTATCCCCTACCTCTCATTGATGATTTATTTGACCAACTTCATGGAGCTCAATATTTTTCAAAGATTGATCTTCGATCTGGATACCATCAGTTGTGTGTGAAGAAGGAAGACATTCTGAAGACTACATTTCAAACCAGGTACGAGAATTATGAGTTTACAGTAATGCCTATTAGGTTGACTAATTCACCCTCTGTTTCATGGATCTAATAAACTGAGTATTCAAGGAATTTCTTGATGAATTTTTAGTGGTGTTTATTGATGATATATTGGTATTGAACAAAATCTACGAAGATCATTAAAATCACTTTTGAACTACTCTAAAGACTCTTAGAAGAAACGAATTATTTGGGAAGTTTAGAAAGTGTTAACTCTGGCTTCAAGAGTTTTCTTTTCTTGCCCATATTATCTCTAAGGATGGAATATCTGTTGATCCTTCAAATACCAAGGCAATCCAAGAATATCTAGCACTGAAAAGTATAACTGAGGTATGTAGTTTTATTGGTTTAGCAGGTTATTATCAATGCTTCATCCATAATTTTACTCGATTGGCAAGCCCATTAACCAAGTTCATACGTAAATGGGTTTCATTGTTTTGGACCAAAGAGTGTGAAGAATGTTTTGAATAATTTATTAGAAGATGAGTCAATTCTCCTATCTGGACTCTACCATCAGGGAATTAAGGGTTTGTTATTTATAGTGACGCTTCAAATAATGGACTTGGTTGTGTCCTTATATAGAATGATAGGGTCATTGCCTTTGCTTCACAGTAGCTAAAGATTCATGAAAAAAACTATCCCACTCATGATCTCGAGTTAACAGCTGTAATATTTTCTTTGAAGATATGGAGACACTATCTATATGGTGAGAAAATGTGTGATGTATACTAATTACAAGAGTTTGAATTATATTTTCTCACAAAAAAACTCAATATGAGGAAAAGGAGAAGGCTTTATGTAATGATGAATTAATATTGAACTATACACTACCACATGGGGAAGGTGAATAAGGCATAAGATGCTTTGATCAGAAAGGATCATGGTGTTTGGAACAAGATGAGAGTTTAAAGGGATCCTATGTACATGGATCTATTAAAAATAGATATGGGAATAATCATAGAAGGTGAAGCATCGATACTTTTTCAAATGGTTCCCAATCCATCTTTACTAGAAAGGATAAAAAGTTCTTAGAATGATGATAAGGAGTTTCAAAAGAAATTTAGAGTTGTGAATGATGGGAGATTGATCGACTTTGTATATAAAGATAGAATTTTAAAATTTGGGAAGAGAATTTGTGTTCTTAATATAGCTAATATTAAAAGGGAATTATTGGATGATGCTTTTATCTCTAATTTCTCTATACACCCTGGTAGCACTAAGATGTTTATAGATTTTAAGGAACATTTTTGGTGGGACAAAATGAAGAGGGAGATTATTGATTATGTGTCTAGATGTATGGTTTGTCAATAGGTGAAGGCTGGAAGACAACATCCTAGAGGAGTCATGCAACCGCTTCCCATACCTGAGTGGAAATGGGATGATATTACGATGAACATTGCCAAGGGGATAATAAAGACTCCTAGAAGGAATGATGCAATATGGGTCATTGTTGATCATTTTACCAAGTCAGCACATTTTCTTTCTATAAGAGAAGATTTACCACGTAAAAGTTTAGAAAGACAATATATTACTGAAGTTGTAATACTTAATGGAGTACACCTATCAATTTTTTATAATCATGATCCCCAGTTTATATCAAGATTCTAGAAAAGTCTTCAGAAGGCCATGGATACTGAACTTTGTTTGAGCATTTCCTACAACCCTCAAACTGATTGAAAATCAGAATAAACTATTCAAACCTTATAATACATGTTGATATCTTTCTCACTTGACTTTCAAGGTATGTGGGATCAGTATTTACCATTGGTTGATTTTTTAATAACAATAGCCTCCATTCAAGTATTTAGATTACACCATATAAAGAATTATATCGAAAGAGATGTCGCACACCAACTTATTGGGATGATGTTTGTGAATGAAAACTCGTAGGCCTAGAACATGATGTGGAAACAATGGAAAATGTGAAGATGATCCAAACCCACATCAAAACAGTTCAAAGTAGGAAAAGAGCTATGACAATAACCGAAGAAGGGATTTTGAATTTCAAGTAGGTGATCATATTTTTGTGTAGGTATCTCCATGGAAGGGTGTTATATGTTTTGGTAAGAAGGGTAAATTAAGTCCCAGGTACATCGGGCCTTTCAAAATTCTATATCGAATTAGAGTTGTAGCTTACCATGTGGAAATGACTCCAAGTCTCTCCAAATTTCATGATGTGTTCCACATATCACTATTGAGAAAATACATGCCTGACCCAACACATGTACTCACCTATGAAGGTATATAACTAGAACCCGATCTATCTTATTTTGAAGAGCCCGCCAAGATTAGTGATACCAGAGAACAAGTGCTTAGAAACCAGACGTCTTTTCTGGTAAAAGTTCTGTGGATAAACCATAAAATGGAAAAGGAAAAGTGGGAAACTGAGGAACCTATGATGAAGAACAACCGAAATCCTTTTGTACAGTAATATTCTAGAAATATCGAGGATAAAATTATTTAAAGTAGGGTAGAATGTAACACCCCAAGCTTCAATAGTGCGTTTCACTTTGAATAATACAATAGCTTACGTTGTACGCAAATTTATGTTCTAGCACACCATGAAAAATAAAACTAGACATTCTAAAAGCAGTCATGAATAATAATACCCACTTTTTGAAATTTAAAAAAAATTAATTTTTCAAAATGGACTTCATTTTTGGATTCGAAATGTCAATATTAGCTTGGGGTGATTTTTTTATTTTTCTGAAAACAATCAATTTTTGATTAATGGTAAAAACACTACGTTATTATTTGAAACCAAATTTTTATTTAAATTTATTTTCAGTCAAATTAGATACTTTATGCCTATAATAGTTTAATGTAATTCATTATAGTCATTTTATAATAAAAATAGATGTATAAAATTTTATTGAACTTTTTACTATCCTTTACCCACCATCTAGACACGTTAGAAACTTTGCACAAAATGTAATTTTATTGCTTCTATGAATTGAATTTCATAAATCTAAGAGATAAGTTTGATATCAGGAAGTAAAATGAGGTTCAATAAGATGGAAATAATTTGTTGTGAATAGTAACTTTTGACTTTTATTTACCATGGTTAAAAGTAAATATGGTAATTAAAGATAAAAATGATTTTATTAATTCCCTAAAAAATGTCCTAATTCTATTGGATATGTGTATTTCTACCAAAATAAACCTTAGGAATAAACTATGATCCTTGTGGTCCACTTGGATTAGATTAGAACATTTATTATTTTTTTATTGAAAGAAGAGTTAAAAGTGTTAAATACAACATTTAATAACTAAATAATTTTTAATATAGGTATAAACATAAGATAAAATTGACTATAAATATTCAATAGAAAGATAAAAAAATTTCCTACATTATTTTATTTTATTCATTATTTTTAGACATTAAATAATTTAATTTATTTATGACACAATAATGATGCACTAATTACCTTATTAATGAAAGATCAAACTAATTAATATTATAAATATCCAAATAAATGTAAATTGTGACTTTTAATGATTTAAATAAATTTTATAGGTTAGTATTACATTTTAGGGTTGAATAAATGAATTATTTTTAAAATAATGAAGTTGTTAGGACTTTAAAAAAATCAATTACTAAATAGTGTCAAAATTGACATAAATGAGGTTTTAAAACAAATACTATATTATTAATTGATATAATATTCCTAAAAATATACGGTTCATCCAAATTACTTATATAATGTTAGATATATCAATAATTAACCACTTGGGGTTACCTTGTCATGTTATAGTTAGTTTATTAACCTTTTATTATAATAATACAAGAAGACATTGTAAAAGTTAAACTATTTATCTAAGAGTTAAATATAAAATCTAAGGTTAATATGGTGACCTAAACGAATCTAAAACCTATTTTTTTAGATATTTTAGACCCTTCCACACCTTATCCAGAAAATAAATCCTTTTTGAACCATTATAAACCGAATATTATTTTAAAATAAAATAATATTTCAATCTTTTCCTAAGGTGCCCCTCACCTCTCTTATAAGTGGGCACTTCCACTTATATCAAAATCACACCTCCAAAGCCTTTTTTCTCGGCCAAAACATACCCAAATATCCTCAAAAATACCCTTAATTTGACCTACAGACATTAATTTAATCATAAAGCCATCCTAATTATCCCTTTTATTCAAATAAAAATGAAGAACCTGAAGATAAGGTAAATATTTTATCACCTATTTCAAGTTATTTTATTCTTCCACTTCCTCTTTGTTTGTTGTTTGCATAGAAAATAATAAATCCAGTAACTTAAACATACTGTGATGTTATTATAAATATGGTACAACCATATTCATTATTCTATCATTCCTATTAATAAAAAGTCACCATAAGTGCGTACGTACGACTTAAAGTCTCCACATCATGGTTTAGTTTGTTATTCAAACACTTTATTATTTGGATGGGTATAATAATGAGTATAATTGATGTAAATAATAAATATAACAAGTTAATTATTATTTATATATGATATACTATCCAATCACATACGATTTTACCATCAAAAGAATGATATTTTCGCTCGTGAGTACGTATAGATTATCATCTCCACGAACGCGATAAGATTCATTTCCCCATCATAACCGTTGAAGAATAACATTTATGTAATGAATAAAAGTAATGTTTAATCACTTAATATCATTCTAGATATGAATCAAATACAACCTATCCATAACAAACATTTCTTACGTAACCAGGAAAATAAAGAAAAACCAATCAGTTAACACCTGAAATAATGATACTACTGAAATATTATTAACAAGGCAATATTAGAAGATCATATATCATATCTTATTTCTGTATGTGTTTTTTGTATAATTTAATAACAATTATTTAACTATTTTATAGGAGGTTAATGTACCCTTGACCAAGGAAAAGTACAATGTATGGGTTAATTTTACAATCTCTTTATTATCTAAGGTTTTTTATACATGAGTATCTACAGGGAACTCTTCATCATCCACACCGGTGTTTCTTAGAAAGGTATTTCAAAATATTTTTATGATTTACTCGAATATGAGTTAAAGTTATTTATACCTTTTTTTATTTTTTATAAAATGGTTTGAAAGGATTATTTCCGTCATTTTTCATGCAAGGTACTTTATGAACTTTTCGACAAATTAAGGTAAGAATGTTTTTTAACCTCTAAGAAGGGTGCATATATTCTATGCCGTTATAACACCTTCAAAGACTCCTTTACAAGTTTATAAGAATATTTTCAAAAATAAATTCTTTCTTTTATAATTACATGACTTATAAATGATTAAAAATTTATCTCAAATAATTTTGATTTCATCAATGTCAACATCCTTTGATGGATTTTACACTTGTTTAAAGTTGATTTAGTATGAAAAAATCATACATATAGTATTGAAGGTTTTTTGAAATGTTTTATTGTGAATGTGTTATCTTTATACCATTCATGGTTTATGGTTAAAGTATTTACATTTTGTATGCTAGTTTTTATACGAATGTTTATGTTATGTTTCACCATTTTCATATGAGTAATGTATTGGACAAAGTAAGTGATGAGTGGAGCCAGCTATAGCTCCTGGATGCATCAGTATGTATCATGTGAAATACTATTGTCTTGGAACAAGGCCTTGAAAAAATCTTATTTCTAGTCTTGACACGATTCCTTGACTATGTGGTTAGGATGTCCAACATTATGAATTTTATCATTATGAATTTGGATATTGATATTGCATGTGATTATTAGACAAGTAGAATATCCATGTGAATAATTAAATGGAATTATTTGATTTATATTTTCCATATTATACTGAAGTTTATGTTAAAAAGGATTATGTTTTAGTATTATACATTTCCTTAAATTTTTATTCTTATTTACGAATTTTCCCCTATAATGTTATCCTTATTGAGCATCTGAGATCACCCCTTTCTATGTTTTATTTTTCCCAGGATGTGAAGAACCATTTTATGGTGGACCTAGAGGGATAGGATAAGGGATATAAGTGTGTTCAAAGGGGAAAATGTTGTTGTTTTTTTTATTTCATGATGTAATGTAAATATTATGTATGTATATAGTACTTCCAAGGATACTAAACTAAGCGGTCTTTCGAGACTTGATATCTTGTGATCATGCCAATGTTATGTAATAAGGCAATGACTCTTGGTAACTATGATTGAGGTGTTATAATGAGGTATCTTAAAGAGTTTATGTTTTTTGGGTGAAAAGAATGTTTTTTGAAAATATTTTCACGAGTTTAGAATATTCATTGACTAACAGTTTCATTCTTTATTTTATATCCCTTACTGAGATTTTTGTTCGCATACCATGTTTTTGAAATGTTTTCCACAAGTTATAAGGATGGGTAAGAGAAAAGAAGAATTCAATAAGGTTTTTATCAAGAAAATAAATCATGTTTTATTTTAAAAGTTTAATATTTTTGAAAAAATAGATACTATTTTGGTGGTTTCCTCTTGTATGATTATGTGATGTTATGTATTAATAATGGCCTAATTATCTAATACTCTAAACCTGAAAAGATCCTAAAATTGAAATCAATTAAATTCTTAACTAAACTTATGATTATGTAATGTTTATGGTCAGGGCCTTATAAAGATTACATACAAGGTACCCATATTACATTAAAAAAATTAAATAAGTCATAACAAACGAAAAATACCAGAATCCTTGAAACTAATTCCAAAAATTTATCTTCATATCCTTAGGAAATGACAAAAAAAAATTTGAGATAAAATGATTAGTTAGATTTAAACAAAGTGGATGAAATAATTAATTAATGAGAATAATCAATATAAAAAGTTAAATAAATAAACACACATTCTATTTAAATATTTGGATAAGAAATAATCAATATGGAAAGGAAAATAATTGATTTTTTTTCATTTTGTCAATAAACTGAAAATAAATTCGATGCATGGATTTTATCATAGTCAAAATATAATGTATAATAATGATAACTAAAGTGGGGGAAATGATTAATTAATATAATTTGTGTCTTAGGAACATGAAAACCTATATTGTGAAGATCTATCCTACAAACATTTTAAAAAAACTAGTAGAAACCCGTTTAAGTTGGAAAATGATTTTTCTCATGAGAACCTATCAATGAATCGAGGGGAGATAAAATTTCCACACCCCACCCATCACTACATGCCCAAATATTTTCTCATATATATAATAACTTATTTAATTAATGAACAATGTTCATTATCAAATTTCTATATTGAGTAATGAATACAGATTTATCACTACATCCCATGATAAAGAAATAACTTTCAAATAAAATATCATATGTAAAAATGTTATAAGGTTTAGGATATGAACATATCCATGGTAAATGATCTTTATATTTTCTACTGTTAAATTATTATAATAATGTGATTGTTTCAAGATAATGTTAACAATCACAAAATATTTCACATAACTGTTTCCCTTATAAATTTCAAAATCAATTCCTATTAGATGAAATAATAAAATTGAAACCTAAAATACCATGAATAATGAATTATTGAGGACATTAAATTTCAATCGAATAGTATATACACCACATGAAGGTGAATTAGTGCATAATAAAAAATAAGTCTCAATGGAATGTAAATTGAGATAAAATCCAATAAAATTGAGTAATGTTTTCATGCATGAGCTGCATGAAATAAGAACATCAATTGAAACATTTAATATCCTGAAATAAAGTAAAATTGTGATATAAAATTTCATAGGTAATTATATACTTCACAAAAATGAAATGAGTCGTTAATATGGAATAAGTCTCATAGAAATAAAAGTGAGACTATAAATCTTCTCTCCTTACAATCCCTTTTAGATAAAAACCATTTAAACATATTTATAATGGTTTTATGAATGTTATTAACTTATAATATAACCGTATTAATATTTATAAAATCATAAATTATCTTCTTATAATATCTTATAACCCATTTGTTAATAATATATAATTATTTTCACTATTTTCACTATTAATTGCCATGTTTTTTAGTGTTTTTGGACTCAGTATTTTTTGTTTCTATTAAATCCAATCATGAATTAATAATCACAAAAATTTATATCATGATGTAAATTTAATATATATTCAGTATATATAAATTTATTGGAATCCATAATATTTAGTGATATGAGACGAAAGGCACTATTCATTGACATGGTAGGCCACACGTACACATGAATGTTGCTTCAATTTTCTGGTCTTATTAAAATTAGGAAACTTAAATGATATATATATATATATTACTATTATTATTCTGGTGCCATATTTATTATATATATATATCATATATTTTTATTAAACCCATCCTTAATAAATTCCATGTAATGTGTGAATGAATCATATTACTTTGAGGAGGAGGAAGTCCACACATCCACTTTGAATGTTATTGTTTTCCCCCAAAATGGAAATAATGAAGGAATTTGTTATATAATAATTTTAGAATACTTAAGATACTATAAATATCATATATATCATATATAAACTATAAATCCATCATTTGTTTCCAACCGTTAAAAGTCTTAATGGAAATAACAAATGATATCAGTTCGTGAGGCGGTAGTCTGCTGTGCCCACGAACAAATATTGTGCATCCCATTTGATGTAAATTTGTGTGGGTATAGGTCATAAAATTAACATAAAAATATCTTAATATATTTGGTATAATAATTTTATTGTACAATCAATATATAAGGATAATTTAAGGGGTGTAAAACGAAATAAAACAATTGTCCTTTTTGAAGAACGTTGCCTCTTATTTGGGTAACTCCTTTTGGTTTTCACCAAAGGACTTCTTTGGATTGATTTTAGAAACAATTGATGATTCTATGATTATAAGAGGAATTTTCAGAGTTTTGTGGTTAGGTTTTGGATAAACCAAAATGATTTATAGGTGTGAATATGTGAGGGGTTGAGTACCCTTTTATAGTGGAGGTGGAGTGTAATTATTATAAATAACAAAAGGTAAAAAATATTTTTAGGTCTCCATTAAATAATGTGCCTCCAATAATGATTTTTTTATAAAATAGGTATATGATATAAATATGTCCAAAAAATGTGTTTTAGATAGGTTTCTAGGTTATTTGTCTAATTAAGAATAAAATTTAACCATTAAGTAAAATCATTTTTACATTGATCACTGTAAATAACTATAATTTATTTCACAAATATTTTTGGATAAAAACTAATTTTATCATAATATAAATTATAAATAATGATGATTCCAAACATTGGATCCATTTTTACAATTTCAAATCATATTAGTGGAAGAAATTAATTTGAAATTAATCCTGCGTACAAGATGAAAATATGGTGTTTTTAAATTTAAAATGTTCAAAATATTACAATGTTTTTATATATAAATTCAATATAAAAAAGATAAATATGATCTAAGTTCAATTAATATATGTATAATTTATATATTTTTACTTTTCTAATGATTGAAAATATAATTTAACAATATAAATTATTTATAAGAAAAAATAGTTTACAATTTAAATTTAGTATGTTTTACAACTAACCAAAAGATGGATCTTCTTAGATTTATATCAAAAATTAATCCTAGGATAATTTTGAAATATCCATTTCGAAAATAATGTTAAATTTTTAAAATAAAGTTTATAATAGTTTAAAAATTTATTTTCAAAACATGTTCTCCATTAAAAGGCGATAAAACTAACTTCAGAATAAATAAGATTTTTTATCCGTAAAATTGGATTTGTTCTTATCACATGCTTATAAAATATATTAGATGAATTTAAAAACATACAATTTAATATATAATATATAAATTTTATTAATATCAATTAATAATAACAATTAGATTAATTAATTAAGATAATATCCCTTTGGCTCATAATATTGCTTTTTTATAATAGGATTTCCTTTATATTTAATTGGTTTTTGTATTCATTTCTATTTAAGTAGTCACAAAATAATTACATAAACATATATAATAAATTTTTAAAAATTTTAGTTAGCCCTTTTAATGCATGTCAATACATTGGCTAGTTGATAACTATCGTAATAAATAATAATATCAATTGTTCATTTTTGTTTCGAAAAACTTGGTCTTGCGTATCACTCCTGCAATCAAACGAACTCGATATTTTATGTAACACAAGAAAACATAGTATTGAGTATACCAGAAGATATATTCAGTGTTTTTTGTATCATACACTTAACTTGTTGGTTTATATAAAAAAATTTATTAACAATATTTAATTTATTATAAAAGAAAAATATTGTAAATTCTCAACGTGTCACAAGAATAAACCTATAAAAAGTTATTAAGATAATAAATAATTGATAAACCTTTATTATACATGAGGTAAAGAATATAAATGAAAACAAAGAGTCAATATTGGGAACAAATTTTCTTAAAAATGTCAATTTAAAAATTTTAATATTTATTTTCTGAATTCTTTTCTACCATGCCATATTCATATAATTATTTTATTGAAGTATTTATATGGACATTAATTAAATAAAAATGAAATTTTATTTATCTTTTTTATTTATTTTCAATGATTTAAAATTCAATTTTTTTATTTTATATTGATCATTTTTATAGAAAGAAAAAAGATAATATTATATTTTAATTTATATTGTTTCATTGCTTTTCCACCACCATAACTAATATTTTAGGTTTGGTCTCCATTATAATATTTTTGGATTTCTTTAAAGAAATGTTTTCCTTTTATTTGTTATGTATATATTCAATAAGGGTTATAAATGGAATAGATATTTCAATATTTAAAAATGTGTTTGATTATGAATTAAAGCTATATATTTTTATGAGTTTAATTATTAAAATTAATGTAGTCATGTGTAATGATTTTGTTATGGTTCTTGATAATTGTTTAAAATGATGGGTTGGCCCATTATAATTTATGTTGATGGTTGATGATGATATATCTCATGATAATGGGTGTGTATTATGTCGCTATACAATTTATTGGGTAATGGGATGGTGTTAACTAGTTAAGAGTTTCTATCAATATATTATTAGAATTTACTGTGTTAGTTATTCCATTAATAAAAATGATTATTTCAGTTATTTGAAAATGATATCCCAAGGTACCTATATGATTTATTTATTCTTTATATTTATTTATATAAATAATATGATTTCCCAATGTATGATATTGATATTTTATTTAAAATAATTTTTATGATACATCATAATGGGGAAATTATTAACATCGTGAAAAGGTTTTCATGCGATTTCAATGATTGTAAATAAACATTTATGAGTCTTATTTTATATATAATATTTATCATGAAATGTTTTATTAATATATTAATGTACTAAAGTTGATTTCTTGGGCAAGAAAATTTTTATTTTGTTCTCAATAATTATAATACCAATGGATTGTTTTTATAATGTGTTTTTATGGAATAATGAGTTTCTTTATTTATTTTTATAGTTCCCTAACTGATATTTTTGTTCTTATATAACATGTAATTTTTTTGCACAAGATTATAAGGATGGGTAGGGGAAAGGATGTGGTCAAGATGAAAATTGGGATGATATTTCATGAAAAAACTATTTTTATCTTAATTGTTTTGTATTTTGGGAATATAGAAACTAAATTGAAAATTCCCCTTTATGATGCAAGGGTGATCACCTAATTCTCTAATATTATTATCCTAAATGGTATTTAGGAATGAAAAAAAATGAATTATTGCGTAAAGAACCAATTTATTTATTTTTTAAGGATGTATCCTTATAATGGTAATATGAATTGACTATCTTATAAAAAAATATGAAAGAAAAATAATCATTATAAAATTTCCCATCTCAAACAAACCAAATATGGAAAAGATTACTCATATTATGTAACATTTTCATATCTGTTAATTATTATTCTAATTTATTTCAATTTTGATGTATCACACTAATAAAAAAAATATTATCTTTATTCTTATAGAAGAATTATATTTCAACAAAACCATCTTATTATCATATATTAATCACAGAGTGTTCTTTTATGGATCAGTTTGACCAACTCCTTGAACAATGCCACAATATAAAATCATGACTGAAAGTAGAAACATAATTAATGGTATAATATTATAAAAATATTTAATTAATGATTCTATTTTGGTTCATGAGTGGATACATCAATGTTTAACTCAATAATTAATAAAACACCTTTTTTGGATAATTATATCATAGAAGTGTGCATATTGTCAATTTTATATTCAACGATATAGAATGAAATATTGATGAACGAAAATTTAAAATTCATAAATAATTTTAATTATTTATTTAATTCAATATTAATGAACATATAATTATGTCATTTTATTTGAAAATAAATACCAAAATTTCTCCTATGAAAGTAGTACAAATTTTAAAAATAATAAACACTAGATTTGACAACATAGGTTAAAACTAACTAATATTCATGTTGATAATAATTACAAATGAATATTCTAAATAGTTTAATGTATATATATTTTTTATAAAACTAATTATTAATATATTTAGTTTTTATACATGATTTTAATTCACATTCATGGAAATCAGGAGTAAATGTAGGGGTTTCTTTGTCTCATTTTCTACTCGATGGGATATGTTTGATATTGTGTGATAAAACTTTTTTAAAATGGTTTATTGACTATTCAATTGAATTAATAAGGAAAAATGTCTCCCATTTAAAAATACTTTAATGTATATTTTATAATATTTCTCTCAAAATAAGTTCATTCTTTGATATTCAATTTCATAAGAGTTTCATTAGCTCAATTTTTGATTTATTGGATCATCTTTTTTTATATGAATATACTTTTCTTGTTTTTAACCTACACATTTAGTAATTTATTTGGTATTTAATTTTCTATTTCTATGGTTGAATTAATTCTCTTTACTAATAAACTACTCTTTTATGAAAATATTTCCAAAATAAAAGTGTACCATTTCTTAAGATGACTACCATTTTTACTAATCAATAATTTATTCCATGATTATGTTTTCCTTATTTCCAATGTTTTCCACACTTTTGGGAAAGATATTATTAATTATTTTCTATGATATTCATAATAATATTAACTAATTCTCAAAATTAATCTTTAATATAATTTTTATGTATTGGAAATAGATAAAATAGTATTTCAAAACATTAAAAAAATCGTTTTATATCATTAAATATTAAACATTTTATCTTACACTCCAATTTTTTTTAATAAAATTAGTTTCTTTACAAGTATATTTTATTTATAACATTTTATAATAAGTCGGTTAAATTCAACTATATTTATTATAAATAATTAATTTGTAATTAATTTTAATTTTATATTTTAAAAAAATGTGAGAAATGATTTTAAATTATTTTGTATTTTTTAATCTAATTTTCCTCTAAGGCGTATCTCTCATGAATTCAAGTTTTGATCATGATATATATTTTTTTATATTATTCCTTTTGTGAAATGATATTTTTTATATCCTATCTATATTTTTTTTATATAATGTGATATTTTTGGAAAGTTTCTGAAAACCCATCTTTTCCATGGGTTCATTAAGATGAATTAATGATTTTTTACATGGAACCCATATGTATAGATGATAATGTGTGGGGTATTATATCACCATATAATGTATTATTTTAAATTTTATTATCTTTAAATAGTTGTGTTTGGACATAATGAGTTTTTTCACTCAGGTGTGGGCATTATGGGTTTGATAACATTCTCTAACGGGGACATAATGAGTTTGTTCACATTGGCATGGTAATTTTGTGTATTATCACAATGTATTTTCAATTAATATGGCTATTTCAAAGTTAAAAATTGTTTATTATATTATTGAAATTTTTTAATATTAATTTTTTTAAATGAAATGTATTTATTTCAAGAATACACCTATTTTTTAAACAATTCACCACTTTTATATCATGTTCAAATGTTTTATAATTATTGATATGTATTTTTATTGATGTAATATTTTTTACACTTCCATATTAATCATGTTTAGATATTATATATCTAAATAATGTTCCATGAATATCATCTATGGTCTTATGGGTTTTTATTAATATATTTATTTATTCCGCACACTATCCTTCAAGATTATGATCATAGAAATTATGATATGTTTCCCCTTATTGAGAATTTTTTCTCACCCATTTTTCTGTTTTTATTCCATAGGGTATGTAGATGATTATATCATGTGATATTTCTAGACAGGGTTAATAGGAGAAAGATTAAGGAGAAATGTTCTGTTTTTTTAAATTAATAATTTTTATGTAGTTAATCTCCATGTTAGTAAACCCTTAGGTTCTTGGTTTGTGTGACTATTTGCAAGATATATTATTTAAACCACGAGATTCATTTTTTTTACATCATGTTTATCTTGAATACTATTAGTTAAGTGGAACTTATTGTAACACCTTGAGAGAATTTAAATAGTAATTAATTATTAATTTTTTTATAAATTAAAACCAACTAAGGAATGAGTTAATAAAAAAGATTTATAAGTATTTTTAAATAATCCAAATATTTTTTCAATCAAAATATAAGTTATTAGTTTAATTAATATATAATTTATAATTCAAATGAATTTATTTCAGGAAGATATATGTATATGAGTAAAATTTAATAAAAAATACATTTAATTGACTTTTTTTCATATAAAATCAATATTTTATAACGTTATTATTTTATAAAATTTAAAAATAATATATCTTATAATTATATATTATGTTTGTATTTTTTTATCTAAATTCATTTTTATAAATTAAATTAGAATGATTATTATGAAAATGTTAATAAATTTATTAAAAATAATTGATCTAAATTTAAAAAATGATATAAAGTATAAATATATATAAGAATTATTTTGAAATTTTTATTAAAGGATAAATATAACGATAAATCAATAATGAGAAATGAAAAAAATTTAAAACACTAGGAAGAAATAAAATAAAATAAAATAGTGATTCTGTGTATAGGGAGGGTGAGTAGCAGCCTTTGGATTCGGAGGAGAATCAAAAATGAGTGACTGTGAACCGATGACACTCGGTTAGGTTTTGTCTTCATGAGTTGAGGCCAAAGCTGGTCGAAAGTGATTGTTTTTCTAGATACAATGTCGAAGCTCTGTGTGGAGTCATATACCGTTAGATCATGTGAGAGGTCAATTGCCGATGAACTAGGTGATGTCGAAGATGATCTGAGGGAATTCAAGATCGCAGTTTGGGTTTCGATCTATAGTGAGGTAGGTTTATCTTGTTTCTGTTGTCTAGGTATATATCTCAAGTCTTCTTTATTTTATCAAGTTAGTTTTGTTAAGGAAAGTTTTATTTATCCAAAAACTCATGAGACCCAGTTAACAATGAACCATTTTTTTCAATTTCTTCGAGTTTCCTCTATTATCAAACTAATTTTCATGGTACTAAATATTAAAAAAAAAATTAGTCCCAATATTCTTGATGAAAGTGTATATGTGATTGATATTTTTCTCCCATATCTGTCTATTTATGTCTATGAGTAATTTGATTAATGATTTAATTTATTTTAAATATTTTATTATCTGTCATTCGTATATCTGTGTACCACTCTTCTCGGATATCTAATTTTAATAACAAATGTAATTTATTGATCATGGTATCATACTGAATCAATTATTCCTCTATTTATTTTTATTGATATCTCTCTGCTTGATTAATTCAAAACCGAATGAATCATGATCTATCTTTGTTGACTTTTTATCTCATATGTTTCAATATGTATATTTTAATTAATCATTAAAGGAAAGTGTAACTCAACCCATTTTGTCTTCATCTGTAGATCGTTAAAAGTTAATATGTTAGTGAAGTGTATAAATAAGGGTAAGCAGAGAGGCATACTAGTATATGAGTTCCATATCCATTCATTTTTGTGGTAAATGTTTTTTCTTTATAATGTATGACAGTATGCGGTGAGGTTATCTGGAAAGCATTAGTAGGATTTTTGTCCAGGGAGGGATGATGAAGAGCTTGAGAAATAGGTTCTGTTGAGAAAATGATGTTTTTTCCAAAAAAATGTATTGAATTACTAATTTCATAAATGATATTTAATTTCATAGCTGAGTTTTATGAAGTTTTCTTAATTGGTCATCAAGTTCTTATGAATTTATTTAATTTTTTGCTAGGGAATCAATTATTATTATTATTTTTTAAACACTTATGACTATTCCTTTTTCAAAGTTAATTTTTTGGTATAGTTTGTTTAATTATTTCAAAACCTATGATCTTTATTTTGGGGTTTCAGTTATTGAATTATTTTTAATTTTTAAATTTATTTAATAAGAATAATTTTATATAATTACATGTAAAAGATATATTTTATCTATTTTAGGACTCTCAATTGTAAAATTAATAAGGGATTGTTATTTACATATAACAAATAGATAATCAAAATATGTTAATTTTAATTATAAAAATTTATTTTGAAAAATTATTTATCAAAATATATATATATAATGGTTATTCATGGAATTATATCAATTTAATTGATTGATCTACATGCATGTAACAATTATATAATGCTTATGTCCATATATTGATGATTTTTCATGGCACTTCATACATGGATATGCATATATAGGTATGTATATATACTTATGAACATTGAATAAACTTTAAAAAATGGTTTTATGGGAATTGAATGAAATTTTTATAAACATGTTATAATTTTCTCACCATGTTTCTAAAATAAATGAACATGACATGTCACTATGATATATTAAAATCCGGGACATCACATTTGTATATAAATATGGCCATTCTTTTATTAATTACATTAGAATCCATTTCATTAATAATAAGTACATGTTTTAATTTAAATTTTAATGTTAGCTCCAAAATTATTAATTACATGGGTTTTATTGAAAGTGTTTTTATTTTAAACGATTCCTTTAAAATTTAATGTGTGGAACTAAATTAATTATTATGATTAATTTAATAATATCAGAATAATCATATAAGAAACAAAGGTGATTCATGAAAGGAAGGAGGAATACGTGGATCATCCGCACAATGTCTACGTGGTAGAAGTAACAGTTGAAACCAAACATGAAATGATGAAATTGAAGTTCATATATTTATATACCTAATTATATATATATAAATATAAATGTGTAATTAAATACATTTATGTGTTTTTAAATAAAAAAAATTAGTGGAAAACACACACATATATAAAAATAATGATTAAAATGTTTTAAAAAAACACAACACTTGTTAGTTATAAAAATACAAGGTTATTAGGGAGTGAACCTATCCTTCATGAAGTGGGTAGGACCAAGACAGCCTTCAAAAATTCAATTCTCCTTAGAATAGTGTTTTTTTAAGGAGTATGCTTAAAGTTTTTCAAGGAAAATCACTGAATTGGTGTTAGAGAATTTTCAAAGAATATTTATTCTCAAAGAATTATAATATTTTTTAAAGATATTTAATAAAGATGTTTTTAATTTTATTTTTTAAAAAAGTATTTATCAATGGTTTTAAAACCTCTTACTGGGAAAATGAATTCTCACCCCTTTGGTTTAAAATGATTTTTCTTCGGTACCTTAGAGAATTAAATACTAATGTCATCACTTTTGAAGTTTGCGCTCACAGAAGCGTAGTAGGAATTTGTTTATTTGATTTTCAAATCTAATAAATGTAAGGTGTTTTCTAATCCTCCAAAACCTAGACTATTAAAATATTCTATATTATAATAAGTTTTGTTAAATTGTTTAGTTCTTTTATAGAAAACATTACACATCATTTTCAAGCACTGAGTCTGGAAGAGTAGGCTCAGGCTGTTATAAAAAAATAATTAATTTTTGAATATATGGTGATGAGGGTTGACATAACCTCATCCATTAATAATTAATATGATATTTTATGATCTTATCGAAAAGTTTTAACATTAATAAACTAAATTTATGGTCATAAGCATTTCTTTTGGATGGACTTGTCTGGTTAATTAACTAAATTTTCCCTTTTATTGTGGGGATAACATTTTTACCAATGTTACCTTTCATAGAAAAAAAATGAATTATATATCATTACTAAACTCAATCCTCATAAGTAAAAATATAAAATCTATTTTTCATGATTTCGTTTGTTGATGTTGTATAAATTAATTTCGTTATATACGCACCAAACAAAAAAACAATCTTAGTCCAACACAAAATATAATGTTTATTCCAATCAAATTAATTCTATAAAGATTAATAAAAGGTACCACATTCTACATTGAAAATAATATTAGGAAGATAATTTTAAATTTCCTATATAAAAACAAGAAATGATAGTTTTTTAAAAATTGAAATTTTCACTATCAAACAAAAATCAACTATATCTGGAAAATATAATCAATTAAACCTAATCTAAATACTACCTTATGAGTATATAATTGATATCCATTGTATAATTTTTTAAATTTTTATTTTTTTGTATAACAATGAACTATTTTGGTTATAATGATAAAAATTGGATGTTTAATATTCATTATTATAAGGATATAGTTTTTACATATAATAGTATGAACATGATTATTACATAATTTTAAATTGAGGTATATATATTATTTGTGAGATGAAAATTTTGGACTTGTTTGAATATATAATTTATGGAGGATTATAGTTGGCGTGTCTAACCAATTGCTGTTATAAATGGTTGTGTCTATAGTGGTTAATATATGTTCGGACATCTGACTAACATTAAAAATAGTATGTTATTAAGGAAAAACTATGTAAATACTCATGTGATTTAATTTTTAATTTTATTTTTATTCCATTGATTTAGGGTGAGATATTTCATTGTGTGTGGTTTTAATGCTTAAAAACTCACAAAGTCTAGGTTAAAAGGGAGTTAATTCAATAAGAAAAAGAGATATCTGAAAAACCTCCACCAACTCTCAGTGAGAAAAATAGACTATAATCACATAACAATAATTTTGAATATTAAAATATCCAATATTTAATCTCTAAATATAATAAACATTTACAGTTTTCATTGTGATATGAAATTAAAGTAATCTAAAATGGTCTATTATATATATAACACAACATCTTGGATAATTGTAATTAATGGTCAGGGGTATCAATGTAACCAAATTGACTTTGAGGTTTCAGTCATGTTACCTCAATAAATATTTTACCCTTAAAAATGTAGCATAGTGGTGAAAAAGGGTTGTCTCTTGAAGAAGGGGTGTACTTTGATAACATATTGTCCCTTTATTAATTTATTTTTTATATTAAATGTAAAAGTTGGTATTTGACTAAAACATATTATAAAAAATATATAAAAAATAATGTTCAGGATAATTAAAAAATTATTGAAATTAATAAGGGATTTGACAACAGAAATGCATCTGTAATTGAGTAAAATCTTAGTCCTTACATAAACTACCCTTTTTTATTTAATATGATTTCCTAATTTATTTTCTCAATTCCCAAAACAAATCTATAATAACATCCTAGTTTGAAAGGATATCATATCAAATACTGAATATGATTATTTTCCCTTGTATAATAGTGAATCAATCACTTGAAGTCCTCAAAGAAATGAAACCTAATCGAGATCACCATGCTCAACAAAAAGTCCCAATCAAAATAATCTAAATTGTGAAATTGCTTATTTTACACCATAGGTACGAAAACCATCCAAAAAATAGTTGAAAATATTTTAAATAAATAAAATTATAACATTCATTAAAAAATATATGTTCAATAAGGATTCAAAAGAGATTATACATAATGATAAAAAATCAAAAGGGAGTTCTGGTCAGTTGTCATCATCCACAACCACATGGTGGATATCCTTACACTATATGATTAGCATATTTTTTCTCCATCATATCCCTTCTAACATAAATTAATAGTATGTTTTGAAATATATCTATAATAAACCTCTAATTTCTCTCACTAAACACCTCATGGAAGGAACTAGAGATGGAAATAGAAAAGTGGTGTGAGAAATCCACTTCTATAATTCAATCTATTGAAATATTGAACACTTTTTCTCTTCTTCTATTTTAAATCTCGAATAAAATCATTCTTAAACATTTCACTAAATTTAGTTATATATCTACCATTAAAATATAAAAGAATTTGGAAACGTTTTAAAAAAGTTAATGCTAAATTACTGAAACCATATTTATCTTCTTGAAGGTACTCTTCAACTTTTTCATGTTTCAAATTCTCAATGGATAACATAATAAGTGAAATTTTATATGAAATTTATTTTTTATTTATATCCAAGATTCTTATTCCTCTTAAAAGTTAAATCGTTTCATTTAGAATCATGTATCTAGAGATATGACTCATTCAATTAAGGTTAATTAATTTAATATACCAAAAATATTTTCCACATCTCATGATTTATTTCTTCCACATGTTATTCGAATCAGTACTGGTTCCAATGGAAAAATTAGTTTTTAGAACCTATTTTTTTTTCCGATAGAGTTTTTTTAAATAAATTTAATTTTTTCTTTTATATGCTTATAATGTGGTAAAATGGTATTTTTTTCCTAGAATATAATCTCAGATAATTTTTAACCACTCTATTGGCCTCAAAATAGGTCCTTTAGCCTAGGAAAAGAGTTTGGTAGAAATTTGAGCCATTCAAATAATAATGGAATAATTAATAATTAATATTAAAT
Source organism: Viscum album (assembly GCA_963277665.1). Classification (NCBI taxonomy): domain Eukaryota; kingdom Viridiplantae; phylum Streptophyta; class Magnoliopsida; order Santalales; family Viscaceae; genus Viscum; species Viscum album. The sequence goes on along the minus strand of OY728143.1, from coordinate 1,208,053,271 downwards.
AAAATAACTATTAAATTATTCATGCATGTTCATTCGGCAATAAAATTTGAACAAATATTCTGATTGAGATTCTATCTACATCATTATGTCTGGAATGGGGAGTTTTTCCTTGGAAAAGTATAATCTCGAGTTGGGCATCAGGGCCAGATGATCCCCATTTTTTTCTTTTCTTTTCTTTTCATTTCTTTTTTCATTCCTTTTCTTCTTCTTTTTTTCATTTCATAGATACTTCTTATGTATGACCACATGGGGCTCCCCATACACTACACAACTGATAGAGAAAATAGGTTTAGGGAGTAATAGTGAGAGAGACAAGGAAAGAGGTATTATTATAAACCCCTTGACATGCTGGACCAATGTGCGACAGCCATAAATTGCTGATTTGGATGGAGATTCTATGGTTTCCACTGATAGGTAGACCCGTTTTAATTTTCTCTATATAACTTTATAGTTTTTCCATTTTCAAAATTTAATATTCTATTATTCTTTCTAATGGACTATAGTGGGATGATCTATTGATTTGGGGGTTAAAACTAGGATTTTGTGTGATCCAGAGTTTTTTTGTTTGGGAAAACCCGGTTACATGGCATGTAGTCTTGGGTGACATGCCATGTGTTCATCTTGTTTTGGTAAGATGATGTTTTTGGAGTACATACCACATACAGGGGAATACATCCCATGTACTAGTACTCGACTGTGTAGCTGAGTCCCCGACCAGGATAACCCGTGTAGAGGTACATGGTTGTGTGGAGTACACAACTAGACCTCGTGTGTGTTTCATTATATGTATAAGTACACATCTTGGACAAGTAAACAACAAAGAAAGTTAAGGGAAACAGGAAGGTAACCCTTGTGGGGTATACAACATGTTCCCTCCATAAATGTCATATACCTGGGGAATCTACATGCCCAGGTCAGAATTAGTACATGCCCATGTGAGGAATTGAGGGTACATAACATGTATGGTCTCTACATATTATGTACTCCTATTTTGGTAACATTTCAGGGTATCATCCTATTTTATCCCCTAGTGTTAGATTTTTAGGTAAGAGTATTCATTTCTGATTAGTTTTTCACCCAGATAAATTTTTTGACACCCATGGAGTGGTTCAAGGAATCCAAATGGGTGTTTTGGGGATTCTATTTAAATAGATAGCTTCTTCCATCGGTGTTTTAATTGAGTCATAACCTAAGAGAGTTTTGATTAGAGAATGATAGGATGGGTGTTCCGAATAGCCTATATTGAGACATGATCTATGATGATCCATGAGCTATCTCTCACGATTGATGCCTCCATATATTTTCCATTAATAATATCCATTATGAGATGTTCCCCTATGGACTAAGAGGCCATGAGTTATGTTTTTTCAAGGATCTCTTATAGCATTCCTTTTCTTATGTGTTTTACAAGAGGATCCCTTGTAGGATGCCTATTTATTCTATTTTTTTATCGATGATACCACGAGGGATGCCTTTGCTAACTACCTATTCTAGGTATTACCTTGTAGGATCCATTTACCAATGTATCATTGTGAGGATTCAGTGTAGGGTGCCTTTAAATATTTTTACATTTATAGAGGGTCCTCTTTATAACACCTTTATCATTGTGTTTTTCTTGAGGATCCTGAGTAGGATACCTCTTTCAAATAATTGTTTGAGGATCCCATGTAAGATTCCTTCTTTACCTTACAGCTAGGGATACCGGGTAGGATTTCATTTCATATGTGTATAACTACAGGATCCCATGTAGGATACCTCTTAGTGCATGACTTGAGAGACATAGCGGGTGACCGTTTCCTAACTGAACCTAAGATAGTATGTCGTTTTTGGGTATATATGATAGTAGACGTCACTTTAGATCCCGTTCCAAACATGTATGAATATGGGTCTGTGGAACTAGTTTTAGGTTAGGGAATTCAACCACCCTTACTCTTTTTTTGGGATTTCACATGTTTATTGAAATTGTAGTGACGTTTACGTGAGGATCATCTTGGTTTGTCACTACTGAGCCTGATACAAGGAATTTTTCTTTCTTTTGGGATGACCATACATTTTAATTAGGATCTGTAATCCTTGTTAGGATTATTATACGTGATTTCTTAGGTTCTAGAATCTGATCTATGTTATTTATGATATTTACTTGTATTAAAAGTGGTAATACATGGGACTTGTCTATTAAGTCTGGATATATATGTATTTGATTACATGATTATTGTGATTTCCAAAGTTGTTTCTTGGAATCTGGTTATTGAGCCTATGATTATGATATTCAAGAATGGTGTCCCTGGTAATGAATACTTGTGGATGATTACAGTCTCCCAAGGGATGAGGATGATAATGCTCTCCTCGATAACGGAATTTCAACCCTAATGATACTTGGTGGGGATGATTAGAGTATCCTTAGCCTATAATTGGGATTATTAGACTCTCATTGATCAGTTATATGTAAGGAACCATTTATATTCATAGTTTATTATGCTATCCCCAGTGGTGGGGATCATTATTCTCCCCTTGGCCTATGATCATGATGACTATAGTCCCCCTACTCATTTATGGGTATTAAAAACCTTTATACTCATGGATTATTATGCTCACCTAAGTGGTGGGGATGAGTATACTCTCTTAAGCCTATGATCATGATGATTACACTCTACCTTATCAGTTAAGAGAATCTAATGGTGTTTCATGGAGTCTCATTGATAATTTCTCTTTATAGATCACCTAATGTTCAAAAACATAGAGACTATCCGAGTCATAATTTCGTGATCACCTATGGACCCAGAAATAGGGCTCAAGCAATAGACTAGATTTACATGGACTCTACATCATAGATACTATCTTAGTGACCATTTATAGGATGTATGAAGGTACTCCCAAGAATTATTTTTTTACAGGATTGAATTTTGGTATATAATATCCTTCATTACAATGATTGGAGGTGAGTACAACTGAACCCGGGTTAAGGAAGTGTATCCACCTATAATGACGTAGCTTGCTCAAAATGTTTTTCAATGTTAACCTATTAAGGAACATGCCGATTGGGATTATGGTCCAACATATTGACTTAATTATACACATATTGAGTGGTACGACATCCAACTTAATACCCTTGTAGAAGATGTTCTGGCGATTAGGGTTACAAACCCACGGATCAAACAATGATTTGTTTTATGTTATTTCATACACCTTAACAGTGAAAATTTATATTTCTATAAATATGTACAGGTATGGGACTATAAATGTATACATATATAGATATGGAAATCTGTGGTGGAATATTCATAGTTGACCAGGATTATGGACCTGAGGGTTTGATTGTGGTATCCCATTTATTGTCTTAACTAATCATTTCAATTATGTCTCACCTATGCTGATCTCCTTTATTTTTCATACAATTATAGTAGTGTATTATAGGATCTTTTTTTGGGTGGAATACTAAGATTATTTCCCCCCTACACACAAACCTTGATGTATTTGTATACCTTATGTCAGCCTTTTAGGTTGAGTAGGATTTTCATGGGTGATAGAGATGAGGCCCAAAGTTTCATGATCGAGTAGAGATTCTCATGTGGGTTATTCATATCAGGGTGGTGTAGTTTGATAGTTTCCAGAGAATTGTTATGTGGTATGGCTTGGAGTTAGTAGTAGAACCATGTACATTTATTTCAGCATCTTTTGTACTCTTATAACTATATTTTCAGACAAGTGGTTGAGCAATGTTTTATTGTATGGATTAGTTGTTTTGGATTATATATAATTTCATTTATTATTATATCATTTTTAACTTCACTTTAATTTTTTATTATTCACTCTATTGTTTTACTATTGTGTATGATACATAGATATTTTTGTTTTTTTTCTTACTTTATTGTGAGGGAATATTTTCCCCACTATTACACCCCAGACCCTCACTACTATTCAGTAGCCTCTGTCATACATAGAGGAATTCTTGAGGTATCTTAACCCACCAGCTCTATGCACCATTTTAGTGGTATCCAGTTTAGGACATTACAGTAGTATCCCAAAAAATAGAAATCCAAAAAAATGAATTATTCAATTTAAGAAATATATAAAATTTTATGACCAAAATACATAATTGAAAAAATATATTTAAATTTATAGAAATAATAAATTTACTCTTTGAATCTCAAAAAATCCCAAAATTAATAAAAATCTACAAATCAGATAAAATTAGTGAATTGGTGGGGTCTGAATCATTCAAAAATATATAAAAAATTTAAATATTTTCTCTATAAATTCCCCCATACTTATAATTTGGAATCCTAGACAATAAAGTATCAAAACAAAATCAGGAAAAATTCAAAACACATACCCATGTGATCTAGAATTCTTTCACAAGGAAACAAAAGGTATCATGCATCCTCAAAAAAATAATTCAAGTTATCCATTCAGACCATTCAATGTATTTCTGCATTATTTTTCATCCTATGCACACAATGTACTTTACTCATATAATGTTTCTCTCAAGACAAAAATATTGATTTTTTAATAGAGATTTTCTCATCCAAACTCATTAAATAATAACCATAGGCATGATATAAATCTACATATCCACATGATGTGATCCAAGAACATGTGATTATCATGATTAATTTTCAACTTTATTCAGTGGATTTAGGTTGTTATGTATTTTATGTTAAAAATTATGAGGTTGAATAAAGATGGTTTGGCTCTTTTTGAAAAAAAAAATTATTCCAGTTTTCACTCAAGTATTATCTCCTACTCACTCCCCTTATAAGAAAACTAGATCTAATAATATTTTATAATCTCATGTTAATCTGATACCATCAAAAATTGAGCAAAAAAAATGAAATTTATCTTCTCTTTTTTTGTTGAAAGCTATATATATGTGTATTTTTCTTTATTCGGAAGCTCTAGAAGGGCACAAATTCATTTTACATGAAAACTGTTAAAAGTAAATACATTTAAAAAAATTAAGTACTAAACAAAAATATTCATAATTTTAGATTACACATAAAGTTGTAACAAATTATGTTTCACACAATAATAAAGCTTCCCCCATAATTAACTTTAACTAGAACATGAATGTTCACTTTATGTGTAGGTTAGATAGAGAAAAAAGGATTTTAATCTATCTATATTAACAATTTTCTCATGAATACTATTGAAGAAAAGGATTAAATGTATAGTTAAGGAAAAAATAAAAAAGAATTATCTTGAAAATGGTGGTTTTAAGTCCATTAAAATTAGTCAATAATTTAAATCTTGATACCTCTACCCTCATGTTTTGATAGAAATAAATAAAATTATGGTTAAAGAAAGCATGAATTGTTTATCTCAAGAAAAGTGGTTAATGAATCCCAATTCTATAAAGGGTTTATAATCCTCACTTGATTGGGATTTAAAATGTAGAGGCAATGATTTGTGGAATGAGATTGAAAAATAAGAGGTCTTTTTAGGAAATTGTTAAATTTGTGAACTTGAGACAAAGTCATTTTCAGTATTTATTTATGTTTATTTTCAAGGGATAAAATTTTCACTCAGTAACACGGGTTTGAAAAATAATAAATATAATAATTATACCTAACATGTTATAAAATATGAAAAAGTATAAGAAAAAAACACAATAATAGAAAAAAATGAAAACAAATAAAAACAAAACACAACAAAAATTTAAAGAAAATTGAAAAAAAAATTGAAAAGAAAAAAATATTAATCTACCCAACATGATCCTCATACTAAACTTGTTTTTTTTTAAATTTCATCATTGTAAAATATTTTTATGTGAGAATATGAAATTGCAATAATTGAATACATAACATAAAAACTAGTGAGAAGGAATGACATATATGAAAATCTATTTTTTACAAGAATAATTAAGCTAGCCTCATAGAAGTTGCAACTTGGATACATCCACAAAAAACAAGACAAAAATCAAAATTTTATTGAATAAAAAAAGAATAAATATAAGTGAATATATCCTTGGTTTTAACCCCCAAGTAGAAGTCTAGATTTCACTTCCCCTAGTCAGGACATTCCTGCAGGTTATCCCAAATCAGAATGAGGGTGATGTTTCTTCCTCATTAACTCAAAAAATGAATCTTATCTATTATTTTCCATCTCCTAATTGTTTTATAATATAAATAAATAATATTTTCTCAGGTTCGCCTCTAGATTTTTGTTTTTACAATAATGTAGTGGTAGAGGGAACAAAATGTAGAGGCAACTTCATTTGACGTGATACTCACAAAATAATTCCACTTGTTGTTGAAATTTAATTTTAGGACGTGATTCATAATAATTTTCAACCATAAAAATGAATTATTTTTTGAAAATCATTCAGGTACCACCATTCTCATGGAAAACAACATAATATTTAACATGACACACCATTTTATCTTCAATTTCATCATTCAGTACCTTTTCATCAACATAATCAGTCCACTCAAAAGCAATAAGAATCAAATTTTCATAGAAAAAACAATTAATAATTTCATATCAAAGTAATCAGGAAAAATTAGATCAAAATTTGAGACTCCTCTTTATGGATTCTCATGATCCAACATTGTTTTTTAGTGGATAAAAAATTTATTGAATGTGGTAACCATCTCAAGTTCTGCCAAATTCACAACAAATATGAATGGATTTTGTTTTTCTTCGTCTTTGGAAAAATATTAATAAAATTGTTCTAGTTTTTCATCTTCAAGATAAGGAATTTCACATGGTGTTTTATTTTCAAAAAAACATCCCAATAATTTTCCAAAGACTATTGTTTTCCAAGACACATAAATTGGTAAACCATTGATAATTTCTTCATTTATTGTTTTTGAAAAATAATCCATGTCATTTTAAAAATTCTTCCGAAAATACATATTTAATATAAAAATGGGGTAGGAAAATATTTTCCATTTTTAATTCCTATTTTTATATTTTAATTCATTTAATTATTTTAAATCATCGGCATGAATTTTTTTTTATTTTCTAACTTCATGAATATTATGTTTAATTACAAAATAATTTTGTTGGACTCTGAAAGAATTTTTTTTAATTGAAATATTAAGAGTTATTTATCACTAAAATCCTCATATTGATGATAATTACAATAATAATATGAGTAATCACTATGAAAATCCATTTTTAATGACTCTAAAATAGTGGTTAACATCCTAGAAATTCAAATAAACATTTAAAAACAACTTAGGAAACCTCCCAAACAATGATGACAAATTATTTTTTGTGATTCATCCAAGTTACCTCAATAAATATTTTCCCTTTAAAATCTAAATCAAAGTGATGAAAATTGTGTTGTATCATGAGAAATTTTCTGACTAAGTTATCCAACAATCACTTTTTAAATTGTTTTTTAAATATTAAAACTAAGAGTGGGGATTTGAATAAAAGTTATAGTATTGAAAATATATATGAAATAAATTAAAATAAAATTTTACAAAAAAATAGAAATTATATTGGAAGTAAGATGGTATTTGAAAAAATAATTGAAATTATAGTTGTGCACAAGTTTAAACCTTCCATACACTCCCTTATTACTTGTTTAAAATGATTTACCAGTTGAATTTCTCAATTTACACAACAAAGTTCTAAATAAAATCTCATGTTTTAAAGGATATGACCTCCAAATTTTGGTTTCCCCTTTTGTGAAATTTATTTAATAACCTAAATACCTCATATAATTCAAACATTATTGGGATCAATGTACTCAGTAGTAAGACCTCACCGAAGAAAATAGGGAAATCAATTATTTTACTCCATATGTTTGAAAATCATCCAAAAAAATATATTTTTAAAAAAATTAATGGAATAAAATGGAAAATTTCCGTAAAAAATACATATTTAATATATATTTAAAATACATTACTCATAATTATCGAAAATCGAAAGAGTGTGTTCATCGGTTTCCACCATCCATTACTAATTAGTGCTCATCCTTACATTACATGAGCAACATCACTGTTATATATTCTTTATATTCTAATGTAAATGAAAAAAAAATTTAGTAACAACTCTATAACATCCCTCTTCTATATCTAACTAATCACCCCATATAAATAAGTAGATAAGGAATTAGAAAAAGGGTGTAGAAAATCAGATTCATTGCTCCAATCCGGCAAAAATTTAAACCCTTTTAATCCACCTATTTTTCGAATCTCTACTGGTTTCCTCTTTAAAAATTGTTCTCATATGAGAAATGTATTATACCTATAAATTTCAAGGAATTTTTAATCATGTACAAAATATGATATCTGAATTTCTGAAACCTCTCTTTTTCTAGACAAAGAGACACTTCAATATCCTCATCATTCAGATGCTCAATGGATACCTTAGTGAGATAATTTTTCTTTGGAACTTAAAATTAATTCCATAAATGGAGTATTGTTCCTCATCTAAGTGTAATAACTTTATTTGAGGTTATATAACCTGAGATATTCCTCATTTAATTAATATTCATTAATTACACCGGGAAAAAATATTTTCCTTAATGGATGATTTATTTGGGCCTCAAATATTTCTAATCAATACTAGGTCAAGTTGAAAAAGTTATATCCCATGAACATAAGAAGACAAAAATGAATTAATAAATTTATATTTATATAGAAAATATTATTCTTTAAATATAGATTACATAAAAAAGAGTTAAACTTAAAAAATTAACTATTTTTTCTAATATGTTCAAAAAATAACATGAAATCCAAAAAATGTATCAAATCATCTCAATTTGGTAAATTGGTTGGATTTAAATAATTTAAATACACATTAAAAATAATTTAAATATTATATCTATCACATAGTAACATATCCATATACTCTAGTGGATAATTAATAGTAGAAAGGTCTTATGATAGTTGTGTGGAGACTATGAATTCAAACAAAAATCCCCAGGATAATAACTAAATCTAAATAAAATTTAGCAAGACCCACCCATATTTACGAAATCCCGTAAATACTTGAATACATAAATCGGATCCAAGAGGGTCCATATAGTATAGAGTATAAAGAAAGAATATATATATATATATAGACTTTATTTATAAAACATAAAAGAGAATTGATAGATAAACATGGAATCATTTTTTAAATAAAAAAAGTAACAATATCTAGTACACATGCTAAACAACTAAATGTAAATAGTCCTCCGAACCAACTCACTCAATAATTATTCATAATCCCCAAACTATAAATCTCTATATTTTTACCATGTATCTATATTGATGAATTACTAATTCCTTTAGCTAAAATTGGAAGGTTAACCTATAAAACTAAAAATACTTTCTATATACGCTGATAGGGTTGAGTCAAATGAACCTATAGTAATTCCTAATGCCTCAACAATACCAAGCACACATGTGATGAAGTTTATATAAATGAAACACATATATAATATGTGAAATCGTTATTAATAAATAAAACAATCAATAAAATAGATTTTATAATGAAATACAAGCATACAATCTAGATTATCATGTGCTAATCAAGTCCCAACAACCCCACATTATACTTGCTTTGACTCTATGTCAGAAGAAAGAGAGTAACATCATACAGCTATATTACACTACCAAAATAGATAGGGTACGATTTCATACCAAATCTCAACCCATTCCCATAGATATAGGGTAAGTTTTCAATCCATGTCCTGATCACAACCTGAAGGTGTAGGGAATAATATATTCATGTTTTAAACCAACACTTGTCACCTAATGGAGGTCACACAATAATTGTTATGGTTATCCATTATCACTATAGGTATGATACAAAAGAAGAACCTAGGTAACCCCTTATCACTCAAGGAAGGATGTAAAGTTTATCTAATGAAACACCTTACCACCCATTATCTCACAAATATCATAGCTATGAACACAACTTCTCATTGATGGCTAATCACACAACCCATCTCAAACAACACCTTATCACTGAAGGTTATCATAGAAATCACACACACAGAGGAATCCATATAAACCCACTGAATTATTTCAAATTAATTTTCAATCATGATGATAATAGGTCTTGATATCCACAACACCCAAATCAAAATCCATCACAAATAACATGAACATAGTTGCAGAGACGTGAAAAAACATACAAGGCCCAAAAGCCATTTCACAAGCTCGATAGATCACTACCTAGATGAAAGTCCACCAAGACAATGGCCATTACATATCATCATAAATTTATCCTCATAGTCTAAACTCTCTAAATATATTTTACCATACACTCCCATGATATTTGAAAATTTAAAATTCCCATCCAACCAATAGGGGCATCACCCGGGACCCTTCAGAAAAACCCTACCATTAACGGGGTAAATTACATCACCGCAACTCAAAAGGTAATTTCTACCAAAAAAATTCCAATGTCCAAAACACACAATAATACACAATTATACAAAAATACAACCCACGAGGATTCACAAATAGGAATCATATCATGGAAAACACACTTTAAAAAAAGGTTACAACTTAAAAAAAGTTACAATAGACCAAAACCAATCTGAATTTAACCCCATCTATAATTGAATTATAAGGCTACTAAAATATACCTTTTAACCCATTTAGGAAAGTAATTGTATTCCAATTTACTAAAAGAAGGTCATTGAAAAAAATCCTATAAAATATATTTTTAGAAAACCCCACTTCAATTTTGAAATAACATTTGAAAAAAAATTCTCAAATGATCACTTTTCCTACGAAATTTTGTTTATCCAACCCATTTTTTTAAAAATAAGTTAAAAAACCTATTACTTTTAAAAAAACTCATTACAAAATTTAAATGATAAATAGTTACCATGACACTCGTTCTACTACGGTTCCACCTTGAAACCTTTTACAAATATATGTGGCCAATTTTCTCTATTTAGAATATGCGAGTTCTTCCAAGTTTATAGGTCAAGTCTTGAAACATGAATAATGTAATAAAATTAATGCTACATGAATATAAAATTTCAAAATATGAAATATACTCAAATAGAGTTATGTCCACCTAAATCAATTGATGATCGATAAATCTATCCGAAGATCACAACCACAACATATGTTTCAAAAAACACATATCTCATTAATAAACCACTCATATTAATAAGTGAAAAATTGAATAAAACATCCTTAATTTACATAACAGATTCTATACATATCAATAAATCCCATGGTTCTAAATCCATGATCAAAAAGGTGTGGACCGTTACCTAATCATTCTTAGACTTAAGCCACATAAAATCATAACATTAAACATGTGCATTTATGACCAATTTCATGAAAATTTAATAGAACACCCCATATACATCCATGGTATGACATAAATAAAATGAAATAATTAATGATGACTTGAATACCTCATAATTGTACATCCACCTATTGTTTAATATAAAATCACAATCATGATGGATGATTTAACCATGAAATGGTGGAATTTTCACTTTGAAACCCTAACAAGGTGAACTAAAAATACAAGGAAAACAAGTAGAATCTATTAATGGGGAATTGGTATGATATGAAATATATTTTTGTAATGAAACAATCTCAAATGATCTATATTGAAGGGAGTTAAATGGAGTTAAGTGGATATGATATTTCCCCTCTATACTCAACTAACCCAAATGGTGAAACTACAAAGTGGTTCCCTATTTTGGGGTCCCAAAAAACTCACCATTAATTTTAGAAAGATCCTCCCATAATTTTTGTCATTATATGATTATGGAGGCCATGATGTTATGAGACCCTTCAGTTAACAAGGTCATGACATGACCACACTTTTTGGTGATATACTTCCAACACATAGGGCCTAGCCCATAGCTAGAATTCCGTATGGTGTGAACACTATTAACTAAGGTCTAATAAAACCCAATAATAACCACAATCTGAGGCCCAAAAAATCATGAAAAAACATCATCACCATCATGTTTCATCTCATATGGCTTACTCCCCCAGAGTACATCCCCGGCCCCCCTTTACTTGCCATCCCTTTTTTTTCTATCCCTATCTTCGTGTGACCTAAGGGTCACTGTGAAATCTAACATAAGAAACCAAAATAATAAAAAGGTATGGGTAACCCTTAATCCACTTCAATTCAAACCTAGGAACCTAAACCACAAATTTCTCCTTGATCATAAGAAAAAACATCATATTAAGTTCTACCAACCCTCTAAATTCCAATGTGATTAAAATTTCATGAAGTTGTCCCTACTCTAGGTTAAAAATTAAAATTTTCTCCAAATATATCCACCCATAAATAGAAATGTTTTATAAAACATCCCAATATAACAAATTTCATACTCGAGAATCCATGGGGGCCCATTATCCATCGATCTTGACTGAACTTGTTTGACAATTTACCTTGAACATATTGTGTTTCATCTTTGGATGCACAACATAATTACACTATGAAACTCCAAAAACCAAACAAAAATACATAGATTATCTTCAAAAACACATTTTTTTCTTCTAATTTAATAAATTTCATTCTGAAAAACCCTATAATATAGTTTCCACCACCGCACATCCTATTATAAGTGAAAAAACCACTCATTTCATCCGAAGTGATGTTTTTCAAAAAATTCTCAGAATAAAGCATTGGCTCACCAAAACACCACAAAAAATTATTACTTAATACTTATAAGAATAAAAAAATAAAATATACTATTATAAACCATCCTTTACAATTGAAGCATCCCTCTGATAACTCACTCTTAGATCTACTTCACCCATAACACTAACTGGGTATATCCACTCACTAGAATCATGTAGTCGTCTCAACCACCCATTAATTTATTTCACTACACCCATGAAACTTTTTACACATGGGTAATATATTCTTAGACAATATTATTATCCCTTACATATGAGTATAATTATAAAATCATTACTTAAATAGAACATCAAATCTTTACCACCCATGTCTCATCTATTTCCGTACATAAATTATAGGCATGACCCACCATGTAGCACTCAAGAAAAAACACAATAAATATCACCAAACACTAAGATAGTTCACAAACATAGTTATATATCATAATATATAGAATCATCAATAATAGACTCATACTAGGGCATATGGTGGTATCTATAATAAAATATCACTAAAAAGGTTGTTTATGCATTATGGTTATCCCCACCAATGGAATAATGTTGCAAAACCCAAAATATCTAGTCTAAACCATTGACTAAACAAGTACCCATATATAGAAACTTTATCACATCACTATAATCCATATCATAATTCTAAAACATTTGACTATGTTGAAACAACCTAAATCCTCCTACTGAATACACATGACAAGCAATTTATTTATCCCAATTGCATCTATGAAAACCATGGAAACTTAATATACATAAATACAAGTTATTTTTTTATAAATATCATAAAAAAATAGTCTAAACCATTCATCATAAAATTTTTTCTTCCATGTACATTTGGAATATTGAAAAAATAACAATTCAAACAACGGAGTCATTTCTAGATAATCACGGAAATCCATGTAATTTGATTTACTTGGGTACTTATTAATTATCTTAAAACCATTTGAAATAATTTTATATACACCAAAACTCTCCTAAGATTTCAATGTTCCTCTTATAATCTATGTGATTTCAATAAAAAATAAAATAACTAAAATCCATATCCTTATTGGCCCATCCCTAAAAAAGATATTAATTATAATAGTCTCTTTTAAATCTAGTTTCAAAAAATAGTTTCCATATATATCCATGAAATAAAATAATCCAAATAATTTAGATGTTATCATCTATGTTATAGATTTAATGTAAACCATCATTTAAATATTCTTGATTCCTTTCCCATGACACCACATGAGTTTTCTTTTCTAAAACTTGGTTATTCCAAACATTCAAACACCGAAAAAATTATTGGCATATGGAAACTAGAAATAATAACCGTAATCAATCAAAAAATCCCCTCAAATTGATATTAATATAACCAACTCTAAAATATATTTAAGAAAAAAATATTTTATTATAATTTTATTCAATTAATAATAGATTTAGATGAGGTAAAATGGCAAACAACACCTCCCATATGTGTGTGTATAATGTCCTAATAATTCCTCTATGATTATGCTTGAATTTTTCACAAGACCCAAGTCATACAATATGAATAATATAGAGTCTCATCAATACCATCTTGGTATTACAAGTTCAATCTAACACCTCACTCATCTTAGAGATCTTAGTCCAAACACATGAAATCTCAAGTAAAAAAGGGTTTCAATTGATGTTGTGTTTTTAAGCATACTACTTTTATAGATATGCAATACCTAAAACCATTATACACCACTAAATAAAATTATCCCATCATAAAACATGATCAATTACCATTTTTAATTCCCCTTTAAATATCACCTAAACTGACCCCAGGTGGGGATTTTCTGATGACCTTATCCATTCCGTCCTGTATAGTTGAGTCATATTCATTTTGGAGAGGTAATATGATATCCATGAGAAGTATATTAACAAAATAATAAATCCCCATGTTCATTAATTAATATACTGAAAATTTGGCATGACCACTCTAAAAAAGGGATAATCAAAAAATACCTATAGAAATAAAATGGATCCATGAGGTTCCCATTAGTCAAGAGTAGATATAGTAAAAAAATTCCATGTTGAATCAAACATAATAGTTAAGAATAACATAAATAAAAATCATTATATAGAAGAAAAGTTCCACATTGTATAATACATATGATAAAAAACTAAAATCAGTCATTCTTCTAGACAGACTCACATAATCATCATACATAATCCTCAACCTCTATAACATAATAACAGATCCACACGTATACTTAATATAGAACTTAATCCAAAATAGAATACACTAATATCTACCCACTTACATTAAATCCGATGTTTTTTCATGGGTATAGTTTGAGTCCAATGAACCAGTAGAAATCCCAAATGCCTCAATAATACGTAGTGATTTGGTGATTATGTGGATGTGCATGAAATACATATATTATAAGTGATTTTGTACACATTAAACACATCCAACATGAAAATATAACACAAAATGCACATGTATGCATTAAAGTTATGTCATTATGTCCTAACCAAGACACCAGGACACCTAACCATACAAGGTTAAGCTCTATTACATAATAAATAGAGTCACTATTTACCATTACCTGACCCATACCAAAACATGGAGGGTAGGATGTCATACCGTACCTCAACCAATACCTATAGGTGTTGGATAAGGTGTTAGTAAAATCCTAAACACTACCCAAAGGGGTAGGGTTAAGTGTAATCAAGTCCTAAACCATCACTTATCACCCAAGGGAGTCCACACACCACATGTCCTAGTTATAAAATCCCACTCAAGTGATTCGATAAAAATAACTACATTACCATCACCTACCAATCAAGGTAGGCCACACATTTCATCTTATTCCACAACCTAGAACACAAGGTTTTACTAGATATCACAAATTTTACAATAAATTATCACTCATGGACGGCCACACATCCTATCTTAAGATGCCCCATATTAGTAAAGGATGCAATAAACTTCACTACTATTTTGATCCCAATATAACCTAGGTTGGTATTAGAATTTCCTTCTTACTATAGGTGGGGATAGTCCATGGGATCTATATCACCCACATGAAATCCTATCATTAATCAGAATCACACATTTGGAAACTTCATGAAATAACATATACGGAACACAACATATCTCAAAAGATCACAGACACACTACTATTGTTCTATTCCCTTAGGTCCTAGGGCCATACATGACATCGTCTTTCTAGCCTCACTAGAAAATCTCCACTAATATCCTCTATTTCAAAAAATGATCATGAAAAACCTCTTGAAATTCTCATATCACCCATAAGGTCATCAACAAGGTCCATTCATACATACATATACCCTCTATGGGGTCAAGCACATCACATCAACCCAAATTGGGATTTGATGCAAAAAAATATCAAAAAAATACATGCATAATCATGCATCATCATATAAAACAATATGAAGGCATTCACAAACCCAAATATTGTCAAGGAAAATACACATAGAAATTAGGTCATAGAATTCACAAAGTCATATGATCATAAACCAATCCTTAACCAAGAACTTTGTAATTTCCTTTATAATCCATGTCAAATCACCCTTTTGAAAATATTTATAAAAGGAATCATATACCTTCTTACTCTCACTACGACCATGGTAAAAATCCCATCAAAAAATTATTTAGGAATCAATAACATTTTTTTGAAATACAATGTCAAAATCCATTTTTCAAATCATTAATTTTATTTTTAAATTTAATTTATATGAACCCATTTTTATAAAAAATTATAAAATGAATGAATTTTTATCTTTTAAAACCGAGTCATGTTAGAAAGTAACACCAATAAATAGTATTTGACACTCGTTCAACAAATGTGATACCATCAAACCATTTAGAATGCTATATAACCTATTACACACTATCATATAGACTAACCCTATGGTGTTACATGTCATGGTATAACCTGATTTTAAGAATTCCTCCCCTTATACCAGATGCTACATAATAGTAGAGAGGGTCTCATCCATATAATTTATAGAATTTTACCTTGAATCAGATCCATATAAATATGTAAAAATAATTAAAACATTATCCTAATCAAAATATTAATAAATTAACTATTATAATATTATAATAAAAGTAAATTGTATAGGACATATATGATACACATTGATCAACTAATGATCTAATCCCAAATACAAAACCAACCATAAATTCAGCAGATGCAGATTGGCTATACTATCATCCCTAGTATTCACACTCCTTGTCTCTAAAAACCATCAATAATCACTAGCACATTCCACTAAATGTCATGTAATCAATATGAAATTAGTCATAAGCTAGGAACATGAACAGAGGTTCCTAGGATGAGTGTGAGAAATTCATCTTTAATGTCCCCAACTCTTATAACTTGGAGTCAGTGTCTATAATATTATATTGGCTTATGATATAGGGAATCACATCCTGAAGGACCAAATAGTTTAGTAGTATTGGTAAACTAGATACAAATATGATTCACATATCACATTTTAATAAAAAAATTACTACAATTTTTTTTTCTGGAATATCTTTATTCCCTCTAGAATATCCCATCATATCATTCATAGTATACTTCCAAGACTCCTATGAAATGAAACAAAAAAGTGTGATATCAAATTCCAAAAAAGGGTCATGTATAGTGGAAGATATTATCAATCAATAATCATAATATATATGGTATGGTAAATAAGTTAACACAAATTCCATTTAAATAATTTAAATACCATTATTAGATTAGTAATAATCAATATGGAAAGATATATAACCGAAAACACATTCCCTTTAATAAAAAAACTAAGAATGAAATGAATCTAGAGATAATGTTATTATAAAAATATCAAAGATAATAGTAAATGAATTATTGATGAATTAAATTTGTAATTATTAGAAATTATGATATCAAGAATCATGAAACCTTTACTTTTAAGACATTTCATAAGACTTTTCAAAACAGACGAGTAGATATACACCATAAACTAATTTATCTCATATTAGAAAACTAACTCGACTCATGATACTCCTAATGCATCAAAGGGATATTTATAACTGATCCTCACCCATATCTATATGTCAAATTCATTCCTCCTATATCAAATGATTGATTTAATTCATGAACAGTATTCCTCATCAACAAATTTCCATATTGATCAAAGAATACCTATAAAAAATGATTTCATTAGTTAATCATATAACATTAAAAGTAAAATTACATATATAGAAATAATATAATGTTTTAGTAATAAGTATATATAGAAAACATTATATGGATATTTATTGGAAATTTGATGTCTAATGATTAAAAGAAAAGTGAATATTTTAAGGGAAAGATAGTGACAGAAAAAATGAATCAAGATATCTCCTTGGTCAAAATGATCATAATAAACCCATAAAAATAATTAGTATGGTATCAATAAAAAATATTACCATTAATGTGTACATAAAATAAAGTGTTGTTTTCCTTGATGAATAAAGATACCATAAAAAGATCATTAAATTATTATTTTTGGAAAATATCATTTTCCTTTAAAAAAACATTCTGAAATTAATTGTTCAAAAAATATTTTAATAATAATTTTTATTTATATTTTCATTGGAAACATTTAAAATAATATTTATAACATTCAGTGATCATGAAGGAGGTAAATTTTGAACATGACATTTAAATTAAAAAAATACTCATTGACATTTTTTGGTAAAAATAAAATGGGACTTTTTTAGTAATAGACATGAAGATTCCGCTCAATTTTTTTTATAAGAAGTATGTTTAAAAAATGATTTAATAAATAATTTGGAGATAGTTAAAATTATTTTTTAAAACATATTTAGAATACATAGTTTTTATGAAAAACGAATTTCAATTGAAAAGAGGCAAAAAAATTACCATTTTATTTGAAACATTTTCTCAAATATTATAAGTAAACAAAATAGGGATATGATACTATTAATAAAAAAATAATTAATAACTAGACGATAATAAAATGTAATGTGTTTATTATACAATGATAAAATAATTTCCTTTAATATAAATTCAGTTATAAACAATCCTGATTGAAAGAATATTATCACATAAACCCTTACAAAGATCATAAAGTTAAAGTGAGAATTAATCAATTAATCAATTAATCAATTATGTGTATCAATTTTGAATCCAAATAAAACAATTTTATTTAATTTTTTTTGTCAAAATTCATTATACACACAATTTTATAATGTTAAGGATAATAAAGAAGTAATATAAACCACCAAAAATAAATAGATCCACGAAATTCTTTACCACTTGGTATTTTTCAGGTCAAATAACCTTAGGTCAAATAATTAAAATTAAAACATGACATACCACATAGTTTTAATTATATATTCCATTAATAGAAATTGGTCAGTATATGCACTATATAAAATAAATTAGGTTCATAACAGCATAATATTTCTCCATGAATAAAAAATGAGAAAAAGTCTATTACCACTTGGTAATATTCAAGTAAAATACCCTTGGATGAAATAAATCAAATTGAAACCTAAAATATGATGAATTATGAAGTATTATTGATTTTATATGTAAAATTTTTAGTATGAACACCATATAAAAAATTTAGATTCAAAATAATAAAATATGCTTCAATGATGAGAAATTGAAACGAAGTCTCTTACAACATGGTAATGTTAAAGTAAAATATTTTTGGATGATATTATTCAAAACTAATAATAAAATAGCATTAATTATAATTTATTCATGATATTACATGTCATTGGGGAATTATTTACACCATATAAAATAAATTTTGTGCAAAATAATAAAATATCCCACAAGGAAGAGAAATTGAGATAAAGTCCCTTACATTATACATAATTGTGGTTAAACATAATTTAACATTGACTATAATGGGTTATAGAATGATATTAATATTTAAAAGAACTGTATTCTATTTATAATATCATATATGTATGTTTTATAACATTTCAGCACACATTTGTAAATATTTTTTATTATTTTCATTGTTTCAGGTGTTAATTGCATTATTTTATCGTGTATGTTTTTTCATGAAAGTTAGAATTCATGAGAATATTATATATATCCATCATCTCCATAATGATATTAATATTTTAAATGAAATTTTTTCATTAGATACATATTTATAATTATTATTTAAATTGAACATGGAGAATAGATCACATCGCTTCATGGAGACCGTAGGCCTTACATATGCATGAGCGACATTATAATTTCCTTAATGGATGAAAGAGTATGTAATTGGGTGATATTTTTTTATTATAATAAATATCATTTCATATATTTCTAATATATTAATTAAATTTTTCCTTAATACTCCCATGTAAGGAGTATGTAAAACTGAATCACAATGTTTCACGAGGTAGTGTTCCACTATACACTAGAGTGGCATTATAATATTTTAAAAGACCAAAAAATTAAGAAACTATAAGTGATAATATAATTTAAGAAGTATAATAATATAAATAATATACATAAATGTGTTGAATTCATTATTATATCCATCCTTTAAAGGTGGTGATGGAAAATAAATTACATCGATTCATGAGGCGATAGTCCACCATACACTGGGTTGGTAGTTTTGCTTCCCATTTGATGGAAGAAGATATCGATATAGATCATTAACATAACATAATAACATCAAATCATTTTTTATATATTGAAGATTTCATATAATCATTTTCTAGTAGTATTTTAAGGAGGTGGAAGAAGAAACTATATAAAAATACTCATTTACCCCTTATTCTGACAACTTTTTTTGGTTTGCATCAAAATCCTACCTATGCTGGATTAATGATAAAAACATATACTATATGATTTTAGTATAATAATAATGAAATGATTTGGGTCAGTATTGGATGATCTAAATATATTTGAAAGTGTTAATAGGGGTGCAGAGGAAGTGGCCTATTATATGTGGGGGAGTGGAACCTCATTGAATTTTTGAAAAAGAATCAACTCCCCCTTAATTTTTATCATTAAAACAATCAAAATTGGCCATTATATATCATTATAGGTTTTAAGATATAAATATTTTCATACAATGGGTTTTGGACTAATTTTTAGGTCATTTTAACCCTTTTTGTTTTTGTTTAACCCTTGATAAATATGTTTTTACTTTAATCATGGTAATTATATTCTAATTATTTCACGATTAATTCTATAAAAAAATATTTTTACCTTATTGAATAATATAAAATATTTTGATTACTAATATAAACTATATTTTTCTATATTCAATTCATATAAGTGGAATAATATAATTTAAAATTATACTAGAACATGCGATGAAAAATAGAGTGTCCAAAGAAAAAAATATAAAAAGTATAAAAGGGTTAAATATCAAAATTAAATATGAAATTGATTAAAATGATATAAATCTGGTAAATTTTAATATAATTTAACTAATTTTAAAATATAACTATTTTACACCTATTTTTAATTTTCACAAAATCATGTTTTTTATAATAATTATGCATTTAATGTTTTCCGATAAGCAATCATTATTCTAAGAACATGTGATAAATCTATTTAATTATGAGACAATTTTGAGTCTGAAATCATTTCACATGAAACACTACTAGCATAAAAATATCTATGTCTGAGATACCACCAGGATATCACACCATTATATTTTCATAGAATTGGACTGAAGAATTTAAAAAGTAGGAAACATCATTGGTCAACACACCACCAGGATGACACACCACCTAAACTCTAATGTGGCTAAGTATGAGATACCACTAAATGAGGCACCATCAACTTCACACCATTAGTATCATACCATCTTCTATGAAAAATTACCTAAGACTGAGACACTATCGGTGCATACACCATTAAACCATAAATACCGCCAACATACTGAAAATTTGGATAAGTCTAAGACACCACCAACAACATACCTATAGCAACATACCTCCATAGAAACATACTTCCAGAGAAACATACCATAAAGTGAGACACCACCAGAGCTTAACAATTCCAAATACAAATACACCATCACTGTTTATATTAATTTACTTATTTTTTAGATTATATAATTCTAATGGATATATTAATAAAATTTAACTCAATTTACTATTTTAATTTTTTTATCTTAAATGTTCGACAAGAATCATGTTAGAATGTGCAGTACAAGGAAGATGATAATTTAGATGTTCCTATTACTATTGATAAAAGTGGATCACACTCCCTCAAAAAATAAAAAAAATCCATATAGAGATCAATGTGATCAAAATATAGTTAAATGATGTGGATTAAAAGAGCTTGTGATTCATGGAACATCCGAGATCTAATGAGATGAACCTAATTTAAAACATTAAGAGATCACCTGAAATGAATACTCAACTAAAGAAGCCTAAGAATCATCACATTTAGTGTTTTCCTCTAGTCATTAAAACAAGGGTTTCAACACTCTATTTTTCTTAAATATTTCGAAAGAACCCAACTGAAGCTTCATTACTAATGCAAATCTAGAGTCATAAGCTTCATTAAAATAGACTAAGCACTTCTAAACCCTATATTATAAGATTGATCAATTTGGTTTAGTTTTATTACATTTTGAGTAGTATGTGTTCTTACATTTCTTTACGACATGCATACTATTTCTTGCACTAAACTAGAAGATACTTGATATATTCTAAAAAACATTTTCTCTTTGTTTCTCCCGAAGATAAGAGTGTTAAAGGTCCTGATGTGGCTGATTTCTTTTTAATCCCATACATAATAGTGGAAGAGGAACTTGTGTGTCTTGTTTATTTTTTACTTACATGCGTAACTATAGAAGAGGTCATGAGTGACATAGACATTTATAAGCTATTGTATAAAGTTAATCCATGTTTTGGTTCATCTAGTTTATTTTATATAAATTTCTTGGTCGTGTGTGATTAGAAAGTGGAGAGGACCATGTCTTTTCATGAGACTGAACCTCTCTTATCTATTTTCTCCACTGTGTGCTTTAATTTGGTTTTACATTATTTCCTCATTAAAACTAAAAACTATTTTAACTGTAAACAATATTCATACAATGATATTTTATCTCAATTTTATTTCATATAGTATTTTGATCAAGTAAATTGATTTCAAATGATTCAATAATATTATATATATATATTATTAATCTATGAACTAATCAATACATCAAGAAATATTTAGAAAGATTGTGATATATATCATAGTACTTGTTTTGATAAAATTTACTATATTTAAAAATTTTGGGGATTTGAAACTAATCGTTTCATAATAGATTTTTTTGGTACTCATTTCACCCCCTCTTGGGATAACCACTCTGATCAATATTTGGTATCATAGGCTGTTTTCATTCATTGGAGTTCAGGTTTTCAAAACAAAAACTATGATTTAATTTTTACTTTAAATATCTTAAATTTTTCTTAGTTCTAAATTTAGTTCTTTAATATGGATAATCATCAAGAAGGTTCTGCTACCAATAAACATTCTTTCTTCAATTGATGAAATTATGCACAATGGAAAATTAAGATAAAAATTCACATAGAGAGCATGGGTTTTGATATTTGGTCTACTATAAAAGATGAATATGTAATACATGATACTACTAGAATCTCTTGGGACAATTAAACAAAATTACCATACAATAGTAATTGTAAATCTATGAATGCATTATACTATGCCCTTAGTGATGAAGAGTTTAATATGATTTCTTCTTGTAATTTAATTTTTGAAATTTGGGACACTTTACCTATTTCTCATGAGGGGACATAAAATGATAGATAAATGATGACTAAAAACTATAATATTAAATATTATAATTTTAAAATTAAACATGATGGTCCCATTTCTGATATGTACCTCAACTGTAATGATATTTTCAATACCATGAGCTCTTTGGGAAATCATATATCTAAAAAGTACCAGATAATGTGATTTTCTGGATGTCTAACTAAAAGACGGAGAGGCACATCAATGTCAATAAAACAATACTTCAATATCAGTAAATTACCAATCAAAGAGTTTACTAGTAATTATATTATGTATGAATAAGAACTAAAGGTAATCCATTAAGAGGATGAGGAGAATATGAAGTAGTCGATAACTTTCAAGACTACTTCTCTTAGACAATAGAATAAAAAAAGGAAAAAAGAAGGTACAAGATGTAGATTTGAGTGATAGTGAATCTGCTTCTATAAGTGATGAGGAAATAGAACATCTATCTAAAATTGTTAAAAAGTTATATAAGAAGAAAAGGTTTTTTTAAAGACCCAACTATAAAGGAAAATATCAAAATAGTGGAAATTGGATGAAAAAGGATGATGAACCAAAATAGGTTGTCTGCTTTGAATGAAAAAGTAAAGGTCACATAAAATATGAATGTACAAAGATGAAATAAAAAAAATATGAATATAAATAAAAAAGATACAAAAATACCATAAAAGAAACATGGAGTGCTTTAGAAGATTGTTCAAGTGATTCAGATGCATCACCTGAAAATAAACCGGACAGAGAAAACATGTGCTTCATGACTAAGGTCAGTGAGGTACTCGACTTACCAATTGTTTCTAGTGTTTTACCTATGCATGAAATTAATAATTATGAAAATGAACATGATGAAAATAACATTTCAAGTCATGATTTTTTTAATATTGAATCATGATAAAGGAAACCGTTAATGAATTAAGGGGTAAATATAAAAGTATTAAAAGGCAATGTGCTCTAACTGTAAATGTAAAATCTGAACTATCTATAAAAAAGGAGAAAAATATTCAACAAATTAAATAAAATAATGAACATAAACTTTAAAATAGGAAATTTAAGAATGACCTTGAAAATTTTATAAATGATATAGAGGCACTGACAAAAGTTTTGGAAAATCAAGTTGCTCCCAACATTTTACTGTTATTGGATATGCTACTGGGAAGAGGAGAATAACTAAGATTATTATTTTCATAAATCTAGACATAAAATCTCTACTAGTTTTTCAAAAGGAACCATCAATGTTCTTAATTATATAATTTTTTGATATTATAATAGGAAACCCATAAGTAAAATGTGGGTTCCCAAACCCTTTATCACAAACATTTTTGCACCCAAACAAGTTTTTGTACCAAAATAATTTCTTGTTAAAAATATGTTTTGTAAGAAAAATGCTTGAAGACCTCTAGTAAAAGTATATGGTACTTGTATAGTGGTTTCTCCAGAACTTTGAAAATAGATTACTCTTTCTTCAAGAGAATTATAAAGGTTGTTGGTGGCTATGTCACTTTTGGTGACAATGTAAAAGGAAAAATCATCAGCCTAGTCCATATTGGTAACAAAAAATCGATTTTAATTTATAATGTTTTATATATTGATGATTTAAATTATAATATACTTATCTCATATCAATTGTTTGATGCTAGTTTTTATGTTATGTTTGAGAATGATGCTTCTAATGTTTTTAATTCTAAAAAATATTTAATTTTCACTACTTTCTGAAATGAAAATATGTATGTTTTAGATTTAAATTAATTAGTTTTCTAGAATTTTTCATGATTAAGTGCCTATCATAAGGAATATTTTCTTTGGAATTAGAGACTATTCCATTTCAATATTCACTCACATAGGAAGTTAACTAGAAAAGCGTATGTTAGAAATCTACCTATTCTTGAGTTCCCAACTAATAAAGTTTGTAACCCCTATCTAAAAGGGAAACAACATAATGTTTCTTTTAAAATAAATAAAGAAGTTTCAACTTCTCATCCTCTTGAGTTGTTTCACATGGATTTTTTAGTCCTAATAGAGTTTCAAGTCTTAATGGGAAGAGCTATGTTTATGTTATAGTTGATTACTATTTTAGGTATACTTGGGTATATTTTCTAGCTCACTAAAGTGAAGTATACTCTTATATTATCAAGATTATTAAATCTATTGAATATATTTGTTGAATTAATATTAAAATATTAATAATTGATCATGGATGTGAGTTCGAGAATCAAGATTTTGAATCATTTTCCTCACAAAATATCTATACTCATTACTTCTCTACTTCTATTTCACCCAAACAGAATAGAGTTTTTGAAAGAAGAAATAGAACATTACAGGAGATATCCCAGACCTTGTTATATTAGTATAAACTACCTATTTATTTTTGGAAAGATGTTATTAATACAACCTGGAATATTATCAACATATTTTTGATCATACCCATTCTTAATAATAGACCTTATGAGTTTTTGAATAATAGAAAACATAAGGTTAGTTATATTACATTTTTTTGGTTTAAAAGTCATTATTATTAACACTAAGGACAATTTGGACAAGGTTTCTTCCAAAAGGGATGAAGGAATTTTTTTGTTACTCAATTTCTAGAAAAGACTGTAGAGTTTTAATAAGATGTATAAAATTGTGAAAGAAAAGGTTCATGTCGAATTTTATAAAACTGATCCACATGTGCCAAAGACCTGCCTATAAAATATTCAGAATGATTTATCTTCTCTGAACACAAATTCCAAAATGTTAGATTCTACTGTAAAACAATAATAAAAATCATCTAGTTCTGATGAATTTCTAGAACATCCCAAACCAAAACTGGAAAATCAATAAGTGGCCAGTCCCTCTTTATCTAGAGCTATTAGAATAATTAATTTCCATCCTTTAGTTGTGTTTGATGGTGATCTAATTATAGGAACTCAGAATAGATCTTATGTAAGAAACTAGGCTGAACATCAAACTTTCTTGTCTCAAATTGAACCTAAGAACATCAATGAAGCTATTAAAGATGAATTTTGGGTAATGGATATGAAATAAGAGTTAAATAAATTTGAAAAGAACAAAGTCCGAGAACTTGTAAATAGAACCAAGTACACCTAGAGTATTGGAACCAAATGTGTGTTTAGGAATAAAGTTTATGAGTCAGGAAATATAGTTAAAAACATAGCTATACTTTTTACACAAAGTTATAGTGAGGAATAGGGGGTTGAATATGAGGAAACATTTTCACCTATATCCATAAATTAATCCATAATAATCCTTCTTTCCTGTGGAGTTCATCTAGATTTATTCCTTTAACAAGTGGATGTCAAGAGTGATTTCTTAAATGTTTTTTAATTGAGGATGTTTTTGTGAAAAAACACCCTAGTTTTCAAAATCCCCCATTTGAAAATCATGTTATTAAATTATTTAATTCTTTATATAGTTTAAAACAAAATCATAGAGGTTAGTATGATAATATTAGTAATTTTCTGATTTTAAATTGTTTTTATTCATGAAAATTGGATAAGTGTTTAAATGTACCTAATGAAGTAGTATTTGATGATTAACAATGAATACTTTTAGAATCTACTGATATGTTCATTTATAAGTATTCTCTTATTGTGCTAACAAGAGATGATTCAACTAGGATGTATGTTGCCTCATAATTTGATAGGGAATATAGAATACTATTTATATTCATGCAGCATATGTTATGGCCAATAAAAGGATATATTTTAACCCTAAGTTATCAATACATTTATCTACCATTTATTATGACATAAGGTCCCATGATTAATCTTTATATATATTTAGTGGTACATATGTGCAATATTTTTGAACCATCCTCCATATAAAAATTACAGACCTGGCCATAGATGATTTCTATAAAGTTAGAGTCCATGGGCCTAATTCGTGATGATGAAGAATCTGTTATAGACTTTGGTGGTTTCTGCATAACACATGCTGGGATTTCAATGATGAAGATAAGCTAGAACCCATGGAAGAAACAATGGGTCAGTGATAGTGAGAAGTTATATGCTGAGTATAATCTGATTGATCATCCAACCAGACCTTAGGATGAATGTGATCTATACTTGGATCCTGATTAAGTTATAGAATACTCAGATGGGGAATAATACATTAGTGAAGAAGTGAAAAAGGAACAACATGTTGATGTATAAATTAACCCTAAATTTCTGAAAAAACCTCCCTCATTACCACTGGATCTCTCAGTCCACCTAGGATATTTTAAAAAATAGACAAGTTGGTTAAGAGTGATGAAGAATAGACTCTGGTATCTAGAGAAGATCAATATAACAGTTACAAATCCACTGAAGGTGATGATAATGATTAGGAAGATTAAAATAAATAATAATATGAGAATATAAGTGAGGGAAGCTATTATGAACCTAATGATGATGGTTGATTAATCAAGGAAAAGGATGTGGAAATTCCTTCAGAGTTTAAGGATGCATTTTTTGAGGGGGAGTATTTCTCATAACTTGAAATTTTTCATGAAGCTACAATAATTGATGTTGTTGAGTCCAGTTATGTTTATACAGGTCCAGATGTTTTTGATTTATTTTGTAGTTGAAGAAATGAGAGTTATAACTGCAGTAGAAAAACATGTTGCAGATCTAGAGAAAATAGATCTTATTGAGGACGGATTTTGAAATAATTAGTTAGCTATTTTAGATGTTCATAAGTATATTATGGATGAAAATGTGTAAGATGAGTCCACTATTGTGGATTCCAAAAATTATGTTGTTATGAAAGATTCACCCACTATTGGTACCGGTTCGAATCCGAGCATTCTAGTGTTGAACACAAAATGGTTGTTCAAGGTCCGAAGATCAGAGGAATCTGGAAGTTCCAGTTGTATATACTAGTGTGGTACCTCATGACATGATATATGTTTTCAGATTTTTGGATGGACCCTATAAAAGAGGATTTTGGAAAATTATCTAATGTTTTAATAATCCCTCAAAATAATGACAAACATGAAGGTAGTGTTTAAGGTGATCCTAATAAATCCTTGATAGCCTAAGTTTTTCTTGATGTTCTTCATGAAATGTTATGTTCTATGAGAACTCATGTGCCAAAACATACATCACTTCTCCCAGTTGTTCCAATGGATATAGTCACTCAAGTTGACTTAATTCTTTGTGTGAAAAACTCATGTCTAAGTTTCAAAAGTGTGTAAGTAATCAATCCCCACTTTTGTAAAAAAATCAGTTAAAAGGATGGAAGGTACATATTTGAGTTGGTTATTCTACATATCTTACCTAAGATTATGCACAATGTTTATGAGATATAGACTGAGAATAATCCAATAAGTGCTGAATTGGAATCTCTAAAGACTTTGCTTGAGGAAATAAAATATGAGTTTAAATATTTTTTGGCTGGTATCCTTAAAATTCTTGAGGATACATCCTCAGATAATTTAGCTGCTACTAAACCTCCTCCTCTAGTGCTTCACGTTGATCATATGAGATCAGTTTTTATAGATGATCTTAGAGCTTCATCTTTCAATGCTTTAGGTAGTGTCATAGATCATCCCCATTACAGCTTAAAGAGAATTTAGTATAATTCTGACAATGTTCTTAATATGGTTTCTATCTAGGTCAAATATATTCATGATTATAGAGAGACTATAAGCAAGTTGATAATGTTTTATCTATCTTAGACCTATACCAATATTTCTATTGATTCCCATTTTAAATTCTTCGATGAGAATTTAAAAATGCCTCCTGTGACTCAAGCATTCAAAGAGAAATTCATACAACTCAAAGAGATGACCCCAGGCTTGAAAAATTTCGTGGAAGAAAAGTATAATTTCTTTAATGAAATAGAAAGGGGTGTACAAATTACCATGTAATTCATCAATCTCATGAATCCATTATTTTAGTCTCAAGGCCAAGAAGTGGTTTCTCAGTCATCCATCTCAGTTACTCCCCAATTACCTTTCAGACCTAGAGTTACTGGTGGTTCCCATGTACCACTACTAGCCAGTTTTTAGCCTTTTCCTATATATCCCATTCAAGATAGGCAATGTCTCAAGATTTTTGTTATTTTGGAAGATCATCCCCTTAGGATCTCCATTTTCATTATCCCGATGATCCCTCTACTCGTCCTTTGGCTGATCCTACTTCCTCGGCTATGTAGAAATAGAAAACTAAGGCTAAAGGCAAAGAACTGATGGATCCTTCTACCAAACCATGGCCTTTTCATTTTGTTGCATCAGACTGTAGTGTCTTTGATGAGATCTATACTACAATAAAATTCTTCCTTCTAATTTTTGATTTATTTCTGAAAACCTAATAATTTTATTCTTCCTATCATTACTAATAATATTTACCATTTTTATAATCCCAAAAGGGGGAGAATTGTAATGGAATATGTGTTTCTGAGAATTTTTATGGAATACATAAAATCATATTTTGAAGAATTTTATTGATTTATATTTATCTATTTTATAATATTATTATTTTTGATAACATATTTTTTAAATATGTCTATATTTGAAATATGTTCTTACTATTGATACTTACTGTTTTCATTGAACCATATACACATATTTTGAACGATAAGTCTTGATTTATATTTGGATCTTAGGTTGGATATCATGTTTAAACTTTTGAAATACCTCTGATGACTTATTTTAACATTTATAATATTCTTTTTATTCCATGATTTGCAATCATAAACAATGGGGACATTGATGACCTCCTAGTTTTAATGATCACAATATCATTTTTTAATAAAACTTATGTATTTCATGTTTTCCTGTCATCAATCTATATTCTAAGAACATGTGTTAAATCTATAAAAGTATGTGACACCATTGATTTTGACACCATTTTACAAGACACACCACTATCAAAAAAATCTTTATGTATGATATACCACCAGGATATCACACAATCAAATTTTTATAATACTGGACTAAAGAATTGACAATGTATGATACACCATTAGTTGGCATAGTTCAAGGATGTCAAACCACTAGATCTCTAATGTGGATAAGTATGAGATACTTCTAGATGATGCACCATCAAAGTCACACCGTCAATATCATACCATCCGCACTGAAAATCACCTAAGTCTGAGACACCGTCGGAGCATACAACATCAGACCTTAGACACCTCCAACATACTGAAATTATGTCTCTGTTTAAAACACCTCCATCAACATACTGGCAACAACATACCCCCATATAAATATACCTCTAGAGAAACAAACCATCAAGAGATACACCACCAGAGCTTACCACCACCAAATATGAATACATCGTCACTATTTTAATGTCATCTAATGACAATATTCATATAATTTAATTACATTTACTATTTTAATGATTATGTCTTGGATGTTGCATATAAATAATGTCAGAACATTTAGTATGAGGAAGAAACGAATTTTTATGTTCCTACTACTACTGATAAAATTATAGTACTCTCCCTTTTATAATATAGATAGAGTCATAAAGAGAACAACTTGTTGAAAAGATACAGAAACATTGTGGACTGAAATAGCTTGTGATTCACTGAATATCCAAGATCTAAAGATATTAACATGATTGAAAACACAAAGATCTCAAATTTTATAAACACTCAACTAAGAAATTTTAAGCATCATCACATCTAGTTCTTTCATCCAGTCTAAAAAAATAGATATGAAAATCTGTTTTTCCCCAATATTTTAAAATAAACTGACTCAATATTCATTGTTGATTCCATTCTAGAGTCACAATATACATCGAAATAGTCCAAGCACTCATAAAACCTATAATTTTACAATTATTTATTCCTTTGTGTTTTATTACATTTTGAGTAGTGTCTGTGCTTACTCTACCTTACAACACACACACACACACACACACACACTATTTTCTGCACTAAACGGAAAGATACTCGATATCTTCTAAAAAATATTCTTTTTTTATTTCTCCCATTTATAAGAGTGGTAGAGGACCCTATATGTCTTGTTTATTTTTACTACAAAACATAACAGCGGTAGAGTTCCCTGTGTGGACGGTTTATTTTTTTACTCGCATATATAACTATAGAAGAGGTCATGTGTGACTTGGACATTTGTAAACATTTTTGTAGACATGATCCAGGTTGTGGATCATCTGGTTTATTCTATAAAAACTTTTTGGTGTGGGTGATCACCAAGTTAAGATGACTAATTCTCAACTTGATACTTAACCTCTTGTATTCAATTTTTATACGGTGTGTTTTAATTTTTCTTTACTTTATTTCTGCTTTAAAAATGAAAACTATTTTAAATATAAAAAAATTAATACTTGGATAGTTTATCTTAATTCATGTTCATATATTATACTGATCAAGTAAATTGATTTAAAAATGATTCAATAATATTAGATATATTATTAATCTGAAAACTAAAAAAATATTCCAAGAATTCATTAGAATGACTAAGATATATATCATAATACTTGTTTTGATAAACTTTCCCGTATTTAAACATTTTGGGGATTTCAAACCAATCAATTCTTAAAACAAATTTTTATTGGTTACAGAATTCACCCCCCTCTTGGGACACTCACTGTGACAAAAAATAATAAATTTTAATTATAATATATCCTTGTAAATTATTTAAAATAAAAGGTAGTTTTCAATAAGAATTAGAATTTTTACTATTCATACAAAAAATAATACTTTTCATAAAAACACCAAAAACTAATAAAATGATAATTTTTATATGTTTATTTTAAAAAATAAATTTTAATTTTTAAAAAAAATTTCTTAAAATTGGTAATAATTGATTATAAACTATGTTCACAAAGAGATAGAGAAACGTTTTTCAAAAAACAATGTTTTTAGAAAACATTAATTTTATTTTAAATGATCCCTATTTTATTTATAATCAAAAAATAAGCCCAATTTTCAATAGTTATTTAGTACAATTCATTCCCAAAAATTTAATGGCTAGGTTATAGAGGTATACTATATTATGGTTAATTTTGACTCAAGGTTTCATGTTCCGGAAGCTATCAAAGAGATTAAAGTAAATATATCTTAAATCCTTAGGGTTTTACATTCTCATATAAGCTCGGTGTTGCGTGCCATATACATTTTTATTTTAAAATATTACAATGTTACCTTTTCCCCAACCTTAACAAATTGTGTCCTCAGAATATAAAAATTATATTTATACTCAAGGTTTTGACGTTTATAAATACCATTGATAAAAAATCCACATCATAAAATGTTTAATTAAACATCCTCTTAATAAGAGAGAAAGGGAAATAGGAAGTTCATCGGTAATAACACATAAATAGGTTTCCATTTTTAATTCATAGGTGTCATGAAAAGATGTGTGCATTTAATAAAAGTGTAAATATTTATAAAGAGTGATAGAGTTCAAAGATCACAAGAAATTTAATGATCAATGGAAGGTTATGTTACTCAAACCATAAATATGGGGTGATTTTGAAAGACCATTTTATTCATTTTTTAAGAATTTAATATTATTAAATTTTGGATTTATGAACCATTTCAAAACTTTTAGGAATTATTTTAAATTATATAAATATAAGGATAGATAATTACTTTATACATTTCTATTTTAAAAGAACAATATCATCCTTTGGTTTTGCCTCGATCAATTTCCACTTCACCTCTTACTCAAAGAGATGAAGTTACAAAAATGAATTTTTATGCCTGAATCACTAATGTTTCCTTTTAATGGATCATAATATCCATAAAATAGTGAAAATTATTTTCATCCATCTCTAACTATTTTCCAAAACAAATATGGACAACACAAGTTACCCAATATAACACATTAATCTTGAAATCTCAATAGTAACCCACTGGTTAAAAATTAAAATTTATTCATAAAATAATTTAATTAAAAATAATTAAATATTTACTAGAATATAATGTATGAAAATTTCAGTAATAACACCCTTTTAACCCTTTGGTTTTGGGTTTAAGCCTGATGTATTTTTCAGATGTGATAGGTTGTCACCCGATATATGGGATGCCATGTTTCTAAAATTATTTAACAATAATTCCTATAATGTCCCCTAGTTTAATAACCAATAATTACATAAAAATGAAGATAATACAAACCATAAAGGTTAAAAAAACATTTAAACTTATTTCCACAAAATATAAGTGACTTCTTCCATGAATAATTTTTTTTTCAAAAACATATACTAAACCAATGGGTTGCATCGCCATAAGTGTATCAAAATATATCCTTAATCTTGTAAACTCACATCCCATAAAACCTAAAAAAGATATTTTATGTCTTTGAACATATGATAAATCTTAAAAACTAAATCCCATGAAGGTAACCATAACTATAATGTTAATTAAGACATATATGCATCCAAAATTAACACAATAATTATATATTTTGGGGTTCTTATAACCGAAATACCAATTGTAATATTCTTCAAAAATATAATTTTTTAATACCAATAATTAGGTAAACTATTTTATTTAAAAATAAGTCCTTCATTTTTCTAAGATTTATCCTTTAAAATTGGGCATTGACTCAAATAATTTTCATTTTCCCCACATTTATGACAATGTACTATAAATAGATCCCTAGGATAAAATTTATTTTATTCAACCATACTAATTATTTTTTTTTCTACAAATTCATTACATTGTGAAATTATTTTCCACACATAAAACATTCTATTATTCCATTGAGACACTTTACTAGGTGTATCCTTTCATATTTCTATCATTAAGGAAATAAATTTTTCTTTCATCCAAGGTCTGTAGCACTGAAGCTCTTAGCGAGATCCATTCTTCTTTTCCTGGGAAATTTAGAGTGTTTATTATGGTATAGGTTGTTAATCATATTTTGGGATAAATTATTAATAGAAATCATGATATATTTTACATCAATTTTCATCCAATTTAGATTCTCACAGTCACTACATTTTCCTTCATGTTCAATGTCAACACATTGCAACCGGGTTTTATCTAATGACTAAAACCAAAAGACATTCTGTGAGAAACAATAATAATATTTGGAAAACCATAAAATCATTTATAGAATATTTCATTAATGTTACCTTATATTCAATCCTTTAAAACATATTTTTATTAAAGATAATTCATTGTCAATGTCTGTTGAAATCCTTCATAATGGTTTTTATAAAAATACGAATCATCCAAAGCATATCCCTTGAACTGAAAAACTTGTCTACAATAAGACCCATGATCATATACGAGTTAATTCTCATGTCAATCCTGGAATAACATTTTTTATTTATTTAACCGGTGCACATTTACACCAAAATGAAGTATACTTGTAATATCCAGACATGGACACATTTTAAAGAAAAATTACATAGTATCTACTATACCAAAAATTTAGGATGTTTTTTTATTTATCATTAATGTGTATCATAGGGTTATGTTCCCTAACATGTATTTAAAAATATATAGTCCCAAAGGATTCTACTATACTATATATGATACCAACTATAATGAATTCAACCATAGTAGTTTAGATCCAGTGTCTTCTTTATTACATTGACATAAGATATGAGGAATCTAATTCCAAAGGGCCAAATAGTCTAGTACTCCTGGTAAACTATATACATAAATGATTCCAAAATTATATTTGAATAAACAATATAAATCATAATTTTTTTTGAGAATATAATAATTCCCTATGACATATCCTTTCATATCATTCATATTACACTTCATGGATTAATGTGAAAGAAAAAAATAAGGATGAGATCAAATGATGAGTAATGGTTAAATAAAATTTAAGATATTGTGAATGAATAAGCATAATCAATATAGGTAGGTAAATAACTAAACAGACATTTAATTTAAATATTACTACTACCGTGATTAAATAAGAAATATTCAATATGGGAAAGAGAATACCTGAATAAAACATACCAAATCATCAATAAACTATGAATTAAACAAATATAAGGATAATGTCATTTGGAATATATCATTGATAATAATAAATAAAATATTTAAGATGTAAATTATTCATTATTGGATTTCATGATCTCAGACATCAAGATAACTCCTATATTAAGAACTTTCATATGATGGTTTAAAACTGATTGGTAGGTATACAACAAAAACCGATTTAACTAGGGCTAGTCAACTAATTCAACTCATGAGACTACCAATGAATAGATTGGATATCCATAACTAGGCCCCAAAAATATGTGAATATCAAATTAATTCATTATATAACGAATGATCAATAAAATATATGAACAATATGTCTTATTAATAAATTTCTATATCGAGTAAGGAATATAGAATAATAATTATTTACACTGTAAATTATATAAATTTTAATGTACAATAACATATGTAGAAATGATATATGGTTTAATTCATAAGAATATCCATGAAAATTAATATGGATAATTATGTGAAATTTAATTTCCAATGATCACATGAAAGTAAATATTTCAGTTGAAATTTAATGACTACAAATATGAATCAAGAAAGTGAATGTCAATATAATAATTTTTTAAAATTACTAAAATCCATCAAAATAATAAAAATGATGCTATTATGAAATCATATTCTCAGTAGATTATAAGTAAAATAATGTAAAGACCCATAAAATTCAAGGGGAATTTTTTCTTAATTTTATTTGGGATTTTAGAAGAACACGGTTTCTAACGACACTTGATTTCAAGGCACGGTGTGCCCAGAATTTCTATCCGAAGTTTAGCTCGGGTACGTTCAGTGAACGAACAAGCAGGAATTCCTAAATTTTGAACACGTTCTCAGAATCGAATTCCGAGGGTACCGATGGAACCGCAAAGCCGGTAATTTCTTAGGAACACCTTTTCCGGAGTTGAATTTTCACGGGTGTAGTTGTTAAAATTTATGAAAGTTAAAATTAAATTTAAACGACAAATTTTATTTCTCTTTCTAAGTGTTTAACCTTTTGGTGGAAGTTGGGTAACCACCCAACTTCCCATGAGAGGTTATGAGTCTGGTGGGGCCCACACGAACCCCACCCCTTCATATTCTCTAACCCCCTCACCTCACTATTAATTTTTGACAACTTATGTTAATTAATTAAGTGAGTTAAATCTGAATTTTTGAAATTAAAATGCTTAGGTTATGTTAATAAAATAAGTGTTGAACTTATTTTATATTGTTGAAATTATGATTGTGGGATCCTTTGGGAGAAAAAGAGAGGTCTTGAGGATTCTTCGTTCTTCGACGAAGAATGCGATGAATGCACGGTCGCCAATGAAGAACGCCGACCTCCGACGGCGGACGATGGCGAGAGACGCCTTCCTCAAAGATCACCTAACGCCAACTATGTTCCTTCCATGACGCTTTCTTTCGCGATGATCCTCTTCTTCCGCGATGGTTAATTCCACGACGAACTCTCGTTCGACGACAATGTTGAGGTAGGGGTTTATGTGTTTTTAATTGTGAATTCTTCCATCATCTATCCTCGTTCATTTGGACCGCTTGATATCATTTAACGGGAGGGGGCTAGAATGCACAAACACGGCCGACCCTCCTCCCTTATTATTTTTGTTTTTTCGGTTCGGAGGAAAGAGACGCGGTTCTGTCGCACCGTGAGGGAACAAGCGGCAAGGATGCGCGGTGTCGTCGCGCCGCACATTTGAAAATTGAACCAAGTGGCGGCGCCGTCGCGCCGTGCCGTAAAAACACGAAGACACCGTCGTCAGAGCGGGGTCACGGCGGAGGGGTGCGGCGCCGTCGCACCGCGCCAGACGGACCAAGGCTGTGGCTTAATCCACGGCGGAGCAGGGGAACCGGTGGCCGGAATCGGGCCGCCGGCGTCGGAGCATCGGGGACCGGCCTTGCCGGTCCCGTGGTGGCAGAAGCCTGCCGGCAGGAGCGGGCCGGCCAGACAGGGTAGAACCGGGGGTTCAAAACCCCCGGCTGGCTGGACGTGAGCGGCCCCCATTATGGGACCGCAGTTACTACAAGCGGGGGGCAGCCCCCCCCCCCCACATTCTGAACGGCTCGACCATTCAGCCGAACCACCTGGCCAGCGCGCCGGACCGCCAGCGCGCTGGGCCGCTGAGCCGGGCCGCACCAGCAGGGCCGGGCCGCACCCAAACGGGCCAGTCCCGGACCCGGTTCGGGTTGACCTAGTTCGGGCCGACCATGGGGGTATTGGGCCGGGTCGGACCGGGCCCAAACCCTCTAACACCGAACCTCTTTCGTTCTGTTACCCATAACATGAGTTATGGACCTCCGATCGATGCACCGTTAGCTGCGATGCGATCCTTGGATCGAGATGGTCGTTTCCGTATATCGCAGTCAAGGTTTCTAAGTAATTTGGGTTCATCCAGGTTGGTTCGTACACGAAACCAACCGGGCCCTCGGAGCGGAAACACTTAAAAACCAAGCGGGCCCCTCGGGCGAAAAAGCCAATAACTTTCAGACCGGGCGTCCAATTGACGCGCCGTCTGTGACGTTGAGTTCTTGTTGATGATATGGAACTTTTGGATACATAAACTCCAGAATATGTGTCAGTTGATGTATCAGCCCTTCGGCTCGTGGAGCGGACCCTCCTGAACATGCTTGCTGTGTGCAGGAACCCTAGAGCTGGCTGCGACTACGACGACGATGACGACTGTGCAAGAATCCTCCGTGGATTTGACGGTGACGACTACAACACTCAGTGATCCTATGTGGATCAGTGGTACCAATCCTGTGTGGGTCCGATCTTGTGTGGGTCATCGCTCAATGATCCTGTGTGGGCCAGTGCCTACAGATCCTATGTGGGTCCGATCCTGTGTGGGTCATTGTGGGGGTTAGTTACCTATCGATCCTTTGTGGTTCATTGCGGGGGTTAGTTGTCTATCGATCCTTTGTGGGTCATTTCGGGGGTTAGTACCTATCGATCATGTGTGTTTCCGACGGCTTAGATGAATCAGTGGAAATATCTGATCATCTCTATCGTCTTACGAAGAAGTATACCTGTGAGAGCTGAATCTTGACATTCAATCCTTATCTTCGATAAGATTGACTTGATATCCTGTGTGGATTACGTTTTGCTTTCTTGTGTGGATTGGGTTGTGTTTTTCCTGTGTGGACTGGGTTGTACTTGAGCTCGGATGTTGGAGCCGAACAAGAATTGATGACTTAGGTATATGTATGGGCAAATACCTAAGTAGTGTCGGATGTTACTTCATGATTGTATCTTTCCTTTTTGGATCATCCTTT
Organism: Viscum album; assembly: GCA_963277665.1. Taxonomy (NCBI): domain Eukaryota; kingdom Viridiplantae; phylum Streptophyta; class Magnoliopsida; order Santalales; family Viscaceae; genus Viscum; species Viscum album. The sequence continues at coordinate 1,208,014,795 of OY728143.1, read as the reverse complement.
GTGGATTCTGGGAGACCTTCGGGGGTCTCGGGGTCCCTACTGAGTAGCTTATACTCACCCCTACACGGGCTATGCACGCACTACGTTGTGTTGGTTGCAGACGATGGACAGCGCTGATTGTTGTTGAGGCTTGCAGAGTAGGATGGTACCCAGAGGTGGATCACTAGGTGGGATGTACACGGAGCGGACATCTAGACCCGAGGAGCTGTGGAGGCTATCTGTACCCACCCTTCAGGTGAGAATTCTAGTGGATGGTTTGAGGCTGCAGCTTTACTTTCAGTTACTGTTTTCCCTTTACAGTTGTACTTTACTTTCAGTTTGGGTTTGTATTCTGGCCCACTTACTTTTCTGCACTTACTGTTGAACCCAGTTTTTACATAGTGTTTACTTCTGCTTGTTTGCTCAGTGGTGTTTGTTTACTTTACAAAGGAAATGCCTTCGCTTCTTACCGGGAATTATGCCTTGGTTCTAGTCGCCTACCCCTGGCCTATGGAAGGCGGGCTTGGGGTAGTCACGGCATGGGCCCCGAGGACAGGTCGTGACAATCGGTATCAGAGGAGTTCGGTTATACCACAGAACCTTGGACTCTGATCTTTCATGTATGTGAAGAAATAATTTTAAGCATATTGGGTGTGGTTATCAGTCCAAGAAGTCCAGTGTTGGTGCGGCGATCGACGTATCCGTACACCAGGATCCTAACTTCTGATTTCCGACTTAATACCTGAAAACATTGATTGCATGTGTGTTTCAAGTTTTCTTTGTGATTACTTTGTGTCATCTCACTAGGTATACAGTTCTAACCATGGTGCACCTGTCTCTTTTCATGATGACCCCACTACGGCAGCCAGCTAGGGTTCTGAGAGTTGTGTTTGATGACAACCCACCGAGCGATGAGGCCTCGGTACAGGGCCCTTTGACAGCAGAGGCACCGGAGGTACCTCTACCCATCGAGCCGCCGATGTTTCCAGCCCCATCTGCTGACGATGCACGCCGCCTTAGTGTAATGCACGATTTTCAGCACCAGCGACTGCCCAGGTTCCGTGGTGAGATTGACCCTCAGGAAGACGAAGATTGGATGGAGGCAGTTGTAAGAGTTTTTTGGTTAGTGAGGACACCAGTATACCTCATAGTGATCCTCACAGAGAGCCTCCTGCACACGGCAGTAGGCAGATGGTAGAGCTTGATGTTTCAGGTGCACGATGAGGCATCTATCCTCTGGACAGACTTTGAGAGCCTCTTCTGCTCATAGATCGTCCCAGCCACCCTCTGTGCGGTGTGCATCCAGGAGCTTCTACAACTATGGTAGGGCATCTTATCGGTCGCCCAGTACTCGGCGAGATTTACCGATCTCTCACGCTACTCCACAAACATGGTACGAGACCCATTTTTCTAGGCCTGGACCTTTGAGCATGGATTGAATCAAGATATCAGGGCATCGCTGATCTCCCTCAGCATTCCAACCCAGGTAGGGGTTCTGGAGCGAGCCCTTCTAATCGAGAGCATTCTTACTGAGCCTGCATCAGCAGCGAGACCTACCGTAGGGCAGCAGGTAGCAGAGTCTTCTGCAGTAGGCAGTCGACGGATGACTCATGGGTCCAGGCAGACCAGACCCTTAGGCAGACGACCTCAGGACACTGGCTCAGCAATGCGAGGCATACAGCGCGAAGCCAGTCTTTCGAGAGGCAGACAATTCTACGCATGCGGCGGGCAAGGCCACATGGCTCGTGACTGCCCGACACGCCATGCAGAGGAGAAATAGATGATTGAGGGGCCACCCAGGCAGAGGCAGAGGGTCGACCGTGGCGGCCCACAGGGAGCAGGTGGATGAGGCAGAGGAGCTAGCTGAGCAGTAGGTTGTGGATGACGCTTTGAGGATCTACCACCACCACCACCACCAGGAGGTCCACCCCGACCATAGGGAGCTAGCGGGCAGAGATAGACACAGCTTCAGGCAGCGGAGGTCTATGACCACGGCACGCCCGAGATGATTTGAGGTACTATCTGTGTCTATTACACCCTTTCTGCAGTTCTTATAGACACAGGAGCGAGCCATTCTTTCATAGACGCTGCCCTTGTTCGGAGCTCGGAGATTCTGATGGAGCCTTTGGCTCGATCCTTACAGCTAGAGACTCCTACGAGAGCAGACTTGATGATTACGCACTGGTGCCAGCAGTGTGAGCTTACTATAGGAGGCGAGAGCTTCGGCTGTGATCTTCTTGTAGTGGCGTCGAGGCCTTACGACGTCATCTTGGGCATGGATTGGTTACCTACAGTCCATGCTCAGATTGACTGTATTAGGCGCAAGGTGCGATGTGTACGCACCGATGAGAGCAGGTTCACCTTCACCAGCGAGGAGGGATCCTTCGCAGCACAGGATGGACTTTCACAGAGGAGAGGACAGCCCATCACTAATCAGTTGGCTAGCCTCATCCTAGGAGCTGTTGACGTGCGGAGTCCTGGTTTTCGTGCAGTGGTGGATCAGTATGCAGATGTTTTCCCCGATGAAATTCCTGGACTACCTCTTCACAGAGAGGTATACTTTTATATTGACCTGTACCCAGGGATAACCCCGATATCCACTCCATCATATCAGATGGCCCTCGTTGAGCTTTGAGAGCTACAGATACAGTTGGAGGACTTGAAGGGCAAGGGATTCATCCGACCCAGTGTTTCACCCTGGGCTTCCCCGATATTGTTTGCCAAGAAGGTGGACTAAAGCTTACGAATTTGTGTCGAATATCGTCGCCTGAACCAGGTGACCATGAGGAACAAGTATCCTCTACCGAGGATTGACAACCTCATCGATCAGCTCAAGGGAGCATGGTGGTTCTCGAAGATAGACCTCAGGTCAGGCTATCATCAGCTCAGAGTTCGGGACAAGGACGTGCAGAAAACAGCCGTCAGGTGTCGGTATGGCCACTATGAGTTCTTGGTTATGCCATTCGGTGTAAACAATTCTCCAGAAGTGTTCATGGCCCTCATGAACATGATCTTTCAGCAATACCTTGATCGATTTGTCGTGGTCTTCATCGACGACATTTTGATTTACTCAACGACTGAGGAGGAGCACGCCTACCACTTGCGGGTTATACTAGACACGCTCTGAGAGCACCAGATTTATGGAAAGCTCTCGAAGTGCCAGTTATGGATACTTGAGGTCCACTTCTTGGGACACGTCATCTCTGAGGTAGGATTTGCGGTGGATCCTGCGATGATCGAGGCAGTTCTAGCTTGGGAGCCACCCAGGAGCGTGACGGAGGTGCGGAGTTTCTTGGGACTAGCTGGATACTATCGGAGATTTGCTCCAGGATTCTCTAGAGTTGCGGCACCACTCTCATCTTTGATGAAGAAGGGTAAACCCTTTGTGTGGTCAGACATATATCAGCAGAGCTTCCATGAGCTGAGACAGAGATTGACCAGCGTGCCTATCTCGAGGCTTTCGGAGGAGGGAGTTGGGTACGTAGTTTACTGCGATGCATCAGGGACCGGATTCGGATGTGTCTTGATGCAGGAGGGGGCCGTGATCGCCTATGGATCACGTCAGTTGAGGCAGCATGAGCAGAACTACACTACCCATGACTTGGATTTAGCTGCAGTGGTCTTCGCTCTGAAGATGTGGCGACACTATCTGAAGGGCGAGCTCTTTACAGTCTATTTTGACCACCAGAGTCTCAGGTACATATTCTCGCAGAAGGACCTGAACCTGAGATAGCGGCGATGGCTCGAGTTCCTCCAGGACTATGACATTGACATAGTCTATACTCCTGGGAAGGGAAACGTAGTAGCCGATGCTCTCAGCAGGAGGACGAGCATTCAGCTACATGGGGAGGCGACAGAGTAGCTATCCTCTTTGCAGATATCCTTCATGGATAGAGATGGAGCATCCTTTCTTCAGTCACTCACAGTCACTCCTCCACTACTACAGCGGGTCAGAGAGGCACAGCGTCAGGACGCCGACTGTGAGACGTGGTGTGCACAGATATCCTCCGAACAGGCACCTGATGGATTATCCATGGGAGGAGAGCATGATGTCCTTTTCAGAGAACGTACCTTGGTACCATTTTCTTTACGAGAGGAGGTGATGAGAGAGTTTCACACTTCCCCTTTGGCGGTACATCCTAGAGTGGAGAAGATGAACCAGGATCTCAAACGACAGCACTGGTGGCCGGGCATGAAGAAGGTTGTGGCAGAGTTTGTTTCTTGATGCCTAACCTACCAGCAGGTGAAGGTAGATCACCAGGTACCAGCATGCTTGGTACAACTCTTGGAGGTCCTAGAGTGGATGGGGGACGAGATATCTATGGACTTCGTGACTGGACTTCCACGCACTTCCAGAGGTAACGACTCCATTTGGGTGATTGTTGACCAACTCACCAAGTCGGCCCACTTCTTACCCATCAGAGAGCAGGGATCAGTGGAGAGCTTGGGACGTCTCTACATTTAGGAGATAGTATGGATTCATTGTGTGTCATCATCTATCATCTCTGATCGAGATGCTCTCTTTACTTCCCGACTTCGGAAGGGGTTGCAGGAGGAATTCGGGACACAGCTACGTCTGAGAACCACCTTTCACCCTCAGACAGATGTTCAGATAGAGAGGACCATTCAAATTCTCGAGGACATGCTCCGTTCATGTGTCCTCGACTTTGGTCGCAGCTGGGAGGACCACCTAACCTTGGTGGAGTTCATGTACAACAACAGCTACCACTCTACCATCGTGACGGCACCATACGAGGCGTTGTATGACCAAACTTGTAGGTCACCTATGTGCTGGACAGACCCTGGGGAGTCAGCACTGGTGGGACCAGATATGGTCCAGCACATGACAGAGAAGGTCCAGGTCATCCAGGAGCAGATGAGGACAGCTCAGAGCCGGCAGAAGTCTTATGCTGACAGGAGGCGAAGGCTACTAGAGTTCGAGGATGGTGACCACGTCTTCTTGCAGGTCTCACCTTGACGTGTTATACATAGATTTGGATGAGGCGGCAAGTTGTCTCCACGCTTCATCGGACTATTCCAGGTCCTCAGCAGGATTGGAGAGGTGGCTTATCGCCTGGCTCTACCACCTCATTTGCACCGAGTGCACGACGTCTTCCATGTATCTCAGTTGAGGAGATACGTGCATGACCCAACGCATATCATTGGACATGGGGAGCTGGACATTGATGGTGGGGGGACTTCTGCGGAGGTCCCGGTGGAGATCGAGGATCGATAGGAGTGGTTCCTACGTGGTCGTTCGATTCCTCTAGTGTGCATCAGATGGCAGCATGAGAACCTCTAGGAGAGCACTTGGGAGCGGGAGGCTCAGATAAGTGCATAGTACCCACATTTGTTCCCCTAGTTTTGATGTATCTTTACAGGGACGTAAAGCTCTGATGTGGGAGTAATGTAAAGACCCGTAAAATTCAAGGGAAATTTTTTCTTAATTTTCTTTGAGAATTTACAAGAACACAGTTTCTGACGGCACTTGATTCCGAGGCCCGGTGTGCCCGGAATTTCTATCTGAAGTTTAGCTCGGGTATGTTCAATGAACGAACGAGCGGGAATTCCTAAATTTTAAACCGGTGCTCAAAATCGAATTCCGAGGGCACCGATGGAACCGCAGTGCCGGTAATTACTTAGGAACACCTTTCTTGGAGTTGCGTTTTCACAGGTGTAGTTGTTAAAATTTGTGGAAGTTAAAATAAAATTTAAACGAAAAATTTTATTTATCGTTCTAAGTGTTTAACCTTTGGTTGGAAGTTGGGTAACCACCCAACTTCCCATGAGAGGTTATGAGTCCGGTGGGGCCCACACGAACCCCACCCCTTCATATTCTCTAACCCCCTCAACTCACCATTAATTTTTGACAACATATGTTAATTAATTAAGTGAGTTAAATGTGAATGTTTGAAATTAAAATGCTTAGGTTATGTTAATAAAATAATTATTGAACTTATTTTATTTTGTTGGAATTCTGGTTGTGGGAGCCTTTGGGAGAAAAAGAGAGGTCTTGAGGATTCTTTGCTCTTCGACGAAGAATGCGATGAACGCACCGCCGCCGAAGAAGAACGCCGACCTCCCACGATGGACGACGGCGAGAGACGCCTTCCTCGGAGATCACCTAACGCCAACGATGTTCCTTCCGTGACGATTTCTTTCGCGACGATCCTCTTCTTCCGCGATGGTTAATTCCGCGACAAACTCTCATTCGACGACAACGTTGAGGTAGGCGTTTGTGTGTTTTTATTTGTGAATTCTTCCGTCATCTATCCTCGTTCATTTGGACCTCTTGATATCGTTTAATGGGATGGGGTCGGACCGCAAAAACACGGCCGACCCACCTCCCTTATTATTTTTATTGTTGCGGTTCGGAGGAAAGAGACACGGTGTCGTCGCACAGCGCGGGAACAAGCGGCAAGGATGCGTGGCGCCGTCGCGCCGCGCAATTGAAAATTGAACCAAGTCGCGGCGCCGTCGCGCCGCGCTGGAAAAACCCGAAGACACCGTGGCCGGAGCAGGGCCGCGGTGGAGGGGTGTGGCACCGTCGCACTGCGCCGGACGGACCAAGGCCGCAGCTTATGCTGCGGCGGAGCAGGGGGGGGGGGGACCAGCCTTGCCGGTCCCGTGGAGGCAGAAGCCGGCCGGTCGGAGCGGGCCGGCCGGACAGGGAAGAACCGGGGGTTCAAAACCCTCGGATGGCTAGATGTGAGCAGCCCCCATTATGGGGCCGCAGTTACTAAAAGCGGGGGGGGGGGGGCGCCACCCCCCACCCCGGATTCCGAACGGCTCGGCCGTTTGGCCGAGCCACCTTGCCATTGCGCCGGACCGCCAGCACACCGGGCCGCACCAGGTGTGCCGGGCCACGCCCAAACAGGCAGGACCCAGAACCGGTTTGGGTCGGCCCGGTTTGGGCTGACCATGGGGGTATCGGGCCGGGTCGGACTAGGCCCGAACCCCCTAACACCGAACCTATTTTGGTCTGTTGCCCATAACATGAGCTGCGGACCTCCGATCGACGCACTGTCAGCTGCGATGCGATCCATGGATCGAGACGATCATTTTGGTATATTGCACTCAAGGTTTCAGAGTACTTGGGTTCGTCCGGGTTGGTTCGTACATGAAACCAACCGGGCCCTCAGAGTGGAAATTCATATAACTTGAGCTCCGGATGTCTGGTTGATGTGCCGTCGACTTTTTTGGATTCCTCTAAGTGAGATGTACCTTTTGGATTACTCAGCTTGAGGTTTGGATGTAGTTGGAGTACGTTCAGGTTGGTTTTACTTAAAAACCAACCGGGCCCCTGGGACGAAAAGGCCAATAACATTCAGACCGGGCCTCCGATTGACGCGTCGTCTGTGACGTTGAGTTTCTGTTGACGATACGGAACTTTTGGATAAATCAAATCTGGACTATGTGTCAGTTGATGTATCAGCCCTTCCGCTCATAGAGCGGACCCTCCCAAACGAGCTTGCTGTGTGCAAGAACCCTAGAGTTGGCTGCGACTACGACGACGATGATGACTATGCAGGAATCCTCCGTGGATTCGACGGCGACGACTAGAAGACTCAACGATCCTACGTGGATCAGTGCTACCAATCCTGTGTGGGTCCGATCCTGTGTGGGTCAGCGCTCAGCAGTCCTGTATGGGCCAGCTCCTACAGATCCTGTGTGGGTCCGATCCTGTGTGGGTCATTGCGGGGTTTAGTTACCTATCAACCCTTTGTGGGTCATTGCGGGGGTTAGTTACCTATCGATACTTTGTGGGTCAACGTGGGGGTTAGTACCTATCGATCCTGTGTGGGTCCGACGGCTTAGATGAATCAGTGGCAATATCTGATCATCTCTATCGTCTTACGAAGAAGTATACCTGTGAGAGCTGAATCTTGACTTTCAATCCTTATCTTCGATATGATTGACTTGATATCCTGTGTGGATTACATTTTTCTTTCTTGTGTGGATTGGGTTGTGTTTTTCCAATGTGGACTGGGTTGTACTTGAGCTCATATGTTGGAGCCGAACGAGAATTGATGACTTAGGTATATGTATGGGCATATACCTAAGTAGTTTCAGATGTTACTTCACGATTGTATCTTTCCTTTGTGGATTATCCTCTGTGGATTCTGGGAGACCTTAGGGTGTCTTGGGGTCCCTACTGAGTAGCTTATACTCACCCCTGCATGGGCTATTCCTGTACTACGTTGTGTTGGTTGCACACGACAGACAGCGCTGATTGTGGATGAGGCTTGCGGAGCAGGACGATACCAAAAGGTGGATCACTGGGTGGGATGTACACGGAGCGGACGACTAGACCCGAGGAGCTGTGGAGGCTATCTGTACCCACCCTTCAGGTGGGAATTCCAGTTGACGGTTCGAGGCTGCAGCTATACTTTTAGTTTCTGTTTTCCCTTTCCAGTTGTACTTTACTTTCAGTTTGGGTTTGTATTCTGGCCCACTTACTTTTCCGCACTTACTGTTGTACCCAGTTTTTACTTAGTGTTTACTTCTTCTTGCTTGGTCAGTGGTGTTTGTTTACTTTACAAAGTCAATGCCTTCCCTTCTTACCGGGAATTATGCCTTGGTGCTAGTCTCCAGCCCCGGGCCTATGGAAGGCGGGCTTGTGGTAGTCACATCACGGGCCCCGAGGACGGGTCATGACAAATAAAGTATTGTTTTCATTGAAGAATATCAATACCGTAAAAAATCCTTGAAAAAATTCTTGAGGGGAACAACCATTTTATTTTGAAAATAAGCTTTGAAAACTAAAATTTCATAGAGGACTTTGAAAATAATTTTCATTTAAAATAGCATTTCAATCTTGTCTAATAATATTTCAAACATTGAGTGTTCATGATGGTGGTAAATTCCATATATTCCATATAATTTTAAAAAATATTCTTTTCACATTTTTGGTAAAAACCAATCATGACTTGTTTGAAAAACTATGTGAATATTCCTTTCCATATATTTTCTAAAAATTAAAACATGTGTAATTTTTTTAATAAATCATATCATTAATTTTTGAATAAAAGTTTTAAGACATTTTTAGAAGACATGGTTTTGGAAGAAAAATGATATTAATCCGAAGAAAGAAATAATGTCTTGGTTTATTAAAATCATTTTCTAAATTTAAGAACCAAAGAGAGGGATATGATCATATTACATTAAAATATAATGAATAACTAGATTATAATAGAAAATTGGTTCATTAGACAATGATAAAATAAGTTCCTTCAATGGAAATTCAAGTATAAACAATCCCGATTAAAATGATATTGTTAAATATACCCTTATAAACACCATAACATTGAAGTGAGATTTAATAAAAGAGTCTATTATGTGTATCATCTATAAATAAACAAAATAAAAGTGAAATTACTATATAGGATAGTGAAAATATTTTATACACTTAATTATATAATGTGAAGGACAATGATGAAGTAATATAACCTAATGAAAAGAAATTGAGTAATGAAATTATTTACAAGGTCGTAATTATTAAGTCAAATTTCCTTAGATGAAATTATAAAAATTAAATATTAAAATAACATAAATTATAAATTATTCATGATATTACATTAAATATTGACAGCATATACACTATATAAATGAAACTAGTTGTATAACATTAAAATAAGCCTCAATGAAGAGAAATTGAGACGAAGTACCTTATAATTTGGTAGCATTCATGTAAATCCCCTTAAATAGAATAATTTAAATTTCAGTATAAATTATCACTATTTATGAAGGATTCATTATATTACATGTAAAATAGGAATTATGTACACCATATAAAATAAATAAGATGCATAACAAAAACATATGCCTTAATGAAGGGAAATTGAGATAATGTCCATTACCACTTGTTAACGTCCAAGTAAAATCCCGTGGGGAGAAATAAATATAATTGAAACATAAAGTAATATTAATTAATAAGGATTAATGATATTAAATGTAAAAGGGGTAGTATTTACACTATATAAAAAAATTAGGAGCACAATAATAAAATATTCCTCAATGAAGAGAAATTGAGACGAAGTCCCTTACCTTATGTTTCCTCTTGAATGAAAATTATTTAACCTAATATATAATTTTTTTTGTGAATTTTATTAATATATAAAAATCATATTAATATTTATGTGGTCATAAATGATCCACTTATAACATTTTACCACTCAATTGTTAACAATATTTCATTATTTTCATTATTTGGGGTGTTAATTGCCAAGATTTCTCATGCTTATTTTGTCATGAAAGTTATTGTTATTGATAATATTATATACATCACTTATCTCTATATTTATTTTAATTTTATAAATACCTTTTTTCTCCATTAGATACATATTTATAATCATTATTTAAATTGAACCTGGAGAATGGATCACATCGCTCCATGGAGATGGTAGGCTGTATATACACATGAGCAACATTATCATTTAATTAGTGGTTAATATTGTAAGTAATTTTAAGATATGTTATTTTATAGTATCAATATAATTATATATATATATATATATATATATGACATATGTTGATTAAATCTAACCTTATTACTTTACATGTAATGCCTAAGTGAAAAATGAATCTCATCGCTTTGCGAGGTGGTAGTCTGTTGTACACACGAGTGATGTTATCATATTTTAAAATGAATGGAAATTACGAAGATTTATATGAAATTATATTTACAATAGTATAATAATATCATAAAATATCATATATATATTTTTAAATGCATCATTATATCCATCCTTTAAAGGTTGTGATGTAAAACAGATTACATCATTTCGTGGGGCGGTAGTCTGTTGTAATGAATATATATAGTTTAATTTCCCATCTGATGGAAGATAAGTGGGATATAGTTAATGAACAAATAATAATAAAATATAAGTATATTAATATAATAATATTATTTTATAATAATGTTCTAATATTATTTTAATTGTTTTAAGGATGAAAAAAAATAAAAACCATCACTTAAGAACAATACCCATTCTTCGAAAAGATTCTTTAGGTTCAAAAAAATCCATCATATGATGGATTTATGATAAAAAAGTGGATATAATATATTTTTATGGGATTAAAGAAGTAAATTTTTCTGTTATTTCATGAAATAAGTGTCATTTCATGTGTTAATAGGGGAGAAGAAGGAGTTTCCTTTTATAAGAGGGGGAAATGACACACATGGAATTACTGAAAGGAATAAATTATAACCATGATTTTATAATGAATAAAAGCTCAAAAATGGGTCATTATCGATCCATATTGGTTATAAGGTAGACATATGGCCATAAAATTGGTGTTTGAAATGTTATTAGGTAATTGTAACTCTTATCTTTTTAGCTTAACACTTAGTAAATCAATTTTTACCTGAACTATAGTAATTAATTTTTATTTTTTAAACTTCTAATTATCGTAAAAAAATTAAGTTGAAGTTATTAAAAAATATTCATATTTATGATTCAAAATATGGAATCAATATTTATAGATTCAATTCACAAAATTAGCGGAATCCAATTTTAAATTATACCCATAAACTAGATGAAAAACATGGTTTCCAAAGAGAAAATTACCATAAGTATATAAGATTTTAATTTCAAAATTAAATATTTAATTGATCCCAAATACCCAAATTAGTTTAATTTTAATATAATTTAGCTAATTTTACTTCAAAAACAATTTTAAATTTAATTTATTCTTGTGAATTATTAAAAAATGGAAATTTTCTATAAAAATTAGTATATTTCACAATTAGTCAAAAAATAAAACTTTTCCAAAATATCACAAAAATACAACCTAATGTAATTTTCATATATTCATATAAAATATTATGGTAATTTTGAAAAATAAATTTTCAAACTTGGTAAAAATTTATTATAAATTATCTGTTTGAAGTGTGACTAATCGTATTTTTTTAGAAAATATAGTATTCTGGAAAAAAAATAATTTATCTATTAAATGATTTTTATTTATTTTTAAATTAATAGTTATCCCAAGTATTCAAAAAATTCTTCATACTAATAATAAATTTTGGTTTTAATGGATAGTTTATAATGGCATATTATATTATAGTTCACTTTATTCACTAAGTATAATCAATCATATATACATATGGATAAGGAAATAAATAAAGAGATCATATAAGAACCATAGATTTTATGTTCAAACTAAAAAAATTGACTCCCTACATATTAGGTCACAATTTTTTATCCAGTAACACAAAAAAAATCTATCTAACCAGCTTTAGTTCCAAGTGGGAATACACTATATCACCTCACCTCATGAAATCGAAACAATGCCAAGCCCATATTTAAAAACTGATGGTAGGGTGGCATCCAAACATCGAACTTTTACTCAAATGAACTAGGAATTTTCATGCACCAACATCTTGACCTACTTAATTATCTCTTAAGGTAGTGTCCATTAGTCTCAGATCATATCATACAATTATACAACCCTCTCATGGTCTTTCCTCAAGCCAGGGCTACTCAAGGAAAGGTCCAATTATTTTACACATCTCATCACCTAAGACATTTCTTAACCCAATCCACCCATAGAATAATCCATCATCCACCCAGAATCACCCCCACTTAAAAAATGAAGGTAAAATCAGGTATTCTTACCCCTACACTTCATATATTACATAACTCATGATAAGAAAATTGAACATCCTTTTAGAATCTATGGAGGGCACATAAGGATGTTCCAAACATGAATACCCCAACACTTATCATATAAATCAAAATAAAAATCTAAGATTATAATCGCAAAAGCCATATCCCCTTATCAAAATACATATTTCTTCACCGTTTAGGCTCCCACTATGTCATCTAGACCATTTAAAGTCTCTTTTCATTGATACCATGTCAAGACCATCACCCTTTATGATACCACAACCTGAAGGCTCCTCCAACCCTACCTCATGGCCTAGTCCCCAACAAGACCCTCAAAATTCTTGGTCCCAGTATCCATGGATCATCCAAAGCTATCACATTTTATGCCATTAGGAATCTCAAATCCATTTCATGAACAAAACACAAGTTCCACACATGGGTCCCCACTCAAATATTATAAGGGAGATCTCTTAGTTCATGACCTAGTGGGACCCCGCATCACCAATCATCCTATCTTAGAGGACCTATCCCACTCATAATGCTCACTAATCTATAATCCTCCATCAGTAGTGTATCACTCAAAAAACATGAGTCATACAACCATCCCACCTATTATAAATAGGCATAATCCTACCACTATTTCCTAACTAGACCGAGGAAAAATTGTCTCAGGCTATCCATACCTCATCTCATGTGATAAGACCTCCCAAGGTCTCATGCAACCCCAATGTCACTCTCTCCCATAAGAGACAAAAATATTGTGTGATTCAAACTTATACATTTCCCAAAATACAATTCATCCCAAGAATAGGAGACCCAATTCCATCCTATCTCTTCTTCTTATCAACGCACTTTCCTTATCTATCATTCCCAAAAAAATGAAACATTATTCTAGGAATAAATAATTCATAAAATAAAATAACATAATTTGTTAAAAGGAAAACCTTCCTCTTATATAGAGTTAAAACCTAGGATAAGTTTCACATAACCTCATCCAAGCCCATTTGAGAATCATACAAGATCATAACACAACCGAAGATCTTTTCTCCCACCATAATCTATAAATAAATAATTATTAACAATTATAATTATTTATTTAATTTAAACCAAATAGATACAGTAGATGGAAAATTCACTAGGCATCATCATCATAGAAAAACCATGACCAAACACCCACATATAGTTTTTGGCACATCTAGACATAATTAGGAGTAAAATCCAAAACATAAAACAACCAATTAACCATTTATTTCATATAATTATACCAAAATCCCAAAATTACATTGGGAAGAGAATTACCTTCACTAAAACTTATACCAATAGTATGTAGACATAATCCAAATATTCATATTGAAACTACTATTGAATTACCCATTATTTGCACAATGTTTCACTACACTTCATTGTAATCTTCATAGAAACCCTGTATGAAATTTTCTAAGCATTAATTCTTAAAATATTAGAAAGAGTAGGGTGTGGGACTTACTTGTAACAGCCACAAAACGCCACCAAGATACACCTTGTATCAAGGATGACTGAAAGGAGGGTCCAGACAATTAATTTGGCCCTCCCATGTGTTTATTTCCCTAAAAATTGTGGGGGAAAGGGGATGGACCCCCTAAATGGGATTGCCTCTTTTTATAAAGTTGACATAATTAATTCATGGAATGAACATTTGGTTAAAAGTTTCAAATTCTCAATAAAGACATAGAAAAATCCTATATTGATACATATATTTTTTGAACCATAGTTTCATGATATAAAATATTCTAATAGTGGAATTTTCATATAGGATGTCCATTCAGGTCCTAAATGGACATTATAATATTTTAATCACATCATTAATAACCCATTTATATCATGAAACATTTTTAACTGCTGAATTTTAATATCCATTCCACCGAAACCCTACTAGGACAAGCTTTTGAGAAACCAAGACATTAATTGTACTATGAACCATATCCAAAACCATCATTTAGGTACATTCATACACTCTGAATAATTATCAATATCAAGTTTCCAAAATTGAATCTCCTACTATGTCCAAATTAGAACATTATCCTAAATAAAATGACCTAAAAACAACGCCATGTTATAAAATCCTAACCATAATACTTATTATCACTGATAATACTTGGTAATCCTCAATGAAATCATACTAAACTACTTTGGTAGTTAATACAAAAAATAAATCACTATATTTTGTCTTAAAAATATAACCATGCTTGTCACGACCCGCCCTCGGGTCCCGTGCCGTGACTACCCCAAACCCGCCTTCCATAGGCCAGGGGCTGGTGACTAGCACCAAGGCGTAATTCCCGGTAAAAAGGGAAGGCATTTCCTTTGAAAAGTAAACAAGCACTACATAGTAAGAAAGCGGAAAGTAAACACTAAGTGAAAACACAGTACAACTGAAAGTGCGGAAAAGTAAATGGGCTAGTATACAAACCCAAACTGAAAGTGAAGTACAACTCGAAAGGGAAAACAAGAACTGTAAAGTAAAAGCCGCTACTTCGAGCTGTCCACTGGAATTCCCACCTGAAGGGTGGGTACAGATAGCTCCACTGCTCCTCGGGTCCCGCCGTCCGCTCTGGGCACGTCCCGCCCAATGGTCCACCTCCAGGTATCGTTCATCTCTGAAATCCTCAGCCACGATCAACGCTGTCCGTCGTCTGCAACCAACACAACGTAGTGCGGGCATAGCCCGTGAAGGGGTGGGTATAAGCTACTCAGTAGGGACCCCGAGACCCCTGAAGGTCTCCCAAAATCCAAAAAGGATAACCACAAAGGAAGATACAATCACGAAGTAACAACCGACACTGCTTAGGTATATGCCCATACATATACCTAAGTTAGCAATTCCAATACGCTCCAACCTCTGAGCCCAAGTACAACTCAGTCCACATAGGAAAGTAAACGTATTCCACACAGGAAAGCAAAACGAAATACACACAGGATAGCACAACACAATCCACACAGGAAAGAAATAGGATTCAGCTCACACAGGTAAACATCTTCGAAAGACGATAAAGATGATCTCTGATCCATCCAAGTCGTCGGACCCACGAAGGATCGATAGGTAACTAACCCCCGTAAAAGACCCACACAGGATCGGGCCCACATAGGACCTGTAGGCGCTGGTTCACACAGGACCGCTGAGCGCAAAGACCCACACAGGATCGGGCCCACACAGGACCTATAGCACTGATCCACGTAGGATCGGTGAGTGTTGTAGTCGTCGTCATCGAATCCACTAAGGATCTATGTATTGTCGTCGTCGCAGCCACAGTAGCAGTAGAAGTAGCAGTAGCAGTCACAGTCACAGTCGCAGCCAACACTAGGGTTCCCGCACACAACAAGCTCATTCGGGAGGGTCCGCTCCACGAGCCGAGAGGCTGATACATCAATTGTCACAAAGTCCAGAGTTGATGTATCCAAATGTTCCGTATCGTCAACAGGATCTCAACGCAACAGACGACGCGTTGATCAGACGCCCGGTCTGAGAGTTATTGGCCTTTTCGTCCCAGGGGCCCGGTTGGATTTTAAGGCAAAACCAACCCGACCATACTCCACCTGCGTCCAAACCTCGGGAGAGGTATGCCAAAAGATCCGTCTCACTAAGAGGAACACAACAAAGCTGACGACACGTCAATCGGAAGTCCGTAGCTCAAGATATGAGTGTTTCCACTCCGAGGGCCCGGTTGGTTTCGTGTACGAACCAACCCGGCCGAACTCAAAGTATTCCGAAACTTTGAGTGCGATATACCGAATCGACCGTCTCGATCCAAGGATCGCATCGCCGCTGACGGTTCGTCGATCGGAGGTCCGTAGCTCATGTTATGGGAAAAAGACCGAAATCAATTCGAAAACGGGGGGTCCGGGTCCGGGGCGACCCGGCCCGACCCCCCCTGGGTCGGCCCGAACCGGGTCGACCCGGGTCCAACCCGGCCCGGATGGCGGCGCGGCGGCGCGGTCCGGCATGGCGGCGCGGCCCGACCGGCGGTGGCGCGGCCTGGCGCCGCAAGGGTGCCACGCGCGGGGGGCAAGGCCCCCGCCTCTTCTCTCTGGCGGCACGGCTGAAGCCGCGACTTTGAGAAAACTGGCCCCCCTCGTGGGGGCCTGCCTTTGAGAAAAATGGGGGGGGGCCGCCTGCCCCCCTTTATGAAACCGGCCACCCTCTTAATGGGGGGGGGGCATTCAAGCTGGCCGGGGGAATTAAATTCCCCCGGTTTTTCCCCTTCCGGCCAGCCCACCTGGTCGGCCGGTTCTTCTTCAACGGGACCGGCAAAACCGGTCCCCTTCCGGCTTCCGACACTGACTGCCCGGCTAGCCGCCGATCCTCTCATCCCGCCGCAGCCCGGAATCGGCCACGACCTTCGTCGTTCGTCGTGGTGCGACGGCACCGCGCCCCTCCGCCGCAGCCCCGCTCCGGCCGCGGCGCCTTCGGTTTTCTTCGACGCGGCGCGATGGCGTCGCATTCTTGATAAACTTTCCGCGGCGCGGCGCGATGGCGCCGCGCAACTATAGACGTGCGATTCCCGCGTGGTGCGACGGCACCACGCCATCACGTTCATCCACAAGAAAAATAATAAATTTCAAGAACAAGGAGGGGGGATTCGGCCGTGTTTGTGCGGTCCGGACTCCCTCTCGTTAGACGATAACACATAAATATTTATCCTCACGTTTTTCATGCTAGAACCAAGAAATAGAATAAATAAATAATCAACAACAAACCCCTACCTCGGTTTCAAGATCGATGATCGTCAACGACCTGCGGAAGACGCGTCGCGGTGGTTGGCGTCACGGAAGAAGGACGTCGATGTCGTGAAGCGAGGATTCGATGTTCTTGGACGACGATTTCGTCGTGGGAAATCGTCGCGGAAGAGATGACGTGGAAGGAGACGTCGTCGGTGTCGCGGATATGGCGTCACGGAAGACGGTTCCCGAGAACGTGGCTTTCTTCGTTGAAGCTCGAAGGTTCTTCGCGTTCTTCGTCAAAGCATGAAGAAGAAGAAGAAGAAGGCTTCAAAATCTCTCAAAGAGGCTAGAGAATTCTAACCAAATAAAATAAGCTAAGGGCTTATTTTATTTACTCAACCAAACCTTTTGAAATTCAAAGGTTTGAAAATTATACAACTCAACCCATTTAATAAGCTAAGTTGTCAAGTTCATTTAAAAGGGGAGTTTAAGGGAGTTAAAAAAAGAGGTGAAGAGTTATGCTTCGTGTGGGCCCCACCACACTTAATCCTCCCAAGGGAGGTTAAGTGGATGTGGGTCCCACCTTTAACTCCCTTTGGGAGAAGTTAACCAACAAAATAAAAATAAAAAGTGTTTCCACATTTTTATTTAACTTCTTATAATTTATCCCAAAACTAACTTTCATCCTGCATAAAACGAAACCTTGGAAAAGGTCTCCTTAAGTGAATATCGGCGCTGCAAGTTCATCGGTGTCCTCAGATTTCAATTCCGAGCACCAGATCAAAAGTTAGAAATTTCCGCTCGTTCGTTCACTAAACGTACCCGAGCCAAACTTCAGAATTGATTCCGGGCACTCTGGGCCTCGGAATCAGGTGCCGTCAAAAACCATGCTCTTGTAAAATTCCAAAGAAAATTAAGAAAAAATTTCCCTTGAATTTTACGGGTCTTTACATTACTCCCACCTCAGGGCTTTACGTCCCCGTAAAGATACATCAAAAACTAGGGAAACAAATGAGGGTACTGAGCACGCATCTGAGCCTCCCGCTCCCATGTGATCTCCTGGAGGTTCTCGTGCTGTCATCTGATGCGCACAAGAGGAATCGATCGCCCACATAGGACCCACTCCTGTCGATCCTCTATCTCCACCGGGACCTCCGTAAAGGTTGCCCCATCGTCAACGTCAAGCTCCCCATGGTCAATGATGTGCGTCGGGTCGTGCATGTATCTCCTCAACTGAGATACGTGGAAGACGTCGTGCACCCGGTGCAACTAAGGTGGTAGAGCCAGGAGATAAGCCACCTCTCCAATCCTGCCGAGGACCTGGAAGGGTCCGATGAAGTGCGGAGATAACTTCCCGCCTCGTCCAAATCTCCGAATACCACGTTGAGGTGACACCCGCAAGAAGACGTGGTCGCCATCCACGAACTCTAGTGTCCTCCGCCTCCTGTCAGAGTATGACTTCTGCCAGCTCTGAGCTGTCCTCAACCGCTCCTGGATGACCGGGACCTTCTCTGTCGTGGCTTGGACCATCTCCGGTCCCACAAGTGCTGACTCCCCAGGGTCTGCCCAGCACAAAGGAGATCTACAAGGTCTGTCGTACAACGCCTCGTACGGTGCCATCCCGATGGTGGAGTGGTAACTGTTGTTGTACCCAAACTCCACCAAGGGTAGGTGGTCCTCCCAGCTATGACCAAAGTCGAGGACACATGCGCGGAGCATGTCCTCGAGAGTCTGGATGGTCCTCTCCATCTGACCATTCGTCTGAGGGTGAAAAGCTGTGCTCAGACGTAGCTGCGTCCCGAACGCCTCCTGTAACCCCTTCCAAAGCCAGGAAGTAAAGCGAGCATCTCGATCGGAGACGATAGATGATGGGACACCGTGGATCCGCACAATCTCCTGAACGTAGAGACGTCCCAAGCTCTCCACTGAGCCCTTCTCTCTGATGGGTAAGAAGTGTGCCGACTTGGTGAGTCGGTCAACAATCACCCAGATGGAGTCGTGACCTCTAGAAGTGTGTGGAAGTCTAGTCACGAATTCCATAGATATGCCGTCCCACTTCCACTCCGGGACCTCCAAGGGTTGTACCAGGCCTGCTGGTACCCGATGCTCTGCCTTCACCTGCTGGAAGGTGAGGCATCGAGAAACGAACTCTGCCACAACCTTCGTTATGCCCGGCCACCAGTGCTGTCGTCTGAGATCCTGGTACATCTTCACCACTCCTGGATGTACCGCCAAAGGAGAAGTGTGAAACTCTCTCATAACCTCCTCTCGCAAAGTGACTGGTACCATGGTACATCCTCTGAAAAGGATGTCGTGCTCTGCTCCAAGGGAGAAACCATCAGGTGCCTGTCCCGAGGATATTAGTTCACGCCGTGTCTCACAGTCAGCGTCCTCTCGCTGTGCCTCTCGGACCCACTGCAGTAGTGGAGAGGTGACTGTGAGAGACTGAAGGAAGGATGCTCCATCTCTATCCACGAAGGATATCTGCAAAGAGGCTAGCTGCTCTGTCTCCTACTCAAGTAGCTGAATGCTCGTCCTTCTGCTGAGGGCATCGCCTACCACGTTCCCCTTCCTAGGAGTATAGAGTATCTCAAAGTCATAGTCCTGGAGGAACTCGAGCCATCTTCGCTGTCTCAGGTTCAGGTCCTTCTGCGAGAAGATATACCTGAGACTCTGATGATCAGAAAAGACTGTAAAACGCTCTCCCATCCGGTAATGTCACCATGTCTTCAGAGCGAAGACCACTGCTGCTAACTCCAGGTCATGGGTAGCGTAGTTCTGCTCATGCTGCCTCAACTGACGTGATCCATAGGCGATCACTGCCCGCTCCTGCATCAGAACACATCCGAGTCCGGTCCCTGATGCATTGCAGTATACTACGTACCCTACTCCCTCCTCAGGAAACCTCAAGATAAGTGCGCTAGTCAATCTCTGTCTCAGCTCCTGGAAGCTCTGCTGACATCTGTCTGACCACACGAAGGGTTTCCCCTTCTTAGTCAAAGCTGTGAGTGGTACCGCAACTCTAGAGAAGTCTGGCACGAATCTGCAATAGTATCCATCTAGTCCCAAGAAACTCTGAACCTCAGTCATGCTTCTGTGTGGCTCCCATGCTAACACAGCCTCGATCTTCACAGGATACACTGCAACTCCTGCCTTAGAGATAACGTGTCCCAAGAAGTGGACCTCACGTATCCAGAACTGGCACTTCGAGAGCTTACCATAAAGCTGGTGCTCTCGGAGTGTGTCTAGTACAACTCGCAAGTGATAGGTGTGCTCCTCCTCGGTCGTAGAGTAAATCAAAATGTCGTCAATGAAGACCATGAAAAATCGATCGAGGTATCGCTGAAAGATACTATTCATGAGGGCCATGGACACTGCTGGAGCATTGGATACGCCGAAAGGCATAACCAAGAACTCATAGTGGCCATACCGACATCTGAAGGCTGTCATCTGCACGTCCTCGTCTCTGACTCTGAGCTGATGATAGCCTGACCCGAGGTCTATCTTCGAGAACCACCGTGCTCCCTTGAGCTGATCAAAGAGGTCATCAATCCTCGGTGGAGGATACTTTTTCCTCACTGTCACCTGGTTCAGGCGACGATAGTCAACACAATGTCGCAATCTCCCATCCGCCTCCTTGGCGAACAATATCGGGGAAGCCCAGGGTGAAACACCGGGTCAAATGAACCCCTTGCCCTGCAAGTCCTCCAACTGTACCCGTAGCTCTCGAAGCTCGGCGGGGGCTATCCGATATGCTGGAGTGGATATCGGGGCTGTCATAGGGTACAAGTCTATATAAAAGTCTACCTCTCTGCGAGGAGGTAGCCCTGGAACGTCGTTCGGAAAAACGTCCGCAAACTGATCCACCACTGTAGGAAAACCAGGACTCCGCATGTCAACTGCTCCAAGGATGAGGCTAGCCAACTGATGAGTGATGGGCTGTCCTCTCCTCCGCAGAAATCCATCATGTGCTGCAAAGGCTCCCTTCTCGCCGGTGAAGGTGAACCTGCTCCCGTCGGTGCGTACACATCGCACCTTGCGCCTAAAACAGTCAATCTGCGCATGGACCGTAGATAGCCAATCCATGCCCAAGATGACGTCGTAAGGCCTCAACGCTGCTACAAGAAGATCCCAGCCGAAGCTCTCGCCTCCTAGAGTAAGCTCACACTGCCAGCACCAGTGCGTAATCATCGAGTATGCTCTCGTAGGAGTATCTAGCCTTAAGGATCGAGCCAACGGCTCTGTCGGAATCTCCGAGCTCTGAACAAGGGCAGCAGCTATGAAAGAGTGACACACTCCTATGTCTATAAGAACAGAAGCAAGGGTGGAATAGACACAGATAGTACCTTGAATCATCTCGGGTGCGCCGTGGTCATAGGCCTCTGCTTCCTGGAGCTGTGCCTGTCTCTGCCCGCCAGCTCCCTGTGGTCGGGGTGGACCTCCTGGTGGTGGTGGTGGAAGAGCCTCAAAGCATCGCCCACCACCTGCTGCTCGGCCAGCTCCTCTACCTTGTCCGCCTCCTCCCTGCGGACCGCCACGTTCAACCCTCTGCATCTGCCTCAGTGGTCCCTCAACCATCTGCTGCTCCTCGGCACGGCGGGTTGGGCAGTCACGAGCCATGTGGACCTGCCCTTCGCACGAGTAGCACTGTCTGCCTCTCGAAAGACTGGCTCCACGCTGTGTGCCCCGAACTGCTGAGCCAGTGTCCTGAGGTCGTCTGCCTAAAGGTCTGGTCTATCTGGACCCCTGAGTCATCCGTCGACTGCCTGCTGTAGATGACTCTGCCATGTGCCGCCCTGCGGTGGGTCGCGACGCTGGTGTAGACTCAGCAAGGAAGCTCTCGATCAAAAGGGCCCGCTCCAGTACTCCTGTCTGAGTCGGTATGATGAGGGAGATCAGCGATGCCCTGATCTCGTGTCTCAAACCCTACTCGAAGGTCCGGGACCGGAAGAATGGGTCCCGTACCATGTAGGTCGAGTAGCGCGAGAGATTAGTAAATCTCGCTGAGTACTGAGCGACCGTCACGCTGCCCTGCCGCAGCTGAAGAAGCTCCTGGATACGCACCGCACGAAGGGTGGCTGGGACGAAATCCGAGCGGAAGAGGATCTCAAAGTCCGTCCATAGTAGAGATGCCTCATCGTGCACCTGGATCATCAAGCTCCACCATCGTCCTGCTGCTGCGTGTAGTAGGCTCGCAGCGAGGATCACCAGGAGGTCTGCTGGTGTCCTCACTAGCCTAAACACATGTAACACTACCTCCATCCAGTCCTCGGCTGCCTGGGGATCCGTCTCCCCGCGAAACCTGGGTGGTCGCTGGCGCTGGAACTCATGCAGTGCGCTAAGGCGACGTGCATCGTCAGCGGCTGGTACTGGAAGCATCGGTGGCTCGACGGGTAGAGCTACCGCCGGTTCCACTACTGACAAAGGGCTCTGCACCGAGGCCTCGTCGCTCGGTGGGCTATCGTCACACTCGACTCTCGGAACCCTAGCTGGCTGCCGTCGTGGGGCCATCATGACAAGGAAACAGGTGCGCCACGGTCAGAACAGTATACGTGGTGAGCTGATATAAAGTAATGACAAAGAAAACTTTGAAACACACACACAATCAATGTTTTTGTGCATTAAGTCGGAAATCAGAAGTCAGGGTCCTGGTGTACGGATATGTCAGCCGCCGCACCAACACTGGACTCCCTGGACTGATAACCACACTCAATACGCTAAAAATTATTGCTTCACATAGAAAAGATCAGAGTTCGCGGTAGAACCGAACTCCTCTGATACCAATTTGTCACGACCCGCCCTTGGGTCCCGTGCCGTGACTACCCCAAGCCCGCCTTCCA
Organism: Viscum album; assembly: GCA_963277665.1. Taxonomy (NCBI): domain Eukaryota; kingdom Viridiplantae; phylum Streptophyta; class Magnoliopsida; order Santalales; family Viscaceae; genus Viscum; species Viscum album. Next base: position 1,207,991,667 of record OY728143.1, on the reverse strand, counting down.
TAGGCCAGGGGCTGGCGACTAGCACCAAGGCGTAATTCCCGGTAAAAAGGGAAGGCATTGCCTTTGAAAAGTAAACAAGCACTACAGAGTAAGAAAGCGGAAAGTAAACACTAAGTGAAAACATAGTACAACTGAAAGTGCGGAAAAGTAAATGGGCCAGTATACAAACCCAAACTGAAAGTAAAGTACAACTCGAAAGGGAAAACAACAACTGTAAAGTAAAAGCCGCTACTCCAAGCTGTCCACTGGAATTCCCACCCGAAGGGTGGGTACAGATAGCTCCACTGCTCCTCGGGTCCCGCCGTCCGCTCCAGGCACGTCCCGCCCAGTGGTCCACCTCCAGGTACCGTTCTGCTCTGCAAGCCTCATCCACGATCAACACTGTCCGTCGTCTGCCTCCAACACAACGTAGTGCGGGCATAGCCTGTGCAGGGGTGAGTATAAGCTACTCAGTAGGGACCCCGAGACCCCTGAAGGTCTCCCAAAATCCACAAAGGATAACCACAAAGGAAGATACAATCACGAAGTAAAAACCGACACTGCTTTGGTATATGCCCATACATATACCTAAGTTAGCAATTCCAATACGTTCCAACCTCCGAGCCCAAGTACAACTCAGTCCACACAGGAAAGTAAACGTATTCCACACAGGAAAGAAAAACGAAATCCACACAGGATAACACAACACAATCCACACAGGAAAGCAACAGGATTCAGCTCACACAGGTAAACATCTTCAAAAGACGATAAAGATGATCTTTGATCCATCCAAGTCGTCAGACCCACGAAGGATCGATAGGTAACTAACCCCCGCAAAAGACCCACACAGGATCAGGCCCACATAGGACCTGTAGGCGCTGGTTCACACAGGACCGCTGAGCGCAAAGACCCACACAGGATCGGGCCCACACAGGACCTGTAGCACTGATCCACGTAGGATCGGTGAGTGTTGTAGTCGTCGTCATCGAATCCACTAAGGATCTATGTATTGTCGTCGTCGCAGCCACAGTAGCAGTAGAAGTAGCAGTAGCAGTCACAGTCGCAGTCGCAGCCAACACTAGGGTTCCCGCACACAACAAGCTCATTCGGGAGGGTCCGCTCCACGAGCCGAGAGGCTGATACATCAACTGTCACAAAGTCCTGAGTTGATGTATCCAAAAGTTCCTTATCGTCAACAGGAACTCAACGCAACAGACGACGCGTCGATCGGACGCCCGGTCTGAGAGTTATTGGCTTTTTCGTCCCAGGGGCCCGGTTGGTTTTTAAGGAAAAACCAACCCGACCGTACTCCACCTGCGTCCAAACCTCGGGCGGAGTATGCCAAAAGATCCGTCTCACTAAGAGGAACACAACAAAGCTGACGACACGTCAATCAGACGTCCGTAGCTCAAGATATGAGTGTTTCCACTCCGATGGCCCGGTTGGTTTCGTGTACGAACCAACCCGGCCGAACTCAAAGTATTCCGAAACATTGAGTGCGATGCACCGAATCGACCGTCTCGATCCAAAGATCGCATCGCCGCTGACGGTTCATCGATCGGAGGTCCGTAGCTCATGTTATGGGAAAAAGACCGAAATCAATTCGAAAACGGGGGGTCCGGGTCCGGGGCGACCCGGACCGACCCCCCCTGGGTCGGCCTGAACCGGGTCGAACCGACCCGGGTCCGACCCGGCCCGGCCGGCGGCGCGGCGGCGCGGTCCAGCATGGCGGCGCTGCCTGACAACGCACGAGTGCCACGCACGGGGGGCAAGGCCCCCGCCTCTTCTCTCTGGCGGTGCGGCTGAAGCCGCGCCTTTGAGAAAACTGGCCCCCCTCGTGGGGGCCTGCCTTTGAGAAAAACGGGGGGGGGGGGCACCTGCCCCGCTTTATGAACCCCCCCCCCCCCCTCTTAATGGGGGGGGGCATTCAAGATGGCCGAGGGAATTAAATTCCCCCGGTTTTTCCCCTTCCGGTCGGCCCACCTGGCCGGCCGGTTCTTCTTCAACGGGACCGGAAAAACTAGTCCCCTTCCGGCTTCCGACACCGGCGGCCCGGCTAGCCGCCGGTCCTCTCGTCCCGCCGTGGCCCGGAACCGGCCGCGGCCTTCGTCGTTCGGCGCGGTGCGACGGCACCACGCCCCTCCGCCGCGACCCCGCTCTGGCCGCGGCGCCTTCGGTTTTCTTTGACGTGGCGCGACGGCGTCGCGTTCTTGATAAACTTTCCGCAGCGCGGCGCGACGGCGCCGCCCAACTATAGCCGTGCGATTCCCGCGTGGTGCGACGACACCACGCCATCACGTTCATCCACAAGAAAAATAGTAAAATTCAAGAACAAAGGAGGGGGGATTCGGCCGTGTTTTTGTGGTCCATCCCCCCTCTCGTTAGACGATAACACATAAATATTTATCCTCACGTTTGTCTTGCTAGAACCAAGAACGAGAATAAATAAATACTCAACAACAAACCCCTACCTCGGTTTCAAGATCGATGATTGTCAACGACCCACGGAAGACGCGTCGCGGTGGTCGGCGTCACAGATGAACGACGTCGATGTCTTGAAGCGAGGATTCAAAGTTCTTGGATGATGATTTCGTCGCGGGAAATCGTCGCGGAAGAGATGACGCGGAAAGAGACGTCGTCGGTTTCGCGGATATGGCGTCGCGGAAGACGGTTCCCGAGAACGTGGCGTTCTTCGTCGAAGCTCGAAGGTTCTTCGTGTTCTTCATCAAATCTTGAAGAAGAAGAAGAAGAAGAAGGCTTCAAAATCTCTCAAAGAGGCTAGAGAATTCTAACCAAATAAAATAAGCTAAGGGCTTATTTTATTTACTCAACCGAACCTTTTGAAATTCAAAGGTTTGAAAATTATACAACTCAACCCATTTAATAAGCTAAGTTGTCAAGTTCATTTTAAAGGGAAGTTTAAGGGAGTTAAAAAAAAGAGGTGAAGAGTTTTGCTTCATGTGGGCCCCACCACACTTAATCCTCCCAAGGGAGGTTAAGTGGATGTGGGTCCCACCTTTAACTCCCTTTGGGAGAAGTTAACCAACAAAATAAAAATAAAAAGTGTTTCCACATTTTTATTTAACTTCTTATAATTTCTCCCAAAACTATCTTTCGTCCCGCATAAAACGCAACCTCGGAAAAGGTCTCCTTAAGCGAATATCGGCGCTGCGAGTTCATCGGTGTCCTCGGATTTCAATTCCGAGCACCGGATCAAAAGTTGGAAATTAACGCTCGTTCGTTCACTGAACGTACCCAAGCCAAACTTCAAAAATTGATTCCGGGCACTCCGGGCCTCAGAATCAGGTTCCGTCAGAAACCGCGCTCTTGTAAAATTCCAAATAAAATTAAGAAAAAATTTCCCTAGAATTTTACGGTTCTTTACAATTCTTCCATTTTTTACTTTAGAAAAAAACACACTATTTAACATAAGATAATCCACAGACTTTATCACAACACCAACAATAAAATGATGATTACCTATACCCATCTATTTTGTCTCACTAATATGTATTTACTCCTTTCAATTTAAAGATCATGGTGTTCCCCACAATAAGATGTTACTCATAAATACTGGTTCTAATATGTAGTTCTCCACACTATAAAAATCACCAACAAAAAATATACTTCAATTAATACAACAATAAAGAGAAATAACTAAATTAATTAGGTTGATGCAATTACCAAATCACCATATTTGATTGTGTATTAAATTACATACTAGACCTCATCCCACAAACATTTTCCTGATTTTATTGGTCACCCCGACCAATGTGTTACCTCACAACACCAAAACATAATGTGTTAACTCATATTGAATTCTTGTGATCATCTAATGTCTATACTAATGTCTAAAAAATAATCTTATTTTAACACCAAATATAGATCACCAACCTCCATGTTCCACCATCATGCTCTCAACATGAGCACTATCACACTCCTTCTCTAACTCACCCTCAGATCACACTAACTTCTCTCCAAGATTTATTCCAATACATAAACTCCACCTGGAAATGAATCTTATGCCTAAATCTTGTATTTAATGCGGAATATGATAAAAATGGATCTTAACAAACACTATACTCTTGATGTCACCTTAGCCATGCACAGACGGGTCTCACAATATCTCAACCCTTATAGCATGAAGCCCATTATCAAAATAATAATATTAATCTTCTTATAATAAGGTTACCATTATTATCGACCTCCTAAAAAGATACCCAAATATCCATAGAAAATTATCCATCCATTACTACACACAATTACCATTTATAGTCATCTTACTCTCAACCTAATTGCCAACAGAATCATAAACTGTTGTTATTCCTCAACCCATCAGAGCATCATCCACACTATCCACTAAAAAATAATTGTGAAAACCACAACATATAGATTACATTACACAACCCCACAAGCATGACATGAGATGGACCCAATCTACACACTCAACCATACTATCAATACTAAAAAGGTTAAAAATGATGGGCCATTATTCCCACTCTCATCCCATCATCACTATAAATTCATAGCACTACCTGGGTTCATCTACAACTAGAAAGATTCCCAAAGTTCCCACACATGTCATGTTCCACTAACCTGGATACTAAATAGCCATTCGATATACGAATCACACAATTTACCTCACACATTGATTCATTTCCATAAAAATCCACACCAATGCTCAATCACCTCCACCAAAGGTATAGTGATCTACCAAGAACCCTCTCACTGATTCTTACACACATCATACCACTATCACAACAAAACCCATTGATTCCACTCTCCCATAAAACCTAGTCATATAAAAATACTCATACTATTATGATGCATATATTATGTTTCCATGTATCACATTATAAACCCATTAACCAAGCTATACTACAGTTCTTTCTCATTCAATATCCTAGTAAATATCTCATACTATGGATAACTATATGGTCACCATCCACATGGGTGTCAACCCAAAACCTCAAGAATCATCCCATACTCCCATTGTAATAATTAAAAGTGCATCCTATAAACAAAAAGTCCATGGGTCCAATAGATTCCACCCTCTCAAAAAATTCATTGATATCAAAAATTATCCAAACACATCATATCCTAAAATATTAAGGCACCTCGCAAGAAATTATCAATAATATTATTTTGTTTAGTAGAAAGTCACCATGAATCTATATGAGAAAAACTATTGGTTGTTGTTGAAACACTATCTAAATGAATGTACATATTCATGAAATCTAATGAACAACATCACATCATTCTTACGACATCACATGCCTATATAGAACATGTTAGGGTTATAACAATAAACTATTCAATGGATTTATAAGATCTTAAAGAGTTGATATCCATACCATAGAGGGGGACTATATTTATTTTCACCAAATAAACTCCTACCATAGGATCCACAAGACCTACCACTAGAAGAAAAATATATATTTTATTTGAGTAGAATTTAACAAAAACATTATACTGTAATTTATATATATATATATTTTAAAACATTAAACACCAAGAACCTATTGTTTGAAAATATAGTCATCTATATTTAGGAATATATTGTTTGAGTCATACAAAATAAATATGATGCATGAACATGTGGTTTGGAAAAATGGGAAAGGTCAAAAAAAACAGCTTCATTAAACACCTCATATTCATTATACAACTTATTTGTAACAATACAAAGGAAGAATGCCAAGCTCCTAACCTTGGTAACCATAACTTCCCATGTAAAATTTGTTCACAAAACACTATTCTAAGGAACATATTAGTATACAACACATATCTATATAGACTATATATTATCTAACCAAATCATTAAACAAAAAAATTCTTTGTTTTGATACTAGCCACACACAACGAGGTTCTCTGATTCCATTTTGTAATAACTCATCCCAAGACCCACCTAGTAGTGTCTCGATCCAAAGTGATACATGACCTCAACCATGCCTCCTTATATAGCAAAGGAATCCAAAAAGTGGAAAGGTACTTATCCCCAAAATGGGGAGACTATTAACTCAAATAATTGTCATACAACATAAAGAAAATAACCAAAGAAATCTCTATTAAAATCAGAGTATACAAAGATAAAAAAAAACATATTACCATAATAATATTACTATAAGGAAGATATATAGAATATACAATGATTCTAAAATATTTCTATAAAAAAAATAAAAGAAAAAATAAATAAAATACCTACACATTGGCCCTAAATCCATCCTTGTCCATCACACACCTTTTCTCAAAACACCTTCGAGTAACACCAAACTGATACACTACATGCTGTGTGATCAACCTACAAGAATACATTGGGTACAGATTTGCATTGTGGTGACCTGGTAGGGTGTGATAAATACATATTAGTATGATATAACCATATTACCATACTATACAACATTAAATACATTTATGGATGATGAAAAAAAGAATGTCACACAAGAACCATGAAATTTGTGTGATGACCATGACATTATGACTCCCAATGTATCAGGTCACCATGTGTTAATATATCATAAAAAACACAAAATTGGACCTACTTTAGTTTCATTCAAAATTACATATAATCACCGCACCACATGCCATCATAATGATGCCCTACCCATACCCAAAGAATCAACACAGTGTCACATCCAAACCATGACCTGATACTCAATAAAACTTAGTACAATCATATATCTCCATCACGACCCACTATATTATCTCTTGTGGAGGGGTACATTTATCTCATCTCATAACATACCATGACCTGACCTTATCATTAGTAGTAATTTACCCAATCCTACTCAATACTAGGTCTAATTAATTTACATGAACTCACCCTCATGGTAGTTCTAGACCCAAAGCACTCACTACACTATCAATTATTCAAACCAAACCATACTTTCATACTCAAATAATGGCACAAAATGCACATAGTCTCATCATCATAGTCCCAAGGGGGTCTCATCAAGCACACTGATCTACCCCAATAAAATTCAAGGCGGTAACACAAGAATATTATATACATGAAGGTCCCGTATCCAATCACATAGATCAAATATTTATTTCATGGTAATAGTCTCTTGAGACCTATCCCAGAATCCAAACTCATCCTAACTAACCTATTAGGGTGTCCTCTAGATATTCCATACCCATCACAGTATTTTCTCATCAATACCATCACATGTACACCACCCTATAATGATTCCCTTTCATGAGGGCTCCTCTGATTGAGAGCCCATGGTATGATCCAAATCCCCATTAATTCCATTTAATATCCTAGTTCTATTACCCAAGACCCATCGCATACTATCCTACTCAATTTTATAAGGCAGCCTAAATCCATATTCTGATGAAAAAAAACCTTATAAAATTACCTAAGATACGTATCATATATTCTAGGGGATATCTTTCAACCTTCCATGTGGATGAAAACCACCTCTTTCACCCATCTTTATAATAGAAATTTTCCTACCCAGTTAAAGGCCCCCAAATCCCTAATAAACCCTCACCCAGGTTTCATATTCCATGTGTGATATGTACATTAATCCAACCATTCATCACTTGGATAAAGCATCTTACACATACTCGACTAGAACATGTGAAACACATTAAAGGATACTTTTATCTCATCTCACATTGTGAGACCAACCATGATCTTATTTCACCCTAACCTCCCCCTCACCCCTTAACATAACAATCAGTAACTGATTCCAACTTATCTAAGAGATACATATCACTCATCCCAAGCACATGAAAACCAAATTATTCCAATATCTTATATTTTACCACTAAAATACCCTATCTATTATACCAAATCACATGAAAATTCATTCAAAAAGTAACTCCTGAATAAACATGAAAATTAATATTCATTAAATAGACAACATTATTCTATCAAGGAGTTACCAATATATATAAACATTTCATCACCTAGGACAAGACTATTTGGGACTCATCCAAGATCATTCCACCACCTGATTACATGTCACACTCAATATAATATAAATTATAAATTATATATAAATAATAAATTTTATGTAAGTAAAATTGTAATAGTCAATAGAAATCTCACCTGAAACCACCCTCATAACAAAACTAACTCTAACATCCCACGGACGGTTTGTGGCACATCCTTGGCACCATCCTAAGAAAAACCATACCAAATAATGCCAAGTAAACATTAAAATTTTATAACTTCACAAAAACACCATAATAAATTATTTTAGAAACATAGTTAAATTTAAAACATTTCAAATGGGGTGAAAAAATTATGTCAAGTCCAATTTTAGAAAATATATATATAATACCCATCACTCGAGGATGATTTTAACCACAACAATATGAAATCACATTTGAAACCCTAGATTAAATTTCCAAAATCATCACATAATGAAGGAAATAAATAATTACTGAAGAATATTACCTTGAATTTATATAATGTGGCACCAAGAACCGCCCAACAATAAAGGTGGGTGAACGGAAGGGAGGGTCGACTGATTTTTTCCTCCTAGGTGCATTTGTCCCTAAAAACTAAAATGGGAGAGGATATACCCAAAATGGTTCTATACCTTCCTAATAATATTAGAGAAATTATTTTAAATGTTAATATTTGGTTCACACTATGAAAAAAAAAGGTAGAGAGACCAAAAAAATCAACCTAATACATTCACAGTGTGAACCCTTGGTTCAGATATGAAATGTTCAGGAGATGTTGTTCTCTCCTAAATAATCCATTCACCACCTTATGGGACCACTAAAAATGATATTCATGGAATGAAAGACCCACTATCACCATGAAAATCCTATGACTATATATTTTCATCAGCCCAACCACCCCACCTTCCCCTGATATCCTCTCAATAAATTGTGAAATTTTCTGGGCCACGAACCATGTCCAAAATCATCATTTAGGGATATTCAAACCATCAGAATCATGATATATGTTCTTATTAATAAAAAAACCATCCCATCAAGTGAAAATTACAAATTTTCCTAAAAATTAAAGACTTGTGAAATTATGGGTTGTTATATATTCTTTGTTTACTATTAATCCAAAGTGAGCTCATCCAAGTTTATGGGGCAGGTCACAGAATTCATACAACATACATGAAATAATAAAAAATTATGGAATATGAGTGTAAAACTACAAAATGATAAATAAAAAAAAAATTAAAAGTCTTCTTACCTCAAATGGTGATCCATAAATCCATTTCAAACTCAAAAAAACCTCCTCTAACATCACATTCACCAATATCATCAATAACTACCATGAAATTAATATAATTAACAATTAAAATCAAAATACAACATTAGATAACTAATAAAAAATGCACTAGGTAACCTCATAGTATAGAATACATGAGAAAAAATATGATAACCAATTCCAACAAGGACTCATACCATGGCCATTTAAAATTCCCAAATTAAATACCCTAATCAATGTTTAGTTTCATCTAAAATATATTTAAATTCAAAATAAATAATTTGGGATATATACATAAATGAGTATGATAAATGGAAGATTAGATGCCTCTTTCTAGGACCACATCCTCAAGAATCACATAACATTCCAATTAATAGGGATGATTTCACCATACTATAGTGAATTAAACACTCCAAAAACATAAAAAATTAGTGGAAAATAAGTGGACTATACAAGAGAAATAAATAAATATTATCTCAAATATTCATGATAAAACACTATAGATAAATATTGATCTAATAGAAGTAAAGAGAGGGATGATGTATATCACATCAACCTCCCAATTTACACACATGACCAACAATTCCAAACCCAACAGAGTTTCATAATATGGTGACCCAAAAGACCATCCTACCATGTTAAAAAATATAGATAATAGATAATTCAATGTGTGATAAGGACAATCACTATATGATGCATGAATTTTATTGAAAAAGATATAGTGTGACACTAGGGTATATACCTGATTATCCCTAGGTAGATAACTTGAACATCCTTAAGACTACATTGAAACAAAACCCCGCTAGGTCCTGGTGTGGCCCACCCCCAAGAAGAGACACAATCCAGTTCCTATACATTTATAGAATTAAATCTTCTCTATAATGTAGGGGTTTCTAACAATATTTACCATGAAACATTTACACTTTATCCCTCAACACGATTTCCATCATTTTAACCATATCACAATATGACCTAAGGGTTATAGTGTGACCTTGGCCATTAAGACAAGACAAGGTATTAATTGGGGCACCCTAATCCTACTCCAACACCAACCTGAGTATCCAAATCACTACATTATCATTGTTCCTCAAAAAAATATATTTCGTTAATGTTCTAACCCTTTAAATTTTGATCGGTGTCCCAATTAATGAAATAAACTCTTCTTAGGGTAAAATATTTAAGATTACGTTGAATTTCACAATATGTAATGATGTGGGACATTAAAATATATTTATGTTAAGGTTTTTTTGTCGCATAAGTTTTAAGTATAGTAGAGTACAATAATTATATGGGATTAGGTTAGAAGGAATAAAACAATACAACTTATGAAATGAATATTAAACTCAATGTGATCCACTATAAACAAAAAATGTCATTAGAAGAAATGATGGTTCCATAGTTTAATAAATATTAGTATTTTTTTATCTTTATGATAATATTTATTAATATTTTTATTTTTTATTGATACTCACACTAACAATTAAAGTTTTCGTTAATGGTGTAACATAGAAAACCCGAGTAAAAAATGATTACAATGAACAATGTTATGATTTCGAAAAATTAGTAACTAAATGAGATCATTTATGGTGTTAAAAATCATATAATTTTCATTACCCATATATCTTGGTATATTATTGACAATATATAACGTGTCAATCTCTAAAAAACACCACATAAGGGAAAAAAGTAGTTTTATTGAATCTAAAAATATAAAATATGGTTTTACAAATATTCAACTATATGGGTGTCAAAAATATGGGATGGAGCACTTAGATAAATATATAAATTAAACTAGAAGATTTTTTATGTGGGATGACTAAGGCCACCAAGAAATAAACTACCAAATAAAAATAAAGAGCCAGAAAATAATGTGGAGGAATATAATTTTTGTTCATAAGGTACCACTAATAATTAATTATCTTAAATATAAGAAATTTTTGAAATATAATGAAAAAATTAACTAATCCATGAGTTAATGATTAAAATAAAAATTGGAAAACTTATAAGTTAAGGGAAAAAGTGAATCCTTATTAAGCCTAATATACTAAATTGGTTCATGAAAATGATGTTGAAATTGGTACATTCATTATACTCTCAAGAACTAAAAATATCATAATTGATTATAGTTCTACAAATATCATTATATCTAGAAAATTTTCTATGATATTCTAATTGCAACAAAAAGGTATATATATGGAATAATCAGTTAAAATTTATAGTGGTATGATTATTTCATCCCATGTCTATCACTCCTCTATGACATATATTTTTGGTATTATGCTCTTTATAATTCATATTATTCACCATTTAGTGGAATTTTATTTGATTTTGGGAATATATTGTATATATTTAAAAATATTTTATTAATTTATAATAAATAGGAATCACATTTCATTTCCCAAATTAACCTCTGATCATATATCAGTGCAAGGTTGACTATGAACTACCTAACAAAATTACTTTCATTATGATGGTCAAAAACACCAATCCTATAGGAATATTTCTAAAATGGTTGGTTAGGAACTCCATATTGAGTATATTAGAATTTGAAATGAATAAATTTCTATATTTCTGAAATATATTCTTGGGATAAACTTATATCTTTACGTTTAGTTTTTTATAAAAATAAAAAATGTTTCCATTCCAATATCAAAGACTCTATATAGAATAATCCTGATTGAATAAAGTGAATTAATGAATCATCCAATAGAGAATATTGATACTTATTTAGTATTCCCATTTTACTAATCAGGGAGTGAAATATTTGTCACCATTAAAGATAAGTTTGGATCAATGCATCTCAACATTGATTATTGGGAACATAAAAATATCACAATCAAGAAAAGTTTCATCTACCCTATTTTGGAGACATGTAAGATCATAATCCCGGGATAAATACTTATAAAATACTAATATATTACATGGATATCATTTATTAAGGGTTAAAGGAGTGTATTTGTGTAAGAAAACTATCCTTACATGATAAAAAACTAATATTTTAGAGTAATTCCATTTAGACTTACAAGTTGAATGTCAAATTTTATTAAATGTTAATTCTATCGTTCAGAAGTAACAATGTTGGATCATGTAATCACAAGATAAGGAAAATTAATCGATGTTTAAAAGAAAAATGAAATTAAATTATGGTCCATACCAACCACATAGTTGAAAAAAATAATTTTCATGTATTTGAGGGAAAATATTGACAGTTGATGATAAATGTTTCATGTATATGAATTCCACTAACCAAATTAACTGATAAGGGAGTCAATTTCCTTTTGATTGATGGTTATGAAGAGTATTTCAAGGTACATAAGAGATGGTTGGCCATTGTATATATGATCATACTACCCTAAAATTGATAAGGTATTGTGATATATTTTGATTTATAAATAAGTGATCGGGATGAGTCCTCAATAAGGATAACACAGTGGTATAATATAAGTCACCTAAAAAATATACATTATGAAAAATATTAATGCTTTAACTGGATATATTAGTGGTAATATTTTAATTAATGATATTTCTATATATTTGGAAAAAATTGTTTTGAAAGATTAAAATATAAACATATCCCTATTATGATGGAAAATGTCACACCTTATTAGGAAGAACCAAGTATCGATAATATCTTTTATTTATCATTTCGTTTTCATGTTTTTTCTTGAGTTGGGAGAAATATATGAGATTATTGGATGATTAAAATGAATTTTATTGTGGATCTAGTGTAAAAAATCCAAGACCATGACCATTGGGTAATCTATAGGGTGATGGTGTGTTTCATATCTGAAATAGACATGCCAAAATGACTTTGGTTGTGAATGGACGAGGGTGGAGTTAGAATGTGTTCATCCTATGCACCATGAAAAAAAGAATCTCTAAGGGAATAATGGTGGTCATTTACAGGAAAAATTGCCTAGGTCGCTGGACTAGGGAATGTCGACTGCCCATTATTGGTCTCCTAGGTGAGAACATCATGTCTTAGTGGGAAGAACAAGAGTGTGGTGGTAGGGGTTTTAGATTTTTGAAAGTCCCTCTTATCACCTGGTTTTTAAGGGATGGTTACTCCAGCCATGTGTAACAGAAATGGGGGAGTTTAATACATCTCAAAAATTTGTTTATTTATACAGAACCAATCATTCATCCTCCCTTATCTCAGATTCCCAGTGAAGAATTACAAGATAGTGTTTCTGACACATGTATTCTATCTAACAGGAGTGTTGGTTGTTTCCCTTAAACATGAATGTTCTCCTTGTAGATCTATTATTGTGAGGTCCAGATTAACTTTTTTCCAATCATTGTTTTCAAAGGAAACAATGTTTTATTTTCTATTTTGGTAGGTATCTCTATCCTATGGTATATCCCATAGAATTTTGTGTGTTATTTGGATTCCTTTGGCTTTGATAAATAAAAATGATTAATTGAAATACATGAGAAGTGAAATTGAACTCATTTGGATATTCATTAGTTTTAAAAATTATTTCCTCTAAAAAATATTTTATTGTTAAATTTTAATTCTTTGAAAACCCAAAAATATATTTTTAAATGTAAAAGTCTTGTCAAGCATTAAAATAGTGTTGATCTATAAAAAAATGGTTTATGAAAATATGAGTTGGAAAAAGAAATTGATTTTACTTGGAAAATGGTAATGAGAATTTGATTTGAATAATTGAATATAATTATAATGTATTATCACTTTGAGAAGACCTTGGTCTATTGAGGAAAACTAGACATATGCGATCCATTGTGGGGTTAGTTATCATTAGGGGATTCACTCATGATGAAATTGTTTCTAGTGGATATCCATTCTAAGAGACAGAGGTTCTTGAACTGTAGAGTTAAAAAAAGATAGTGTTTATTGTTTGTCTTACATTTGTACACCCATATGTTTTTAATAAACCTTTAGTGATTTGAAAAAACATAATTTCCATATATATTGATATTTTTATTTTACCACATGATGGTGTTAATAATTATTTAAAAAATTGGTAATAATCTATTTATGTATCATGGATAAGTGTAATGTCTCATTAATTCATTGATTTTAATATTGAATACTTTTTAAATAAACCTATAGGTTGATTCTATATGTAAAATGATTTCCTATATAATTTTTTAATTTTTTTTATAAAAGAACTAGTTAATGTATTTGGTTAGACATTATAACCATTCTTTATAGAATTTTACATATCATTATTACTCACACGCTACCATTTCCTTTATGAATTTCTAGCCATAATTAAAAGAATTTATGTAAGGGGAATAAAATCTTGTATAAGGAGACTCTGATTATTTATATTTTCTTCAGGTGGGTTGGGACTATTGTTACAAATGATAAAATAGAGGTAGACCCTTGGTTAACTTCAGGTTTCATATTGAGGGTCTATTAGTTTTTTTGTTTAGAAATTGTAATATAATTGTCGATTGCTATGTTTATGGTTTAGTTACTTTGATATATAATGTATCATTGTTATCTTATTGGTTTTTTATTTATTTATGACATATCATATGTCTTTTGAGGGTGAAAGAGTGGCCATGTTTATTTGTATGATATCCTAGTGATTCTCACTATCCCATGGAGATTTGGAATACACATAATGAATTGTGTAAGGCCAATTTGGGTGACTTTATGGGTTTACTTGGGTATGAGATTATTAGTCTCTCCCAAGATAGTATGGTATATATCTGGTTAAGAATAATTTTTGGGGCCATGAATATGTTATGATTATTCTCGTTAGTTTTTAATTGAAACGTAAATTAAAATTGTGAAGATGATAATTACTTTAATGGTAGAATGTAACAACGCAAATATAAATATTAATTTTTTTCCCTAAGTTACTTGTTTTCATTATTATAATAAATTTAAATATTAGTAGTAAATAAATTACATATGATTCAAATAAAATTGATAATAATTTATTTGAAAATAATAGATAAATAAAATAAAAGTACATGAGACTATATATTACATAACACTGATTATTTCATACCATTTATTTTTACGACACTTAATTATACATAAATTGAAATCGTAAAGTGAAAATAAATATCTTATAAATTAGTGAATCCCATGGATCATTTTCATCATTGAAATTTTTTGTTAATTTTATAATACCTAAAATGAGAGAAAAACATACCTAATGGAGTGAACATAATATATAATATAAACGAAAATTATATGACTATGGAATGAGAAAGGTGAATTTTGATATTAGAATGTAATGAATGTATAGGATTTAATGGGGGTAATATAAATGTTATATGACTGTTATTAATAGGTATATAGTCATTGAGTATAATAACATTTATCATCTTAATAGTTTAGAATTACTGGTATAGAGTTGATATATATAAAGACTATTTAGATATTAAAATATATAAATATTTATTATAAATAATTTAATAAAGACAAAATTAATGGTTTAGGATGAAAATTAAAATATATTAATTCACAATGGAAATTTTCATTGATTCTAAAGGAAGTATTTTTATGAAATATATATTTTTTAAAATTTATCTTTTTTAGAGAATAATATCAATAAAATGTATTGATAAAATTTATGTAATTATTAATAATTTAAATTAATAACACCTAATAAATTATTAAGGAAATATAAGGGAAACTAACATAATTATTCATGAAAAAGAGGAATGATTTATTTTAGTCAATTTTTATTCTATATTATATATATTTTTATGGGATAAATTTATCTTATTTATAATAAGAAATTTAATAAAAAGAATATTTATATATATAAATATATGAATAAAAAATCATGTATTTAATAGTGACTGGTTAATAATAAATATGATTTCATTTAATGTTAAAAGACATATTTTCAATGAATTAATTTATATGTTGTGTATATTTATATTAATAAATTTAACCGATCTCTATTAAAGGATTGGATAAATTTAATAAATTATTTTCAAATATGTATATACAAAAACATTTAGTATCATCAAATTTTTTTTAGTTGGTTAGTAATAATATAAAATTTAATTTTATGATTAAAAATAAATTTGTCTGTGAATTTTTTTTTGAGTTTTACATTTTTTTAACAGATTAAACATATCACGGTTTAAGGTTTATTTTAATAATATACAATGTTTACAGGTATAAAAAAATATTTTATCTCCCATGAAATGATTATTAACTGGTATTAATTAATAATAATATCAGTTATTGTTTAAAAAAACATATTTCAACAAAAACAATTTTTTTCTATATATTTTATATATTCCTTTAAAGGATAAATGATTATTATATTGAAATATAATTAGGATCAAATGAGTATAAATTTTGAATCTTCATGTAGAAATTATTTTGGATGGATAATCTCATATTTTAAGAAAAAGATAATTATTATGGTAAATAATTAAAACTTAAAAAGACGCAGAATGGGGAAATGATATGGATTGCAGGTTTTATAATTAAAATGATAAAAAGTTATTATACAATAACACTTTTTTGTGTGATATTTTATCATTAAATTCACACAACCACTTACATAACTCACCTAACTCTCACGTTCTTTCTGATGTACCCTTCATCTAACACATGTTTCAAAAAGAAACATCCTTCATTTTAACTTGTAAATGGATATTTATTCCTCTCAATCTAAAATACATCAATAATTAAATTTTACCTTGAATAATAGTGATTATTTTGTCTTATTACATTGACTCCCATTTTTAGTAGCATATAGACAATAGAATAAGGCCCAATTCCTTGATTCATAAGGAAGACTTTTCGAGGGGTGATTCTGTCAATATAAGAAAAAATTTATTCTTAATTCCAATAATTAACATTCAAATCTATTACATTACTAAATAAATATTTTAATAATGATTATTTAATATTAAATAATTATAATTTTATAAATATTAGGTTATCATAATTAAAATCTATGTTTTTACTATTTCATTAGATATCACTTATTCTTTTTTGTGTTAGTATTTTCACTTACAGGAATAATGTTATAATTATTATATCATTAATTATTAATAAAAGATAAATATTGGTAATATGATATAATAATTATGAATTTAATTTTTTTCATAATTATGGAATTTTAGTATATATATAAATATTCATTATTAAAATCAATACTTTTTTATTAATAAAAAATCATTAAAAATGATATTTCAATCATTCTTTATGAATTATCTTAATAAATTATATAAAATAACCATTAAGAATATGAAAAATATAAAATATTCCTATATAATCTACATTAATATTCTATTTTTTATGAATCTATGATCACATAGTAAGTACTGATATCTCCAAACTGAAGAATGCTTGGAAAACTAAATAATAAACACCCAAATAATAATTATAATAGTAAACATTTAAAATATTGTAAATAAATAATTATAATGAATAATATTAAGTAAAATATATATTGATATGGTTATTATACATATTAATAATGAACGTAAATTTATTATAAATGGTGTTAGGTTTTATCTGACCAAGAATACGTTTGACGTAAAGCTTCCTTGTCTCAATTTCATTTTCTTGAGATATGGTCTATATTCATCAATTTTTTAAAATGGGGTGAATATAATGTGCCATGAATTTTTATCCTGATATTTTATATTAAATTTAAGGGATTTAATAGTCATTATCTTTTTTTTCTAGATCAACGGATTTGGATTTTAATGTTTCTAAATTTACAAGTGATTATTTTCTAGTCTAACATTGAATTAATGATTTTATGTCTCTAAATTCGAATTTATGAAAAATTATATGATATTTAACTATATAAAGTGTAACACCCCATGTAAATAAAGAATATTACATTTTTATATTTATCCATATTTGTGAATAAAATATTAATATGACTTTAAAGGGAATGCTATGCTCGATGGAATACCCAACACGCAACAACGAGTTTCTTGGGAATCTTACGTTGCACTCTAATAATAAAATAATATTATTTTAAATGGCAGTTAACATGTAGCCGTTGTATTGGCAGGAATGGATATAAATAACTAAAATATGATTATATATGTTTTTAAATGTTTTTACATTTATCCAATAAAATATAAAGGCTTAAAATACGGAAAGAATTCAATTTTAGGCGTATATGCCCTAGTTTTCACTACAGGTTCACTTATCGCCTTTTGATGGCCAACCATCCTTAAATATAGTTTTTTTCACTCTTATACATTCTATTGGACCAAATAAAACTCTTCTTAAGAATTGGGACATCAAAATTTACTTTGTGTAAATTTTTGGTATCTTTATGATAAAGTTCATTTTTTAAATGAATAGTGTAAAATGTTGTATTTTAATTCAAAACCTCTTTTTAATCTAATTTATTTATATGATTAGATTATCATTTGAATTGGTTTTAAAGTGAAATTAGAAAATATTTTTACCATTAAGTCCAATAGTGGTCATTGGAATTAATTTCACTTTGAAATCGGGCTTAAACTAGTGTCAATCTTTTGATACTTATTGTTTCATAAAAACACGCTATTTGCTCTGACATCGGGAATTAATTATTAAATTAATTAATGCAGCCTATATGTTGTGAATTTTTTAAAATGGAATTCATTTTTTAATTCGGAATATCAAATATAGATTAGGGTGAATTTTTGGTATTTTTATGAAAAACTTTAATTTTTGATGAATAGTGAAACCACTAAGTGGTACTTATAAAAACTGATTTTTCGTTTAAATGAAATTTTACCACTTCTGTGTTTTGAATTTCAAAAATCCGACATACATGGTTGTTATTAATAAGTAAAATGTGGTTCAATGAGATAAAAATAATTTTTTTGTGAATAGTATTGTATTAAGTTTTTAATCGCGATTAGAGGTAATTAGTGCAATTTAAGGCAAAAATGATATTATAATAAAATGAAAATACCTTGACACATGTCCTACCCTTATTGGATGTGTCATGGCCGACCAACACAAGCCATGGGTCAACTTGGGTACCCCATGGAGCCACTTTGGTTGGAAAATTACATAAATACCTTTTTATTTAATGTTAAAGTAAAAATGACACACACATGAGGTGTTTTACTAAAACAATTTTTACATGGAGTTATACAAGTCATATTTTTGATTATAAATAGTAATTGGAAAGCTAAAAATATTTCCTACATCATAGTAATTTTTTTATAATTTTTAGACATTAAATAAATTAAATTATTTATGACATCATGATGATGCAGCGATGACCTCATTATTTGACGATTTAAATAAAATAGAAAGATAATGTAATATATAAGACCTACAGATTTCCAAAGCCTATTTGATGAGTGGATTTAGGACCCTTATCACCTTATCCTCGAATTAAATCAATGTAGGACTTCCTAAATCCGAATACCATTTTCAAATAAAGTAACATTTGTTTACTTTCCAAGAGTGCCCCTCCTCTCCACTTATAAAAGGCCCCCACCTCTACCTCATTACCCACACTCTAAAAGCCTTTGTCTTGGACAAACCCTTCCCATTTTGTCTCTCCACTTCCCTCTCTAACTCCGTGAAGCCTCACTTTGGTCAGAAGTCTTCCCAAGGAAGCCTTTGAGCTGAAACCAAAGGGAGTTACCCGATTTTAAGGTAATGTCTTCTTTTGAGTCCTTTTGTTTTATTTTCCTTCTCCAACCCCCTAAACTATTTTTATTCTTTTCTTTTGTAACAAATTCAGTATCCTCAATATACTAGGATGTTTTTATAAGAAGTATTCTAGATGCACTTATACACACCTACATCTAATGGTTAAAAAACATACTGTTTCCGTGGATGGAAAATTTCTGCCTCACGAAACGATGATTGTTCAACACTCATATAACACCTTCAAAGGTGGCCATTAAGGTGCAAATATATTTATATATGATATATAATATGTTTTCGTTTCACTTAAGATTTTTTATTTTTCATTTGTGGCTTACCTTTATGGCTTCCATTATGGGTATTCGTGATATCATCATTTTAGGAAGTGCGGACTACCGCCCCCTCAAAGTGATGTGATTCGTTAATTCCATACGTGGGACGTATAAAGGATGGATTTAATGTTATTATATATGATGTTATACTGGAATTATAATATAACTATATATAATTATTATTTATTTCCATTACAGTATGAGATAGAAATGAAAGTAGCGTTCATGTGTACGTACGACTTACCGTCTCCATGAACGGTGCATTTCATTTCTTATCCCCAAATGTAATGTACTATTAAAAGTACATGTATATAATGGATATATATAATGAATGATAAATCTAAATGATGAATATAATTCTGTAATTAAAATATACATACATCTCATTTAGTTTTAATTCCATTAATATGACAAAGAAATGAAAGTAGCGTTCATGCGTACGTACGACTTACCGTCTCCATGAACGGTGCATTTCATTTCTTACCACTAAATGATTATGTAATATTATAAATACATGTATATTCTGGATATATATGATATACATGCTATCCAAATCAGGAATTTCATTCTGGATATAAGGAACCTTTGACCACACGAACAACATGTAGTTGTAAGAAGTCCATTTTCAACTTAAGAACCAAATATCGACAAAACAAACATTATTAACTTAAATGATTACATAATGTTTATAACATGACAGTAAGTGATCTAAAAGGAATAATGAACTAGAAAATGGTTCTTAATAAAGTGGAAATTAACTCAAGTTTATTATTCAGGACGTTAAAGAATGATCATGTCAAGTCCGACCCGAGGTAAGGGATCTTACTCCTCTCTTTTTTTAAGTACACTCTTTTATGGAATTCCTTATAAAGCTCATCCTTCTTGTTATTGGGATGTTCTTTTATTTTATTCTTTCTTTAAACTTTATGTTGATGTGATGAGAGACCCTATTTCCTCTCATAAATCCATTTTAGAAGTTTTAAGTGGCGTCGTTAGGCTGGCGAGTTTTCGTAAGAGATTTTTTCATCCCACTTTTATTCCCGTGAGATTTATGCTAAATTTGCAACAATTTCCTTTGACTAGTTTATGTACTACCCAACATTACACTCCTTTTGTAATATAATTACATTTATGGGTATTTACATATTCATTGTATGACACTTCTTGGGTGTAATTTTCGAAAGTTACCCAAGTCGGTAAGGGAACCTTTCACCCTCCTCTTTTTAAAAGACTTAATTTGTTATGTCTTTTAATTCTCATAATATTATGTTGGGATATGTTCTTATATATCCTGATTAATGTAAATTTTATGTCCAAGTGATGAGATCCCCTTTTTATCTCTCATCAACTCATTTTCTGAATTTTTGAAGTGACGCCATTAGGCTGTCCAATTTTTGCAAGGGAACTTCTTAACCCAAATTTGATTATTTGGGATAAACTTTTACTCCTTGAATATGTTTTTCTATGAATATGTGTGAATAACCTCTGATTTTTTACACTTAATATCCACTTATATTTGGTTTATTCGTTTGTCACACATAATTATGTAATTGATTTGTCCTTAAACCAAGGATACCATCTTTGTAAGGGACTTCTTCTCAATCTCCTTTCATTGAGGCATATTTAGTTTTATACACAACATTCTTTTATACGGTGTATAAACCCCTTTGAATTTTACTTTTATACAAAAGGAATCTTTTTCTACGAAGCGTTTTACTAAACGCCAAAAAGGAATGTTTTTTTAACGTACGTCGTGACAACGACCTTTTCCGCCGCCGTGAGTATTATTTGGTCTTTCGCTTCCTCAACAAGCCGTAATGTTTTAAAAATATAAATAAATACCATATACTCTTTTATGTATTTTGGTATTGAAAATGGTTTTGATAAAGGATTCTATTATGATATACTGTGATTGAAATGTGGAAATTTTATCATTCCTCTATGTTGGTTTTATGTGTTATGATTTTATAATGGTACTTGCACATTATGACGGGTGGTGCCGTGAATACCAGGACGGGTGGATACATTATAACCTCCAATGAAATGGGTATAGAAGTCGATCGTATGGCTATTCCATTAAGTATGTATGGAAATTGGCCGTATGGATATTCCATTAAGTGATATGTGTGGGAGTCGACCGTATGGTTATTCCACTTAAGTATGTTTATGTCCCAAGTTACCTTTATATATGTTATGTGTTCTTTATATGGGTTTTATGGTAATACTTTGGTTACAAAAAGGTAAGTAATGATATTTTATTCAGTGAAGAGTTTTTACTACTTCATAAAGGTGAAAAGTATTACTTTGATAAAGTATACATGGTTAACTTTTTGTTTTGATAAACTAACAGTTTTTATTCTTTGTGTATCCCTTACTGAGTTTTTATGCTCATCCCAAGTTTTTGAAATGTTTTTCACAGGACTTAGTGTGGAATAGGGTCAAGGATGGGATCAAGGGAAAGTCATGCTACCTAAAACATGAAACTAGACATGTTTCTTTTTAAGAGTTTTTAATTTATGGAAATTTAGTTTAAGAGACTACTTTGTAATCTTTTGAGATGTAATAGTTATGTCCTAATTCTCTAAAACTCTAAACCTGAAAAGATCCTCAATGTGAATTACTCATTTAATTCAATATTAAGTAAGGTTTAAGGCTGGGTCCTTATAGTTGGTATCAAAGGTCGGTTTAGATAACTTTAGAGGTTAGGGAATTCTCTAAGCATAAGTGACATTACCATAATGGTTAGGATTTCAGAAAGAGTCCTAGTTTTAGATAAAGTGAATGAGTAAGTATATCTTAGTGTTTATCTTCCCCATTAGTACATGATGGTTATGTTGATATACTCACACTGACCTTTTTGGTTTTAGTAAATGGCTGGATCTAGCAGGAACCAAAGTGATAATGGGTTTGAAGGAAACTGTGGTGGTTCTCTGATTAAGATACTAGATAAAATGGAGAATTCAATGAAGAAACTCGTGGTTGTTCTAAACCAAATATCAAGGAGTCATGATCAACCACTTGAACCTTGGTATGTTCTGTAATGGATCATGTAGGAGATGAACAATCGATGTGGAATTTCAGGTAATAATTATAAAGGTAACCATTAGAGTTTATATGATCCTTACTTTTGAGGTAATTATGCGTTATTATATGATATGCTGGAAAATGAAAGGCACGAGATAAACATGAGGTTAAAATATTTTATAATTATTTTTGAAGATTTTATCTCGTTTTGTGAATTTTTTTAAGAATTATATAGTTTTGGAAAAAGGAAAACACGCATGCCATGTGACAACCCATCACATCGGACAAAGCTGCGGGAATCAAACCCACAACCAAAGTGCGACTGGTATTTATCGCCTACAACTGGACTACGTGAAGTCCCTTGTTAGTTTGACTGATTATTTTTAGTTATATGAATTTATGAATTAAGAGTAAGTTAATTTTGGGTTATTTATGAAAATGATTAACCTATCATGGAGGATATGTGATTAGGTTAATTACTTTTCAATACGAGACTTTAGGAGCAACTGATTCTGTTTGGAGATAAATGTTACGATTTAACTTGGAAGACTATGGGACTAAATCCTTCAAATATTTGGGTTTCAATCTCAGATTGGTTTACTTTGAATAATTTTATGGAAAAATTGTTTATCGGATGGTCCTCATTGAACTTTGGAGTTTGTTGGACAAATTTTGGAGATTAAGCATAGATTTTCTTTTTAAAGGGTTATCCTTTTCTGGATTATCTGATCTTGTACTAACCTTTTGGGTTTTGGTTTTTGTTAAAGTATAAAGACATGGGAAGTATATAGCTCTTTTTTTTGGATTAGGTGATTCTCTACAAGTTGATTATAGTACTCTTAATGCGAACAAGTCTCCCTAAATACTCGTCTTTTGGAAAAAATATGAGTTTGATTAAGGAATCTAGTAAAAGTTGGAAGTCAACATGACAAGTAAGTATGTTTCCTTATGTTTTATTTAAGCTCAAAAATAAATTCCTCAATAAAAATTAACCTAAAGCAAAAATGTTGTCTATTAACTTTTCCTACTGGGGAACCCAACATCGTTTAACCCATCACAAGTTTGTGATTTTCTTATTGTTAACTTTCTCCTAAACATGTTTTCTATCACTCTCCATCAGAACATGACCCTATGTTTCCTCCTCCATGTCCATATTTTTCTACATGGAATCCTAGTATGGGTTAACTCGGGTGACCTTTGTACTTATCTTTCTTTATTTTAAAGTGATTGTTTTACCGACTCTTTTTCCGATGTGGGACATTCAAGGATGTTTCCAAGCTCAATTTTAAAATTGCAAGGACGCAATTCCCAAAAGGGGGGAAGGATGTAACACCCAGGTAAATAAATAATATTACATTTTCATATTAATCCATATTTGTGAATAAAATATTAATATGACTTTTAAGGGGACTCTATGCTCGATGACTTACCCAACACGCAACAACGAGTATCTTGGGAATCTTACGTTGCACTCTAATAATAAAATAATATTATTTTAAATGGCAGTTAACATGTAGCCGTTGTATTGGCGAGAATGGATAGAAATAACTAAAATATGATTATATATGTTTTTAAATGTTTTTACATTTATCCAATAAAAGATAAAGTCTTAAAATACGGAAAGAATTCAATTTTAGGCGTATATGCCCTAGTTTTCACTAAAGGTTCACTTATCGCCTTTTGATGGCCAACCGTCATTAAATATAGTTTTGTTCACTCTTATACATTCTATTGGACCAAATAAAACTCTTCTTAAGAATTGGGACATCAAAATTTACTTTGTGTAATTTTTTGGTATCTTTCTGATAAAGTTCATTTTTTTAATGAATAGTTTAAAATGTTGTATTTTAATTCAAAACCTCTTTTTAATGTAATTTATTTATATGATTAGATTATCATTTGAATTGGTTTTAAAGTTAAATTAGAAAATATTTTTACCATTAAATCCAATAGTGTTCATTGGAATTAATCTCACTTTGAAATCAGACTTAAACTAGTGTCAATCATTTGATACTTATTGTTTCATAAAAACACGCTATTTGCTCTGACAACGGGAATTAATTATTAAATTAATTAATGCAACTTAAATGTTGTGAATTTTGTAAAATGGACTTAATTTTTTAATTCGAAATATCAAATATAGCTTAGGTGAATTTTTGGTATTTTTCTGAAAAACTTCAATTTTTGATGAATAGTGAACCACTAAGTGGTACTTATAAAAACTGATTTTTCATTTAAATGAAATTTTACCACTTCTGTGTTTTGAATTTCAAAAATCCTACATACATGGTTGTCATTATGAAGTAAAATGTGGTTCCATGAGATTAAAGTTTTTTTTGGTGAATTGTAACTTTTAAGTTCTTAATCGTGATTAGAGGTAATTAGTGAAATTTAAGGAAAAAATGATATTATAATAAAATGAAAATACCTTGACACATGTACTACCCTTATTGGATGTGTCATGGCCGACCACGAAAATCCATGGGTCAACTTGGGGACCCCATGGAGCCACTTTGGTTGGGAAATGACATAAATATCTTTTTATTTAATGTTAAAGTAAAAATGACACACACATGAGATGTTTTACTAAAACAATTTTTACATGGGGTTATACAAGTCATATTTTTGACTATAAATATTAATTAGAAATATAAAAAGATTTCCTACATCATAGTATTTTTTTTATAATTTTTAGACATTAAATATATTAAATTATTTATGACACCATGATGATGCAGCGATGACCTCATTATTTAACGATTTAAATAAAATGGAAAGATAATGTAAAATAAAAGACCTAACATGGACAAAACCTATTGTATGGGTGGATTTAGAACCCTTATGACCTTATCCTAGAAACACATCAATGTGGGACCTCTTAAATCCGAATACCATTTTGAAATAAAGTGATTTTCTTTTACCTTCCAAAAGTGCCCCTCCTCTCCTCTTATAAAAGGCCCCCACCTCTACCACCTTAGCTAGACTCTCAAAGCCTTTGGCTCGGCCATTATCTGCCCATTTTGTCTCTAAACTTTCCTCTCTTACTCCTTGAAGCCTCAATTTGGTCAGAAGACTTCCCAAGGAATCCTTTGAGCTCAATCCAAAGGGAGTTACCCGATTTTAAGGTAATGTCTTCTTTTGAGTCCTTTTGTTTTATTTTGATTCTCCAACACCCTAAAATCTTTTTATTCTTTTCTTTTGTAACAAATACAGTATCCTCAATATACTATGATGTTTTTATTAGAAGTATTCAAGCTACAATTACACACACCTACATCTAATGGTTAAAGAACATACTGTTTCCGTGGATGGCAAATTTCTGCCTCCCGAAATGATGATTGTTCAACATTCTTTTAACACCTTCAAAGGTGGAAATTAAGATAACAATATATTTATATATGATATATAATATATTTATGTTTTCCTTAAGGTTTGGTATTTTTCATTTTGGGCATACCTTTATGGTTTCCATTATGGGTAAATGCGATATCCTCATTTAAGGAAGTGCGGACTACCGCCCCCTCAAAGTGATGTGATTCGTTAATGC
This sequence comes from Viscum album, assembly GCA_963277665.1. Taxonomy (NCBI): domain Eukaryota; kingdom Viridiplantae; phylum Streptophyta; class Magnoliopsida; order Santalales; family Viscaceae; genus Viscum; species Viscum album. Next base: position 1,207,965,022 of record OY728143.1, on the reverse strand, counting down.
CATATGTGGGACGTATAAAGGATGGATTTAAAGTTATTATATATGTTTTTTACTAGAATTAAAATATAACTCTATATCATTATTATTTATTTCCATTAAATTATGAGATAGAAATAAAAGTAGCGTTCATGCGTACGTACGGCTTACCGTCTCCATGAACGGTGCATTTCATTTCTTATCCCCAAATGTAATGTACTATTAAAAGTACATGTATATAATAGATATATATAATTAATGATACATCTAAATGATGAATATAATTCTGGAATTAAAATATACATACCTCTCATTTAGTTTTAATTCCATTAATATGACAATGAAATGAAAGTAGCGTTCATGCGTACGTACGACTTACCGTCCCCATGAACGGTGCATTTCATTTCTTACCACTAAATGATTATGTAATATTATAAATACATGTATATGGTGGATATATATGATATACATGCTATCCAAATCAGTAATGTCATTCTGGATATAAGGAACCTTTGACCACATGAACAACATGTAGTGGTAAGAAGTCCATTTTCGACTTAAGAACCAAATATCGACAAAACAAACATTATTAACTTAAATGATTACATTGTGTTTATAACATGACAGTAAGTGATCTAAAAGGAATAATGAACTAGAAAAATGTTCTTAATAAAGTGTAAATTAACTCAAGTTTATTATTCAGGACGTTAAAGAATGATCGAGTGAAGTCGGACTCGAGGTAAGGGATCTTACTCCTCTCTTTTTTTAAGTACACTCTTTTATGTGATTCCTTCTAAAGATAATCTTTCTTGTTATTGGGATGTTATTTTATATTATTCTTTCTGTAAACTTTATGTTGATTTGATGAGAGACCCTATTTCCTCTCATCAATCCATTTTGGAAGTTTTAAGTGGTGCCGTTAGGCTGCCGAGTTTTCGTAAGAGATTTTTTCATCCCACTTTTATTCCCGTGAGATTTATGCTACATTTTCCACAATTTCCTTTGAGTGGTTTATGTACTTTCCACTATTACACTCGTTTTGTAATATAATTCCATTTATATGTATTTACATATTCATTGTATGACACTTCTTCAATGGGGTGTACTTTTCGAAAGTTACCCAAGTCGGTAAGGGAACCTTTCACCCTCCTCTTTTTAAAAGACTTCATTTGTTATGTCTTTTAATTCACATACTATTATGTTGGGATATTTTCTTCTATATCCTTATTAATGTAAATTTTATGTCCAAGTGATGAGATCCCCTTTTTATCTCTCATCAACTCATTTTCTGAATTTTTGAAGTGACGTCGTTAGGCTGTCAAATTTTTGCAAGGGAACTTCTTAGCCCAAATTTTATTATTTGGGATAAACTTGTACTCCTTGAATATGTTGTTCTATGAATATGTGTGAATAACCTCTGATTGTTTTACACTTAATATCCACTTATATTTAGTGTATTCGTTTGTCAGACATAATTATGTAATTGATTTGTCCTTAAACCAAGGATACCGTCTTTGTAAGGGACTTCGTCTCAATCTCCTTTCATTGAGGCATATTTCGTTTTATACAAAACTTTCTTTTATACGGTGTATAAACCCCTTTGTCTTTTACTTTTATACAAAAGGAATTTTTTTCTACGAATTTTTTTACTAAATGACAAAAAGGAATGTTTTTTTAACATACGTGGTGACAACGACCTTTTCTGCCGCCGTGAGTATTATTTGGTCTTTGGCTACCTCAGCAAGCCGTAATGTTTTTAAAATAAAAATAAATACAATATACTCTTTTATGTATTTTGGTATTGAAAATGGTTTTTATAAAGGATTATATTATGATATATTGTGATTGAAATGTGGAAATGTTATCATTCCTCTATGTTGGTTTTATGTGTTATGATTTTATAATGGTACTTGGACCTTATGACGGGTGGTGCCGTGAATACCAGGACAGCTGGTTACGTTATAACCTCCAATGCATTGGGTATGGAAGTCGGCCGTATGGCTATTCCATTAAGTATGTATGGAAATTGGCCGTATGGCTATTCCATTAAGTGATATGTGTGGGAGTCGACCATATGGTTATTCCACTTAAGTATGTTTATGTCCCAAGTTACCTTTATTTATGTTATGTGTTCTCTATATGGGTTTTATGGTAATCCTTTGGTTACAAAAAGGTAAGTAATGATATTTTATTCAGTGAATAGTTTTTACTACTTCATAAAGGTGAAAATTATTACTTTGATAAAGTATACATGGTTAACTTTTTGTTTTGATAAACTAATAGTTTTTATTCTTTGTGTATCCTTTACTGAGTTTTTATACTCATCCCACGTTTTTGAAATGTTTTTCACAGGACTTAGCGTAGAATAGGGTCAAGGATGGGATCAAGGGAAAGTCATGCTACCTAAAACATGAAACTAGACATGTTTCTTTTTAAGAGTTTTTAATTTATGGAAATTTAGTAGAAGAGACTACTTTGTAATCTCATGAGATGTAATAATTATGTCCTAATTCTCTAAAACTCTATACCTGAAAAGATCCTCAATGTGAATTACTCATTTAATTAAATATTAAGTAAGGTTTAAGGATGGGGCCTTATAGTTGGTATCAAAGGTCAGTTTAGATAACTTTAGAGGTTAGGGAATTCTCTAAGCATAAGTGACATTACCATAATGGTTAGGATTTCAGAAAGAGTCCTAGTTTTAGATAAAGTGAATGAGTAAGTATATCTTAGTGTTTATCTTCCCCATTAGTACATGATGGTTATATTGATATACTCACACTGACCTTTTTGGTTTTAGTAAATTGCTGGATCTAGCAGGAACCAAAGTGACAATGGGTTTGAAGGAAACTATGGTGGTTCTCTGATTAAGATACTAGACAAAATGGAGAATTCAATGAGGAAACTCGTGGTTGTTCTAAACCAAATATCAAGGAGTCATAATCAACCACTTGAACCTTGGTATGTTCTGTAATGCATCATGTACGAGATGACCAATCGATGTGGAAGTTCATGTAATAATTATAAAAGGTAACCATTAGAGTTTATATGATCCTTACTTTTGAGGTAATTATGGGTTATTATATGATATGCTGGAAAATGAAAGGCACGAGAAAAACTTGAGGTTAAAATATGTTATGATTATTTTTGAAAATTTTATCTCATTTTGGGAATTTTTTTAAGAATTATATAGTTTTGGAAAAAGGACAACACGCATACCGTGTGACAACCCGTCGCGTCGGACAAAGTTGTGGGAATCGAACCCACAACCAAAGTGCGACTGGTATTTATAGCCTACCACTGGACTACGTGAATTCCCTGGTTAGTTTGACTGATTCTTTTTAGTTATATGATTTTATGAATTAAGAGTAAGTTAATTTTGGGTTATTTATGAAAATGATTAACCTATCATGGAGGATATGTGATTAGGTTAATTTCTTTTCAATACGAGACTTTAGGAGAAACATATGTTGTTTGGAGATAAATGTTACGATTTAAATTGGAAGACTATGGGACTAAATCCTTAAAATATTTGGGTTTCAATCTTAGATTGGTTTACTTTGAAGAATTTTATGGACAAATTGTTTATCGGATGGTCCTCGTTGAACTTTGTGTTTTGTTGGACAAATTTTGGAGATTAAGCATAGATTTTCTTTTTAAAGTGTTATCCTTTTCTGGATTATCTAATCTTGTACTAACCTTTTGGGTTTTGGTTTTGGTTAATGTATAAAGACATGGGAAGTATATAGTTCTTTTTTTTGGATTATGTGATTCTTTATAAGTTGATTATAGTACTCTTAATGAGAACAAGTCTCCCTAAATACTCGTGTTTTGGAAAAAATATGAGTTTGATTAAGGAATTTAGTAAAAGTTGGAAGTCAACATGAAAAGTAAGTATGTTTACTTATGTTTTATTTAAGCTCAAAAATAAATTCCTCAATAAAAAGTAACCTAAAGCAAAAATGTTGTCTATTAACTTTTCCTATTGGGGAACCCAACACCGTTAACCCATCACAAGTTTGTGATTTTCTTATTGTTAACTTTCTCCTAAACATGTTTTCTATCACTCTCCATCAGAACATGACCCTATATTTTCTCCTCCATGTCCATATTTTTCTACATGGAATCCTAGTATGGGTTAACTAGGGTGACCATTGTACTTATCTTTCTTTATTTTAAAGTGATTGTTTTACCGACTCTTGTTCCGATGTGGGACATTCAAGGATGTTTCCAAGCTCAATTTTAAAATTGCGAGGACGCAATTCCCAAAAGGGGGGAAGGATGTAACTCCCCAGGTAAATAAAGAATATTACATTTTCATATTTATCCATATTTGTGAATAAAATATTAATATGACTTTAAAGGGGACGCTATGCTCCATGGCGTACCCAACACGCAACAACGAGTATCTTGGGAATCTTACGCTGCACTCTAATAATAAAATAATATTATTTTAAATGGCAGTTAACATGTAGTCGTTGTATTGGCGGGAATGGATATAAATAACTAAAATATTATTATATATGTTTTTAAATGTTTTTACATTTATCCAATAAAATATAAAGGCTTAAAATACAGAAAGAATTCAATTTTAGGCGTATATGCCCTAGTTTTCACTAAAGGTTCACTTATCGCCTTTTGATGGCCAATCGTCATTAAATATAGTTTTGTTCACTCTTATACATTCTATTGGACCAAATAAAACTCTTCTTAAGAATTGGGACATCAAAATTTACTTTGTGTAAATTTTTGGTATCTTTCTGATAAAGTTCATTTTTTTAATAAAAAGTGTAAAATGATTTATTTTAATTCAAAACCTCTTTTTAATCTAATTTATTTATATGATTATATTATCATTTGAATTGGTTTTAAAGTGAAATTAGAAAATATTTTTACCATTAAATCCAATATTGGTCATTGAAATTAATCTCACTTTGAAATCAGACTTAAACTAGTGTCAATCTTTTGATACTTATTGTTTCATAAAAACACGCTATTTGCACTGACAATGGGAATTAATTATTAAATTAATTAATTCAACTTATATGTTGTGAATTTTGTAAAATGGACTTCATTTTTGAATTCGTAATATCAAATATAGCTTAGGGTGAATTTTTGGTATTTTTCTGAAAAACTTCAATTTTTGATGAATAGTCAAACCACTGGGTTGTACTTATAAAATCTGATTTTTCATTTAAATGAAATTTTACCACTTTTGTGTTTTGAATTTAAAAAATCCTACATACATGGTTGTCATTAATAAGTAAAATGTGGTTCAATGAGATTAAATTTTTTTGATGAATAGTAACTTTTAAGTTCTTAATCGTGATTAGAGGTAATTAGTGTAATTTAAGGCAAAAATGGTATTATAATAAAATGAAAATACCTTTACACATGTCCTACCCATATTGGATGTGTCATGACCGACCAAGACAAGCCATGGGTAAACTTGGGGACCCCATGGAGCCACTTTGGTTGGGAAATGACATAAATAACTTTTTATTTAATGTTAAAGTAAAAATGACACACACATGAGATGTTTTACTAAAACAATTTTTACATGGGGTTATAAAAGTCAGATTTTTGAATATAAATATTAATTAGAAAGATAAAACTATTTCCTACATCATAGTGGTTTTTTATAATTTTTAGACATTAAATATATTAAATTATTTATGACATCATGATGATGCAGCGATGACCTCATTATTTAACGATTTAAATAAAATGGAAAGATAATATAAAATCTAAGACCTAACATGGAAAAAACCTATTGGATGGGTGGATTTAGAACCCTTATGACCTTATCCTAGAAACACATCAATGTGGGACCTCTTAAATCCGAATACCATTTTGAAATAAAGTGACTTGTGTTTACCTTCCAAAAGTGCCCCTCCTCTCCTCTTATAAAAGGCCCCAACCTCTACCACCTTAGCCAGACTCCCAAAGCCTTTGTATCGGACAACCTCTGCCCATTTTGTATCTCCACTTTCCTCTATTACTCCTTGAAGCCTCACTTTGGGCATAAGTCTTCCCAAGGAAGCCTTTGAGCTCAAACCAAAGGGAGTTACCCGATTTTAAGGTAATGTCTTCTTTTGAGTACTTTTGTTTTATTTTGATTCTCCAACCCCCTAAAATATTTTTATTATTTTCTTTTGTAACAAATACAGTATCCTAAATATACTAGGATGTTTTTATAATAAGTATTGGAGCTACAATTACACACACCTAAATCTAATGGTTAAAGAACATACTGTTTCCGTGGATGGCAAATTTCTGCCTCCCGAAACGATGATTGTTCAACATTATTTTAACACCTTCAAAGGAGGAAATTAAGATAACACTATATTTATATATGATATATAATATTTTTATGTTTTCCTTAAGGTTCGGTATTTTTCTTTTTGGGCATACCTTTATGGTTTCCATTATTGGTAAACGCGATATCTTCATTTAAGGAAGTGCAGACTACCGCCCCCTCAAAGTGATGTGATTCGTAAATGCCATATGTGGGACGTATAAAGGATGAATTTAAAGTTATTATATATTAATTTATTCTAGAATTAAAATATAACTCTATATCATTGTTATTTCTTTCCATTAAAGTATGAGATAGAAATGAAAGTAGCGTTAATGCGTACGTACGGCTTACCGTCTCCATGAACGGTGCATTTCATTTCTTATCCCCAAATGTAATGTACTATTAAAAGTACATGTATATAATAGATATATATAATTTATTATAAATCTAAATGATGAATATAATTCTGGAATTAAAATATACAAACCTCTCATTTAGTTTTAATTCCATTAATATGACAAAGAAATGAAAGTAGCGTTCATGCGTACGTACGACTTACCTCCTCCATGAACGGTGCATTTCATTTCTTACCACTAACTGATTATGTAATATTATAAATAAATGTATATGCTGGATATATATGATATAAATTCTATCCAAATCAGTAATTTCATTCTGGATATAACGAACCTTTGACCCCACGAACAACATGTAGTTGTAAGAAGTCCATTTTCGACTTAAGAACCAAATATCGACAAAACAAACATTATTAACTTAAATGATTACATAATGTTTATAACATGACAGTAAGTGATATAAAAGGAATAATGAACTAGAAAAAGGTTCTTAATAAAGTGGAAATTAACTCAAGTTTATTATTCAGGACGTTAAAGAATGATCGAGTCAAGTCGGACCCGAGGTAAGGGATCTTACTCCTCTCTTTTTTTAAGTACACTTTTTTATGTCATTCCTTCTAAAGCTCATCTTTCTTGTTATTGGGATGTTCTTTTATATTCTTCTTTCTGTAAACTTTATGTTGATGTGATGAGATACCCTATTTCCTCTCATCAATCCATTTTGTAAGTTTTAAGTGGCGTCGTTAGGCTACCGAGTTTTCGTAATAGATTTTTTCATCCCACTTTTATTCCCGTGAGATTTATGCTACATTTGCCAAAATTTCCTTTGAGTGGTTTATGTACTTCCCAATGTTACACTCCCTTGGTAATATAATTTAAATTTATGGGTATTTACATATTCATTGTATGACACTTATTCAACGGGGTGTACTTTTCGAAAGTTACCCAAGTCGGTAAGGGAACCTTTCACCCTCCTCTTTTTAAAAGACTTCATTTGTTATGTCTTTTAATTCACATACTATTATGTTGGGATATGTTCTTCTATATCTTGATTAATGTAAATTTTATTTCCAAGTGATGATATCCCCTTTTTATCTCTCATTAACTCATTTTCTGAATTTTTGAAGTGACGCAGTTAGGCTGTCAAATTTTTGCAAGGGAACTTCTTAGCCCAAATTTGATTATTTGGGATAAACTTGTACTCCTTGAATATGTTGTTCTATGAATATGTGTGAATAACCTCTGATTGTTTTACACTTAATATCCACTTATATTTGGTTTATTCATTTGTCGCACATAATTATGTAATTGATTTTTCCTTAAACCAAGGATACCGTCTTTGTAAGGGACTTCGTCTCAATCTCCTTTCATTGAGGCATATTTAGTTTTATGCACAACTTTCTTTTATACGGTGTATAAACCCCTTTGACTTTTACTTTTATACAAAAGGAATCTTTTTCTACGAAGCATTTTACTAAACGACAAAAATGAATGTTTTTTTAACGTAAGTGGTGACAACGACCTTTTCCACCGCCGTGAGTATTATTTGGTCTTTGGCTTCCTCAACAAGCCGTAATGTTTTTAAAATAAAAATAAATACCATATACACTTTTATGTATTTTGGTATTGAAAATGGTTTTGATAAAGGATTCTATTATGATATATTGTGATTGAAATGTGGAAATGTTATCATTCCTCTATGTTTGTTTTATGTGATATGATTTTATAATGGTACTTGGACATTATGACGGGTGGTGCCGTGAATACCAGGACGGCTGGTTACGTTATAACCTCCAATGAATTGGGTATGGAAGTCGGTTGTATGGCTATTCCATTAAGTATGTATGGAAATTGACCGTATGGATATTCCATTAAGTGATATGTGTGGGAGTCGACCATATGGTTATTCCACTTAAGTATGTTTATGTCCCAAGTTACCTTTATATATGTTATGTGTTCTCTATATGGGTTTTATGGTAATCCTTTGGTTACAAAAAGGTAAGTAATGATATTTTATTCAGTGAAGCGTTTTTACTACCTCATAAAGGTGAAAAGTATTACTTTGATAAAGTATACATGGTTAACTTTTTTTTTTGATAAACTAACAGTTTTTATTCTTTTTGTTTCCCTTACTGAGTTTTTATGCTCATCCCACGTTTTTGAAATGTTTTTCACAGGACTTAGCGTGGAATAGGGTCAAGGATGGGATCAAGGGAAAGTCATGCTACCTAAAACATGAAACTATACATGTTTCTTTTTAAGAGTTTTTAATTTATGGAAATTTAGTAGAAGAGACTACTTTGTAATCTTTTGAGATGTAATAGTTATGTCCTAATTCTCTAAAACTCTAAAAATGAAAAGATCCTCATTGTGAATTACTCATTTAATTCAATATTAAGTAAGGTTTAAGGCTGGGGCCTTATAGTTGGTATCAAAGGTCGGTTTAGATAACTTTAGAGGTTAGGGAATTCTCTAAGCATAAGTGACATTACCATAATGGTTAGGATTTCAGAAAGATTCCAAGTTTTAGATAAAGTGAATGAGTAAGTATATCTTAGTGTTTATCTTCCCCATTAGTACATGATGGTTATGTTGATATAATCACACTGACCTTTTTGGTTTTAGTAAATGGATGGATCTAGCAGGCACTAAAGTGACAATGGGTTTGAAGGAAACTGTGGTGGTTCCTGATTAAGATACTAGATAAAATGGAGAATTCAATAAGGAAACTTGTGGTTGTTCTAAACCAAATATCAAGGAGTCATGATCAACCACTTGAACCATGGTATGTTCTGTAATGCATCATGTATGATATGACCAATCGATGTGGAAGTTCAGGTAATAATTATAATGGTAACCATTAGAGTTTTTATGATCCTTACTTTTGAGGTAATTATGGGTTATTATATGATATGCTGGAAAATGAAAGGCACGAGATAAACTTGAGGTTAAAATATGTTATGATTATTTTTGAAGATTTTATCTTGTTTTGGGAATTTTTTTAAGAATTATATAGTTTTGGATAAAGGACAACACACATACCGTGTGACAACCCGTCGCGTCGGACAAAGCTGCGGGAATCGAACCCACAACCAAAGTGCGACTGATATTTATCGCCTACCACTGTACTACGTGAAGTCCCTGGTTAGTTTGACTGATTCTTTTTATTTATATGATTTTATGAATTAAAAGTAAGTTAATTTTGGGTTATTTATGAAAATGATTAACCATTCATGGAGGATATGTGATTAGGTTAATTTCTTTTCAATACGAGACTTTAGGAGCTACTGATGTTGTTTGGAGATAAATGTTACGATTTAACTTGGAAGACTGTGGGACTAAATCCTTCAAATATTTGGGTTTCAATCTTATATTGTTTACTTTGAAGAATTTTATGGACAAATTGTTTATCGGATGGTCCTCGTTGAACTTTGGGTTTTGTTGGACAAATTTTGGAGGTTAGGCATAGATTTTCTTTTTAAAGGGTTATCCTTTTCTGTATTATCTGATCGTGTACTAACCTTTTGGGTTTTGGTTTTGGTTAAAGTATAAACACATGGGAAGTATATAGTTCTTTTTTTAGGATTAGGTGATTCTCTAGAAGTTGATTATAGTACTCTTAATGCGAACAAGTATCCCTAAATACTCGTCTTTTGGAAAAAATATGAGTTTGATTAAGGAATCTAGTAAAAGTTGGAAGTCAACATGACAATTAAGTATGTTTCCTTATGTTTTATTTAAGCTCAAAAATAAATTCCTCAATAAAAATTAACTTAAAGAAAAAATGATGTCTATTAACTTTTCCTACTGGGGAACCCAACAACGTTTAACCCATCACAAGTTTGTGATTTTCTTATTGTTAACTTTATCATAAACATGTTTTCTATCACTCTCCATCAGAACATGACCCTATGTTTTCTCCTCCATGTCCATATTTTTCTACATGGAATCCTAGTATGGGTTAACTTGGGTGACCTTTGTACTTATCTTTCTTTATTTTAAAGTGATTGTTTTACCGACTCTTGTTCCGATGTGGGACATTCAAGGATGTTTCCAAGCTCAATTTTAAAATTGCGAGGACGCAATTCCTAAAAGGGGGGAAGGATGTAACACCCCAGGTAAATAAAGAATATTAAATTTTCATATTTATCCATTTTTGTGAATAAAATATTAATATGAATTTAAAGGGGACGCTATGCTCGATGGCGTACCCAACACGCAACAACGAGTATCTTGGGAATCTTACGTTGAAATCTAATAATAAAATAATATTATTTTAAATGGCAGTTAACATGTAGCCGTTGTATTGGTGGGAATGGATAGAAATAACTAAAATATGATTATATATGTTTTTAAATGTTTTTACATTTATCCAATAAATGATAAAGGCTTAAAATACGGAAAAAATTCAATTTTAGGCGTATATGCCCTAGTTTTCACTAAAGGTTCACTTATCGCCTTTTGATGGCCAAGCGTCATTAAATATAGTTTTGTTCACTCTTATACATTATATTGGACCAAATAAAACTCTTATTAAGAATTGGGACATCAAAATTTACTTTGTGTAAATTTTTGGTATCTTTCTGATAAAGTTCATTTTTTTAATGAATAGTGTAAAATGTTGTATTTTAATTCAAACCCTCTTTTTAATCTGATTTTTTATATGATTAGATTATCATTTGAATTGGTTTTAAAGTGAAATTAGGAAATATTTTTACCATTAAATCCAATAGTTTTCATTGGAATTAATCTCACTTTGAAATCGGACTTAAACTAGTGTCAATCTTTTGATACTTATTATTTCATAAAAACACGCTATTTGCTCGGACAACGGGAATTAATTATTAAATTAATTAATTAAACTTATATTTTGTGAATTTTTTAAAATGGAATTCATTGTTGAATTCGGAATATCAAATATAGCTTAGGGTGAATTTTTGGTATTTTTCTGAAAAACTTCAATTTTTGATGAATAGTGAAACCACTAAGTGGTACTTATAAAAACTGATTTTTCGTTTAAATGAAATTTTACCACTTCTGTGTTTTGAATTTAAAAAATCTGACATACATGGTTTTTATTAATAAGTAAAATTTGGTTCAATGAGATAAAAATAATTTTTTGGTGAATAGTAACTTATTAAGTTTTTAATCGCGATTAGAAGTAATTAGTGCAATTTAAGGCAAAAATGATATTATAATAAAATGAAAATACCTTGACACATGTCCTACCCTTATTGGATGTGTCATGGCCGACCAAGAAAATCCATGGGTCAACATGGGGACCCCATGGAGCCACTTTGGTAGGAAAATTACATAAATACCTTTTTATTTAATGTTAAAGTAAAAATGACACACACATGAGGTGTTTTACTAAAACAATTTTTACATGGGGTTATACAAGTCAGATTTTTTATTATAAATAGTCATTGGTAATCTAAAACGATTTACTACATCATAGTAAATTTCTTATAATTTTTAGACATTAAATAAATTAAATTATTTATGACATCATGATGATGCAGCGATGACCTCATTATTTGACGATTTAAATAAAATAGAAAGATAATGTAATATCTAAGACCTACACATGTCCAAAGCCTATTGGATGAGTGGATTTAGAACCCTTATCACCTTATCCTCGAATTACATCAATGTGGGGCCTCCAAAATCCGAATACCATTTTCAAATAAAGTAACATTTGTTTACTTTCCAGGAGTGCCCCTCCTCTCCTCTTATAAAAGGCCCCCACCTCTACCTCCTTACCCACACTCTCAAAGCCTTTGGATCGGCCAACCCCTGCCCATTATGTCTCTCCACTTCCCTCTATTACTCCTTGAAGCCTCACTTTGGGCAGAAGTCTTCCCAAGGAAGCCTTTGAGCTCAAATCAAAGGGAGTTACCCGATTTTAAGGTAATGTCTTCTTTTGAGTCCTTTTTTTTATTTTGCTTCTCCAACCCCATAACTCTTTTTATTCTTTTCTTTTGTGACAAATCCAGTATCCTAAATATACTTGGATGTTGTTATAAGAAGGATTCGAGCTTCACTTACACACACCTACATCTAATGGTTAAAGAACATACTGTTTCCATGGATGGTGAATTTCTGCCTCACGAAACGATGATTGTTCAACACTCATATAACACCTTAAAAGGTGGCCATTAAGGTGCCACTATATTTATATATGATATATAATATTCGTATTTTTTACTTAAGATTATGTATTTTTCATTTGTGTCTTACCTTTATGGCTTCCATTATGGGTATACAAGATATCTTCATTTTAGGAAGTGCGGACTGCAGCCCCCTCAAAGTGATGTGATTCGTTAATGCCATACGTGGGACGTATAAAGGATGGATTTAATGTTATTATATATGATGTTATACTGGAATTATAATATACCTATATATCATTATTATTTATTTCCATTAAAGTATGAGATAGAAATGAAAGTAGCGTTCATGCGTACGTACGACTTACCGTCTCCATGAACGGTGCATTTCATTTCTTATCCCCAAATGTAATGTACTATTAAAAGTACATGTATATAATGTATATATATAATGAATGATAAATCTAAATGATGAATATAATTCTGGAATTAAAATATACATACCTCTCATTTAGTTTTAATTCCATTAATATGATAAAGAAATGAAAGTAGCGTTCATGCGTACGTACGGCTTACCGTCTCCATGAACGGAGCATTTCATTTCTTACCACTAAATGATTATGTAATATTATAAATACATGTATATTCGGGATATATATGATATACATGCTATCCAAATCAGGAATGTCATTCTGGATATAAGAAACCTTTGACCACACGAACAACATGTAGTTGTAAGAAGTCCATTTTCGACTTAAGAACCAAATATCGACAAAACAAACATTATTAACTTAAATGATTACATAATGTTTATAACATGACAGTAAGTGATCTAAAAGGAATAATGAACTAGAAAAAGGTTCTTAATAAAGTCGAAATTAACTCAAGTTTATTATTCAGGACGTTAAAGAATGATCGAGTCAAGTCGGACCCGAGGTAAGGGATCTTACTCCTCTCTTTTTTTAAGTACACTCTTTTATGTCATTCCTTATAAATCTCATATTTATTGTTATTGGGATGTTCTTTTATATTCTTCTTTCTTTAAACATTATGTTGATGTGATGAGAGACCCTATTTCCTCTCATCAATCCATTTTGGAAGTTTTAAGTGGCGTCGTTAGGCTGCCGAGTTTTCGTACGAGATTTTTTCATCCCACTTTTATTCCTGTGAGATTTATGCTACATTTGACTCAATTTCCTTTGAGGGGTTTATTTACTGCCCACCATTACACTCCTTTTGTAATATAATTCCATTTATGGGTATTTACATATTCATTGTATGACACTTCTTCAATCGGGTGTACTTTTCGAAAGTTACCCAAGTCGGTAAGGGAACCTTTCACCCTCCTCTTTTTAAAAGACATCGTTTGTTATGCCTTTTAAATCACATACTATTATGTTGGGATATGTTCTTATATATCATTATTAATGTAAATTTTATGTTCAAGTGATGAGATACCCTTTTTATCTCTCATCAACTCATTTTCTGAATTTTTGAAGTGACGCCATTAGGCTGTCAAATTTTTGCAAGGGAACATCCTAGCCCAAATTTGATTCTTTGGGATGAACTTGTACTCCTTGAATATGTTGTTCTATGAATATGTGTGAATAACATCTGATTGTTTTACACTTAATATCCTCTTATATTTGGTGTATTCGTTTGTCACACATAATTATGTAATTGATTTATCCTTAAACCAAGGATATCGTCTTTGTAAGGGACTATATCTCAATCTCCTTTAATTGAGGCATATTTCGTTTTATACACAACTTTCTTTTATATGGTGTATAAACCCCATTGACCTTTACTTTTATAAAAAGGAATATTTTTCTACGAAGCTTTTTACTAAATGACAAAAAGGAATGTTTTTTTAACGTACGCGGTGACAACGACCTTTTCCGCCGCCGTGAGTATTATTTGGTCTTTGGCTTCCTCAACAAGCCGTAATGTTTTTAAAATAAAAATAAATACCATATACTCTTTTATGTATTTTGGTATTGAAAATTGTTTTGATAAAGGATTCTATTATGATATATTGTGATTGAAATGTGGAAATGTTATCATTCCTCTATGTTGGTTTTATGTGTTATGATTTTATAATGGTACATGGACATTATGACGGGTGGTGCCATGAATACCAGGACGGGTGGTTACGTTATAACCTCCAATGCATTGGGTATGGAAGTCGGCCGTATGGATATTCCATTAATTATGTATGGAAATTGTCCGTATGGCTATTCCATTAAGTGATATGTGTGGGAGTCGACCGTAATGTTATTCCACTTAAGTATGTTTATGTCCCAAGTTACCTTCATATATGTTATGTGTTCTCTATATGGGTTTTATGGTAATCCTTTGGTTACAAAAAGTTAAGTAATGATATTTTATTCAGTGAAGAGTTTTTACTACTTCATAAAGGTGAAAAGTATTACTTTGATAAAGTATACATGGTTAAATTTTTGATTTGATAAGAAAACAGTTTTTATTCTTTGTGTATCCCTTACTGAGTTTTTATGCTCATCCCAAGTTTTTGAAATGGTTTTCATAGGACTTAGCGTGGAATAGGGTCAATGATGGGATCAAGGGAAAGTCATGCTACCTAAAACATGAAACTAGACATGTTTCTTTTTAAGAGTTTTTAATTTATGGAAATTTAGTAGAAGAGACTACTTTGTAATCTTTTGAGATGTAATAGTTATGTCCTAATTCTCTAAAACTCTAAACCTGAAAAGATCCTCAATGTGAATTACTCATTTAATTCAATATTAAGTAAGGTATAAGGATGGGGCCTTATAGTTTGTATCAAAGTTCGGTTTAGATAACTTTAGAGGTTAGGGAATTCTCTAAGCATAAGTGACAGTACCATAGTGGTTAGGATTTCAGAACGAGTCCTAGTTTTAGATAAAGTGAATGAGTAAGTATATCTTAGTGTTTATCTTCCCCATTATTACATGATAGTTATGTTGATATACTCACACTGACCTTTTTGGTTTTAGTAAATGGCTGGATCTAGAAGGCACCAAAGTGACAATGGGTTTGAAGGAAACTGTGGTGGTTCTCTGATTAAGATACTAGATAAAATGGAGAATTCAATGAGGAAACTCATGGTTGTTCTAAACCAAATATCAAGGAGTCATGATCTACCACTTGAACCTTGGTATGTTCTGTAATGCATCATGTACGAGATGACCAATCGATGTGGATGTTCAGGTAATAATTATAAAGGTAACCATTAGAGTTTATACGATCCTTACTTTTGGGGTAATTATGGGTTATTATATGATATGCTAGAAAATGAAAGGCACGAGATAAACTTGAGGTTAAAATATGTTATGATTATTTTTGAAGATTTTATATCGTTTTGGGAATTTTTTTAAGAATTCTATAGTTTTGTAAAAAGGACAACACACATACCGTGTGACAACCCGTCGTGTCGGACAAAGCTGCGGGAATCGAACCCACAACCAAAGTGCGACTGGTATTTATCGCCTACCACTGGACTACGTGAAGTCCCTGGTTAGTTTGACTGATTCTTTTTAGTTATATGATTTTATGAATTAAGAGTAAGTTAATTTTGGGTTATTTATGAAAATGATTAACCTATCATGGAGGATATGTGATTAGGTTAATTACTTTTCAATACGAGACTTTAGGAGCAACTGATGTTGTTTGGAGATAAATGTTACAATTTAACTTGGAAGACTATGGGACTAAATCCTTCAAATATTTGGGTTTCAATCTTATATTGGTTTACTTTGAAGAATTTTATGGACAAATTGTTTATCGGATGGTCCTCGTTGAACTTTGGGTTTTGTTGGACAAATTTTGGAGATTTAGCATAGATTTTCTTTTTCAAGGGTTATCCTCTTCTGGATTATTTGATCTTGTACTAACCTTTTGGGTTTTGGGTTTGGTTAAAGTATAAAGACATGGAAAGTATATAGTTCATTTTTTTTGGATTAGGTGATTCTCTAGAAGTTGATTATAGTACTCTTAATGCGAACAAGTCTCCCTAATCTCATCTTTTGGAAAAAAAAATGAGTTTGATTAAGGAATCTAGTAAAAGTTGGAAGTCAACATGACAAGTAAGTATGTTTCCTTATGTTTTATTTAAGCTCAAAACTAAATTCCTCAATAAAAAGTAACATAAAGCAAAAATTTTGTCTATTAACTTTTCCTACTGGGGAACCCAACACCGTTTAACCCATCATAAGTTTGTGATTTTCTTATTGTTAACTTTCTCATAAACATGTTTTCTATCACTCTCCATCAGAACATGACCCTATGTTTTCTCCTCCATGTCCATATTTTTCTACATGGAATCCTAGTATGGGTTAACTCGGGTGACCTTTGTACTTATCTTTCTTTATTTTAATGTGATTGTTTTACCGACTCTTGTTCCGATGTGGGACATTCAAGGATGTTTCCAAGCTCAATTTTAAAATTGCGAGGACGCAATTCCCAAAAGGGGGGAAGGATGTAACACCCCAGGTAAATAAAGAATATTACATTTTCATATTTATCCATATTTGTGAATAAAATATTAATATTACTTTAAAGGGGACGCTATGCTCGATGGCGTACCCAACACGCAACAACGAGTTTCTTGAGAATCTTACGTTGCACTCTAATAATAAAATAATATTATTTTAAATGGCAGTTAACATGTATCCATTGCATTGGCGAGAATGGATATAAATAACTAAAATATTATTATATATGTTTTTAAATGATTTTTCACTTATCCAATAAAAGATAAATGCATAATATACGGAAAGAATTCAATTTTAGGCGTATATGCCCTAGTTTTCACTAAAGGTTGGCTTATCGCCTTTTGATGGCCAACCGTCATTAAATATAGTTTTGTTCACTCTTATACATTATATTGGACCAAATAAAACTCTTCTTAAGAATTGGGACATCAAAATTTACTTTGTGTAAATTTTTGGTATCTTTCTGATAAAGTTCATTTTTTTAATGAATAGTGTAAAATGTTGTATTTTAATTCAAAACCTCTTTTTAATCTAATTTATTTATATGATTAGATTATCATCTGAATTGGTTTTAAAGTGAAATTAGCAAATATTTTTACCATTAAATCTAATAGTGGTCATTGGAATTAATTTCACTTTGAAATCGGACTTAAACTAGTGGCAATCTTTTGATACTTATTGTTTAATAAAAACACGCTATTTGCTCTGACAGCGGGAATTAATTATTAAATTAATTAATGAAACTTATATGTTGTGAATTTTGTAAAATGGAATTAATTTTTGAATTCGGAATATCAAATATAGCTTAGGGTGAATTTTTGGTATTTTTCTTAAAAACTTCAATTTTTGATGAATAGTGAAACCACTAAGTGGTACTTATAAAAACTGATTTTTCGTTTAAATGAAATTTTACCACTTCTGTGTTTTGAATTTCAAAAATCCGACATACATGGTTGTTATTAAGAAGTAAAATTAGGTTCAATGAGATAAAAATAATTTTTTGGTGAATAGTAACTTATTAAGTTTTTAATCGCGATTAGAGGTAATTAGTGCAATTTAAGGAAAAAATGATATTATAATAAAATGAAATTACCTTGACACATGTCCTACCATTATTGGATGTGTCATGGACCACCAATAAAAGCCATTGGTCAACTTGGGGACCGCATGGAGCCACTTTGGTTGGAAAATTACATAAATACCATTTTATTTAATGTTAAAGTAAAAAATGACACACACATGAGGTGTTTTAGTAAAACAATTTTTACATAGGGTTATACAAGTCATATTCTTGATTATAAATAGTAATTGGAAAGATAAAAATATTTCCTACATCATAGTAATTTGTTTATAATTTTTAGAAATTAAATAAATTAAATTATTTATGACATCATGATGATGCAGCGATGACCTCATTATTTGACGATTTAAATAAAATAGAAAGATAATGTAATATCTAAGACCTACACATGTCCAAAGCCTATTGGATGAGTGGATTTCGAACCCTTATCATCTTAACCTTGAATTACATCAATGTGGGACCTCCTAAATCCGAATACCATTTTCAAATAAGGTAACATTTGTTTACTTTCCAAGAGTGCCCCTCCTCTCCTCTTATAAAAGGCCCCCAACTCTACCTCCTTACCCACACTCTAAAAGCATTTTGCTAGGCCAAACCATGCACATTTTGTATCTCCACTTCCCTCTCTTTCTCTTTGAAGCCTCACTTTGGGCAGAAGTCTTCCGAAGGAAGCCTTTGAGCTCAAACCAAAGGGAGTTACCCGATTTTAAGGTAATGTCTTCTTTTGAGTCCTTTTGTTTTATTTTTCTTCTCCAACCCCCTAAACTCTTTATATTCTTTTATTTTGTAACAACTACAGTCTCCTCAATATACTAGGAAGTTTTTATAAGAAGTATTAGAGCTTCACTTACACACACCTACATCTAATGGTTAATGAACATACTGTTTCCGTGGATGGAAAATTTCTGCCTCACGAAACGATGATTGTTCAACACTCATATAACACCTTCAAAGGTGGCCATTAATGTGCCACTATATTTATATATGATATATAATATGTTTATGTTTTACTTAAGCTTCTTTATTTTTCATTTGTGGCTTACCTTTATGGCTTCCATTATGGGTATACACGATATCTTCATTTTTGGAAGTGCGGACTACCGCCCCCTCAAAGTGATGTGATTCGTTAATTCCATACGTGGGACGTATAAAGGATGGATTTAATGTTATTATATATGATTTTATACTGGAATTATAATATACCTATATATAATTATTATTTATTTCCATTAAAGTATGATATAGAAAGGAAAGTAGCATTCCTGCGTACGTACGGCTTACCGTCTCCATGAACGGTGCATTTCATTTCTTATCCCCAAATGTAATGTACTATTAAAATTACATGTATATAATGGATATATATAATGAATGATAAATCTAAATGATGAATATAAATCTGGAATTAAAATATACATACCTCTCATTTAGTTTTAATTCCATTAATATGACAATGAAATGAAAGTAGCGTTCATGCGTACGTACGGCTTACCGTCTCCATGAACGGTGCATTTCATTTCTTACCACTAAATGATTATTTAATATTATAAACCCATGTATATTCTGGATATATATTATATACATGCTATACAAATCAGGAATGTCATTCTGGATATAAGGAACCATTGACCACACGAACAACATGTAGTTGTAAGAAGTCCATTTTTGACTAAAGAACCAAATATCGACAAAACAATCATTATTAACTTAAATGATTACATAATGTTTATAACATGACAGTAAGTGATCTAAAAGGAATAATGAACTAGAAAAAGTTTCTTAATAAAGTGAAAATTAACTAAAGTTTATTATTCAGGACGTTAAAGAATGATCGAGTCAAGTCGGACCCGAGGTAAGGGATCTTACTCCTCTCTTTTTTTTAAGTACACTCTTTTATGTCATTCCTTCTAAAGCTCACCTTTCTTGTTATTGGGATGTTCTATTATATTATTCTTTCTGTAAAATTTATTTTTATGTGATGAGAGACCCTATTTCTTCTCATCAATCAATTTTGGAATATTTAAGTGGCGCTGTTAGGCTGCCGAGTTTTCGTAAGAGATTTTTTCATCCCACTTTTATTCCCGTGAGATTTATGCTACATTTGCCACAATTTCCTTTGAGTGGTTTATGTACTTCCCACTATTACACACCTTTTGTAATATAATTCCATTTATGGGTATTTAAATATTCATTGTATGACACTTCTTCAATGGGTTGTACTTTTCGAAAGTTACCCAAGTTGGTAAGGGAACCTTTCACCCTCCTCTTTTTAAAAGACTTCGTTTGTTATGTCTTTTAATTCACATACTATTATGTTGGGATATGTTCTTCTATATCCTGATTAATGTAAATTTTATGTCCAAGTGATGAGATCCCCTTTTTATCTCTCATCAACTCATTTTCTGAATTTTTGAAGTGACGCCGTTAGGCTGTCAAATTTTTGCAAGGGAACTTCTTAGCCCAAATTTGATTCTTTGGGATAAACTTGTACTCCTTGAATATGTTGTTCTATGAATATGTGTGAATAACCTCTAATTGTGTTACACTTAATATCCACTTATATTTGGTGTATTCGTTTTTCACACATAATTATGTAATTGATTTATCCTTAAACCAAGGATACCGTCTTTGTAAGGGACTTCGTCACAATCTCCTTTCATTGAGGCATATTTCGTTTTATACACAACTTTATTTTATACGGTGTTTAAACCCCTTTGAATTTTACTTTTATACAAAAGGAATCTTTTTCTACGAAGTGTTTTACTAAATGACAAAAAGGAATGTTTTTTTTAACGTACGCGGTGACAACGACCTTTTCCGCTGCCGTGATTATTATTTGGTCTTTGGCTTCCTCAACAAGCTGTAATGTTTTTAAAATACTCTTTTATGTATTTTGGTATTGAAAATGGTTTTGATAAAGTATTCTATTATGATATATTGTGATTGAAATGTGGAAATGTTATCATTCCTCTATGTTGGTTTTATGTGTTATGATTTTATAATGGTACTTAGACATTATGACGGGTGGTGCCGTGAATACTAGGACGGGTGGTTACGTTATAACCTCCAATGCATTGGGTATGGAAGTCGGTCGTATGGATATTCCCTTAAGTATGTATGGAAATTGGTCGTATGGCTATTCCATTAAGTGATATGTGTGGGAGTCGACCGTATGGTTATTCCACTTAAGTATGTTTATGTCCCAAGTTACCTTTATATATGTTATGTGTTCTCTATATGGGTTTTATGGTAATCCTTTGGTTACAAAAAGGTAAGTAATGATATTTTATTCAGTGAAGAGTTTTTACTACTTCATAAAGGTGAAAAGTATTACTTTGATAAAGTATACATGGTTAACTTTTTGTTTTGATAAGCTAACAGTTTTTATTCTTTGTGTATCCCTTACTGAGTTTTTATGCTCATCCCAAGTATTTGAAATGTTTTTCACAGGACATAGTGTGGAATAGGGTCAAGGATGGGATCAAGGGAAAGTCATGCTACCTAAAACATGAAACTAGACATGTTTCTTTTTAAGAGTTTTTAATTTATGGAAATTTAGTAGAAGAGACTACTTTGTAATCTTTTGAGATGTAATAGTTATGTCCTAATTCTCTAAAACTCTAAACCTGAAAAGATCCTCAATGTGAATTACTCATTTAATTCAATATTAAGTAAGGTTTAAGTTTGGGGCCTTATATAAAGAAATATATTTTCTTATATTATATATATTTATTGGTATTAATTTTATTTTTATCATTTCACATCACTTTTGTTCATAATTCAACAAAACAATGCTTTTATGTTGAGTGAAAATTATCTTATTATTTGGTCAGATATACTTCTCCTAGATTCCCATGTTTTTATTTTATTTTATGGATGTCCTTATCAACACAAATATGATTTATTAAGTTCATTTTCTATTTAATTTTACTTTCTTTTAAAAAAATATAAAGGACTACCTTTAAATATTTTGTAAATGGTTTCTTTATCTCAAAGTTTTCAATGGTTTTCTTTATAAAGATTCCTTTCCAATACTTATTGGTTTTACTTAATAAATTTTATTCACTTTCTCATTATTTTTCTAAAATAATTATCATTATAAATTATTTCTTTTTTAAAATAAAAGTTATTATAATTAATAAGTCACTTTATTGTATATTTTAATGTAAATTTCTAATATTCTTTTATTTTTCTCATCTATGAAAATATTCATTAACGTTTCTTATGCTTACCTAAGGATATGGCCTAATGATACCATAAAACTTCATTATATGGATTGATTATTTTCATGGAATATGGATATATTTTTAAATTCCCTTTATTTATATTTATTTAATTGTCCTTTTATGGAAGTATTAATGTTTTCATGTCCTTGTAGAACCCATATGTATAGTTTTCCATTACATGATGGGTAGGCACATGATTATATAGTTCTACATTTGAATTATTTATAGATTTATATCTCTTGAGTTGAAATTTAGATTAATGAGGTGTAAAAATAATACATTATGTATATGTGGAAGGTAGGATCAAAATCATATGGCCCTCCAATGCGTTATGTAAAGCCTTATATCTCAAGAGATAATAGGTAAAGGACTAGGGATTGAACCCAATTCAGTTTGAGTTATGTATAATATGCGATGTTGGAAACTATATTGAGACATAACATTAATAATAATTTTCTATTCCTATTTTCCGATATTTTTATATTACAAAATGTTAATGGGTTATATTTTCATTACTCATGATTATTCACTCGGGTTTCTACACTCATAAGGATCATTTATTTTTTTTACAAAATCCATATGTTATAAATCTTTTTTATGATTTATGTTTTGTTAGTTATGATTATATTTTAATATATTCTTTAACATTAAAAATATTCTCATAAGAAAATTATTATATTAGGCTTACGTATGATTTTCCATTGATATCTCTTATGTTCACCCAATAAATTGCATTTAAACTTAGCACTTTCTTATATTTCCATTCCCAAGGAAATGAATAAGAGTATAACATATAATATTTTTCTAAGTATATCATGTGTGGATAAATTTATTGGAAATGTTGAAGAATCATTAAAAAATAAGAAGATATATTGCTAATCACCAATAAAACTAAAGCTAAATTTTGTATTGGGTTATTTATTGGGCTATATAATAAATGTCAATGTCATATTATGTAATATGTATGTATCTTGTGATTGTATCAACTCAAAAAATAGAAGAAAATGATTGGTTCACTAAGAACAACTACATTACTCAACTAGAAGATGATTTGGAAGTTCTCATATTCCCAAAAGTATATGTTTTATATATTTTATTGGAGTGTTTTCAGTATATGGGGGAAATATGCTCAATGGGATGAGTATATTAAAAGGAAAAATGAATTTAGAATGTCTCTTTAAACCTAATAATGATAGTTTTTCTGAAACTGAAATTATAATTTGTGCTAGATATGACTATATGATAACAAGTGGTTAGAGAGAAATTAAAATTTTCTAAATCATAATATTTAATGAGGAAGTGGTATCAATAATAATATGAAAAACAAAATATTTATTATTGATATAAAAACTTATAAATGAAATTAATCATATATGTGAATAGCTTGATATAGAAGAAGAAACATTCAAATGAGATGATAATGAATTATTTTTTATGACATAACATGTGTTATCCTCTGTTATTTTTAGGATATAAAATTATTTGGATGGTGATTTACTCCAATGAAGTGTATTAAATATAATATCAGTCTGAAGAGTTAAAATAATTTAGGTTAAGTTGGTATTAAAAATTAAATTCCTACTAATCATATGTAGAATAAGAGGAAAACCCCATGAAGGAAGATCATAGATTATAAGTTGTATCATGTGTTTGTTCCTATAAGTGATAACAATTTTTTCAACATGTGGTATGGCTCTATCACTTTTTTCATTATGGTTATTTTAAAAAAAATATGATTTATATGTGTTTTTTTATATTTTTGATATTTATTAATGTTAATTTCTCATTTTGTTGATATATCTTTACTTAGTGGAATGTCTACTCACATATGATATTTAAGAATACATTATTTATTTTCTGATCACATGAAGGGTGATACAAACAAAGATAATAGCAGCAGTAGATCAATATCTATATATTCTTTGAACACCATTATAATATTACTCTTACTAAATAAATACTATCATGATACTAACTTATTCTAAAAAGGTATTTAACCATCAAATTTATTTATATGGATATCCTCTATTAATTATGACTAAATCATAAGTGTTTCATGATTATTATCTTTTACAAACATCTACCAATTTGTTATCTAAATAAAATCAAGTAAGGGTATGATGTTAAACTCATTGAAATTGTCGACCTCAACTAGTTATAGTATAAAATAAATTTAACAAACTGATTCTGTGTGAATAATAATTTCTATTATAGATTTAAGCCTCAAAACAGACTCTAAAAATGATCTTCTTCTATTTCTCACCACCGATGTCCTCGGTAGCTATTTTCAATACTCAATGAATATTCAAAATCATGATCACTTTTTTCTTTATAAGTGAATTATTTTATATTCAAATTATATTTCCATGAATATGTCATGACTCGGCCCATTGGGTCCCACCTAGAAAGAGAAAGGAAAAAATGAAACCACCCCAATATCACCTCCATAGGCCAGGGGCTAGATACATGTTCCCAATGACATAAATAAAATATGAAGGATTTTCCAAAAGTACTTGTACCCACGAAAACTAAAACCTATATGAAAAAGTGTAGATGAGTAATGATAAAATATAGAGACATACTGAGTAAAATTTATTCATGTAATAATCATTATTGAGTACCAAAGAGTATAAAAACATAATATGAAAATTAAAGTGGAAAAATAAACACCCAATAAGAAATAATTTTCCATATTTGAAGAAACTAGAAATAAAATATACATGATGGGTTTATTCTACTTATCTTTAAACCCCAACCACCATACATGGTCAAATGCAACCAAGTACCCATTTTCTCAACTAAAATCACCTTTGGCATGTCTGTCATCTGCATAAGACATGAAAAGTGTGGGAAATTCTCATGTAGGGTTGAGAATATACATACTCATTAGGACCTCCCAAAAACTAAAGAGGGAGTGACAGTGGCATGATAAGAAGTAGTAATTTCATCACAATAAAGGTATGTCCATAAGTATATGAGATAAAAACCACAATGGAAACCCAAATATTATAAACAAGAAACTCAAATGAGAGAGAATAGGGATCTCTATTTCTGAAACCCTACTAAGAACAATGGGACTTTCAATAGCTCCATGATTCCATCAATTATTCCCAACATCTCTTGTGTTTGTTCGAAGAAGAAACTAGGCGGAGAACCTACACCCATCCATTAGGTCACATCCCTGCTGCAAATTAATCCTTTAACAGTGCTAGTAAAATGGAATTATTTTTTCCATAGAAGCACTAATAATGTAAGTGATGTTAATGGGTTAGCTTTAAGATATCTTGTAAAAAGTGATGATAAATGGCCCATTCTACAATGTTTTTTAGCGCTGATAAACAGGGCCTTTATTAGTGTTTTTTACACTATTAAAGACCCCACTTTATGAGTGCTAAAAAATCAATGATAAAGTCCCTACTGATAAAGGGGATAATTTTTTCACGCCCCCTTATCGATGCTTCCCACCCCTATCAACGCTTCAAACACCAGTTTTTCATTACATTAGATAATCCTATCCTCAATGTACACCCCTCCCTCCAGTGAGTTTCAAACATGAGATCTCTAACGTATAAACCCAAACCTTTTCCACTACCCTATACAATATTTTTTGTTTTATGATATATCTATATATTTATATATATTTCATTACATTGTTTTATCCATATATATATATGTTTGTATATGTATGTATATGTTTATATATATATATATTAAAATACTTATTTATTTATATATATATATTAAAATTATTATTTGTGTTTATTTTGAAAATATTTATATACTAATAAATATATTTTATATGTAATTATGTTTAATTATATATTTATAAAATTATATTTTTATGTGTGAATACTGTGCATGCCTGTAGCAGGCGGAGTACAGTAGCAGGTAGAACAACTGTAGAAGTACTATTCACAGAATGGGCCTTGGGCCAAAAATTTGGGCCTACAGGCCATGTGATGGGATAAATTCCCAGTGGGAATTTGGGCTATATAATGGTCTCCCTCTACCCGGTTAAAAGTGGTCTTTTCTTGGCTTTGAATAATAAATGAGGCTTCTTCCCTAACCTTAAAAAATATTTCAAATCCATAATATCATTATAAATGTATTCCATGTGAATAAATTCAGTCCCCATAGAAAATAGCAAAAATAACCCCTTAAATGAGTCTTAAATCCATCAAATTTTACAATAATATGATATAAAGGATAAATAATTACATTTGGAGGCCTTTTGAGCCATTTTTTACTAAAAGAGTAGACCGGAGGATCCCGCATATCACTAAGGCAAAGAGCTCAGTTCATGATTTGATTTTATATGTGGTATATCCTATATGGACACCCAGAGTAGAAGATATGTCAGTTTCAAAGTCTTTAGAATGTGAAAAGAATGGGATATGATGACTATAGACTCAGGTTTTTTCTTAGATAAAGGCCATCAGGGGTTCCCATGTGTTACCGGGGCGTAGATATCATCACATGATTTGATTTGATATGTGTTATAGGTCAAAAAAACACCCGAATGAGAAGTTATATCCATTTAAATTTTAAGAATTTTGGGTACCCCAACTAAAAATTCATATTTAAAGGACTTGTGGGACTTTTTGGGGGTTTAAAGATAGGACATAGTTTATAGATCTTAGTCCATACCTCTGTGGCAGAGATCTCATCACAAGTTTTGATTTGATATGCAGTGGATCCCTAAGAGACACCTAAATCAAAAGTTATGGTAATTTGAAGTTCAATTTCTATTTCCCAATTTTATGAAACTCTTATATATTTTATCCCTTTTATCATCACATTATTTAAATATCATTTGGTTTTATCTCAATTCATAAGCTTCGATTTGATTGGTTGTAGAGATGAAATAGACTCCTTGATCAAAATTTATGGTCATTTCAGGGTTTTCAGGTTTTATAAACCATTTTGTGGGTTTCATGGGATTCTAGAGTTATTATCAGTTTTTCATATTGTTTTTGGGTTTTGGGTATTTTTAGAGTTATAATCCATTTTGACTAATTATCTTATATATTATGTGTAATTGCGTAATTAGGATATCTAAAAGATATTTAAAAATAAATATATTATATCTATATTGATATAAATATATAAATATATTATTTATAAGGAAATATATTTATTTTCTAAATATATCCTTTTTAGTGCTATTTCACTTGAGCTGATAAAGGCTCCCATTTAGGAGTGTGTTTTTAAAAGCACCAATAAATTCCATTTTTTTTATTTCTTTTTTATTAGCGCTAATAAAGGGGGACTTTATCAATGATTTATGATAAGAACTAATAAAGTTCCCCTTATAAAAGTGCTTCTTTTATTAATATTAAATATCTCTTTAACATCACCGAATAGTGCTATTAAAGACCCCCTATAAAAGTGTTTTTTCAGGTCTAAGAAAATTGGTTTTAAACAGCACTTTTAGCGTGTTCTATTAAAACCCTAGGGGTCGTTAAACATATTTTATTAGTAGTTCATATTAAATCTGATAAAATATCTAAGTAGAGGACCCACAACCTTGTGTGCTAGGTGCCACCATTCAGTAGATAGAGGACCTACACCCTAGTCTATTAGGGGGTGCAATCAGTAGATTGAAGACCCTCACCCTAGTTTGTCACGAGGTGCCACTCAGTAGATAGAAGACTTGATCCACAATACGTTAGAGGAGATACCACTAAGTAGATAAAATACCCATGCACTTTTCCTTAAGGGTTACCACTTGGTAGATATATGACCTTTACCCTATTCTATCATAAGGGTGCCACTCCGTAGATAGAGGACCAATGCCCAACTTTGTTAGGGGGGTACCACTATGTAGATTGGGGAATTATGATCCAGTCTATAGAGGGTACCCCTCATTAAATAAAGGAATCATTCCATATTATTCTAGGGGGACCACTCTATAGATATATGACCCACACCCTATTCCATCAGGGGGTACCACTCAATAGATAAAAGACCCGTGACCTAGTCTGTGATGAGGGTACCACTCAGTAGATAAATGAACCACTCATTAGTATATCAAGGGGTACCACTATATAGATAGAGGTAACATTATCTATTCTATCAGGGGCACTGCTACATAGATAGATGAAACATAACCTAGTGCATTAGTTGGGTTCCACTTAGTGGGTAATGGATATTATCCTGAGTATGATAGGGGATTACACTCAATGCCTGTAGAACCTATATGATTACATGATAAGGGTTCCAGTTAGTATGTATCTATAGAGGACCCGCTCTATAGTGTTTCAAGGTATTTCAATTCAGCAAGTATTAATAGTGGTCCCATTCCCTAGTGCATCAGGGAGGTACCACTCAATGGGTAAAAGATCTATCCCTTGTACGACAGGGGGATTCCACTTTGTTCATGGTGGACCCACACCCTAGTTCAAAAAGGTGTACAACTAAAGAATCTCTATGATGATATTTCCCAATCAATACCATCATAGAGCACCACATAATTAATTTTCATTCTTGGAAAACCTCACATCAAATCTCAAATCCCACTATAAAGGATACTATTTATTTGGATGCGAAAAAATGCTCAGGATTGGTTTATCTTAGGACAAAATATGATTAAAAAAGGATAAGTAAAGGTAGAATATTCTCAAAGAGTTTGGGGCTTGTAAGGGATCCACATGGAATGTGATTCTACTCCACTTGCTAGATGTGTACCTAGCTATGATCGATTATGAGGCAATTCCAATTTACCCATAGGCATGCCCATGTTCTCCAAAAGTACAAGACTTGTGTGGCCAAAATCCTAAAAAAACACATGAAGCTCATTATGATTCTCATGAATAGACACTCAATATTGTCTTTCCACATGACCAAACTAGACACCTGGTTAAAAAAACTTTTCTTCATAACACATATGTACATTTCTTCATGGGTTTGATCCAAGATTCCAAATTAAACATGTGAAATTATTATTGAAACATACACCACAATATCAAAGTTATGAATCCTTATACGATTATTCATTTTAATACTTTATGGGAAATAACTGTCAGATAATATATTCTATATTAATAATAATAATAATTTAATTAATATTATTATTGTTGGGTTTTTCATGGACCCAGTCCATGAGCACAAATTAAATATAAAACATTGCCCTTGAATTTTATAACTAAATGTCATGGCCATGATAATGTATAAGGTTATTCATTTTTATATGGCGGTTAAATATATAACCAAAAGAAGGAATATTATATATTATTTTTCCTAATAATATAATTTTTATATATAATAAATGAATTACAAGGGTGTGCCTCTACCTCATTCATGTACAACGTGAGCCCCCTCCCCATTTTCTCTATACATGTGGTAAAAAACCCATTAATCTATCTAATCTCATTATTATTGTCTATAATTATAATAATAAATGAACATAATTCTCCTCAATCAAAAGAAGGTATCCCTCACCCATTTAAAGCCAAAGTGGACACCAATGTCCACATCGCACTCTGCCCTTTTCCATGGAACCTCTTATTCAATTAGAGAATATTATAATCAAAATAAAAATAATAAAAAATTCTCATTATCAAAAAAATAACGTCCCATTATTTTTATTAAAAATGATAATCATAACGAAATTCTTTGTATGTAAAAACTGCACGTCCCCAAATAGGCCTATCATGCACTAGCTGCTTGACCCTGTCACACTACATGTCATCACTGCACATAAACTATGAAATAGGGGTCACCGATCTATTATTGAACCACCTCTCATCGTACTTCATTCTTTTCGCACTTCTATCTAATCCCTGATCCCAAAAATACACCCACATTACCAATTTGATATTTTCAAAAAACACAATCCTAAACACAAATCACTGATACCCAATCCAAAGTTAGTTTTTCACCATCATTGTATCATCTATGTCATGTCACCATACTACAAATATGAACTCGTTAATGTGATCCATTTTTTAAATAATTAACGCACAACTATCAATATTCCTAGATATCATTGAATTACTTGTCAATCATTTACTGATGAAGAACCCGAAGAATAGAGGGAGAAAGTACCAAGACACAAAAGAGATAATAATTATTGGTAGATTAATTCTTGGACAATGACCAATAGGTACAGAAAAATGGGTGATGAAATAGAGAAAAAAAATTATTATTTGATTTAGAAAAATAAAAATATAGAATAGGCTCATGTAAATGGAAAATAATCACAGATTAATAAAACTAGTTATGAGACTATACTCATTATTTTAATAAAAATGGAAAAATAATTCAAAAGCCCTACCACGATTATGGATCATTTTTTGGTGAAGAACACATCTACTAGTGACTAAAGCGATGATCCTTCTATTTACATCATTCGTCTAGAAATTATTCTGGATTAGATCATTCATTATTCTCTAATATTGATCCAACAACAAAAAAATATCTCCTCCTCCTCTTAGATCTAGAAATATTTATGTGTCTAACACATGGAAAAAAGTCATAATAGGTTATTTATAGAGGATTTAAATTTTATCATTTAATGAAAAAATAGATAAATTATTTAATTATTTTAATTAAACATACATGCTAAAAGATGCATTAACCATACATCGAGTGTCTGCCAACCTTAGGCCATGTGTTGGGTCAACCCCTCTATCTAGAATCAACCCATGGTATTATATTTATGATATGATACTAAATTCAGTAGATATTACATTTTTTATAAAAATGTTCAATTAGTGATATAAAATATATTTATTTTTTTAAAAAGATAAAATATGGGCTCACCGGGCATTATAATTGCCCACCGTCTCATCTTATGGCTCTGAAAATATTTCTGGAAATATTCTATAGTCATTGAAGGAAAAAATATCAACTGTACATTATTACCTTCTTGAAACAATTTTCCATGAAAATAAAAAACTAGGAAAAATGGCGGGGTTACTGAGCCCACATTCATCTCTCCTGCACCCATGAGCTCCACTAATGGCTTCTTATGATGCCGACAAACACGCACCCAAGGAAAAAGTTTCACATGAAGGGTTTTATCTACCAATTATCAATGCAACCACAACCTTGAAAAATGAAACTCTACTCTCATAGACCAACTTACCTAGGTTTGAATTATATAATGATTCATGAACATACCTCCTCATCTATGAAATGCGGCGAACACCAAGAAACCGGCCTAACTACAATCACAAGGTCAACGAATACCCTACCTTGATAACCCAATGTAGTAACAAGAAAAAAGGACTATAATAATTAGAGATATCCTTTTATCATGGATAATGGATATTAATACAAACACCCTTATCTTGGGTGTAATACTATTGAGACTACCCTCCTAAGCACCATTTTCCATAGCATGAATAGTGCCACCAACCATCCTTAAAAAAGGATATCTTTCTACCCTCATTTAAGGAATCTATTAGGAATGTATCTAATTTATATATGATCATGAATTATCTCCGAGTTGATATACCTAATTCATTCATCCCTTAGTCACTGGAGATGTGATGGGGGTAATAACTAGAGATGGAGGTACATTGAACCATCCTCACCCAAAAAGGGTCAACTGTAAATGGTCCAACTAATATGTCACCTCGATCAATAATAATGAATGTAAAACCTCATTGAAAGAATTTTATAAAACAACTACTACCTATGTGGCCTTCAATATCATGTTTCCTCAACCTCTGTAGGGTCCAATGTTTGCCTGATGTCGGATAAGACATATCCGAAGAAACATACATTTGAATTTGGAATTGACTCTAGAAGAGTTTTCATACAACTATTACTCCTAAATCAGGTATAGAAGTATCTTATCCAATAGAAAAGGAAGTAGATATAACCTTCTATGAATGATATCATCCTATAATTAATGGGGATCAATCCTTATCAAATGATAAAACTCTATCCCAACAATCCTAAAGCATGGTTATACTCATTGGTAGCAATCATATGAGCATGTATGGTAAACGCCCATCCCATAATGAGGAAAAAAGTATAGTTCCTACTAATATAATATAATGATTTTGTTTGATGTTATCTCTCCTTGTATATTTATGTTACATCACCAATAGAAACAAATGATCACAGATCCCCTCAACAAGATCCTCCTGCACAAGGGTCAAGAAAAAATGCCCCCTTTTGTATCCTTATGTATTGAATAGAGGCTATGTCTAGGGAATGTGGCTAATGAATGTGTACCGAAACTACAACCAGTAGTAAAGAATATATTATTCTCACCTCAAACACACCAAGAAACATAGGTTCTCAAGACTCCACTAATTGAATCCATCTTACCTCTTACCTACATGTTCTCTTTATATTTGGTTCCCTCAAAAACCATCCAATTAGAAATTCATTAAACCTACAAGGCAGGGAACTAGTCCACCACACATAGATACTATCAACTATGGTCAGCACTAACATACACTCATGGTTTTGAATCATGTCACATGAATTCCTCTCATTAGGGGAAGAGTCCCTCATAAATGCATGTCTGAAGCCACATCAAACATCATCACCACATGGATCTTACACTGCCTCATGCCACCCTGGAAAAGTCTCTCTAGTAGGAATGCCATTAGGATGGATCCTATACAAGTGGTAAATTCTCTCCTCTATTTCACAACATTCATATTTATATGAGAAAGGGGATATTATCTCACCATTAAAACTTGGAGATCCATATCTCTAAAACCCATTATTTGAAGTCAAAACATTTCAATCATTTGTTGGTACCACCAAATCCAAAATCTTCTCTAGGATGAATACTTGTCACTAAGTCAAAAATATTCTTATTTTGGTTACACACAATCCAAAATACACATAACACATCATTGATTCAAACCAATACTACCTAACAGTGTGTCTCATTTTGGAACCTCATCGGTCTCCATTGATAGAACTAATATTGTGCACTAAACCTACATATACCTTTGTACTAACCTACTAGAGATACCAACTATTCAACCCATATATGATCGTCGTCTTGATTCATATAAGGTTCTATGAACTTCTCAATAAGTTGCAGTACTACTTTGTGCATGCCTACAGAAAACACCTCATGGTTGGGTCCCTAAATTGAGGTATCATCGCTCAACAAATCATCTTTACGACATTATCTCAAAATACTAGCTTGTTGTTATCAAAAATTCATCTAGAATGATATCAATACATACCAAATTAAAATATAATATCTAGGTATCTGACTCAAGAATAATATTCAAAGGTATCTATCTTATACGATACATGTTCCATTGATCCCTACAACTGATATCTATGAATGTTGAGTCAAAGAGCATGTAGTCATAGTCTTGGTTTATTGATATATAAGACACCACACAAACACTGGGTTCCCTTCCTAAAATCCAAACATGATACCCTTTAAAGATTTTCCATAATTCACAACCAAAATTTAAAAGGGAAAAAACTTAAAATACTTTCCCTATGACTAACAGCCTCTGATAAAAATTTGTCATGATCTGACCCAGCGAGACCCAACTAGTTAGTGTAAGGTCAAGTCCCAACTTCCCCAAGCCCATCTCCATAATATAGGGGATGAAAAAATGTTCCAAAAGTAATAAACAAAATGGGAGTCCCTTACCTAAAGTAAATTTATGCACACACACAACCATATCTATACATAAGTGAAAATAAATAATGATAAATTTCAGTAACATATAGAGTTAAATATATGCATGAAATAACCTATAAAGAATCAAAAAGATTACAATAAAATAATCAGAATTGTAAAGTGGAAAAATAAATTAACAAAAAGAAAATAATTTCAAACCTAACAATTACTATAAAAGAATGAATTCTGAGAGCACTCTTCTTCTAATCTCTAATACTAGACCACTATACGTGGTCAAAAAAACCTTAGTATCCCGATACTCCTCTAAAATACCTTATAACCTATATTTCATCTGTATAATACATGAAAATTATGAGAAAATATCATGAATGGGTGAGTATATACATACATAATAAGATAATATGAAAACCTAATAGGGAACATAAGAAGACGTGATAGAAGTAGACAACTTATCCGAATGAAGTTAAGTTAATAATTATATGAGAAAACAACCATAAGGGAAACTAAAATATGCTTAACAAGAAACCCAAGTGTGTGTGAAAGAGGATCTATATCTCTATTGTCCATATAAGAGAAATGAGACTACCAATACTTCCATGAGTCCATAATCAATGCCTAATATATTGTGCATCCGTCTAAAGAAGTAAATATGTAGAGAAAGAACACCTCTCCACTATTACATATAATCAATGTAGAATAATCTCAAAGTAGAGGAAATGAAACCTACTGTGTTTGGGGGGAGGGGCGTATAACTCAGTAATTGGAGGACCCACACCCTATCCATTCTGGGGGTACCACTAAGTATATAGAGGACCCATACCCTAGTATGCTAGGGGGTACCACCGAATAGATAGTGGTCATACTCTCTAGTCCATCAAGGGGGTAAGACTCATTATATTGAAAATATATGCCCTATTACATCAGTGAGAACCTATCGGTTGATAGAGGACCCATACCCTTGTCCTTAAAAGGGTACCACTCGTAAATCGAGGACCCAGGCCCTAGTCAGTCATGGGTGACCACCTGATAGATTGATGATATACACCCATGTCCATTAGAGAGGTACCACATAGTAGATAAATGACACACAATCTAGTTCGATAAGGGGAAATACGTAGTAGATAGTGGACTTGTTCTGAAGTACGTTTGGTGGTACCACTCAATAGATAGATTACCCATACCCTAGTATATCAGGGGTTACCACTCAGTAGATAGAAGACTCATTACCTAGTCCATCAGGGGGTACCACTCTGTATATAGGGGACTAAAACCCTTGTGTATAAGGGGATTTCACTTAATGGGCAGCTGATCTGAAACCTATTAGGATTGAGGGGACTCCAATCTGTGTATAAAAGTCTCAAAAATAATCAGAACAGGGAGTTACACTTGATAATTATTGATAGAGTACCCACACCCTACTGTGTTAGGGGGTTACAATTAGAATGTATTGGTAGAGGACCCACAAAAAGGTTTTTTAGGGGGTTACACTCAATTGTTAAAGTATATTTATACTATTATAAAAGGGTATTCTGCTGAACACATGGAGAACCTATGCCATCGTACCATACATGGGGTACACTCTTGCATCTCTTTGATGATCATAATTGACCACTGTCTTCATCGAGTGCCTCCAAAAGAAGAATCATTCTCAGATCACCTTTAATCATATCTCAATAGACTCTATGAAGGATACTAATTCATTAGAAATTTAAAAAAACACTTGGGAAAGGCTACTTGTAGGCCAAAATACAAGTCAAAATGATGGATATGTGAGTATTAGAAGATTCTCAAAAAGTACACAACATTTAATCGGTCCCCATGGTGTGTTGTCCAAATCCATTAGATAGTTTTTTACCTAGATGATCCTATGAACCAAGCTGTTCTAGTGTACCACTTAGCATTCTCATGAACTCCAGGAGTGCAAGGTGTGTATGGAAAAAATACTAACAAATGGAAAAAGCTCTTCTCCATTCTAATAAGAAAAATTTTTAAATAACCAAGAGGTTATTGTAAATGTACAGGAATCGATAAACAGATCAAACCATTGACATCCTTGTGAAAAAACTCCAAGGATAGGCTATTTACATACCCAGACACTATACTAAAAACAATATTTTTCCGTAACACAAATGTATTCCAATTCATGGGGCCAAGCCATGACTCAGAATTAAACACCTCATATTGGTCTTGAAATGTTTTCCTCAATATCAGGGTCAAAATTCCTCAAAAGTTTTGTTATTTCGACATCGTATAATAAATTTATGCCAGAGACTAGATTCTATAATACTAATAATAATAACATTATTATTATTATTATTATTATTATTGGGATCTCCATGTACCTGAGTCATAGGCCTGAATAAAATATCTTACATTGATCACGAATCATCAATATAAATGTCAGTGTCATGATTCCACACAAGGATCATCATTCAAGAATCTCTTTTTATAGTTATAACTGAAACAAGGAATTAAAAATAATAGTAATATTATATAATAACAATAATAATATAATTATTGAAAATAAAAAATGTAGAAGGGTGCATCTCCCTCTCCTCATTCACGTACATTGGGATCCCCTCTCACATTTCCTCTATGCATGTGGTCCAAACACCCATTTCTCTATCCATTCTCAATAATAATAATAATGATAAGGATAAGGATAATAATAATAATAAATGATTATAACTCTCCCCAGTCACATGTAGGTCACCCCCCATTTCTAGAAAACATGGGTGCCGACATCCAAAACACACTCCTCCGTTATCGGTGGT
This sequence comes from Viscum album, assembly GCA_963277665.1. NCBI lineage: Eukaryota > Viridiplantae > Streptophyta > Magnoliopsida > Santalales > Viscaceae > Viscum > Viscum album. The sequence continues at coordinate 1,207,928,127 of OY728143.1, read as the reverse complement.
GACTCCTCTTCAATTCAAAAATATTATCATTAAGAATAATAATAATAATAAAACATTAATTATTAAAAATAATAATAATAAATTGACAATAATAATAATAATAATAACAAAACTCTTTGTACGTAGCAACTACACATCTCTAAACGGGCCTTCTTCTTTATCCCATCACAATGCATGTTGTCACTACACAATAAAAATGAAAAATGAGATCACTGATCTGACCTTGAACCACCTATGATCACTCATCATTCTTGTCACACCTCGATCACATCATCAATCGAATCCCGACACACATAGTATCAGTTTGATCAGTTCATAAAAAACCATATCTCTCGTAAGCCACCGATACCTGATATAAATTTTGATTTCTACAATTTCCACCACATATCTATCGTGTCACCAAAATACCAATATAAACTCATGACTGTGACCACTATACCAATGAAGAAACACATAGTGATTGATATTATTGAATATCATTGAATTATAAGTTAATCGATAACTGATGATGAAAAACAAGTACTGAGGGAGAATTCAACATGTCACAAAGGTGATAATCATCGTTGGCATATTAGATCTTACAAAAATGTCAACAGGTTTAGAAACATGGCTGATAAAATGGCATGAAAAAATAAATAAATTTTAAAAATTGAATTATCATATGAGATCATTCTAATGCCAGATAATCACAGATCAATAAAAGAATATTTGAGACCATGATAATAAAATTAATTAAAATAGTGAATGCCATAATTAATGAGCATGGGACCTACCTTAATTATAGATAGATCATTGGTGATAAAAAAATATGCTAGAAATGATAGGTATTATCTGGTGGTGTTGATCATTCATATCATTTTTATCATCATTCTTATTGTCTTTTGTTCACCAATATTGATCCTCCAAAAAATAATTACCTCTTCCTCTTAGATATATAGAGTGTTATGAAATAAAACCTTACAAAACCATCCAAATAACATGTTTCTCAAATTCAAGTTGATGATCAGTTCTAGGAGGAGTGACGTTCTTTGAAAAATAAGAAAGGGAAACTGGTTTATTCTGACCTCCATGTGAACAAAGTTGGAGCTGCAGTTGTGGATGAGGCGGTAACCCCACTTTAATCGCCTCTTAAAGGACAAGGAGAGTTTAGTATTAGTGATGTGTTTGAGTCTGGAAAAAATTTTCTTCTTGACATTCTCCAACGATCTAATAGTAGGGGTTCTTTAGTGAGGAATTTGGCAGTGCCTACGTGTCAGAAATGATCATTGCAACGAGATTACTAGAGAGTTATGTGGTTAGAGAGTTGAATGATCCTATAATGGGATCCTTACCATTAGGGGAAACTACTTAATACCAAGTGGATGATGCGACCTAATAGAAACCAAATTAATGGAGGAGAGGACGACATCCATGAGGTAGGGGTGGTGGCTGGCGCTCCCACTGATGATGTTCTCTTATTTTTTGAATGTGTTTGATCATTTTAGTAGTGTCTGATCACAGTTTTCTTAGGTTGTCTCTATATTGTATGTCGTTTATATTTTCATTAATAAATTTTTGGATCATGGTATCACCCATGACACACCTATTTTGTTAATTAAATTTTCCCAAAAGTTTCTTCCTTAACCAGGCGTCCAATACTAACCAACTTAAGGTCTCACCCAGGAAAAACCAGGTGTTTTAGACTCAACCATGGTCTTAGATTTATGATCCAAGAATATATTTAAGATATATTCTATTATTTAGGAAAAAAAATTATTATGTGATATAAAATGTATTTTTTATTTTCATTAAATTAATTCTAGACTCATCGGGCCTCGAAATTGCATGAAATCTCATTAGATGGATCCGAAAATATTCCTACAAATATTCCAATGTCTTACAAGGAATAATTAGAGTCTCTCAAAAATATTATTTCCACACTTATTTTAAGAAAACATTTGTTTTATCAACATATATCATATCATTTCAATTCTCATTCATTACCCCTGTTATGATCATCATTAAATCTTACATAAAACTTATATATTTATGTGTCATGTGATATTCAAATATTATGATCCATTTTTTTTCAAAATCATATTTTTTAGTTGAACCAAATCAATATCAATGTGTTCATGGATTAAAAAATTATGACATAGCCTATTTCCCATAAGTTCATGGAATCCACCTATTTTATCCTCCCACATCATTTCATGTGGGTTTATATTCTATTTTAAACATAAATAATAAAATTTCATTATAATAATTTTTTTATTGAAGAATTTTTTTAATCATCTGAATTAATTTTATATATCATCAAAATATTAATTCTAAATATCTTAAAAAATCCATCATTTATAAATTCTTTATGTGTTAAATGATTCATTGGAAACTGTGGATGAATCACATTTACATGTGATTCATGTAAATCAATATGTACACAGATATGATTATTTTTAGTTTTAATTTTTGATATTTAAAATATCTCATATTAATATCATTATTACCTCATACACTGGTGCGAAAATAACTCATATATAACACATATAGGTAGTATGTAGATATATAAATGTCTCATATACACATTAATTTTGCCTCAAAAGTTTCATACCTACAATTCTAGACATATTATCAATTTAGAACAGAGCTCCTATAAACCATCTCCAATCCTCCTTATTTATATCAATTGGATTTCAAGTACCATCCAAACAATTCTATTATCACTTGAGTAGATTTCGAATATTCTTTAATTGGTACCTTATCAAACAATACATCTAATGAAAACTCCTCCACTATCTGGAAAAATTCAACTTATAAAAAATTTTGTATATAAAACATTCATCATCATTACTTTACCTTCAATTTAATCAGAACACATCAATAATTACATTAAAAATGTATTGAAAATAAATACAACATCATCCTATGAAAGGTTTAACAATCTACCCCATTATATATATTGGTAACACTACTCATTTCTATCCCCCTTATGGGAAACAAAAACAAATGAAAGAAGTTTAGGGATATTCCAAAATATTATAAACTAATAAGTAATGAATTTAAAAGTTATAAGTCTCTATTAGCATAGTCTTTATAGAAAAAGGTGTTAATAAAGAAAAAAAGTTTTTTCTTTAAAACAAATAAGATTATAAATTTCTGAAATTCCATTTAAATACATGTGTATAAACATTGAATCTATTTTCCAAAACATTTTCTAAAATTCTATTTATAAAACTTAAAACAACTAATAAATAAATAGAATATGTTTTTAATCTCAAAGATAACATCAGTTCAATAATTTAGGAATGAGAGAATAGTAAAGTAAATTACAAAAATATCAAACCTCAGTTAGGAGGTTTGGACTATACTATAATTTTCATCCTTGGTAACCCAAATTTATGAGTTGTTAGAGGATATTTAATAATTTTAGCGATCTATTCCATAAAATGAAAAAAATCAAATTTTATGATAACTACTAATTTTTTTATGAGATTATATGATAATTTTATTTATGATGGAATATTTTACAATAATTTTAGACAAATAAATTTTCAACAATTGTAACATCCTATAACTAGAGGACACATAACTTAAATATTAAAGTGTTTTAGATATAATCTCATTTAAATCATAAATAAAGATTCATGTGATGCCTCCACACAAAAAAACCTCCTATGAAGTCAAGGGTACTAGAGTTTTCTTATTTGAATTTGATGAAACAACATTTCTACCAGTGAGATACACCCCACGAGATGTGATTTTTTATTCCCAGAAACTCCATCCTAGAAACCTAAAATCTCACCCAAAACAACCTATAATATAAAAAAAATCAGCATAATTTGAATCAAAGCCATTGAGGAAATAATATTCCATCAAATGGATTTTTATTTAATTATACCCATTCCTACTCTCTTGAAATATTTATAATTATTATTTTTATAACTCTTTAATCACTATAATTGAGACATAAATAGTTAAATGTATTTTAAACTAAATTTAAGAAGAAATATGTTTATATTTATATATCTTTTGACTAATTTTTTTTGGGTAATTTGAATCCACATAGAAGAGATACTTTCCAATCTTTTACGTAGATAAAATCGTTGATGAATTTTGAGAAAATGATTGAGTGGTTCTAGAGGAAATATATGTTATAATTTTATGAAAATTAATGCTAATATTTTGAAAAGATATTACATTGTTAATGAGGAATATTTTATGGAATTTTAAATTATTGTAAATATGATCATTATGGAGAATTAAACATGTTATAACTTTTTCTATATTTAAGATATAACTTTAGGGAAAATGAGAAAGATAATATTAATTAATAATTTATATATCTTTCATTGAAAATGATTTATTAGGTGAAATTAATAAATGGATGAGATATAGATTGGAAAGGAATTATTGGTTGACTATGGAGAGAGAAGTTTCACATATTTCTTCTTGACATTGAATCTTCATGATCTAATCACAATAAAATATTGGAGTAATTACTTCTAGAGATATTAATTGATAATCTATATATGTAAAGTGAAATAATTGAATGATATATGTTTTATCATTAAATAAGAATATATTTATGGAAAATATACATCATTATAGAAACGACACATGACCTGGTGACTTAGCCCATTGATTCTAGGTCTTGAAAGAAAATATAATGTATTTATTTTCATATTTTCTAAGGGAAGAAATAAATAAATAGAATAATTTGTATATGTTATTCTAGATAGAAAAATATAGAATTTGGAGATTTTGAAAAATAGTTGACACATATAGTTCTTTGAGAGAGATTGAGAGTCTGATTCATGGGAGATCATTGACATTTCAGGTGAAGTTTAAAGGGAAGAATAAAAGTGAGCTTTACATAAACTATTCCTATAACAAAAAGTTGATTTAATATCAAATTTTTATAGATAAATACTATATATATGTGTAAATCATATAGAGGAATATTATTTAACTCCATAAATAAAGATTTGATTACATCCATATTTTAAAGTAAAGAGGGGATGAGTGAATGTCATTGAATAATCAAATTAGTACATATTTTATTTAACTATATCAATTTACTCATGTTAAGTTTCAAGATACTATGAAACCAATAATCTAATCCAACCTTCCATGATGTAGTGGGAGTAAGGGAAGAAGAGGATGTGATCCTTGGGTGAGTAGTGTTATTTTCCAAAAAAACTTAAGGGTTGTGCACCGTAGAATAGAGTATCCATCTCTTAAACAATATATCCTCCTAACTATGCATTAGAGTAGAATTTGGTACAGTAGTTAATTTTTATCGATATACTTCTTGGAAATTCTTATTTTGGGTGAACTAAGAAAATTCCGTGAGACTTTGGTACATTTTTTTCATAGGCTATAATATTTTTGAATGGATGAGTTAATAGGAGATATATATTGGAACGATTTCTTTCTAACATGAGTAAAATATCTAAAAATAATTGAGGGATTGAGTTAAAAGATTTTATTTAATAATAATACTCATTCAACCCCCCTACCAGGGTACTATGAGTCTCATATCATAACCCATTTTCCTAAAAATGTTTCATAAAAAATCAAATTCAATTGAAAACTGAGAAATATGGATTCCAAAATTTAAATAAAGGATAATTCAAATACACCCACTCATGAAATGGTATTTTTAGTTTTACTCGTACGCATTTTGATTCAGTAGCCTTAAATTGAGTAGCAATGGCTTCATACATCTCTACATGTTATTTTTTTGAATATGATAATGTTTTATTAAATTGATCTATTTGTGTTTTATATTGATTTCCATTTTGATCGTTCATCAGATGACATGCATAATGTTGTGAATAATGATGTCCCATTTGTGGATAATTTGGATATTTATTCAAATTTATAGTTTACCAAATAGTTTTATGTGGTCTCTCTTCAGCTGATTGGACAGAATCTACTATCATCAGCCAAGGATCCCTATTCTACTAGAGAAATTATTTTGGACAAGGCATAGTGGATTTTTTCTTTTAAATCACAATCCATAGGTATATATCCCTTATTTAATTTAGTTTTATTTCATTTTAGTTTCCTTACACTAACCTTATATGAGATATTTCATTCTTCAACTAAAATAGAACAAAAACATTTCTATGGTGGGTGGGGTATAAATTTAACAATAACAATTTAGCGAATTGAATAAATCATGGGTAATTAACTCACTTATCACAGGAAACTCATCACTACAAATCCTGAATTACTAGGAGTATTGAATGAACAAAAAATATTCATTTTATTGAATTTCATGAAAATAATTAAAAAAGAATGGATTTTATTTAATATTTGAAAAATATCCTGACTGAAAACACTTAGTTATTTAATAAAAAAATATCATTGGTCAAAAATAAAATTATATTTATCAAAATATGTGATAAATTTTATCATAACCTTTGTAAAAATAAAGTCATTCATGTTTTAGGAATAACCTGAGAATCACCCGGGGTGTCAAGACCACCTAAAATTTTGTTAACTTTTATTCATAAATCTCAAGTGATCCTTGATTACCACTAACACCATCAAACTAAAATTATCTGACCAAAGAACTAAATCCCAAAACCACTATAATGGAATATAAATATAATCCCATATAATAATAAAAAAATTTAGTTGATAAATTCCCTAAAAACCTATTATACATATTACCTAGATAATCCATAATAAATCAACATAAAACATCACCTCAAAAATATAAAATATAAAACTAAATATTCTTTAATCTCTATCCACTTAAATGATTAAAATTGAAGAAAAAATGACCCATATGATTCCTCTAGAAGTAGGAGAGGGATAATACCGAATGTTTCATGTTAATTCTACTATGATTTTGTGGAATTTTATTTAGATTCATTATCCATCCTCCATGAAAATAAAGAATTGTACAATAATAACAATGATGCAAGGAGGAGGGAATCATACCATTGATTTAGTCTTCAAATCTTTTATGAATCTTATTTGGAGTAAGGGGAGATAAAAGTAGATAAATAAGACTAAGAGGCCTTGAGAGGATGTTTAATGTAGCTGGATAAAAAATGAGATTCATTAAGAAAGGGTATTTTTTAAATATATGTGAATGTATAAAATCAAAAAAACCCATAATAAAAAAAACTTCTAGGTATCCCATGTGGTATCCAGTCATTTAATAATGGGTACGCAATTTCACTCTCATGCCAACAAGGACATTTCTTAGACCAAAATGATATCATTGATCCTCTATAATGTCCATGTTGGCACCTGTATATGTAATATATATATTTTACCATTTTATAGGTCCTAAAATCACTTGAGAAACTCAATGAACATCAGACAACATTAAAAAATTCATAATAACTAATTCTGAAATCCCCAAATTCAAATTTAGGACATTAAGTAAAAAATCTATCCTTAAAAAACTATATATTTAAAAATAATCATTCCTCAAAACTATAAAAATTTCTATATAAGACTCTATTATCTCTTTAATAATTATAATCATAACAAAATATATTACAACATCCTCATAATACGTCTTTCCATCTTAGAGAAGTCCCAAGTGTATTTTACCTAAATAACCACTAAACTTACATAAAAAATTTAAAAAAATTTAATTATTATTTCCATGGGGGAAAAATCCAAAATCATCACTTTATTCCCAAATTTACCTATTCCAACCCCTAAATAACCATAACATGATCAAATTAGCTATACTAAACTCAAAACACAATTTAATTCAATTTCAATTCATTTAAACTATTCTAATTTCTATCACTTGAAATCTAATATGGATAGTCAAAATAATGAAATCTAAATTCAAAAACCATAAAAATCCCTATATTCCATCATCCAAGAGATATACCAGCCACAATAAATATAGAACATCCAAAATTTCCCATTAAACTCTAGTAATGTTACTCCTAAAACCTAAAACAATGAACAAATGTACCATATTATATAATTACTAAATAGTTGATCATTAACCCTTTGACTGTCCAAATACCATCAAATATCAAAAGGATAAACTAACACACTCTCCTATATAATAGTATTCCATTTTTTCTAATCCTAACCAACCATTGTGTTTCAATTTATCCAAATTATTAACATAATAAATAATTTTATGATCACATTATTTATAACGAAACCATATACCATTATGTTCCAGTAAACTCCCTAATTTTCACATAGAAATTATTATAAAAAAAATATTTAGAATAAACACATTAAATAATTTCTAAACATAATTTATCCTTTATCTTTTTATAAAACATAAGATTATAAATCACAAGTTTATTTAATTAATTTTTTAATTAAGACCAAAAAATATTTCCACTTCAAAAAAATTTGTATTCAAATCTCAATAAGGGTAAAATTGTTTTTTTAAAAACCCATTCAAGTTATATTTCTAAAATTCAAATTATAATTTTAAAATAAAAGTATTTCTATAATATTAATCATTATGAAAAACTAGTTTTAAAAGACAAAAACATTCTTTTTAATAATCAACCAATGTAATAAATGTATTTTGATGAATTCACCTTATCTAACCATATTAAAATGATTTTATAAATGGGGTAGCTTATCAGATGAATGTAATAAAAACACTTATATACTAATACCAAATTACCTTTTAAAAAAGTAGACAAGAAAAATAAAATTTACTCAAAAGGTTGACTCATTTTTTGATTCTAAACAGTTCTAGAAGAAATCTAATACAAATTAAATAAGAAAAACTCACACTACCATGATATCAAATTTTTATAAATAAAAGGAAATACGAATACAAAAAAAACAGTCATTTAAAATTATATTTTAAAGAACTAATACCAGTTTTGTGATTGAAGTAAAAATATATAGATATGGTAATGGAATTGTTTATGGGTAACAATAATTAAATAGTTCATCTCATGCTCAGTGAAAAAAATATAAGATTAATGCATTTAAAATGTATATTATTCAAAATAGAAATGAATAACTTGGATGATTTTTAGTCATATAACCCAAAATTATATTAGGAAATGGAGTTAATTATAAAGGAAGATATTTTAGAAACATCTACTATAATATGGGAATATGAATCAAAATGAAAATTCCCATATCACCATAAAAAAATAATGAAGCTGAGAGAATGACATATACTTTGAATGAGAAAAATTATTCATTATTTTTCACTCTTGAATGCTAAATAAAATTTGGGTGAAATTTATTAACAGTAAATCATATCTTTTCAACATAAATCCATATTCTACAATAGGAAAAAATACTATAAGTTTTATGGATTTATAGGATAATATAATTTTCTCATAATAAATTAGTTAGAAGTTGATCATATGAAATTATTGATGTTAATGTTAGTGAAAAGTTATATATAAAGTCCAATTCTTATTTTCTACACATTACCTAAATGATGACTTTTGCTTCAGAATATGGGATGAATAGAAGAACCCAGTCATAAAAATTTGAAGCATTATATTTAATGAAAAGATACTATGAATTTATCAATAATTAGATAAATATGAAGTTGAAAGAAAGAATCTAAATATATATGTTTAGTTTATTCTGGTAAGAAGAACTGAGAAATGACATATTTTGGTGATATCAGATATCATCATACAATCACCAGAAGATATAACAGTAGAAAACATTCCAAAATGATCAATGTATTCTAAAGTCCAAGGGAAAGCTCAACATGTATAAAAATAATATGTTGGGGAACCAAAAATATTAGCACCATAAAAAGTGGAGTCTCTAAAAAATCTCAAGAGATCATCTAGAGTCATGTGTCAATTCCAATGGTGTGGTGGGGTTACAAAATTCAATCAGCTAATGGATGTTTGGGAACCTACATTCTATTAAGAGGAAAAAAATAAAATGACGTGAAATTATGGGATTAATTTATGACTGAATAAATGAATTCCCTGCTGTTCAATGAATCTTAGGGGTTTGATGGTCTATAGTAAGGAAAGATAGAACTAAAGAAAAAATGTGTTCTTATATAAATGAATTGGATAATGGATGTATAATACAAAATTCATTACAGGGTGAGAAAATATTCCCAAAAAATAACTAAAATGATTTATAATAAGTATTTTCATTTTTAATTTAAGATATTACCGTTCTAATAGTGTTTATTATTATATATTCTAATGATATTTAGTTTGAGTACATTGATGCTAATACTATCATCTTTAAAGAGACTTTGAGGATGATATATACATAATGAAGGCTAACTATTTTGATGACCATAAGATGGAGATGATCATTTATAAATTTAACCAAATCCAATTTGGAGTTGAATATATAGTAAAATACTGGAACTTGAAGTTTGGAACATAAATGAATAAAAAAATATTTCTTGAGGTGAGACTCTTATAATTTTTTTATCCAAATATATGGAATGATAGGAAATACATTAAACTCTTACTCCATTTAGTTGATATGATTATTGTGGGTTTAGTTATTAAATGTTTTGAAGTCTAAATTTTCTAAAATACATGAAATGAAGTATCTTTCACAAAAAAAGAAAATATTTTTGATAAAGATAAAGAGGGTTAGAAAATTAATTACTTTGGGGTCATCCTTGAAAATGAAAATATGGATGATCATTAATAAATTTTTTATTCCCACATGAAATCCTATCTCAACTTTCCATTACTGAAACATAACTTTATCCAATTCACATTAAGAATTATCATAATATAAGGTCTGATATATATAATTAATGTGTATTATTCGTTTTATATGAGATGAATAATTTATGTGATGATTTGTACATAGCAAGATATTAACATTCTTGGGTTGATAGTAAGTTTTTTATATAAAATTCTAGAATGCGATATTGGGAAGCAATAAAGTGGAAAATACAACACATTAAGGAACAAGATGATAAAAATATTTTATTTAGGTAATATGGTCCATTTGCAGGAATCATTAGAGTAATTTTTTTGGGATTCCTAAACCCAAAAGAGGAAAAATTATTATTTTTATATTTCATTGAATAATTACTATATGTATGTATCAGTTTCTATAATACCCCGATCCCATGATTCCGGACTCAGTGATTAAAAATGTTGTGTATTTTAATGTGAATAAACAATACAAAAACCATAACACAAAATAGGACCTTTTACTGGTATAGGTTCTGGAGGATTAGACAAAATCTTAAATTTATCAAAGTTGAACAAAAATAAAACAATTTTCTACTACACTTCCATGAACGCTAACACCAAAAGCATCAAAGACCGAATTAAAACTTCTATGATTCTTTTGAAAAACATTTAAAAGTAAAGGATGGGCATTTAATTACTTATTAAAGAGTTTTGAAAATTTTTGATAAATCCCATTAAAAATATCCCATTGATAATACATTCTGAAAATTCAATTAGAAATACATTTTTGAGACAACTTTTACAAAATACTATAATGCTTTGGAAAGTTTCCATGCATCGAAAACACTTTTAATGTAATCTAGTGATTCAGTTTAAAATATTAAGCATGCTCTTAAAAACAAAACAACTGAGTCCATGTGAAACGTTGAAGGCTATATTGGGCCTTCCCAATTGAGGGATATACTCACTCTCCAATTCTCTATTATATTTACAAAGATCAGGTACTATTTTTTATAAATTCATTTTTTAGCTTTCTTTATGTATATATACATTTTTAGTAGAGTTTTAGTTTTAATTAAATATAATCATTGATGAGATAAACATTTTAGCTGTTATTTATATATAATTACATAAATACTAGTCTTCATTGAAAATTACATGTTCGAATTGGTACGACAAAATATTTTGATACATAAACTTTTTCTAAACCATAGTGAAGATTAATCATCATTCAAGTACTTAAATTTCAAAGACATATTTGTTAAATTTCTTTTATATATGAAATAATGACCAGAAGGTATAAACTAATAACAACAGTAAATATATAATTTTTTATTCATAAAATTAATCCTTAAAACTAGTTAATTATGTGTCATGCATAATATAATCAAAGTATAATATCTTTACAAAATTCAATCATCCTTTCATAGATGTATACATATAGGCACTTATGTTTTAAGGAACATAACTTTAAGAAGTACATATATATTAATGTATAAATTTCATGATAACAAAATCATCGATGTATGACTATAACCTTCATTTTTATATGACATGCATATGAATTGAAATAAATTATGATATTAATATCCTATATCATAATTTATTTAAAATAGTTATTAACATAAAAATTGTATAAGCAAATAAATATGTGTCTCGTAATAATATAATAAATTCATGTTCAAATAAAATTTCAATAAATAGAATCGTCCCCTAGAAAGACTAACATGAAATGAAATTAAAACATAAGATTTGATACATATATAGATATATATCTCTCATGTAATTAAAATTATTATAAAAATAATAAATTTTGAACAAAAAACTAAATAATAATAAAAATGTTTTCAAAAATAAATTTCCCTTCCATCAAATTTATCTTGCATAGAGATAAATAACTAATCTCACTGATCCAAGAATTACAGTACAAAATTTGGAAATAAGGAATAGAAATATATTAGCTATGCAAAACCATTAAATTAAAATAATAATTTTCAAATAAATAAACTATCTCTTATTAATAATTTTGAAATATAAGAATTTTAAAATAAATAAAACCACCCCCTAAATCATATTTCACAAACATAAAAAATAAATTATAAAATGATCCCTTACTAAAACCCATTTATAAATTAAGAATTTAATTTTAAAAACATCACTCCATTCAATTTCATTTATACATCTTATATTTACTTGAAAATTAAATAATAAAAGAAATAGATTGAACTTTACATTAGAAAAACTAGAAAATGAACGTTTAAAATTTGAAATAATCCAAAAATACTTTACCGATTATTTTCAAAAAATCCCTTCTTTTTCTTGGATAAAGAATCACTCCTTCCAAAAATATGAAATTCCATAAAATGGGCATGAAGTACCCTATCTATTAATACACTTAGAGAGACATTATATTATATTATTTCAAATTTTTTATTTATCCATTTATCTTAATGTGAAATCTTATAATTGAGAGTGATATATATATATATATATATTAAAATCTACTTTAAGTGTATACATTAATTTTAAGAAGGCATAAAAATAAATTTATACATTATTTATTTCTAACATTCTTGATAGATGGGTTCGATTGAAGTACAATAAGAGATAAGAAATCCGTATTTAAAGATTAAATTTGACAAGAATATGTCAAGGATGAATCTGGATTGGATCCGAATTGAAAACAAAGACAAAAGAGATAATGTTGTGCATCAAATAAGATCAATAAATTTAATTCAAAGTCATGTTTTCACAGAACAAATATCAGATTTCAATAATCCCAATAACAGAATGATATCTTCAAATCAAGATTAAAATAAAAAATATTAAAGATATTCAGATCAAAGTTTTTTCTATCTCGACCGAAAATAAATGACATATAAGGACATTATGTGGATTTAGAAACAAGTTGATGAAAATCAAAAAAAAAATAATTGTTTAGAAGAATTATATAATATTCAAATAACAAAAACATATTAAAAATGGACATACTTATATTATTGAGATGATTTCAAAACAGGATATCAATTTCCATATATCCTACTTGAAAACATTAACATGATATATATCGGGTGTAGTTGAACCTAAATAGCACTTTGAATACTACTTCGAAATCCTCACACGAACTCGATCTCCTTCATCTATAACTTCTGTTCCGAATATGGACCAATGCTCAACACTCCTTTCTCACAACCAAGCTCGGACCTCCATTGGTCTCGACTCCCGATCAGCCTTTCCTCCTGACTTTGGGTCTTCTATGAGCTTCAACTTCACCCTTTGAATCAAATAGGTCTGTCCGAAGCTTACCCCCTTCTCTTTACGAACCCTCAATCTTGATTCTAGGTTTTCATTTTTATTTTTTTATTTGACTTATCATCATTTTTCTAAATCGTTTATATATTTTTATAATTAATTAAATATTTCATATATATTTTTATATAACATTTATAATTGTTATGTCAAAAATTAATACTTATATTTTATTGTTACATTAGTATTCATATAAATAATTAAAATAGATATAGTGAAAAAATAATTATTTTCCGAAAAATATCATTATTATATATTATTTGAAATAAAATAAAACTAATTTTATAAAAGCATCATTAACAAATTTTTCAATTATTTATTCAATAAAATTTTAATATCAATATAAAAATAGTGATTGAAAATCATTTCATTATTTTTTTTTTGTTAAAACATATTTATTATTATTAATATTATTATTATACTATTTTTTGTTTAACAAGTATTTATTTGAATTTCTTATATTTCAAAAATAATATAACATTTAGAAAACTAATATTTTTTCAAAATATGTTTACGAAATAATTTAATATTTAAAAAAATAACAAATTATTATTAAAAATAATTATAATATACTTCTATCCTTGATAATCAATTTATATGAATTATACATTATATTAATATATAAAAATATTCATTTATTATGACAAAAAATTTAAAGTAATATGTTATAAAATGATTCAAAATATATTTATAAAATTTTATATAAAATATTTTTGTTTAATAATTCCTTAGATAATTTTAATTATAAAAAATTATTAAATATTAAATTACTATTTAAATTTACCCATGTTGTTATATTCTACCCCTTTAAAAAAATTTCTCCCACACAATTAGTTTTGTCAAACTAAAAACAATTCTGAATTTTTGTCTTCGGAATTAAGAAAAATTACTTGGACTGTTAAAATATAGACAAGACAACATATAATATCCAAAGTTGTCTAGATCATTCATCTGATACCAATTATAATTCCCTAATCCCACACTTCCAGACTTGGTGCTTAAAAATTTTGTGTAATTGTTTTTATAAAAGTGAATAAACAATTACACAACACATAACACAAAAGAGGAAATATTACTGGTCTAGGTTCTAGAGGATTAGACAAACCATAAATTGATCATATTTTTACAGAAATAAAACAATTTCTTACTATGCGTCCACCTATGCTGTCACCAAAAGCATCAAAGCCTCAATTATAACTTCTACGATTCCAAAGAAAAAAATTTAAAAACTAAGGGTTAGCATTCAATTTCCCACTAAAGAGTTTTGAAAACTTTTGATAAATCCTCTTATAAATTTCCCTTTGATAATACATTCTAAAAATTCAATTAGAAATAAATTTGGGTTTTTAAAAAAAATACTAAAATTATGTATAAAGTAATAATAATTTGAAAATTCTTTTTAACTAATCCAGTGACTCGGTTGAAAATATTATGAAACTGCTTAAAAACAAAACAACTGAAGCCACTTGAAACAATGAAGGAATTATTGGGCGTACCTACTTGAGGGGTTGATTCACTCTCTAATTCCCTGTCATATTTACAAATTTTAAGTATCATATTTTATAAAAAGTATTTTTTATATTTCTTTATATATATATATATACATTTTCACTGGAGTTTTAGTTTTAAATAAATATTATCACACTTGAAATAAACATGTTATCTTTTATTTAAATATTATTATATAAATACTACTCATCATTGAAAATTACTTGTTCGACTTGGTATGACCAAATTTTATAATATATAAACTTTTCTTAACCACATTTAAGATTATTCATCATTCACATACTTAAAATTTCCAAGACATATTGGTTAAGTTTCTTTAATGCAAGAAAGAATGACATGAAGGTATAAACTTATAACAAAAATGAACATATAATTTTTTCTTATTAAAATTAATCATTAGTAATAGTTAATTATGTTTCACTCACAAAATCATCAAAGTATCATTTATTTACAAAAATACAATCATTTTTTCATTGATGTATATTTATACGAACTTATGTTTTAAGGAACATGACTTTAATAAATACATATATATAAATGTATAAATGTCATTATAACAAAATATTCGATGTGTGTCCATAACCATGGTTTTTATATTTTAAGTATATGACTTGAAATAAATTATGATATTCTTAACCAATATTATAATTTATTTAAAATAGCTACTAACATAAAAATTATACATGTAAATAAATATATTCCTTATAATAATAGAATAAATTCATGTTCTAATAGAGTTTAAAAAAATAGAATCACCCCTTAGTAATACTAACATGAAATCAAAATAAAACATATAATTTGATACATATATAGATATATCCTTCACATGAAAATGAAATGATTCTAAAAATAATAATTTTTAAAAAAGAAACTAAATAATAATAAAAACTTTTGCAGAAACAATTTTCTGTTACATCAAATTTGTCTTTCACAAATATAAATTACTAATCTAACTAATTTATGAATTAAAGAACATAACTTAGAAATAAGGAATAGAAATATATTTATTACGCAAAACAATAAAAGTAAAATCATAATTTTGAAATAAATAAACTATCTCTTACTTGTAATTATGAAATAAATAAATTTAGAAATCAAATAAAACTAAACATTAAATCATATTTCCAAAACATAGATCATAAATTAAAAAATGACCCCTTACTAAAACTCATTCATATATTAAGAATTAAATTTCCAAAACACCACTCCCTACAATTTCATTTATACATCTTATATTTACTTGAAAATTAAATAATAAAATAGAAAATATTGATGTTTCCCTTAACAAAACCAGAAAATAGATGTTTAAAATTTGAAATGAAAAAAACTACAATACCAATTCTTTGAAAGAAAAACTGTTCTTATACTTTATTGAATAATCACTCCTTCCAAAACCATGTTTTGACTTAAAGTAGTCATGGAATACCATATTTATTAATACACTTAGCAAGGCATAAGATTATATTATCATTTTATCTTGATGTGAAAGATGATAATTATGATATATATATATATATATGTTAATGTCTTCATTCAGTGTATAATTCAATTTGATGAAGACAAGTAAATGAATTTATACATTTTTTTATTTCCAACAAGTTTGATAGATTGGTTGGATTGTAGTACAATCAGAGATAAGAAATCCATATTTAAGCATTTGTTTTGAAGATAATACATCATGGATGGATCTGGATTGGATCTGAATTGAAAACAATTTCCAAAGAGATAATCCAATCCATCATAATATCATTAAATTTAATTCAAAGTCATATTTCAAAGAACAGATTATAGATTCGAATACGACCCTTAATAGAATTAAATATTTAAATAAAGATTAAAATAAAAAATATTGAAGATATTCGGATCAAATTTTTGATAATCTTGACCCTAAATAAAATCTAGATAAGGAAAGTAGGTCAATTTATAAATAAATTGAGGAAAATTGAAAAACACAGTCATTGTTTAAAAAAATTCAACAAGATTAAAATAACAAAAACAAATTAAAAAAATGAACATACTTGAATTATTGAGAATATTTCCAAAACCGATATCGATTTCCATAAATCTTTCTTGGAAACTTCAATATGACACATACCGGGTGTAGTTGAACCTAAATCTTACTTTGAACACTACTTTGAAAGCCTCACTAGAACTTGATCTCCTTCGGCTTCAACTTTTGATCCGAATATAGACCAATGCTCAATGCTCCTCTCTCAGGAACAAGCTCAGACCTCCATCGGGTTCGACTCATGATCAGACTTTCCTCCCAACTTCAAGTCTCCTATGAGCTTCAAATCCACCCTTCGATTTGAATTTTCCCATCCGAAGATGATCCCTTGTCTTCACAAACCCTCAATCCCAATTCTAGGTTTTCATTTACATTTTTTTTATATTTATCATCATTTTTTTAAATCACTTATTTCTATTATAATTATTTTAATATTACATATATTGTTTTATATTACATTTATAATTATTATTTCAAAAATCAACTTATATTTTATAATTACTTTATTATTCATAAAAATAAATAAAATAGATATAGTGAACAAAATAATTATTTTCTAAAAAATATCATTATTAAATATTATTTGAAATAAAATAAAACTAATTTTATAGAAGTATCATTACCAAAAAAACTTATTATTAATTTAATATCATATTTATGTCATTTTAAATATACTGTTTAAAAATCATTTCCTAAATAACATTTTAAAAAACATATTTATTATTATTATTATTTTACTCTTTTTTTATTATAACATGTATTTATATGAATTTATTATATTTAAAAAATAATACGACATTTAGAAAAGTAGTATTTAATCAAAACTTATTTACAAAATAATTTATTATTTACAAAAATAAACAATTATTATTTAAAATGATGCTCATATACATATATCCTAGAAAATCAATTTTTATGAATTATACATTATATACATATATTAAAATATTACTTCATTAAAATATAAATACAATATAATGTAATTTGTTATACTTTGATTCAAAATATATTTTTAAAAATATTTATAAAACCTTTTTATTAAATTATTCCATAGGTTTAATTATAAAAAAATTATTAAATAATAAATTACTATTTAAATTTCCTCAGGGTGTTACAGTGTTAGCCTATGGTTACTTAATATACAATTGATGTAGAACATAGTGAAGATATTTAGGATATAGAGGAGGTAGTAACTTTAATGTGCTTGGTGAATGATTTTATAATGCTTTCAAAGGGAATAAAGTCATTTCGCAATAGTTAGAGTTCAATCCAGCTTTCTCACAACACAGTATTTCATAAAATAAAAAAAAATTAACATAAAATTTCATTTAATCTATAATTATCTAGAGATATGGGTTTTAGAGATATGGATAATAAATGGGATGTGAAATCCAAAGGATATGATCATATATTTCGTAATCCTAGAAAATTATGTCAACATTGTGCCTCAGTAGGATATTGTTTAATTACAGTTCATAATGATATCTTTTTCATGAAGAAAGAGTGTGGATGTGTTCCTAATTCTTGTATGATTCTAATGATATCCGTTGAATAAATATTGATATAGTTGATTTTTTGGATTCTGATTCTTCATCAAATAATTAGATTTAACATACTATAATGGAGAACTCCGGAAGTTCACTTCATACTTTTTATGGAAGTGGCAGTTGTTTCTTTATCACACATGGTTAATTTTTTTGTAAGATAAAAAATATTGAAGGGTTGAGAAAAATTTTCTATATTATTTTAGAGTTTATAAATATATTCAATATTATATATTTTTTGAGGTAGTGTTGGTTTAAATTGAATACTTATGTCAAGATATAGATGATTATGTTTCTTGAATAATGGTGCAATTTGTTTTACCCACTATGAACCTATTTAAAATCGATATGGGACTGCATACTGATGTGTTGTATAAATTTAACTGCTTTCATTATAACATTTAATATAAATATAATAATTGTATATTTAACTAAATTGATTTCTATAATCTTATTTCCAATGAATTAAATGTTTTGTCCATGTTATCCCAAGGACATAATATTAAAGAGTTAATATGTAAATACTTATGAGTCATCTTAAATTAAATATTGTTTCCCTTATGGAAATTATATTAGTTATTATGATGATTCTGTAAGAGGTGTTACTTGGTATATTTGATTAGGGTGTATTATAATTCCTAGTTTTTGTGCTCTATAATGAAGGTATGTTCAGAGTGTTTGATTCTTCTATATTGAACCAACAATGTGTAATTTATTCTAGAGAACTAATATCCTTTCAACAAGTATTTTTATAAATCGTTTCTTCGTAACATATTTCACCTCACATTACTTCATTCCCTTTAAAAGAGAAATTCTACAATCATAAGGTTTTTAATTATTTATTTTTAATAATATAGATTGTAGTATATTGTTTAAAAAAGGTCTAAAGTAGGTGGATAGTGAACTTAGAGTAAAATATATTCCATTTTAGTGTACACACAGTATGGATTCTCCTCCAACATCCTTCAAATATCACTAAATTAGTGAATCTTAATTTTTGTGGTATTGAACACTCCAGATTTTACATAACAACATGATCATTTTTCATGTTTATTTTTTACTTTTTATAATTAATTTGATATTATATTTTTTAAAACATCATGCGCATGTAAATTTTTACATATGGTGTAACTCCAGTTCACATGGTCATTATGCCACTATGACACTATTCCTTGAATTATGTTGTTTCTAAATATTTAATGATAAATTTTTTACTTTCCCATACATAAAATCCAATTTTTTATGTAATTCAAAAAATATCACAATGGTATGTGATTTAGACTATAATATTGACCACAACAATGATATTTAGGTTTTATATGTCTTCAAGATCAGATATTAACATGGGATAAAATGAATTCCATAAAGAACTTTTGTGACTAAAATACCACACTCATTTATATATATTCTAAACACCATGAGTTTTAGAAAAGAAATTACATTAAGTTCTATGTTGTTATAGACGCTCTAAAGATAATTCAAGAAAAGGATAATTGAAAAAAGATATAAATAATGTAATAAAAACATCTCTGTTGTGTACTTTATCATTTAATAATATTCAAACACATGGGATCAAACTTTCAGTCATGTTAAAATTAATAAGTAAGTATTCTAATCATATTAGCAATAAATTATATGTGAAAATCAATATATAATTTACATTCACATAAATCATTCATGGATAAACTTAATAGTTGTGTTCATTTCATATATATCCAAACCAAATAAGGGTAAAACAAAGAAATAAATAAAAAATAATCATCAAATTATGGTACATCCTATAACACTTATATTAACTCTTTCTCCATTTTAGGGAAATCATGACTAAACTGATAGGCAATTTTCCATAGAATATTCATGCTTGAATGAATATATAGATAAAAAATTGTATTATTTTCAAGTGGGATTGAGTTAATCCCTTTAACCTAGATATTATACAACCTACTATAAAATACAACTAACATTATAAATTTATTAAAAGAAATCATTCAGAGATTGATAAATCTGGGTTTTCACCACTATATGCATATGAGGTTTTTTGTTTTCCCTTATATAAAGGCGTACTTCTCGTATTTGGTATGAACCATCACAGACCCCTTTCTCTAATATTCTTTAATTTTCAATTTCTATAGAGAACACCAAATATACATTTCATTGTACCCCTCTTAAGAATTGTATCTCTTTTGTACTTGTGTGGGGTGCTTCAAATACAAGGGTTCTCCCATTGTTCTTTATAAAGAGGTTCATTTTCAACTAAAGATGTTATATTTAATCCATATTATGGCATATTTTATATTATTTTTTCAAATTTTAACCATATATTGATGTGAACGTTGACAACTTCATCATCAAATACACCGATTTGTCTTTTTATTATCTCAATTATTCATTCCAATAAACCAATCAACTTTAACATGTCCACAACTTATTTAAATTTATGGGTAAACATTAAAATAATAGAAAATATATATTTTCATATGGAATAATAAGTATTAAAATGAATTTGAAAAAAATATAATCTAAATTTTAGTTGTCTCCCATAATTATTTTAGCTTAAAAACATGTTTCTTTTTGAATTCTCCAAACTTTTACTTGGATGATTTGGGAAATGAGAAGTGTTAATGTGAATCATCATAGACATAGATATATTCTACTATAATGGAAGTGAAATATAGAGGCTCTATATTTTATTCTACCACAAATTAAAATTGCAGAAAATATAATATTTTACTAAGAACTGTGGATAAAACCTAAAAGTAATGGTTTTTAGTATCATTTTTTATGTTTCCACTAAACTCCTTCAATACTTATTACCTTTAAATATATCTTTTAACAACCCAAATCTATTTCCAAAGGAGTTCCACTATACATTTAAAATTATGGATTTTTCTCAGAAATAAATTATATATATTTTATAATTAATAAAATTTATTTTTTAAAAATATTTTTTAAAAAAAATGACAAAACATAATAAAAATGGTGCTTCCTAGGAAAAGGTTCCATAAATTGTTGCCTAAAAATATTTTCAATGTATTTAGTGTTGTTTTAGAATTTATTTTCATATCAATTTTGAAAGGTTATAGACAACATAATTTCTTGTAAAGAGGATAACTTCTTATTTTCTTCCCTATAATCACTTATTATTATTTATAAAAAATTATGAAAGCCAGAACAAAAGGTGAAATATGAGATAAAAATAAATGAAAAATTGAAATATGAACATGAAATGCATATGGAATTATTTTATAAAGAACTTAGATAGTATTGGGATTAATTATTATATGTTACCTCACTATTATACTGACATTTATCTCATCATCACTCAATAATAAGCAACCAAAAAATGAATTAAGATACCTAACTGATATTTTTATGATGTGAATTCATAGTTTACCCATAGATACATAAGTTTAAAATACATCCAATTTCTTTATAAAACCTAACAATAGACTACCTAATGAAAAGAACACCCTACTAGCCCAACTAAAATGAAATGAAACTCATCCATTAATCAATATACTAGTTCTATAATATACAAATGTAATGAGTGAAGGAATGGTAAATATATAATCTATGGGGAGAAATAAACTAATATAAATCTAGTTTCAGAAGAATTTTGACCTACCACTTATCCTTGTAAATTTAAAAAACATAATAGTTTGATAAATTAATAAATTGAATGATTAAGGAATTGGAAACTCCTAACAACTCTCCTGACGAAACCATTATGATACCTATCTGCAATCTTAGATGCCGATAAAAAATTCATCAAAATAAGAAATTAATGAGAAGAAGGATTATGAAAATATATTTTAAAATATAATATTAAAGCATATATTAATATAACGGTTTGGTTAAAAACCAATCTAAAAATGGAATCCCAAATCTATTTATACATAGTTCCCCCTTCATTCCCATCAATTTATTATCCTTCTATGTTACATCTCCCATGATAAAAACATTAATTAATTGTTTTATGATTTCCATATGTCATTATAATTTCATATCTACAATATTTGCTATAAAAATTGATATACATATCCAAGATGATACCCGTGGAAATTATTATTTCATAATGTAATAATTTTTTATCCAAAATAATTGTGAGGTTTGTTGTTTTTTACTCTTTCTATTTTTTTAAAAACATTTTATACTTTAGAATACATTTTTTATAGAAAACATCCTCTTATCACATTTTGTGGGTTAATATGTAAATTAAATTAAACTACTTAGATGAATTTATTATGACAAAATGGATTCCATATTTGGAATCATTATAATTAATTTTATTTAATATTTTGAAAATAAATATTTTTCATAATTAATAGTGAAAAATATAAAATAAATTTACCATGGCTATAGATAAAACAAGTTTATTAGGGGTTAAACTAAAGTGGTAAATGTTAAAATGACCTAAAAATATACATTCTATTGGATACGATATTTCTACATGGTCTCTTATACTATTAATAAATAGTTTGTTTTCAGTCATTTTTCTTGTGTATTACATTATTAAATTTTATTAATTTAATTTTTCAGGGGTTTTCATCTTTCCCACTTATAAAAGGACACCCCATATCCTATAATCTCCACAGATAAAGATCCATTTGGATTAGGAACCCCATTACTAGATCACTTCTTAAAATTCCAACCCAATATCTAGTGTCCTTTTTTGGTAGACTAACAAACATTATATTTGTTAAGTTGTAAATATAATGAGTTTATTTCAAATAAGTGTTATAAAGTTTAACTAAATGTTTCAATTTTATTTATGCCTCTACCTTCTCTAAATAATATTCTAAAATTGTGATATAATAAGATTAGTTTCACACATGTACAATTATTTTATTAAGTTGACAGATTAACATTGATCTATCTTCTTATTCATCTAATGGGAAATGAAATCATCATTTGTGTGTGCGGTATTCTACTGTCTCATGATTCAATGTAAATTTTTTTCTATAACCACTGACAAAATACGATTAAAATGATGGATTTAAAGTATATATAAAAAATTCATGACATAATCATTATTCTATAAAGATAATATATCATCTATTTCATTTCATTTCCATCCATAGAAAAATGATAATATCGTTCACGCGTACTTATAGATTGATACCTATATGAAATGATGTGAATCAATTTTCATCACTACCTCAACTAGATGTAATATAAAACTGTATTTAAAATTTTAATATGATATTTATTGTATATTTATACTTCTATAAAAATAGAACATTACTTACCTTAGTTCTCTCATGTTCGTTGAAAAATAGAAACTTCACTTACCCGTAAGTACGAACTACCATCTCCATGATATTTACATAATTCATATTTCAAAATCACCTTAAATTTTTAGTTATAAAATAGTAATTAATTTTGAAAAATATTAATTATTTCATTATTATTGTTCTATATATTATGGAATAATGACCTTTTTTTACCACGTTCAATATATCAATGTGATTTTGAAATTATAAACCAAAAAACATTAGATTACATGACTTGGAATTAACTGATTTTGTGGTTAAGTATGACCTTAAAATAAATTGGATAAGTGGTTTAATGATAAGGGATTAAACCTATAATAGATTCTTAAGAAAGAAAATAATCGTTAAAACAAAATTATTTATCATATAAAGAACATACATGATAATTCAAACTCACAGTGTGAGACACTTCAACTTAAAAACATCTTTTAAAATATTTTAATGATTTATTTTCTAAATCATTTTCATCGATGTCCATATTCAAAAAATTATGTTATGGAAGTATTTATATGGAAACAAAAAATTATGAATCATTTTATATGTCTCTTTTGGATTTGTTTCAATGGTTTTGAAATGGAATATTTTAATTTATTTTATATGGATCATTTTCAAAAAAATGAAAATGGAAAGGTATATGTTTAGGTATATAGTATAAACGTTTTTTCAATTATCATAACCTTTATTTTATTATTGTATTACATTATAATATTCCATGTTTTCTTAAAAAAACAACCCACTATACATTTATTATTAAAATTTTAAAACAAAATTTAAAATGGAATTGATATTTCCATATATGGATATATTTTTTAATATAGATAAAATTTATATTATTATAATTGAAATGATGAAAATAAAACCATTAATTTGATATTATTTTCTTATAGTTTATTAGAATGGTTTATAATGATCTATGAGCCTGATATAGATCATGATGATGGGTGATCCTAATATTTCGGAAGGTAATATGTGATCCTAATTTATCTTTCCAATGCATTGATTAATGTGATAAAGTTAATTTATTTTAAGATAATAATAAGATATTATTGGAATTTATCAAGTTGGTTTTTTCACTTGTAAGAGTGATTATAAGAGTGACATGAAAATGATGTCCCAAGTTCCCAATATAGTTTATCTATTTTTGCTATATTTTTTGGTAATGTAATTATTTCATAATTTAGGCTAATGAGGATTAGTATAAAAGAATTTTTTTTCTACTTATTAAAATCGTAAAAATAAATTAATGATTTTTCATGGATTTGAAGAAATCATTATGAGTTTTATTTTTCCTCTAATATTTATTATAAAATAATTTATGAAAATATTGGGGGTAGTGTAGTTGATTTCATGGGTAAGAAAATTTTTATTTTTAGATCATAGTTTATTATAAAATATGAAATTTTTTATAATGTGGCTTAATAAACAAAATAGATTCTTTTTCCCTTTTTATATGTACCTTATTTATATTTTTATGCTCTTCCCATGTATTGAAATGTTTTTCATTGGGATTAATAAATGATTTTGGATAAAGAGAATGTCCAGATGAAAATTTTACAATATGTAATAAAAATAAAACTTGTTTTATCATTAAACATATGTTTTTTTTTGTAAAATGGATTATGAATGGTGGTCTCCACTATGTGATGTAACTCTTTTGTGACCTAATTCTATATAACCCTAAACCAAAGTGGTATTTTTGAATGTAATAAAATGAATTCTTCTCCACATACCCAATTTACAGATGGTTTAAGGATATGTTTTTACAGTTGATATTTGAGTATATATTTAGATAATTTTACATGATAGTATAATGTATGTAAATGTCTTTAATAAATTAAAATTAATAGTTATTATGGTATATAATTTTAATATTACCATGTCGATTCATCAAAACATTTTTTAAAAAAAAATTTCCCTAGAGGAAAGAGTGAAGTTGAAGTAGGAAGTCACTAAGAGGGAAATATCCCACCCAATAAGTAACCTAGAATGGATGGAATTGGAACTAAGTAGTTGGTTACCCTGATGGATTAGTGGTCACAAGCTATAAATTGTGTTGGAATCCAAGATGGAGATAAAATAGACCCACCACATAAAAACATGTTGATAATAAATAACTCAATGAGACATCACCCTTGAATAATATATAGATATTATAAATTAGTTTTTTAGAGGAATATGCTAAGGATATTGAAGAAATACACAAATTAATGGGGTTTTATGATTATACAAATGAAAATATTTCTAATTTGTATTTTTATGGTGAAATTGATCAATAGTGGTCAATGTATAATAATATAAAAAAAATACAAGATATTTCTTACTTGGAATATATTAAATTTATAAATCATTTCCGTGTGAATTATTTACCACAAGTTATTTGATATTGTATGAAAACCGTATTATTTTTATCGTAGAAGGATGGGTATTTAATAGCCCCATATGAACCAAACATATCATCATTGGAATGGTATGACACAAATTTTATACACAATCTTCATAATAAAAATTAATCCATTTCACTTACTACTAATTCCATGATAATGAATATAATTATACTCTAATTAAGTTAATAGTTATTAGAAACTTGTTCATTATATTTATAAGGTAGAAAAGGAGTTTTTTGTGAGCATTTTTTCTCAAAAATGGATAAAATTATTTTGGGTAGAATACAATAGAAACGAAACCATTGAAGAAATCTAAAGATATCAAAATCAAGTTTCAATTTTTTTATAGTTGTGGTAAAATCACCCTTGGGAATGCCTTGTGAAATCTAGGATATTCTTTTGATATGGTAAGATTGGTCATATTCCTCAGGATTTCAATTAAAAATATCATATTTGTAGTAGGACCAATTTAGATAAGCAGGTAGTATGGTGCGATAAATATTTTGTGATGATTTATGATACAGATTTGTTTCTAAATACAAGAATTAATACTAATAATTAAAAAGAATATATGAATAGTGGAATGGTGAAAAACTTTGAATTTTTTTTGAATATATTGTCACATCAAATGAAGTAGTAACATGTATTTTCCAAGTTTATATAGATTATACTATTGTCTTGTTTAATTCTAGGCCTACACTGAGCATTATCATTTTATTATGAATAAAGGAGAAGAAAAATCATGTGGGACGAATGTGGTGAAGACCATTTTATACCACTTAATAATCGTCATACAATCAATTGGAAGAGAACTACTGCCAAACTAAATGATAGCAGCCTCATTTGGTTCCCTATTGTTTCTAGTATTTCAACTACAAAATTACATTCACTCCACGTTTGATTCACCTTAGTGTCTTGATTAATTAAAATCCAAACGATTTGAATCAAATAGGTCAGTTCCCATGGAATTTTTACCCTATATTAGATGAGATTCACCAACACATTGGAGTCAAATAAAACTATTTAAATGTCAATGTTAAAAATCTAAGACATTTGTAGTCCATTTAACATGGATCTCACATCAGTTTAAATTAAGTTACCTAGACCTTAGAAGTAGCAATATTTAAAAATGATGGATCCTATGCCATCTCTAATTATCCCAACTCCTCTCACATAACATAAAATAATGATCCATCAACATTTAATTTATAGCCTACCCTTGGAATATTCCATCTGACCCATGCCTCTCTGTTATTTCCTGCACCTCTCTCAATTTCGACAACTACTCTTGGTATAAAATATATCCATAACAACAAAGTGCTTCTATTACTAAAGATCATACCCAATTTATCCATTAAACTTCTTTAATTAATTTCCATACGATGATGTGAGATTATTTTTCCCTCCCTTCCTTTATTTCAAGCTTCCAAAATGTCCCAGAACAACACTACAAAATAAAATTTATTCTAAAGAAATGAATTAAGGTCTTTTTGTGAAAACAAATGGGGGTAGTATTAATAAAAAATATATATTAAAAAATATTCTTGTTATTTAATTATGTAGGGATTTCCCTATAAATATTACTATATATCCCATTTCATAATTTTATGTTATTTTGGGTAAGGATTATCTTTTTGTATTTTAATCTTATATAGATTCTATATCCAAAGTAATAATTTCCAAAAATGAGTTTATATTTTTATATAAAAATGAATTAATCCATTTAATAACATATCAATAATATGAGAGACTGCTAAAATATGGAAATAAATTTATCATTATAATATTATTAAAGATAGATTGTCTATTTATATTAATTATGTGCTAATAGTAAAAGAATGCCATTATTTTTTTCATGATGATTTTCCTAGTTATATTCTTAATCAGGAGGATTATTTTAATTTTGACTTAATACATAATTACTAGATAATATATAATCCACCATATCAAATGGGTCAACATGAACTTAAAGAATTTAAAAGGTATTCATAAGTATTTATTGATAATATTTCATTCATACTAGTTTTTAACCATGTGGTGTTTCTATTTTAATTGTTAAAATGGAAGATGGTTCCTTGACTCATAAAATTTATTATAGAAAACTTAATTATATTATAGATATAAATAAATATATGTTTCCTTATATTAATGACTTATTATATCAACTTTAGAGATTATAGATTAATTTTAAGGTTGAGCTCAGGTATTAGTACCATCAATTTAAGGAAGAGGAGGATATCACCTCTAAGTTAATGTTTTGTGTTAAATATATGAATTATGAGTTTTTGGTTTTTTCCCATTAGGATGATTAATAATATAGTAGTAGTCATGGTTCATATTAATAGTGTTTTCTTTGAATATTTGGAAAAATTTTTGGTTGTGTTTGTTTATGATATTTTGGTTTATTGAAATGGTTTTGAGGATTACAAAAAGAATCTAAGGATTTATTTTTCAAACCTTTATTGAAAATTTTTTATATGTAAAATTTATTAATTGATATATTTGGTTACAAATGATATTGTTCCTTAGTCATATCATAAATATTTATATTGTAACTATTAATACAGTTAAAATAAAATGGTTGATGAATGTCCAATAACTATAAATGTTACTTAGATGTTTAGTTTTCTTTGATTAGTAGGATATGAACGATGATTTTTTGAAAAAAATCCATTTTTATATATACCACTAATAAGGTTAATAAAAAAAGGATTTAGCTGTATTTGGATATAAATGAGATGAATATTTCTAGGAACTAAAAATAAGATTAATTAATGATCCAGTTACGCCCTACCATCTAGAAATAATGACTTTGATATCTACAGTGATGCTTTATTGAATGGATTGGATTTTATTTCAATATATAATACGAAAGTAATTGTTTGTGAATAATTCTAATTATAACCCATTTATAGATGTTATCCTACACATAAACATGAACTTGGAGTGGTATTATTTATATAAAAAATTTAGAGGCACCATTTAAATGGACTAAAGTGTGAAATTTATACTAATTATAAAAGATAGATTTTTATATTAAGTAAAAAATATTTAAAAATGATATAGAGGATAGGGATGGAATTAACAATGGATTACCATTTCACAATAAATTAGTGTTTAGGAAGACCAAATACGATAGTTAATGCTTGAATTAGTAAAGACAATTCTATATTAACCACTTACCACATAGACCATGACTTAATAATTAATTATTTCATGAATATTGGATTGGAAATTTTACATACATGAACTCCCATTACATTGAATTAGGTTTTAGTACAATCATCCACATTAAATGGATTTAATCACGCTCTAAAGATGGAATTTATTTTATTGTTAAAGTTAAAATCGGTCAATATGTGTAAGTTTCAAGTCTTCAATATTAACAATGAAGTTTTTATTATATTTATAATAAAATTTATGTTTCACGTGCCCCCCTATAAAGGAAATAACCATTGAGTGAAGCTTATAGAGTTTTATTTGTAAATCATCTTAGAATCACATAAATTTATAAGGACATTTGAGAATATTTCTAGTAGAAATAATTCAAGAATGATATTGCAATTTTTATTATAACATTTTGACTTGTAAACACGTTAAATTCAAATGAAAATAATATAAGGGTGTGATTTAACATTTTATATTTTATAATGGAAATTATAGAATATATACATGGATTTTCTAGTGGTATTACCAATGAAATATTGAGTTCATAATGAAATTTCGGTAATTATTGATTTATTAATTAAATTTTCTCATTTTCCACCCATTTGAGATAATAAAGTTTCATATATAATTTATAGAAATTATGTTAAGGAGATAATTATATTATATAGAGTGACAATTTTTATTTTATCTAATAATTATCTTATATTCCCACCTAATTTATACAGGGGACATTAGAATTCCTTGGGTATTGAATTAAATTTCACTACAACATTTCATCCTCAATTTGATGTATACTTAGCTTAAATGATTTAGAATGTTGAGGACATACTTAGAGATTGTTCAATATATTATCATGAAATTTAGGATCAATATTATAATTTGAATTAGTATTCATATAAAAAAAATATTTCATTCCATTATACATATATCACCGTTTGAGAAATTATATAGAAATAAGTGCCAGAATATGGCTTGTTAGGATGAATTATTAGAATAAAAGTTATTGGGATAAAAATTGAATGATGAAATATTTGAGAAGGTGAATATGGTTTATCAGAAGTTGATAATGGATCAAATTAGGCATTACATTTATATGGATGACTAGAGGAAAGGTTATTTATTAAAGTTATGTGAACATGTTTTTCATGAAGTATCTCCACATTTAATTGTTATGAGTTTTTGAAAAAAATGGAAAGTTAACTACATGGTTCATTGAACCATATGAAAATCTAATGAATGTTGGATTGGTTACTTACTTAGTGGCCTTGACTTTGAGATTATCTCAATAAAATGATATAATTCATATTTTATTGTTAAGAAAATATGTGTCAGATATTTCTTTTATTTAGAGGACCAAAATAGTTTAGTAAAAAGATAATCATTATTATGAGGAAAAACATGTAAAAATTCATGAATATAGAAAGAAAGTGTTTCCGAATGAACTAATTTATCATGGTAAGGTTTTATGGATGATCTATTTATTTGAGTACATAACATAGTATTCAAAAATTGCTATGTGAGAAATATATCCCCTCATGTTTAAATAGTGAATAAATTTTTGAAGATGAGATATCCAAAATTGGGAAAATACATGAAATAATTGGTAATTTTAAAATATTTTTTTTCATTTAATATTAAAATTCATCAAGTATATTTTTATAAATTTATATTCATTAAAAAAACATTTTTAATTTTTCATTCCAAAAGAAAAATCATTATTTCTAACCAAATTGGATTTCCATGAATTATATTGTAATATTAAAAAATATAATTTATACGATTTATAATTTTAATTTGAAAAATATAATTTTTTTTTGAATTTATCATATAAAAATTATCTTATGACTAATGTTTAATAATTTTCTAAATTTTTACATTTTTGATTGAATAGATAAAATTATTAATTTTAATTGAAATATTTATGTTTGTTTCAATAATATATGAAGAATGTTTAAAAAAAATATTAAAACTAAAAATATATTTTTTATATTTTTACTAAAAAAATTACAGTCGTTGTAATAGATTTTATGATCAATTTTGATGTAAAAACATTATCTATTTTGAAAGAAATATTTTTTTTTTGAAAAATTTCTTTTCATCACATTTTATGGGCATATTTTTAAATTAAATTATAACATATCTTTGAAATTGATAAGATAAAATGGAATTTATTTATTAGAATTATCATAATTAATATTATGTAATAGTTTCAATATAAATTTTTGTAGTAATGAATTTTATGAACATTAAAAAATATTTTACATTAGTTGAGGTTAAAACATGTTTACTGATGGGTTAAAATAAAGTGATAAGGACTAAAATAACTAAAAAAATTCCAAACGATAGTTTATTCACATATTTCAACCATTTATTAACTTATTTCTAAATAAACCATTTTGGATTGAGTAATCCATTAATATATTTTAATATTTTTAAAAATTTATGTGTGTATTATCCCCCGCGTGTAAAAGGAAACCACATCTTCTCCCCTCTCTATACTTCAAGAGACATTTGTATTATCAAATATCTACCCAAAATAATTATTAAAAATCTTCCCTATACTCTATTGTAATTATATAGGTAATTTGTCCAACCTTATTGACATTAATTTGTAATGCCTATGAAATTTTCTAAAGAAGATGTATACAAGAAGAGGCATCCTTAGGTGGATTTATTTGATTTGTTAATCTTAGAGACATGTGGTTTACGAGATAGATCAATAGTTTGTTTTCATGATTACAAACATATTATTATTTATTTCACATGAGATGAAGCATTGGTCCGGGCTTGGTCATGCTCACCCCATAGATGCAACAAACTCTAGTTCAACTTCTTTATATGTACTTTTGACTTCCTTATAATGAATGTCACCCCAATAGTGGTGATTTGGTTTAGTTTTATAGATATTCCATTATAGTTTAAATACCAATATATTCTAAAAATTTTAGGGAACCTCGTTGGAAGATATTGGTTCTCTAATAGTATAACTAGATCTCTTTTCCACCCTATGTATCCCTGAATCCGTGAGGAACTTGATGTCTCAATAATACCAGCTGAGTTTGTTTAGATTTTATTGGGGGAGGAGCTCCTCTACAAGAAATCCATTTTTTTTTGTCATGGTTCTATTTTTGTTCCTATTGTAAATTTTTTTTCCATCCAATGACAGATTGTAAGTTTGGGATTAAGATCTTAAATCGTTAAAAGGATTTCAAATATTGAGGCAGCGGCAAGGGTTTGGGGTCTGGTGTTTATGAATTATTTTCTAGAAAAAGAAACTTGGGTGTAGAAAATGTTGAAAAGAATGTGAAATATGGGAATCCTAAGGCTAAACTAATGGAATACGACATTTTTAGTCACTCAAGAAAGGGTTTGGGTGTTCCCTTATCTAGAAAATATTTGGAGAGTCTACATGGGGGGATATACAATGTGACATTGGAAAAAAATAAAGTTGACACGAATAAAGAAGATAAGGGATGACATAGACCTTCCATATATTCCTCTTATAAATAAGTAATGTTATTAGGGAATGAAACTATTGGAAGAGGGGGGCCATAGAAGACTGAGACACTTTTAGGACAACCAGTTTCTCTAAATTTAATTAGGGAGGGTGACACATTATGCGTCAAGGATCAAGAGCATGACATAGGGGGTTGTAATTTTACCAAAACAATCTTATGAGTGTAATTTCTAGTTATTTAAATTATAAATATCTTTTATGGATTACAAAATGAAGAACCAATTTATAAGTTTGTAGTAGCTTGGGAAGTGAACTCTAATGATGAACTGGGGTCCCTGGGAAAGAGTCCAATGATGAGTATTATAGTCATTTTTCTAGTGATACTTCTGATGATTTTAAATGTATAGTTCTACCCATTTTTTGAAGGAGGAAACGTATAAGAGGATATAAGAAATAGGTAAAAATCTATACTTATTTACCACTACAAAAAGAAACCAGATCTACCAAAAAGTTGAAAGTCTAGATGATTGAAGGTGGACCTAAGGATACTGATAGAATTTCGTTGGATGATGTTGTCTATTATGGGGAAACATCCCTCTAGGATACTCGTAATGAGAAATGGGATATTTGTGTGACCCACAAGAAATTTTTGTAACTGCTTATGAATACGGACGAAAAAATAGTGGAAGAATTTTTTGTGATTAATGCCACTAATGAAAAATATAATATAATGATGGGATGGCCATTACAAGTAGATAAAAAAAGTGATTAGAGTTAAAGGATTGAAAAGTAAGATGTTATTTTTATAATTAGATTAAACTAAGGTAAGATCAACTCAGAGGAGTACATCCAGACATAGGATAATATAATTGTTCTTTTTTAATACCTTTTAAAGGATGATCTAGATATACATGTGTCCTCTATCTTCTAAAAAATTATACAGGGATATTGATTCTCGTATGATTATTTTTTTGGTTGTTTTTTGATTAATTTTTGTCTTTTAACATTTTGGTTTCTCACTAATCCCTTAAAAGTGTATTGATAATAAAGAAGTTAATTTTCATATTAATAAGATGTATAACTTTAATTAGAATGATTTAGTTTTATTTCTTCTTCTACATCCGAAAAAAATATATTTTGGATGCTGATAAATTAAAATAAGTATGTCACATATACTAATATGTTATTATATTTAATTCCTACCATTAATTAAACTCCTTCATCAATCAAGAAATGAAATCAACATTCATGTATAAAGCGGACTACCACCTCACAAACTGATGTAATTGTTTTTATCATTTCCCCTCACGGATGGGTTAAATAATGTATTTAATGTTTATATATCACATCCATATAAAATTTTAAAAAAATAATTTTAATATATCATTTATTTTCTTAGATTTAAATTTATCTAAAAATGATAATGTCATTCATTTATAACATGGGATTACTACAACCATGAAGAAGTGTTATTTACTTTCCATTAATACATCATTTGGATGGAATATATAAGTGTATTTAAAGAGTAAGTATGATTTTTATTATATAATAATAAATATATAAAGATAAAATTATACTTACCTCAATTACCTCATGTTCTTAGAAAAGAGAAAATGTTAATCATGTATACGTATAACCTACCGTGTCTAAGATTGTAACATAGTTATTTTTTCAAAACCACATAGTGTTATTTGTCCTAAAGGTATAATTAATGTATAAAAATGATTGTTATATAATGATTATTATTATATATATGATTTAATAAATAACTCTTTTACCTGGTCAGTATACTAATTTTGTTTTTAATTTATGAACTAAACATCCTTAAAACACAAGATGCTGACTTAACCAATTAAGTGAATTAATTTATCATAAAAAAATGAAATAAATAGTTTAATGATAATTGACTAAACTCATAAAAGGTTCTAATATATGTAAATAATTTAATATAGTTTATTATGTATGACATAAATAATATATGTTATAAGTCAAACTCAAAATATACAATGCTTTATATAAACTCATCGACCCTCGAATCCCAATGATAGTGGTAAATTTTTTATATTGGAACTAAGTAAAAATAAACAAATCCTATTTGAAAAAATAGTTCTGTAGTATTGGAAAAATATATACATGAATCAATATCATATTACATTGGAAAATATAAAATAAAATATTGTTTTAACATTGAGAACATCATTATTCCTTAAACAATATTGTCACATTTCAATCATAGTTTACATTCAAAAATCTTGGGGAAAGGAAACATCAGAATGGGGTGAGAACATCTTATTAATAAAGTAATTTGTGAAACCAAATCTAAGATAGAATAAAAAATAAATTAATAATATGGAAGTAATAAATAATAATAAAATAATTTCATATAAAAAATCCTATGAGATTGAAACATTACCCTAGATGATATATATTTGAAAATAATCACATGCATAAAAATAACTAATTTTAGAATGAGGGAATTAATAATAAGAGACATCTAAAATCTACCAAAGATGCCTCTTTCTATATAATAATAAATATAGAATCAATACCTCATACCAAGACATATTACTTAAATGGGTAAGGCCTCAGACATATACCTAACTGGTTTTCTCTAATGAGACCTACTGATGTATTAAGGGGATATATAAATTTAGTCCCCACCAATCATATAATATTTCCAATGAATTAATCATAAAAATATACAATAAAACATAACTTAACTTGTCTTAATAATAAATAAATGTCTATAATGAAAGAACTAATATACAAAATCCCAATACTTTCCCCACAAAAAATTACTACATTCCATCCAAAAAATATGGTGGGTGGTTTCATTATAATGTATCCTTAGTAATTTATATGTTTCATCAAAGAATTTTTAATTTAAATAAAATAATTTGAAACTATCACTAGAATATTTCATAGGTAAAATACACTTTTAATTTTAAAATCACATAATTAAAATCTAAAAATTTACAAAATATAATGGAAAAAATGTTATTTGAAAAAATACGTGGAACCCTATAAAATAATCTTCAAAACATAGAGCATTCATTATAGTATAAAATTCGGTTAATTTGTAATTTTTATAAACAATAATCCTTTTCACAGCTTTAATAATACATATATTTTTTTGAAAAAAGGCATGAAGTTTCCTTTTAAAGTATATTTTGGATTTTTAAACATAGATAAAAATGACTTTAATAAATTTTTGGATAATAGTAAAAATACATTCTAAGAATGTTTTTGAAGAAAATATTTAAAGGGAAGAAAAATAATCATGAACGTATGTAAAATAAATGTTGGCTTACATTAAAAACATCCATTCCTTAATTTTGAGTTCTATATAAGTTAGAGATGTAACTAGTACTCGGAAAACATAAAAACAAACATAGTATAAAAAACAAAGATTAGATTTCAGATATAATTGCAATATAATTCATTAAAAAGTGACTTAAATATGAACAATCCTAAATAAATATGTGATTGTAAAATAAACCCTTACCAATTTGGTAAATATTGAATCATAACCTTCAAGAAAAGATAATATAAAATGAAAAAAATAAATACCATGAATATAATGGGAATCATGATATACCATATCAAATGTTATGTATATATACCACTTGAACGATACATGTTTAGAATATAGCATATGTCTCATAGAAGCAAAAGCGAGATCATAAACCCATTACTCAATTTTTCAATACTTCATACATGTTCAAACCTCCTATATAATAAATATATATTTATTATAAATTAATTAAATAATCATAATCATATGAATAATACAATATATGATATAATTATAATATTTTATCATGTGGTTATAAATTTTTTTTTTATTAAAATCACTATTCGGGGTGATTATTTCTTCATTTTTCAATTGTGTTTTGGATTAGTAGTTTTGAACCTTGAACATTTTTAATTTTCCAATCATATCCAAAATATTAAAAATAAATTATATATCGTATAAATTAAATATTTAAAAATTTATAATCATCCATGAATGGGGGACATGAAAAACGGTTCACATAAATTCATAGAGGTGGTAGTCCACACATACGCATAAGCGAAATTATAATTTTTTTATCTAGTGTACGGGTAATAAGGAAACTGATATTTTATTTTTTAAAGAACCGTAATTATTTCATAAATATCATAAATATTCATTTGTTCGATATTTATAATAATAGAATTAAATTAGTGATGAAAATATAATAACACTTATACATGGAGACAGTAGGTCTTATGTACACTTGAGTGGTGTTTTTGTTTTCTATATGATGTAAAATAAGTGGAAAATGTTGTAATATAATCATTAAAAAATCTTATTATATTATATAAAAGGGATTCATTATTATATTAAGCGTAAAATATATTTAGTGTGATCATAATAATAAATAAAATTGTAATTACTTAGTTAATATTTGTAATTCTTCATTGAGAAACAACATTTTTGGATACACATCAAGCTTTGAAAAGATGGTATTTTGGATACAAAAAAAAGGTCTAAGACATGGGGAATGAAAATAATAAATTATTATAGCGGGACTTGGATATTTTATATGGATCATTTAGTTTTGATAAGATAGGAGAGGTGGTATCATTTTATAGGGGATGGAAATTACACACTTGGAATTTCTTAAAATATTAAAATATACATATGTATGTATGTATGCATGTATGTATAAAAATCATGTCAAGTGGAATCAATTAACCCTGAATAAAATTATAAAATGTGAAATGGTTGAGATAATATCAATAAATATCATTTTTCTCTATCATCGATAAATTTTAATACCCATATTTAAGTTAAACATCTTTAAACCAATTTTAACCTTAACTGTGACAATTTATATTTTTACCATGATAGCATAATTTTGTGAAGAAAATAAAATGGGTCTAATATTAAAAATTTTACATACTGATTATAAATATAGAATTTATTTTATTATATATAATTTATATTATTAGTACATGTGACTTTTAATATATGAACATTAGACACGTGAGAAATGGTTTTAAATGAAATACCATATTTAAGAGTAAATATAAATTTACATTGAAATAAAGTAAAAAATTGGTTAACATGATTTTTTTGGTTAAATAATAAATAAGGGAATGTTTATAGATTTTTCATAAATCTAAAATAAAATGTAATCTTCCAACCATGACATAAATTATAGAGACAAAAAATAGTTATTGATTTTAATAAAATTTAACTTATCTTCTCAAATTGTAATGTTTAGTTCTCAAATTTAAATTAATGTATCCAAATAATTTATATAAATCCTTAAATAGATAATTTTTGGAACACCACATATCAAATAGATTTAGGGAAAATATTTAGGTTACTTTAATAAGTATATCTTCAGTTTAGCCCTTGGTAAATCTATCTTGACATTAAATATGCTAATATATTTTTACTACTTCTAATAATCATTATGACCAAAAATTAAATTGTCCATTTTATATAAAATAATTTATTCTAATTAAAAATAGGGAATATTTTTTATCAAATTATATTTATAGATATTGTAGACATTAACTTAAAAATAATTCTGCATGACGCGACAAATAATATTTTTTTAAATGAAAATTTTAAGTATATAAATTTTTTTAAACCGAATTCAGGAATAATTGTGTTTCCAGAAAATTTTTATATAATTTTTAATCAAATGTAACTAGTAAAATTTTAAAACTAATCCAAAATAAAATTAAACTTTATAAATTCCTAATCCAAAAGGGTAATTTACAATAGAAATAATTATTTATTAATATTCATCCAAAAATAAAACATTTCAAAAAATTATAAAGAATTCAAGCAATGAAATATTTATCATGATAATTTCAAAATTATTTTATTTTTATCAAATAATTTTTTTAAAATTCTTAAAAACTAATTACAATATTTTTTCTTAAAAATAAATGATATTATTTTTGAGGAAAATGTACTTTAAATGTATAAGATGACTTTACTTAAAAATTACCACATATTTATTTTACATTAATAAATTTATATTCATATAATAAAAAATTTAAAAATATTTTTAATGTGGTTATTTTAATTGATATTGTGAATTTTAATAGCTTGGTTATAACCACCATATTTAAATAATAATATTTTAATACTATATCATGGTTTTTTCAAACTCGTTGATGTGTGTAACAAATCATATTAATGAAATTATAATTATCAGAAGATATGTATAATATAAAATTCTAGTTTGTTACATTATACCCACATTAAATAAATTTCAGCATCAAAATTGTATCACCAACATCAAAATTTTATCCTTCATGTAAAAGTCTCGTAATACATACGAGTAATAAAATATATATTGAAAATGGAAAGTGTAAAACATAAAGGTTATTAAAAACATCACATATTTAGTTTTCTAGATATGGTGAAAATTATTAGGATATTAAACTATTGACATGTATTAGAAAATTAACATTTAATGACTAATAGAGAGGGATAAAAAACATAGTCATTAGAAATATAATGACCACAAACCATAAATCATTGAATAGTTTAAAGACCATCTATTCCTTATAAATGAAAGAAGGATAATAACATTTTTTTCAATATCCTTTTATCACCTTATTTGATACATCATCGAATAATTCCTAAATCTGAATAAATAAATAATCCCCAAAACATTGGATTATTTGAACACTTAACATATGTATAAATACCATGTTTGCAACTAGGTAATGGTTTTCATCTCAATAGAAACCCCACAAACACCAAATTTATAATTGGTGTCTTAATTTAAAATACTTCCCTTATATTAAGAAGGGATTATTTGATATCCATGAAAAATATAATTTTTTTTCATATACTTAGATTCAAATAAAGCATGATTCTGTGATAAAAGTATATATTTTTCAAAACATATTGGGTTTATACTATAGTTATCATAGTTACATAATTTTATCCTTTATCTATTATTTTTTGTGATAAATTCTTCTAACATACAAGGAATCCATTTTCATAGTTCCCTATATCCTTATAGACAAATCATTATAAATTATTGGATTATTTATTTACCTTATACTCTTGAAACCAATAACCTTTATCTATATAGTTCATCGAAATTACCTTTCCCTTAAATAAAATACCACCATGCTTCTTTAAATAATTTTCCCATGTGGAAATACCACCCCCCCTTATTTTATTTTTCATTTCTTATTCCTTTTCCTATTTCATATCCATCATCGTATTATCTTTATTTCCATTCAAAATATATAACATGGGGATTTCATTCTTAATACAGATGGAACTTGATATTATGTCATCGTAAGATGAAAATAATTAGAGAATAATACCCTTAAGATGATTTTCTTAATCCCATTAAAAAATGACCAATATTACTTTCCATGTTATGTACATAGTCTAAAACATTCCTTGATAATCATGAAAATTTTTCATCATACTCAAAAACACATTCCACTTACTTGAATGATATATTTGCTAATTAACTTTTTATATCAGCTAATTTCTCACGTGAAAATAAATTTTCGATGGTTATCTCCTTGAAAAACTTCTCTTCCATTCTCTGTATCTCAAACTCCACCTTTATATTTTAAATGAATGAGAACCATTTATTAGAAACCTCATTTAAAGAAATACACTTCTATAATAACATTTACCCTTTCACTATATCTCAAATCTATAAATAAATTTTCTACGGGATTGATCCACTATTATTCTATTAATGTATTTTTAGTTATATTATGGGATGGTGGAATCTTTGACATAAGTCAGACCCAAATCAATGAAACATATAGTGATAAAATATAATAATCCATACAACCAATGTTATTAGTCATAAACTGAGTCAACTACCCTTATAATTTTATAATCTACTTACCACCAACATAATTCATTTTAACTTATTCTCTTGAGAAATCACTATATTTATTAAAGGTGTTGAAACATTTTTCATTCCTTTAACTAGGTTATATTTGTAAACGATTAAATACACTAGATAGGATTATAAAAATCTGAATCATTATATTTAATTTTGATACTAGTGAAAAAATTAACAAATATTCAAAATTTATTCATAACTAATCACAGAACCATAAACTTTGTTTATTTGAAAATATTCTAAAATCATAGAAATAATTTCAAATCCTTCATAATGGTTATTATAGAAAATTTTAATTAACCTAATCAAATCCCCTAGGTATCTCATACAAGGTGTGTAGTAAGCCCCTATTCATCTTACACTATAGTGATGGCTAAGATATAATCATCCAACAATTTTAAGGATTATTAATCCTATAAGCATCTAAACCAAAACCAAATACACTTTTAGTATCTAGATATGATTTTATTTATATAAAACATAATGCTCTACAATTCCAAAACATTAGGATTCTATCCAACACTTATAATTATCTTCAAAGTATGTTTTATGGTTATGCTCTATACTTTTGTTTTTGAAAATCTAGTTCCAAAGGATTCTACAAAACTAGCTAAGATACCAACTATAAGTACCTAAACCAAAGTAGCCCAGATATAGTGGTAACTTCATTAAATGGGGAATAGATATATGTGATAAAATCTCAAAAAATTTAATAGTTTAATTTTCTTGGTAAACTAGAAACGTTCTTGAATCCCACATTAAATTTTAAGATATAAAATACAATATAGTAATTTATTTTGGAACATTATTTTTTGCGCCATAATATCCTTTAAAATCAATTATATACCACTTATTTAAATATAGGGTAAAGTAAAAATCATATGGGGGGGGGTGAAATTATATTCTTAGTAAAGGAATGTGTATATAAGAAGCTAACATAGAATAAAAAGGCACAAATAATATGTCAAGAATAAATGATATCTAATAGTTTCATATAATTAATCACATAAAATTGAAATATAACGATGTTTTAAATAAAAATTCAATTATTCACATTTATATGAATAACTAATATCATAATGAAAAAATTAATAATAATGGACATCATAAACATACCATCAATGACTCATCCCAAGTCATTATAAACATACTGTCATTGAATTGTTCTAAGACGTCTTACATTAATGGGTAATGCCATGGAAAAATATGCATACTTTTTAATCATATGAGACCTACTAATTCATTTATGTGATATACAATTCTAGGTCCTAAAATGACTTAATAAGTCTAATGAATTCATAAAATTAATAAACCATTGAAATTAAACCGTGTTTCTTAATAGTAAAAAACTGTATGTATTTGAAGAACTAGTTTACTTTATTTTGTTACATTGTCTACTCAAAATGATCATAAGACATCCATAAAAGATATTTTTTTTCATCATTAGAGTATATACTCATTAAATCATAATTTTCATTAATGTATGTTTACATAAATGAAAATAATAATAAAATACCATTGATAGATTTATGGAGAAAATAACCTATCTATATTGAAGTTTGTTATTTAAAATAGAAAACATAAAAAATAGTAATGAAGTAATATTATTTTAAATTAAAATTGGATTTTTTTTTAAAAATTATTCAAAACATTGAGTGTTTATGCACATAATAAATTCTGATTATGTCATAATTTTAAAAAACAAAGATCCTTTTCACACATTCAGTAGAATGTACCTTGTTTGGAAAATGAAAAAATGATAACTTTTAAACCTTTTTATATAATGTAAATCAGGGATAAAAATGAATTTAATAATTTATCATAGAATATTAATAAACCTTATGGAAATAATTTTATTTAAAATATTGACATGGGGGTAGAGAATTCCCGACTCAGTAGAAAAACAATGTTGGTTTTCCACAAAAAAAACAATCATTAGTAATTTTGGGTGAAAGTGAATGTAAAGAAGGAACTAATTATTTAAAAATATACAAATTTCAATATTTTAAGAAAATATATTGGGTTTAAGATATAAAAATTATGAAATTCCTATAATGGAAACTGAAACCCAAACCACAAGGAGTAAGGATGATATTATGAAATAAACCCTTTTTTCTTAGATAAATTTCGAATTATAACAACCCTGATAGGGAAAATTTCAAATGAAACATTAAATTCCTTTAATAAGATGTGAATAATGAAATAATATATGAAATGGTAATTATATACACTAGTTTAATGATATAATATTTTAATATGGAATGTGTCTCACAGAAACAAAAGCGAGACAATAAATCCTTACCTCATGTATGACTTGTTTTGTATGTGTTTTAACCTAATGTATAATAAATATAAATTTATTATATATACATATATATTAAATAAACATAATAATATATTTAATAGAATATATGAATTATTTATAACATTTTATCACCATTTTATTATCTATTCTTTTTTAAAATCATTGTTTAGGTTCATAACTGCTTCATCTTTCCTAGAATTTTTAGTTCAGTAGTTTTGGACATTAAATATTCATTATAGTTCTATAATATCTATAATTATAATAATGAAAAAAATATATTATATATTTAGTATGAATATATTTATAACCATACATAAAATATGGACATGCAAAATGTATCACCTCACTTCTTGGTGTTTGTAGAACATACATACACACTAGTGGAATTGTCATTTTTTAACAAGTGAAAATATAATAAGGTAAATGATATATTATATTTACAGAATTTTTTTTCCATAAATATAATATATATTCATTAGTTACATATTTACAATAATCTATGCAAACAGGTGAAAAGGATGGATAATACCACTATATAGAGATGGTATGTTGCACCTATGCACGAGAAAAGTGATAGTTTTTTTGTAGTGTGGAAAAGAGATGAAAACAGGTTTTCCCATAATCATGATAAAATATCAATTTATATATATATATGATATTGAGTAATTATTTTAGTAATATTATAACATATTTATATGGTGTGTAAGAATAAATACAATTCAATATACTTGGTTAAGAGTTATACATCTTCATTAAGAACCCTATTTTATCTTACACATATAGATTTGAGTGGATTTTATTTGGAAATGAAAAAAAGAACTAGGACATAGGGAATGAAAAGAGAAAATAATTACTGTATTAATTTTAAATTCTATAAGGCTCTTGAAGTGTGTATAAGATAGCATATGTGATATCTTTTTATAAGGTTGGGGAATGACACACATTGAATAACTTACAAGATTAGATAATATATATATATATATATTATAATAATTTAATGTTGCAAAAATAAACCAAAAATTAAAATAAAATAGGATAAATGGTCTTCATAAACTCAATAGTTGACATTTAAGATAATTTTTTCAG
Organism: Viscum album; assembly: GCA_963277665.1. Classification (NCBI taxonomy): domain Eukaryota; kingdom Viridiplantae; phylum Streptophyta; class Magnoliopsida; order Santalales; family Viscaceae; genus Viscum; species Viscum album. Next base: position 1,207,883,606 of record OY728143.1, on the reverse strand, counting down.
AAATTTTAATCCTTATCTTCAAGTTAAACCACTTTATACCCATTTTAACCTTGACCATGCGAACATAACCTTTTACCATGAAATTATAATTATATGAAAAAAATGGTCAATTATATCAAAAAATTTACATAAAAATTTCAAATTTTGTATTCATTTTATTATATTTAATTTTTACCCCTGGTATAAAATAGTTTCAATATAAATATTCTAAACATATGATAACCAATTTTTTAAAAAATACTTGATTTATGAGTAAAACTTATTTCACCTTTAAATAATGTAATAAATTGGTTTGCATGAAATTTTTTCGGTTAAATAATAACTTAAGGATTATTTTAAGAGTTTTTTATCAATACAAAATTGAATGGAATCTTCCAACCAATCCATTAATTTTAAAGACTCATAAATAGGTCTTAATTTGAAAAAAATAAAACTTATCTTCTAAAAAGTCAAGAATGGGAGACCAAATTTAACTTAATGTTTCAAAATATATTATTTAAGACATAATGTATATATTTGTTTTAAAACAATCATCCATTTGGATAAAGAAAAGTTTTTATGTAATTTTAACCCCTATCTCCTTAGTTTTACCCTAAATAAACATGTTTTAACCTTAACTATGGAAACAAATTGTTTCTATTTTTATCATTTATTAAGTCCAAAAAATAAGTTTACCATATTAACTAATAGTAATTATTCAACTTGAAAATGTGAAATACATTTTTTCAAATTAAAATATTAGAAGTGAAATAATTCAACATAAAGTTAATCTCAAAAAATGTGACAATGAAAGGTTTTAAAGAAACACCTTTTTAGGTATAAAAATGATTTCATATCAAAATCATGTATAATTATGATTCCAATAATTTTTTTTATTATTTCCAATTACAATTATATAGATAAAGTATAAAAATATTCTTTAAAATAATGTGAAGTTATAAATTCTTCAACAAGAAACCACATTTTCAATCAAAATATGTATTTTTTATGCATCGAAAAGTAAAACTTTCTATAAAGTTATCAAAAATTCATCCTAAAATATATTTTATATACTAATTAGAAATATTTACCTATTTTTATATACTAAAATTTCTAAAAGTGGTAAAAATTAAATATAATAATCTCTCACAAAATATAATAAAAAATATTTTTAATGAAAATGTATTTGTGATGCATAACATGAATTTATTTCAAAAATTGAGTATTGGTTAATTATAAAATAATCAATGTATTTTAACTTTTTAAAACCTATATAAATATGTTTCATAATTTATTATTCTTATTAATATCTCTAAATTTAAGGGGTGGTTTATAATAGTCATGTTTAAATAATAATATTTTAAGAATATATCACGGTTTGTTTATACTCAGTGTTGCATGTACCACGAGATATTAAAAAATTAAATTTATTTCATGATAAATATGTTATATGGTCTAATTTGTGGGTTAAATTCTACCCCACCATAAATAAATTGTTCCCTTAAAATTTTATCAAGATCATAATAATTCCAACCATTATAGAAAATCCATATAATACATATGGATAATAAAACATCTTTTGAAAAGGGAATGTGGGAGATATAAATGATATATAAAATATCACATATTTAGGTTCCTAGATAAGGATAAAATTTATTATATTTTAAATATTAGGAATAAAGGAGAAAACTATGGTTTAATGACTAATAAATAGTGATCGAAAACATGTTCATGAAAATGATAATGACTAGAAACCACAAATCCCTAAGGGTTTAAAAGACTATCATTTACATGGAAATGTGGGTAAAATAATAAATTTTTTATTTCAATATCCTTTTCTTATATTATTTATACCTCATGTACTAACTAAAAAATCTTCCAAACTAAATAATCACTAAAAATAAACTTTATTTATAATCCAATCATAATTATAAAAATCATGTTTGAAACAAGGAAATAACTATTTATCTTAATCGAAACTACTCGAAAACATGTTTTCTACATGGTGTCTCCATTGATAATTATTTCCTTATAATTTCGAATGAAGAATCAATATCCATGAAAAAATAAATTATTTTATAGATCTAGAATCAAATAAAATAAATATTATTACAATATAAGTTTTTTCAACATTATTTGTAGTAATTGTATAAGATTATAATTTTACCTTACCAATTTTTAACGTAAATTCCATTGACACATGTAGAATTTGTTTGTATAGTTAACAATATTATTATATTTCAAAAAAGGAAATTTTTGGATTATTTTATTCCCTTACACTCACATTCCTGATGACCTTTCTCTTAACACATAAAGAAAACTACCTTTCATTTCAAGGTAGTGCTATGTTGTTTATTTCTAAAGTTATCACATGCTGAAATTAAATCATATCCATAATTTCATTTACATCACTTATTTCTTTCTTGTTTTTCATTAATCCTATTTTATCTTGATTTCTTTTGAAAATATTTAAATATTTAAATTATTTAATGGGTTTAATGGATCTTGATACCAAATAATCATATGATGAAAATGATTAAGGGACTAGGAATCTTTGGATTCTTGCCTTACTCCCATTGTAGAAATGGTCAATCATATTTTTGGGATTATGTACATAGTTCAAATAATTCCAAGCTAATCATGTAATGTTTTCCTCATACTCCACAACACATTACTCTTCCTCCTGTCATATATTGAGTAATAACCCTTCAGTATCATCTCATTTCTCATAAGGAAGAATTTTTCATAAAAAATATCCTTAAAATTGTACCCTTAAATTATATTTAACATCAATTATGCATTTTCAATTTGAATGAATTGAAAAAATTGATTATAATATTTATTTAATAAATAAAATTCTAAAATAATCTTCTCCCTTTAATTACTTATCAAACCCAAAAATAACTTTTTTAGGGACATGATCTATTATACTGTTACCAAAGGATATATAGTTCCATCAAAGAATGGTTTAATCTATAATATGAAGTAGTCCATTATAATATACTCATGATATAATGTAATATTTTTACCCATTCACGAATACTTTTCATTCATAATCTTATTTAACCATCCTTATAAATCATTATCAGCTCAGTTATAACAGAATTCATGTGAGCCGGTTCATGAGGGAAATAGAAAAAAAATTTATGGGTGTTAAAATATTTTCCATTAATTCTACTAGGATATATTTATAAACAATGAAATAAACTATATTATCTCATGAAATTATGAATCATAATTTTTAATATAAAAAAATTTGAAACATATAACCTAAAGTGAAAATTTATTCAAAAAAATATTAGATTCACATGCTTCATTTCATTACGAATATTGGAAAATCATAAAAATATTTTGAAATATTTAATAATTGTTAAAAATTAAAATGTTAATTAACATAATTTTATCCACCAATAGTTTCTAAACACGGTTTAAGTAAGGGATAATTCACCATGCACTATAATTATTGTGAAGATATAATCAACCAAATCTTTTTCTAGTTATTACACCTATATGCATCTGTACCAAAACAACATCAACATTTAGTATCCAAACATGAAAGTATTTCTAAGAAAACCAAAAAATATATAACTTAATAAAACATTAGGATGATATCCTATACATATAATAACCATAAAAGTTAGTTATTGGGTTATATTCACTAATATATTTTTTCGAAAATAACATTCCCATTGTTTCTACTAAACTAGCTCTAACACCAACCGCAAAGACCCCAATCCAAGTAGTCCCAAGTCAGTGGTTACTTTATTACATTGATACTATATATATGTGATCTCATACCAGATGACATAGTATATTATTTTTCTAGTTAAATGAGATTTATTATTGAATCTCACATTACATTAAAAAATATAAAATACATCATAATATTTTCTTTTTAGAATATCATTTTTCTCTCTAGAAATCCTAGCATAACAATCATAGTACACTTCCTAGAATCCAGGGTAAAGGAAACATAAAAATAGGGTGAGTTAATATTCTCAATTAGGGAATGAGTAAAATATAAGATAACATAGAATAAATAAAGCTTGAGTAATATGGTAGGAATAAATTATGATTAAATTATTCCATATAAATAACCACATAATCTTGAAATGTTATCATGTATGAAATATGATTTGAAATAATAACATGGATATAAATAACAACTTTCATTATAATGGAATTCATAATTCAATATAAATTAAACTTATCTTCAAGCCCCCATGCCAATAAATCATAAATATACCATTAAGGATTCGTTCCATGACATCATACATAAATATTCAGGACCTCATCCAAATAACCAAACTATTTTTTCTAACGAGACCTACTGACTCATCAATAGTCTTTATAATTTATTTTACAACTTATCACTTAATTATTAACAATAATTCATCATACTAATAAACAAAATAAATTAATCAACATGACTTAGTAATAAATAAGTACTCATATTAGACGATTTATCCTCGAAAATGTCAATACTTTCTATAATAAAAATGATCATAAGTATTCTAGAGAAATATTTTAATGTGGTTATTAGTGTATATCCTCATTAAATGACATGTATTATAAAATTATTTGAATATAAATTAAAATAATTTTAAATTATCACAATATAATTTTCTTGGGGAAAATATACTTTTCATTTTTAAATCAATTATTTAATATTTAAAATTTTAAAATTCCTTAGGGAAAAATTTTCCTTTAGAAGAACCATGGAAAATTTAATTTAATCTACAAAACATTGATTTTTAATGATGGAATGAAATTTAATTCATGACTTAATTGTTGAAAAATAATCATTTTAACTCTTGTGGTAAAACCTACATTGTTCGGAAAAAGAAATAAAGATTCCTTTTTAAACATTGAATTGAAATTCAAACATTCATAAAAATAAAATTAATTAATCTTTTGAATATAGTCAACAAATTTCATGAAAACATATTATTTAATATATAGATGTGGAAGGATAATATTACCATCAAATTATTAAAACAAAATAGATTTTCTTAAAAAACATTTATTCTATATTTTTGAGTTTCAATGATGTTAAAAATGGAACTAATAATTGAAAATATTAAAATAAAATGTTAATAAGAAAATATATTGGGTTTATGATATAAATATCCTATAATTACACTAATGGAAACATACACATAAAAAATACTTAATAAAAATAATATTGTAAAATAAACCCTTATAACATTGGTAAATATTGAATCATTACCCACATAAAAGAGATGACTTCAAAAGAAAATTTTTACAGCATGACCAGAAAGGTAATAATATTATTTAAGATTAAAGAAGATGTTTATACACCACATGAATAAAATAAATGAGGAATATGGAATATTCCTCATGGAAACAAAAATGATATGAGAAACCCTTATAATAGTTCTGGCATTGTTTTTACATGTTAGTACCTCCATTATAGTAAATATATATTTATTATATATATAACATAGAACCATAATAGATATATATATAACCATATGTAATTTAATTATATCATTTTATCACTAGGTTTTTAATAATATATTATTAAAATCATTATTCTAGGTGATAAAAAATTCATTTTTCATATATGTTTTGGTTCAGTAGTCCCAGTAATTAATTTGTGATCATGATTATGCAATCTACTGAATATTAATCATGAAAAGAATATCATATATATTAATTATATACATATTTATAATCCTCCATGAATGATAGTCATGTATAATAGATCACATCACTTCGTTGAGGTGGTAGTCCATATGTACGCACGAGTGACATTATCATTTCTTTATTAATTAGAACAGTAAGAATAAAAATGCTATATTATATTTCAAGAAATAAATATATTTTATACATGTGATATATATTCATTTATTCCATATTTATATCCATACATGTAAAATGGTGACGAAAAAAATAATAAAACGGTAACATGGAGACGACAATCCTTATATACACTCGAGAAATGTTTTTTCTATATGATAGAAAATAGGTGGAACATTGTAATACTTGTATGGTCCTGACCTTAAGTTTTACATATTCTAGTTTTTTTGAACCAAAATTCACATTATTATAATTCCAAGGATATTTTTATTTTATATTTTTCGATAATTATGTCACAAATCATATATAAAAAACCAATATATTATAAATTTCATACTTCTGATATGTATCCTCTTTTACCAGATTATAAAACATTTAAAAAAACATTATATATGTTCATATAAAATATTCAAAAATTTGAGAATGAATTATTATTTTCCTGGACCCATCCTTAATCCCTATGAATAAAATTTTAAAAATTGGTACGAGTAAATAAATCTCAATATGAGACATAAAATAGATAATTTAATCATTACTTCAAAAATACTTATATAAAATTTATTTTTAAAAATAATGTTTAGTCACAAAAAAAACATTTTCATACCTAAAAAATTAAATTTTCTACCAAAATATTTCCTTAATAATATTCATAAGTAATATTAAAGTCAAGATAACGCCTATAAATGTTTATTTGAAAATAAAAAAAATAAATGAAAAACTTTTTGAAATATTAAATTTCGTGACATTAAATGAAATATATAATTCCATATAAAAATAAATATAATAAATTACCTTTTAAAAACAATATATTTCAAGAAAAACAAAGAATACATAAATAAATCATATAGGTAATTTGGGGAAATATTTTCTTATCTGAAAAACATATAATGGAACCCGTATGTCTACCATGAAATATCCCTTATGGTTATATTGGACATAACTATCATGCTTATACTTGGAGTAAACATCAAAATTACAGTTGGAATAAGCATTAAAATAAATATCCAACATACCAAATTCATTAAAGGGATATCAAATACCCACCCATATTGGTTTAAAAAGTAACCACCCATCATCATAAATAAGGACTAACAAACATAACATAACCATAAAACATGATTACTATTCACACACAATGTAAAAAATATTCATTGAAAAAATAATGTAATATTGCAATGAAATGTTCAAAACATTCGGGAATCATGAAGGAGGGAAAATAATCTCATGACTTATAATGTAAAATACATTCCATTTAATTTTTTTAAAAAACATTAAAGATAATTCTTAAAAATTTTCTTACCTTTAGTTTAACTCATCAAGTAAAATATATATCTTACAGAATAATAAAATTAGGTCACTTTATTCTTTATTTAGATTTTTTTCTTTTTTATTATAAATTTAATGTTACCTATAACCATTTTATATATAGTTACATTATCATTTAAACTCGTGTCATATGTTTTGATGATATTTGGTTCCTAAATCCAAAAAGACTTTGGTTTATTAAAAATTGTTAAATATTCCATGATTCTATCATATCCAGCCTAAAAATCATGAAATAATTTTAATTTTTTTCATCAATTATAATTCTATATTCAACAACTAAAAATGTTTATGAACTATTAATAGTTTTGCAATCATGGAAATAGTAGGCCGTATGTAAGCATGAGTTACGTTTCTATTTTTTAGAGATCATTGTTGAATTAAGGTAAGTATTATTTTAGATTTAAATAAATATAATAATATAATACATATCATATTAATTATTCAAATATACTTATATATATCACTCATTTTATGTGGTGATGAGGAACGAATCAGATCGCTTTGTGGAGGTGTAAGTTCATACGTACACACGAACGACGTTATCATTTTTCTGTGAAAGGAAAGGTAAGAAAAAAAACTTATATTAATTTTTGTGCATTATAACTATGTCATTAATATCATATATAATCATTAATTCCATTATTACAATCCATCCATAAAAAATGGTTATGGAAAACGAATTACAAATGATTGTATTGCAGTAGTCCATCTTAAACACGAATGATGAACTATGTTTCCAATTTGTTAGAATTAGAGATGGATATAGGTCATAAAACTAACATAATAAAATATTATTATATGGAGGATAAAACATTTATTATTTTTTTCATGGTTGAATTTTTTTAGGGATGTGGAAGTGTAAAAATATAGAAATTATCAATTAAAAATGAAACCTCTACTTTAGAAAATCCATTATCATAAAACCTTAAGCCCATAAAAGATTGTGTTATTCTTAAAATAAGAGTTATAGAATTATTTGAGTGATTTTATTAAGGGGATTGGGGAGGTATTTTCTGAAACAAATAGTTTATGATTTATTATTAAATGAGGATAAGAGGTTCCATTTTATTAGATAGCGGAGGGGCACTGTTGACAATTCAAAAAATATTAAATTAAAATAAATTAATTTTCAATTTAAAATGGATTAAAAGTTATATGTTTAAAATATAAGATTATTTCGAGTCAAAATACCCTCATAAAACAACTTTTATACAATATTTTACTATTTTATACTATTATATTTTACATTTAACCCTTATCTAAACCCTTTTAACACTTACCATGACAATATAAATTTTTATGATTTGAGGGTTAATATAGTAACTATAAATTGAAAAATATCCCTAAATGGACTATTGATGAAGTTATACACCATATCCTAATCACTTTTCTGAATTTAATATTTTTAATAATTTTATATCATTTAATAAAATATTGTTTAGTAGAAATATTCCATAAATTCAATTTTAACAACTATTAATTACATTGACTTTATTAACACCAAGATAACACTTATAATAATTTTTTTTATTATATCCATAATATTTAAATTTCATATTGAAATTTTTTTATCACATTAATTATCTAAAATTATATTCAATTTATTGTTTCAATATCAATTATATGATTTTTCCAATAATTTAATAATTATTACATGAGTGTTGTGAAAAAATTTAACGAAATAATTTGTTCCATAAAAATTAAAAATAAATATATATTAATTATATTTAAAAATGATATCTATAGTTGGGAATATCATCTAGATAACTCGATATTAAAATGTTTATACTAATTATAAATATGAGTGTGACATATTTGACTTTTCATTAAATATTCTATTATAAATATCATAATCTCATAAAATGATAGAAAAGAACATATTTTAAAACCTTGAATGATTATTGATTAAAATTAATCATTAAATAATATTAGGTCATCTGTAAGGGTCTTTTTATAGTTCTTTTCGAATTATTTTACCTTAATTACCAAATTTACGCTCTACCGTGGTGTCAAAAACTACCAATGTTAATATTCATATTGAAAAAAAATAAAAGGGAACTATTTAATAAATATGTAAACAATGATTCCAAATAAGGAATCTATTTTAAAAAATTAAAAAAACAGAATTTTTAGAATTTAATTTAAAATTAAACCAAAAAATGTATAAGAAATGATTTTTCTAACGTAATACAATTTTTAAATATAAAATGATTTTATAGTAAATTAAAGTAACAAATTATTTCCAAAACCATATTTAAATTATTATAAATAAAAATTAAGAAATAAAAATTTAAAACTAATTTAAAACAAAAATTTACCTGGTAAATACTTTAAAATAAAATACGGTTTTCAATATTACTTGAAAAATAAATATTTTCAAAAAATTCTCAAAAAATCATTTAAATATAATTTTGATATGATTAATTGGAAAATGAAGTTCATTTTTTCATATAATTTTCTATAACTTTTAGATTTTATAATATCCATTCATAAAAATAATAAAAATAAGTTTTTGAAGAATGTAATTTTTTTTGGTGAATAATATTACTTTACTGAAAATTGTGCAATTATTTTCTTGGAACCTAACAATATATTAATATTGAATTTAAAATTTATATCTATTTTAAAAATAATCTATTCATATCTATACCCATCAATTTAATGTCTAGGTTATTATGGTCACATTTAAATAATAATATTTAGTTGTTGATTTTGCATATCTTGTACTTGATCAAACATAGTGTTTCCTTTTAGAATATAGGGATGTTACATCCACCCTTATAAATTAAATCGTCACAATTTTATTCTTAGGATTGGTTAAAAAGGTTTGAATTTTCAAAATACCTTTGTTGTAATACCACATTGAAAAAAAGAATTATAAAACTTCCTCTTGAAAATAGAGAACGGATGGTAAGAATGATATCTCAAATAACACATACTAAGTTTCCATGTATGAAAACATAGACATGGAAGATAAAATAATCACCCAATTACTGATATATATTGATAGAGAACATGTTCATATGAATTTAACCATCCCAAAATCCTAAATATTTGATTGGATAAAAGGATATTGATTTCTCGATAAGATATGTAAACTAATAATATTTTTATTTCAAGATATTTTTCATAGAGTTTAGTAATTCCATATTTATTTATACTATGAATATAAGGAAATATACTCACTCTAAAAGTATAATTTCTTCCTTTAATTAGTTCCCACCAAAATCAGATCAATTTCTCCAAAAATTGAGTATTAAAGATTAATTTTTCATGGAAGGTAAACTGGAATAAATATTTATAGATCCCAAAATCCAAAAAATAATAACTATATAATAATCCTATATTTAGGAATTAAAAAATACTAAAATGTTTTATACAAGTTATGATAATTATCCAAAAATAATAGAATGTTATATGATAAAAAACAACTTTAATCTCTAAAATTTAACAATAATACCAAAAGTTCAACATATATAATTCAACCAATAATTATCCTTAAAAATCAAAAAAATATTATAGATAAAGATTGAAACCCAAAAGTTATAAGTATTTGATCATATAGTCTTCCATGATAATGTTTAACATTTATCTCCAAATATCATCAATCACTCTTAAAGTATCATACCATAATATAATTTCCATAATCACATATTCCTCATAATATGCTATTAATTTCCAAAAATCAGATGAACCACTATAAATAATAAAAAAAAAATATGATTCCAAAATATAATTCAAAATTTATTTCTCAACTAAATTCCACTGTATTTTATTAAACTTTATCATATAGGGTTACCGAAATATTGAACATCTTCAGAAATAACATTAATCACATAATCACCAAATCATTTTCCAATCTCATGGTTATCTATTCGTAAAATGCATGTTCCCAAAATAAAATTACTGTTTATACATAAAATTGTTTCAATAAAAAATAAAATTTTATGACTATCAGGACTTCACATATTCCAGTGGTTAGGGATGCACATTTATTAGACATTGTTTTTTGGTTCAAACTCGCCGGGCTTACCAGACGTGATGCATTTTTGGTTACCCTATAGGTAATATTTTTTCTAATATTATGTTAATATAATAATTAGAAAATTCCTAATATGTGAGAAATATCCTAAAAAATAACCATAATATTTTCAATAATTAAAAAAAATAACCTGAAATGTTTTCTCATAAATTTCATTTTTCATCCCAAAATGTAATAACCCATAATTAATTCATAATAAAAGTTCATATAAACCTTAAATTTTAACAATAAAACTAACCATATATCCACCAAATTAAATTATATCTTCCTCAAATAAAATATTCAATAAAACATAATGTGCATATTACCATAATTGTCTCTCAAAATACTCATAATCATCTTAGACACCCCCACTTAAATCTTTAAATGTTTTTCCTAATACATTGAAATTAAGATCATCCTAAAACTTATAAACTCATGATGTTATTCATAACTATTAATATTAACAAAAATTAATTAATCCTAATAACTAATTTAATTTATACCCTCCTCTAATACCAACTATAAGGACTCTTCCTTACGCATAACATATTCTAGAGTTTTTGGAGTAGAATTTACTTTCTTGTAATTTAGAGGATATTTTAAGTTTATATATTTAGAGAACTAAGTCATAAAACATATATAATAAATTTATATTTTAAAAAGTGTATTCTTTCAATCAGTATCCATTTTTCTAACCATATAATACTTTTAAAACAAAACATGATTTCATTTCATGAAAAATATTCATGACCTTAAACTTGACTTATTCTTTTCCATTACCCATCATTATTACCTAGGAAAAAATTATAAAATATTTGATGTGCTTATGATTCTATGTGAGGTATGTAATAAAACAAATAAATCATTACTTCATAAAAAATTATAAAAATTTCACTTTTTCAAAATAAACTTTTGGCACGAAACAAACATTTTCTTATATAAGAAATAAATTTTTCTGCACAAATATTTCCAAATAACGTTTCATAAGATATCATAAAAAATACCCTTAATGTTTTATTTTAAAACATAGAAAAAATTAGACCATTTTAAAAAAGGTATATATTTAACCCATAAAAATAATATATACTTTCCTTTTATTATAAACATAATAGCTTACCTTGTGAAAAAATGATATTTTTATTAAAACGTATCAATTTAAAATAAATAAAAAAAGAAACTTCGGTAATCATTTTATTATCATAATTAAATATTATGAAACCCTCACTCACACCATGAACCAACCCCATGATTATACTTGGCATAACCCTTGTTGATATATATGGAGTAACCATCACTGTTAAACTTAGAATAACCATCACAATCAACTTCCAACATACCCAATTTTTTATAGGGATATCACAGAACCTCCCATTTTCATTTTATAATGGAACCAACCATAATCATAAAACATTTACCAATAACTATAACATAATAATAAAACATGAATTCTTTCATCATAAAATAATTCCTTGAGGGAAATCAATTATTTTAAAAGAATACTACACACATAAAATGGATAATAATTTCATTGAAATGAAATTATAATATTATAATGTAAGCTCGAAAAATTAAATATTCATGAATTTTGAAAAATTATATCATTCCTTAAAAGTTAAAAAAATTCCTTTTATCTTTTGTAAAAATAAACATTAAAAGAGGATTTTGAAAATAATATCTTTTACATTGAGTCCAAATCATCACATAAAATATTTACCTTCATTAATATTAAACTATAATTAATTCATAATTTCTTAAGAATATTTTTCATGTTTATTTTTACCAATATATTACTTTTTACCACGTTATATACAATTACTTAACCAATTAAGTTCACATCAGATGTTTTTATGATATTTAGTTCATAAATCTAAAATGTATTCTATCAGATGACTATGGTCAAAGAAGATATTATTATATCATAACCAGAATAAAAATAATTAAATAATTATCCTTTATATATATAAAATATACTTTTAAATTCATCAATTACATGTGTTCATGAGAAACTAACAACGTTATAATATTTTATATGGTATGTCGAACGTATGTGTGAGTAACTTTTCTATTTTAAAATATCATTATAGGAAAAAGGAAAGTATTATTTTATATATATATAATGATAATAATATAATATATCTCTTATTAATTTTTTAAATAAACTTATATAAAGAATTCATGTGTTTTTTTATGATAAATTAATAACATCGCTTCGTGGAGGTGGTAGTCCACTAATAACTAAAAACAACATTACTATTTTTTTGTGAATTGAAAGGAAAGAACAAAAATGACATTTTAATTTTTAAGAATTATAAATATATAATACATATCATATATATACACATTAATTCTGTCAATATAATCCATCCATCATAGATGGTGATGAAGAAGGGATTACATCGGTTTGCAAGGTATTAGTCCTCCGTGCACACGAACAATGAATTCTATTTCAATTTGAAGGAAGAGGATAATGATATAGATCATGGAAATAATATTATAATATCTTTGTATATATAGTACATTGAAAATATTATTTTATAATTTATTAATATGTTTTTAGGCATTTTTAATAATAAACAATAAAGAAATGCTTGATTAGAAATGATACATCTTCTTTGGAGAATTATTTAAATTAACACCTTAAGATAACTATGAATGGCGTTATTCCCAGAATACGACCTATATAATTTGTTTAGAGATCAATATAAGTTATTTGGGAAGGTATTTTCTGAATAAAATAGGTATTGATGTGTGATAAAATGAGAAGAAGAGGTGCCCTTTTATAAGAGGGGAGGATGACTCTGGGAATTTCTAAAAAATATTAAATAAATATAAATTAATTTTCAATTAAAAATTGATCAAAAGTGATTTATTCAAAATACATGACAATTATTTATCAAAATTACATAATCCAATTAAAATTATACATTTTTTTCTATATTTCAACGCTTATCTTTTGGTTTTAAACCTAATATAATCGCATTAACTATTATTGGGACATCATGGATTTTTACACTTTGAGGGTTAATATAATAATTATAGAATGGAAATAAACCCATAAACGTAACATGGTTTCTATTTTAAAATACATACCAAACACGAGGAATATTTTAATATTGTTATGGATTTCATATCATTTAAGAAAATATAGTTTACTATAAAATATCCATGATGTAAATTTTAAGAAAAACTCATTACTTTGACTTTAATAATATCTAGTTAACACATATAGTATGAAGAAACTATTTTATTGCATCCATTATATGTCATGGAAATATATTAAATTCTTTTATCACATTAATTATCACAAATGTAATTTATTTATTTTTATTTTTAAAATCATTAATTTTACTTTCCAAATAATTGAATAATTGATTCATTAGAGTTCTGAAATCATTTAAGGTACTTTTTTCACACTTAAAAATTTAAAAACAATATTAAAATGATTTATATAAATAATTTATATTTTAAAATGATATTTAAACTCCAACATATCTTTTGGGTAACCACATATAAAAATTTTACAGTTATTAAAATTATGAGTGTGGCCTATTTGAGTTTTCATTAAAAATAATATTATAAATATCATACTCACATAAAAATAGAAAAAAAGGTTGTATGTTCAAATTTTTTATTATTATGGATTTAAATGACAAATACAATAAAATTATGGAATGTGTAATGTCTATTTTATAGTTATTATCATATTAGTTTACCTTTAATTACACAATTTTCAATTTATTGTGGTAATTATAATTAAAAAGGTTACTTTTCATATTGAAAAAGAATAAAATGGACCTATTTTATAAATTTTGAACAACTTATTACAAATATGGAATCAATTTTTAAAATTAAAAACATAAAAGTTTCATAATTTAATTTAAAACTGAAATTGAAAAACCTAATAAAAAACTCTTTTTTCAGAAAGAAAATACCTTTTAAATAAATTTTTTTTATATTAAATTCAACTATAAAATAATTTTGAAAAATCATTAATGGATTGTTTAAAATTATAATTAACTTATCAAAACATAAAAATATTTGAAAACATAATATTTCCTTTTAAATACTTTATTATTAAATTTCATTTCAATATTTTAAAGTATTCCCTTAAAAAATTATAAATTAATAAAATTATAAAAAATTCATTTAAAGATATTTTTTACATGATGAATTAAAAAATTAATTACATTTGGCCAAATAAATTTTCTGTAACTTTTATAAATTTTCATATTCAGTCATAAAAAGAAGAAAAATATATTTTTTAAGAAAAAGTATATTTTGAAAACTAAAATGACCTTAATAAAAATTAAGTTATTATTTCATAATAAATTAATAATACATTTATATTTAGGTATACCATTATATTTATTTCATAAATAATCTATTTATATTCATACATTCCAATTTATAATTTTGGTTATAGTAGTCATATTTAAATAATAATATTTATTTGTTTTTTTATGCTCGATGTGGCGTATCTTATACAATATCGAACATACTGTTTCTTTTAAAGATCTTGAGATATTAAAATAAACTAATAATAATAAAATCTAATAATATTTAGGATAATTGTAAGAACCCGTGTTTTTTCCAGATAGCCGTTTTGAGTAGAAATTTAATTTTTTGCTGTTGGATACTTGTGAGGGGTAAAATGGTCATTTTTCCTACCAGCTGATCTCGGATAATTTTCTAACAACTCCATTGGACCCGGAATAGGGTGTTTTCCCTATGACATGAGTTTGGGGGAATTCTGAGCTATTCGAAATTTGGCAGAATATTTAATATTTAATATTATTAAATTAAATATTAATTTATTCACACGAGTTAGTTTAGTGATAAATTTTAAACAGAGTGTCGTATTGAGATTCCGTCTATTTCGTTGAGTCCGGAATGGGGAGTTTAGCCTAGGGAAGGAATAAACTCATGTCGGGCGCCGAGGCTGGCCTAGGACCATATTTCTCCCTTTTCTTTTCTTCCTTTCATTTTTTTATCTCTCTTCCTCCCTCCTCCTTGCGCACACACCATGTGTGGATCCTCCATGGCCATGTCCCGTGGGAGAATTGGGAGATCAAGAAAATGGGAGAGAAGGAAGTCAAGAGTGGTACCGATTCGAAGCCCTCGACGCGCTGATTCCGCGAAGGGCAACCGGGAGCCGTGAAATCAACCAAAGCTTCGGCGATTTCCACCCAAAGGTAGGTCCGTTTACATTTTCTCCATATATCACCTTTTAAAAAGTTGTTTTATGTTTTTAAAGCCTTATATTGCTTTATGGTATGCCCAGGGGGCTCGATCTGTTGTTTTGGGGGCGAAAACAGGCGAATCGGGCGTTTTAGGGATTTCCCATCGGAAAACCCAGTAAACACGGCATGTGTTCCAGGGGGACACACCGCGTGTTCTTCCCATTCGGGAAGGACAAGTTTTTTTAAAGTACATGTCGTGTACTTTGAGTACACGCCGTGTAGTGGTACATGGGCATGTGTTTGGGTGAAAACGGACAGGATGTGAATTTTTTTGAACATTACACTCCATGTACAGTAAAGTACATGCTGTGTACTTTTACAAAGGCAGGCCCGATGGGCTCTGGCCATGTACTCTGGCAATGTACTGCTCCAGTTTAGTAATTTTGCGATATCTTGGGCTATGGAAGTCAGAATTGGGCGTGTGAGTAGTCAATTCTGACCGTTTTTCCATGTCGATCATGATGGGGGAATCCTTTTGACCTTTATGGTTATATAAAGGGGGTTTTTGGGTGTCTTATCTAAATTTAGGGGATTCTTCCTCCTTTTATCAATCCTAGTCATCGCCTGAGGGTGAGACTTGGTGAGGTTGTTAGGTTGGGTGTTCAGACCAACATAGTTGAGACCGTTAATATAAGATGATCAATGAGCTATCTCCCATAAACTTTTCGTTAGAGGAGGTTTCCCTAGTGAGACGTGCCATTCTGGCCTATGAGTCCGTGAGACCGAATGATTCTAAGGGTCCCCTGAGGGATGCCTTGTTTGTGTACTGAACTCGGGAGTCCCTGTAAGAACTCTCTCATGTTTTCATTGAGAGGACCCCTATTATGGGTTGCCTCTTTTGTTCTTTATTCTAGGATCTTATGTAATATTCCACTTTGATAAGGATCCCGTGTGGGATTCCATCTCACTAATTTTCTGGAGGATCCTGAGTAGGATGACTCCTTGGTGTTTGACTTTTGGGACCCGGCAGGTGCCCGTTGTTTGACCGACCTGATTTTTTACGTCCGGTTGGGGGTATAGAAGGTGTTCAGGTGTCATATATAACCTGTGACAAGCTAATAATCTTGTGGGGTTATGTTTTTAGTGCTTGGCTGGGAGTTCGGCCACCCTCACTGTTTGTTTATATCTGACTTTGTTTTACGAATGCTGTAGTGGTTACCAGAGGTGCGTCCTGGTTGCTGGCTGTTGAGCCTGATGCGAGGCGTCTTCTTATTTGTGGGGATACCTACTTTGATTTGTGTGCCTGAGTAGTAGGTGGTCTGATTTTTATTTCCAACTGTTGAGTTCTTTTTGTGTATCGTCGTGCTACGAACCCATGGTTGGGGTGTCATATGGCTGAGGCCCTTGTTGAAAGATATCTAGAATTTCATAGATAATATAATGATGAGTTAAAACTGCTGTTTGGGATCACTACTTGGATCCAAGACCATCCCGAGGGGTGCGTTCCTCTGTTTAGCCAGTTGGTCAGGATACCTGAGGGTATGCAATGTTTAATTATGCACTACTTTTTCCCTGAGAGCAATTGTATGTAAATTGCATGTTTATATGTTGGGAATGTCCCGGTTACTTGTTCCTGAGGGCGATGTTTTACTATATCCTGAGTCGTGACTATATTATCTTGAGGGCGACATTCTATTTCAAATAAGAGAAACCTTTCGTGCCTGAGGGCTTGACTTCTGTTATGCCTAAGGGTGAGCTTCTGTTATGCCTGAGGGTGAGATTCTAATTCGCCTGAGGGAAAGTCCTGAGGACAAGGTTACTATTTTACCTGAGGGAAAGGCCTAAGGTAAGGGATACTGATTTTCCAGAGGTAAAGGCCTGAGGGAAAGGTTCTGTTTAGCCTGAGGGCATGGTTTTGTTTAGACTGAGGGCAAGGTTGTGTTTAGGCTGAGGGATTGGTTCTGGTTGAATTGTTCAGAGATATATTATCGGTGTTGGCTGAAGCAGGTACATGTCGATGGGATAATGGACCCATAGATCGACTTAATGATAAATGGATTGAGTGGGACGACGTCCAGCTCGATTCCCTTGCACGGGATGTCTAGGAGATCGGGCTTATGGTCCCAGTGATCGACTGCTGATGTTGTTTCTTGTTATTCGAATCACTTAATCATGAATATTCATATTTATGTATATGTGTATAGGTATGGGACTATACATGTGTACATATATAGATATAGACATCCATGGTGGAACTTTCCCAGTTGACAGGGATTACATACCCTGAGTTCAACTCTAGTTGCACGTTTGGTTTACTTCCTTTTATTGTGTTCCAGCTAGGCTGAGCACGTTGCTGTCGCATACACTTTTAGGAGAACAGTTGAAGGTTGCTTGTCGGGGTCCCCTACTGAGATTATTTCTCACCCCTGCACGTGCACCTCGGTGAATGTGTAGACCTTGTGCTTACTTTTTAGGTTGAGCATGAGTTTCATGGTGGATAGGGCTGAGGCCCACTGTTGCATGATCGAGCAGAGCTGGTCGATTGGTACTACTGATCGGGCTGCTGTAGTTCGACAGTGTCTGGAGATCGGGTATGTTGATTGGCTTGGAGTTAGTAGCAGAGCCCTGTACATTTACTTTCAGTTTCTTTTGTACTTGTATCTGTATGGTCGTCCAGTGGGTGACCAGTGTTGTATTGTATTGCATAGCTGTTCGAGATTTTATAGCATTTTACTATTACATCTAGTTCTATTTCTGTTGTTTACTACTTCCTCACTCTGTTTACTTTCCACCGTGTATGATACTTAGTTATTTCTGATGTTTTCATACTCTCGTATGAGGGTATAGTCTCCCCACTATCACACCCTAGGCCATTGCTGCTAGTCGGCAGCCTCTAGCGTAAGCGAAGGCGCACTTGAGGCCTTGTGACGAACAGGCTCGGAGCACTAGTTTAGTGGCTTTCGGGTCGGGGCGTTACATAGTGGTATCAAAGGAGTTTTATTTCCTGGTCATTATTATTTGGGATATGGTAGACAAGAGTATTAGGAATGTGTTGTAACCTATGATGGAAATCGGGATGGTGCGTCGAGAACACTTGTTCCGGTAAGAAGTCCTGGTTGCCAGGGTTTGGGATTGTTGTTCTGATTTTGAGAAGTTATAGTTGTATGTGATTTTTTCCTTGAGAGACACACATGTTTTGCGGTGGTTTGATTTACTATGTATCTCTATATCTTGGCCATTGGTGAGATAACAGGGATGGATTTTGACTCTTGGCCGGCAAAGGCAAGAGGCGTCTCATGTATCATACTAGGCACATAGGATTCATAGTATATCGGCCTACTAGTGTGTGTTTTTACTAACGACTGAGACCTTTGGGTCTTCTTACACATCCTTTTTACTCTGATGGATGGTTTTGTGTATCTACGTTGAGGTGTTTCTTTTGAGGCTGATGACTCAGTCCTCGGGCACAAGTGGTGCAGTGACCCCGTTGGTCAATGTGGTACGTGATGACTTTCGGTTTAACCCTTATTGGGTGTTGTTTCTTAGGTCTATAGATATCTAGTCGGATCATTGAGAACGATGTAGATAGATACCAAGGCGTTCCTTGAAAACCGGACCTCATTGGGGTATTCCGGTATACAGATACCCGATGAATGTCAGTTCAGTTTCTCTTCTTCTTGGGTTGTCAACTCCAGGGAGTAGTTTCTTTTAGGATGCTCAGAGAGGATCAGGGCCCTTGTAGGTTGTGTTTTGGTTTTGAATTTTTGGTCGTTGTGATTATTACCGTCTTCTAAGAGGTTTTGGATCTTTTGGGATAGGTGGTTATACATTGTGACCTAGTTGTGAGGCTTTTTCGGTAGGGCTAGGTGGAAGCCCTGGGGACTCTTGGTTTTGACTTGATCCTTTGTAAGCCGATGTCTGTTTTGTTCTGGGGAAACATGTTTGAGGGTGGTTGACCCAGGCATGAATCCTGGTCTGGTTTTGGCAGGATTCTAGCACGGCTCGGAGGGAGATGGAAACACCTTTAGTGAAATCTCAGTGTAATCCAATTAGAGATGATCATGTGGTATCTTGATTCGTCTTGAGTATGCTGAGAGAGATTCGACCTTCATAGAGCTCATTTTTATTTCATAAGGTCATTCCTATTGAGGATGGAAACTGTTTTGTTTGTGCCCTCGGAGTGGTGTAAAGAAATCCATATGGTGGGGAGTGCACTATTTGGCCCTTTGAGGGTGTTTATCCTTGTTCTGGTAAAACTTTAGTGTTTTCCAGGAGCTTTTGAGCTTATGTTTTTCTTTTAAGACGACGATAAGGGTATTCCTATGGTGGGGAGTACCAGATCGGTCGTAGTTAAATTCCTTCTGTGTAGAAGTGATGGTTAACGCTATAAGGTTGGTCATTGGACAGTCTAAATATCTTTTTTGTGAAGATGCTCGGGTTATGAGTATAGCTTATAGTTCTTTCCCTGGGCTTCTCGGGGACGAGAATGTTTATGGTCGGGAGTTTGTAAGAACCCGTGTTTTTTTTCCGGATAGTCGTTTTGAGAAGAAATTTGAATTTTTTCTATTGGATGCTTGTGAGGGGTAAAATGGTCATTTTCCCAACCAGATAATCTCTGATAATTTTTCTGACAACTCCGTTGGACCCGAAATAGGGTGTTTTCCCTAGGACTGGAGTTTGGAGGAATTCTGAGCTGTTCGAATTTTGGCAGAATATTTAATATTTAATATTATTAAATTAAATATTAATTTATTCACGTGAGTTCGTTTAGTGATAAATTTTAAACGGAGCGTTGGATTGAGATTTCATCTGCGCCGTTGAGTCCAGAATAGGGAGTTTAGCCTAGGGAAGGCATAAACTCATGTCGGGCGTCGGGGCCAGCCCGGGACCCTTTTTCTTCCTTTTCTTTTATTCTTTTCTTTTCTTTTCTCTCTCTTCCTCCCTCCTCCTTATTGTTCATGCACCATGTGTAGCTCTTCCATGGCTGTGTCCCATGGGAGAATTGGGATATCAAGAAAACAGGAGGGAAGGAAGGCAAGAGTGGTACCGATTCGAAGCCCTCGATGCGCTGATTCCACGAAGGGCAACCAAGAGCCGTGAAATCAACCGAAGCTTTGGCGGTTTCCGCCCGAAGGTAGGTCCGTTTATTTTATCGCCAGATATCCCATTTAAAAAAATTTGATTTAAGTTTTTAAAGCCTTATACTACTTTCTGGTATGCCCATGGGGCTCGATCTGTTGTTTCGGGGGCGAAAACGGGCGAATCGTGCATTTTTAGGGATTTCCTGTCGAAAAACCTGGTACACACAGCATGTGTTCCAGGGGAACATGCCGTGTGTTCTTCCCATTCAGGGAAGATGAGTTTTTTTAAAGTACACACCATGTACATTGAGTACACGCCGTTTAGTGGTGGTCGTGTGGAATAGAACATGGTTTTAGTGGTTTTTTTGAAGTACATGTCGTGTACAATAAAGTACACGCCGTGTAGTGGTACATGGACATGTGTTTGGGTGAAAACAGACACGGTGTGACTTTTTTCGAATAGTAAAAGCTGTGTACAGTAATGTACATTCCTTATACTCTTACACAAGAACGCCCAATGGGCTCTGGCCATGTCCTTTAGCCATGTACTACTCCAGTTTAGTAATTTTACGATAACTTGGGCTCTGGAAGTCAGAATTGGGTGTGTGAGTAGTCTATTCTAAGATTTTTTTTAATGTAGATCACGATGGTAGAATCCTTTTTACTTTTAGAGGTCATATAAAGGGGTTTTGGGAGGGGGGGGGGGTTTATCTAAATGGAGGGGATTCTTCCTCCTTTTATCGAGCCTAGTCGTCGCCTGAGGGTGGGACTTGGCGAGGTTGTTAGGTTAGGTGTTCAAACCAACTTAGTCGAGACCTTTAATATGAGATGATCAATGAGATATCTCCCATATTATTTTCTTTAGAGGACATTTCCCTATTGAGACATGCCCTTCTGGCCTAAGAGGCCGTGAGACCGGATGCTTCTAAGGGTCCCCTGGGGGATGCCTTGCTTGTGTGCTGAACTCGGGAGTCCTTGTAGGAACTCTCTCATGTTTTCTTTGAGAGGACCCCTATTATGGGTTGCCTATTTTGTTCTTCATTCGAGGATCTTATGTAGGATTCTTCTTGATAAGGATCCCGTGTGGGATTCCTTCTCTCTAGTTGTCTGGAGGATCCTGAGTAGGATGACTCCTTGGTGTTTGACTGGTGGGACCCGGCGGGTTCCCGTTGTTTGACCGACTTGAGTTGTTACGTTGGGTTGGGGAAGAGAAGGTGTTCATGTGTCATCTAGAACCCGTGCCAAGCTATTAATCCGATGGGGTTTTTTTTAGTGTTGGGTTGGGCGTTCAACCACCCTCCCTGTTTGTTTATATCTGACTTGGTTTTATTGATGCTGTAGTGGTTACCAGAGATGCTTCCCGGTTGCTAGCTATTGAGCCTGACGCGAGGTGTCTTCTAATTAGATGGGATACCTACTTTGTCTTTTGTGCCTAAGTGGTAGGTGGTATGATGTTTATTTCCAACAGTTGAGTAGTTTTTGTGTATCGTCGTGCTACGAACCCATGGTTGGGGTGTCGTATGGCTGAGGCTTTTGTTGAAAGATATCTAGAATTTCATAGATAATATAATGATGAGTTAAAGCTGCTTTTTGGGAACATTTCTTGGATCCAAGACCATCATGAGGGGTGCGTTCCTCTGTTTAGCCGTTTGGTCAGGATACCTAAGGGTATTCCATGCTTAACTACACAAAACTTTTTCCTTGAGAGGAATTGTATGTAAATTTCATGTTTATATATTGGGCATGGCCCGATTACATTTTCCTGAGGGAGGTGTTTTACTATATCCTGAGGACATGATTGTATTATCCTAAGGGTGACGTTCTATTTCGCCTGAGGGAAAACTTTTGTCCCCAAGGGATTGAGTTCTGTTATGCCTGAGGGCGAGATTCTGTTATGACTGACGGTGAGATTCTGATTCGCCTGAGGGCTAGTCCTGAGGGCAGGGTTACTGTTTCGCCTGAGGGAAAGGCATGAGGTCAAGGTTACTGATTTTCCTGAGGGCAATGACTGAGCAAAATGTTCTGTTTATCCTGAGGGAGTGGTTCTGTTTAGCCTGAGGGCAAGGTTCTGTTTAGCCTGAGGGCTTGGTTATAGTTGACTTGTTCAGAGATATATTTCTGGCGTTGGACGAAGCAGGTACATGTCGATGGGATTATGAACCCAGAGATCGACTTAATGATATAAATCTTGAGTGGAACGACGTCCATCTTGATTCCCTTGCACAGGATGTACATGAGATCGGGATTATAGTCCCAAGGATCGACTGCTGATGTGGTTTCTTGTTATTTGAATCACTTAATCATGAATATTCATATTTATGTATATGTGTATAGGTATGAGACTATACATGTGTACATATATAGATATTGAAATCCATGTTGGCACTTTCCCAATTGACAGGGATTACATACCCTGAGTTCAACTCTAGTTGCACGTTTGGTTTACTTCCTTTTGTTGTGTTCCAGCTAGGCTGAGCACGTCTCTGTTGCATACAATTTTAGCAGCACAGTTGTAGGTTTCTTGTTAGGGTACCATACTGAGATTATTTCTCACACCTACACATGTACCTCATTGTACGTGTAGACCTTGTGTCTGCTTTTCAGGTTGAGCACGAGTTGCATGGTGGATATGGGTGAGGCTTAGTGTTTCATGATCGATCAGAGTTGCTCGAGTGGTACTACTGATCGGGTTGCTGCAGTTCGACAGTGTCTGGAGATCGGGCTCGTGGATTGGCTCGGAGTTAGTAGTAGAGCCTTGTACTTTTACTTTCAGTTTCTTTTGTACTTGTATCTGTATGGTCGGGTAGTGGGTTACCAGTGTTGTATTGAATTGCATATTTGTTCGGGCTTTTACAACATCTTACTATTACATCTAGTTCTAAATCTGTTGTTTACTAAATCCACACTATGTTTACTTTCCTATTTGTATGATACTTAGTTATTTCCACTATTTTCTTACTCTGGTATGAGGTCATAGTCTCCCCACTATCACACCGTAGGCCATCGCAAGGCGAACCGGCTCGGAGCACTTGTTTAGTGGCTTTCGGGTCGGGACGTTACAATAATTTAGTAATTTAGTTATTTTGGTAACAATATTATTATTGAAAATAGAAGAAGAAATAATATTTAAAGTACTCAGACATGAATTATACATTTTCGTTGAGAAACCTATTTTGTAATTAACTGTAAGCCTAGAAATGATGGTATTTTGAAAATTCCATAGGTAATAAAACATGGGTATGGAATCTAAGAAAATATTATTTTAGGGATTGGCTGAGATAAAAGGCTTGTGACCTGCGGAGAAGATAGGAGATGTGGTATCCTTTTAAAGTGGAGGAAAATGTCACACATGGAATTAATTAGAAAATTAAATAATATATATCACAATCATGTCATGTAGGAATCCATGGAACCTAAAATTCATATATAAGATATTATAGGGTCAAAATAAAATAATATAAAGAATGTTTGGTAATTTAGGGACACATTTTATGCCTCATCTTCTTGTTAAACCACTATAAACCTATTTCAACCATAACCATTATAATTTATCATTTCACTATGGTAACCTAATTATATGACCAAAAACAAAAGTACTATTCTTAAAAATATTTCACAGAGATAATTTTTTAATTAATTTTCTAATATTTAATTTCTACTAGTTGAAGAAATTTATTGTAATATATGAACCTATTACACAAGAAAACGTTTTATGAAAAACACCCAATCGAAAAATTAAAATAATTTCATAGTGAAATAATATAATAAAATTTTTTACATGAATATATTTGGTTAAATAATAAAATAAAATAGTTTTGATAATCTGGGGACAATCCAAAACTGAATGGAATCCTAAAACCATGAAATTAATTATGAGGTATCAAATTTTTTTAATTTCAATTAAACATTACTTATCTTCTATAAAGTCATGCCTTAGTTCCAAAATTAAAAATATTGATTTAAAATAAAATATTTTACTCCTCAAATAGTTATTTGGTCAAAAAAATTAAAAAGGATGAATGCAATTTTAGGTAATTTCAATCTTTATAATTTAGTTATCCCCCAGTAAGCCTTTTTTAACCTTAAATATAGTGACAACTTTTTACATCTTTTAATATTCATTATAAACAAAAAATAATTTGACCATAATTCCTTATTATAATTATCCTCACTAAAAATATGTAATCCATTTTATCAAATTCAATTAAAAATAGTAGAAGAATTTAAATTAAAATTAAACCTACAAAGGAGATAAAGAACAAATTTTCATTAAAATGTATTTCAAGTATAGTTTTTAAAAAAAAATAATGAATAATTTTTATTTCATTAATATTTATTGGATTATTTTTATGCAAAATTGAGTAATTTTCTTTTAAAAATAATCTAAAATAGAATTTGACTTTGTAAATACTTGATTAGAAAAGATAGTTTTCAGAAAAAAATAAACATTTTCATTATTCATCATAAAATAAAACTATTCAAAAAATTATCAAAATAAAAAATTATATTATTTTTAGATGAATATTTAAAAAACTAATTTATTTTTATGAAATTAATTTTCTAATTTTTAATTAATTTAATTATAATTTTTACTCACAAAAATCAATAAAAATATTTTTTATGAAAATGGATTTTTGAAGCAAAAATCATTTTATTAAAAATATAAGAACTCATTAGTTTTACATGAATCAATATTTTGGAATTTTATGAAACCCTTGAAAATATTTTTATAATTTTGTTATTCTTATTCATACAGAAAATTTTAATTGCTAGGTTATAATTTTCAATTTTAAATTATAATATTTTAATAATATATCATGGCTTTTTTAAATTCAGTATTGCATGTTAGAAAATATATTAAATAAATTAAATTTATTCGAGGAGAAATAATGAATAAAATATCATGGTGTTAATTCTAACCCTCATAAAAAAATTTCTCTAAACCTATTTTATATCGATCATCAAAATTTCAACCTTTCTGGAATGCCCACATTGTACAATGTGATACTAAAACTTTTTTTTTGAAAATTGTAAGTTGGAAGCATAATGGATACCTAAAAAATAACATAAACGAGATTCTAGATAAACTTAATATTGGTGGAAAGTTAAACTATATACCAAAAGGATAAATCCAATGTCTACAGAATAAAATAGAGTGATAAATAATAACATCATGATAAAGTTTTTGATGAAAAAACCACAAATTAGTGAGGGGTAAAAACACTATAAATTCTGTTGAAATAATGATAAAAGGTCCATATCCTCTATGATAAAAAGCTTCATAAGGATTCCATTGGTGTAGGTTCCCAATTTTTTATCCATCTTGGAAGGCGATACCCCCTATGAGACATACCATTAGAGGGCCTCTATAGGTTTAGGTCCTCAAATCCATGTATCTATCTTAATGTGACTATCCAATATGAGATAACCTTTCATAGGTCGTCTATAGGTGGGGTCCTCAAATACATATATCCATCGAAAAAGGCCATATAACTTACCTGAAAACCTTCAAAGGGCTTTTTATATACATTATAAGCCTGAAAAATATACCCACTCAAACAGGTATCCTCCTAGGTTTAATCCCCAACCAAACCTATGAATCACCATGAGTGTATATTCTCCCCATGGCCCCTCATATATTCCTTTCCCAAAGGTATAAACCCTAATTATTTGAACTATGTGGGCTTTAATTCCAATCCAAATATGATACCTAGGGATCCTCCTTGAGGTCTAGACCCAACACTCAAAAATATACCCTAATTATCTCTAGAACACATTCCTAATAGGGTCATATCTAGTATGGAAACCCACATCTCTTATAGGTTCCCTTGGTTGTATCATTATATGTCTGACACCATCTCTTGAAGAAGCTCCTTTTTCCTAAACATCATAGCCACATGATGTTAAACTACATAGTTTGTTCCTCATCACATTACCTTAAAAGGTATAATGTTTCAAGTTAAGAGGACCCTAAATATTTGGGTTCTTATTCATTTCAAAATGGTATATAGGAAGCCCATATCATGGTCTCGATCCTAACATCAAAACAACTCATGTATTCTCAGATGGTGATAAATTCTAGTGTTCCCCACTAGGAGACTTGAAGCCAACATAAAGATAATTAATAAATCCATAAAATCATACCATTGATGGATAATATTGGATAAAAATATATATCTCTATATGTGAAGTACCTTAGATACATACATATGATTATAAATTTCATATATTCTAATAATTAAATATTAATTCAAGGTTGGACCTTATCACACTTTAGAAATAACGAAGGATTCATGAATATGTATTAAATGTTTAATAGAGTACTAGAGTAAGAAATAATTCCCCCAGAAAGGGTGCGATGAGGAAAAACTCTCTTCATCTTGACCAATGTAATTATCTATCAATTATGGGACAATTTCCCAATAAATACCTATATTTTGAAATCTAGTTTTTAAAATTTATTGTATAAAGGAACCGTTGGATGTTTTTGGCACCATGAAAAAAACCAGTTACAAATCGTTTGAAACTAGTAATCCCAACATGGATGATTTTGAGACATTCAAAACGCCCAAAATCATACCATATGGGGTACAAATGATTGTTTATGGGAAGAACCCATCTCCTTAAGGTTAAATCAATTAACATTGGAGGTTTCTTCATTTCACTTTTACTTACATGTATGATGACCTTTCTTCTCACACATGAGGAGAAATACATTTCTATTAAATCATGTACTAGGGTAATTATTTCCATAGTTATCACATGTTGAACATTCCATCCTTCCCTTATTTTCCTTTTGTTCATTTATTTATTTTTTCATGGTACTATTTAATTATTTTTTTTCTATTGATGTCTATTAAAAATATATAACTTGTAGGATTATTTATCCATACTAATAGAGGTTGATACCATATCATCATAGGACACAAAAATTGAGATACTAATTCTCTTTTAAGTTTTACAATAACCCCACCAATTAAATGACCAATAATACTTTCTAGATTACATATATATTTTCTAACATTCCTAACTGACAAATTAATGTTTTTTAAAACTCAGAAACACATTCACCTTTATTCTATCTCATATTGAGGAATTACATTTACATATCAGCTCACTTATCATAAGGAATTTATTGTTGAATTTATATATTGTTAAAAATATTCCATTACATTATCTATATCTCCACCTCCACCTTTTAACTTAGAATAAATTTCCACCATTAATCAACATCTCTCTTTTAATAATATATTTCCAAAAACATCATTCTCCCTTTTATTTCATCTCAAATCGAATAATATATTTTCCTCAAACATAACCATGTGTTTTTCATTCAATGTAATTTTAGTTACATTAATTAATGTAGGATTTTAATATATCCCATGGTCTAACATCAATTTTTTTAAAGAAATATATTGGTGCATATGAGCAGTGCTATTTTTCATAACTAGAGTCATATATCTTGATATCCTTATAATTTTCTTATCTCCAACACAATTATTTTAGTCTTTTCTAGGAAGGAAAACCCTATATTGGTTATGGGTGTTGAAACATTTTATATTACTTTCATGAAGAACTATTTATAAAAAATTTCATATTCTATATTAGATCATAACATTATTAACCATAATGTAAATTTTTTGAAACTATTGAAACTCTTATAATAAATTTAATATTTATGCATAAGTAATATTATAATCACAAGCGTTGATTGTTTGGTAATATTAAAAAATAACAAATATATTTTAAAATATTTCATGATGGTTAATAGAGAAAATGGGAATTATCCTATGAATTTCCCCTAAGAGTTTCAAAATTGTTCTGTAGTAAGGGCCAACACAAGATGCACTAGAATGATTACATAGATATTATGAACGTACTATTTTCAAGAATATTACCCCTATAGATACCAAAACCATTTACATATAAAATCATATTATTTTAAGCATAATTATACATCTAAGTAACAACAAAAGATCATGAAGTCTAGTGTCTTTGAATAATCGGTACATGATCATACATAAAAACATATTTTTATTTAAACTCCATAATCAGCTTCTGTATTCCATTATGATTATACATATGCATAGGATAAACTACAGATAACATGAACAAAGGGATGAGCTAAAATCCCAGTAAGGGGATAACCGTGAGAACAAAGCATTAGCACATGGGATAGAAGTCATGACATGATGATATAAAAAGGTGTGTAACATATGGAATCATAACATATAAACATGGGATCATTTAAACGTGTAATCATAAAAATGTTGAATAATCATAAAACATGTCTTTAGTACAATTCAAGTATAACCACCAATATTTTTTCCTATAGTAGTATGGGTCAAGGCTAACTACCAATCTCGTTTCCCATAGTAGCACAAGCCAAGGCTAACTGCCAATACCAATGTACATAGCATCACATGAGATTTAACATTAACCATTGCACTGGAGGGATCTATGGTCTCACCCATATTTCATTTCATGAATATTATTTCCACATAAATAATCATACGTAATAAATCATACATAAACACAAGGGTTTGCCACGGGAAGAATTCTGTACCACAATCATGACATAAAGCATAACCAATGGATGTATCATGAAAGTGTCCATGAAAGAAAAGGATTAGAACATAAAAAGGAGTTCATATGGTAAAATTGGAATATATCATGGCAAGTTACATCATACAAAAGTGACAACATATAAGAAATGTATTTGTGAAATTTTAGCATTAAAACATTTTTGTACGGTTTTAATGAAAATAATATAGAGACTTTAAAATAGAAAAGGGACAATCTTTTATAAAAAAATTGAATTGAACCAAAAAGGTTTTCATAATAAAAATAATTATTTTATATATAATATGGTTCCTTATAATATAATATAGGGTTCACAAGAAATTGGATAAAAATTTGGGAAGTTCCCTTAAAACACGTTTGCTTATCAGAAAGTACTATGGAGGGAATATTTTAAAAACATGTATATCCCAAAAAGAGAGCGATGAAAGAGTCTTGATAAATAATTTTTTATAAATAAAATGAATTTATAAGTTTCACATAAATAGATAGGATAACTCCATTTTAATATAAATAAAGCTAAGGCCACCCAAAATAATAAAGGAGGTTCAGGTAGAATTCGTTACTGATTATCAACATGGTATCGGGTGTACCTAAGAGGGATTGATGAGAGACAAAAGGGGATTATGATCACATATACATCATGAGGGATGTATGGGAAGGAGTTAAATCATACCCCATCATTTTGGATTGCACATAAAAATGCAGAGCATAGAGGAAAATCTTGATTAAGAGTGAATTGGAGATAATCCCTTTCCTTAAGTCTAATGGTGTTCTCCACTTGTTATTAATGGCCTGAATAAAAAAAAATTCATTACTTAATAAATAAAAAACCTATTATAAATTTAATTGATTTATTAAAACCTTTTTATAGTTCATTCAATACCTTTTTCATTGGTTATAAGGTTCAATTTCATTGTTCGGGTATGTTTGCTTACACGGGTTTAGTGACCAGTTCACTTATATTCACGTTCGGATAAGCATGTTAGATGATAGTGGCTACCCATAATTTAAGTTATATTCTATTAGTGAACATACATGATATTACATGGTTGAAAATTTAATTTTTTTTACTTATAGTGAAGGAAAAATATTATATAAAACCTTAGTGACAACAGTTTCTGTTAATCAGAGTGTTTTGATTACAACGAACATGTTTTGATTTATAAATTAATAACATTGGTACAAAAGGATAACATAACCATAACTAGAATATATTAAATATATAATAATATGTTTCAACCATAACACAAATGGTTTAATGATAATAATTAAATATGATAATAGAAATTGATAAACGGTTGTCCCTGAATGTGCTAAATTTACATATCTCATACGATGTTTACATTTATTTCAAATAAAAGGTAGGGAAATGAGAGATGATAATGAAATATCCCATTATAATAACAAAATTAAATTACATATATGGTATTTTATTTTAATAAAATTTGTATAAGTAGAGGTTAGTAATGAAAAGAGAACAAAGAAACTTAAAAATGAAAGAAAAGGAAGAGATGGATTTTACTTCTTGATTCAATCTTACTTTAGAGCCATCTTAAGTAGAGAGAATTTGGTATTTTGAAGATACTAGGGGATTTTAGACATGGGGAGAAATCTTGTGGAGATATTTTGGCAGAATATTGGCAAAACACAAGTCTTGAGAGGAGTGAAGAGAAGAGGGAGTGAGCAGGGGTTTTATAGTGGAGGAGAGGAGGGATTTCAAAAATTTTTAATCATTAGTTTATTAATTTCCCTCATGAAAATAAATAGTGTTGATTACATGAACAAAAATAGTAAATGGGTAATTTTAATTCGAACCAAGGGTGGTAAAATCATCCATGATGCTCGAAATAGTCTTTTTAGATTATAATTTATATGTACGGTAAATTACTGTATTTTACTATTCATAAAAAATCCCGTATTTTAGAAAAATATCAAAAATTCAATATAACCATTTTTTGATGTTTAGAATCCAAAAATGATGTCCAATTTTCAAAAATTATTTTCAAAATTTGTTAAATTTAACTATTAATTAAAATTATAATTTTCTAAAAAAACAATTTTAAAACATTTATTTACATATTCCAAGAGATTGGTATATCGTACTTTCACTTGAATATTATATATATAATATCACAGGTTAGGTTACTATTCATTAGTGTATATAATAGTTCATAAGGGTATGTTACTATTAATAAAGGTAGGTTACTATTCACCTATAATTAGGTTTTTCTTATCGGACACCAAATAACTTACTAATCGCAACCGTGTATGTCATATTTTTGAAATTCAAAACATAGAAGTGAAATACTTATGTTTTAATGTCACATAGTACTTAGTATTTCATTGTGTTGTGATTTCATGTGATTATATGAAATATTTATAGGAAAATAATTTGCATTGATAAAACATTTGGTCGTTACATTCTTACCCCTTATGAAATTTCTCCATTGAAATTTCGTATTACATTCTAAGCTATAAACAGGTGTGGTTACTTTTCCTTCATTGCCTCCTACAATTCCCATGTTGCTTCTTCATAATTATGGTTTCTACATAGTTCCTTGACCAGGTGAGTAGTATTGTTACATAGAAATTTATCTTTATGATCTAAGAGCGTCACTCGATGCTTCTCATAGGAATGATCATCCTCCAATTGTACCACCTCTAAAGAGAGTACATGGGAAGGGTCCAATATATACTTAATTAATAGGGATACATGGAAGACATCGTGTACTTTGGCCATGGTAGGTGGAAGTTCATGTCAATAGGCTAAATCTCTAAGATGATCAGGGATCTCAGAGGGGCTAATATCTCTAAGACTTAACTTCCCTTTCTTCCCAAATCTCATGACCTTATTCCATAGTGTTATACATAGAAATACCATGTCTCCAACTTTGAACTCAATTTATCATCAATGATTGTCTGCATAACTCTTATTTCAATTTTGGGCTGCCTTGATATACTGCTGAATGGTTTTCACCTTCTCCGCCATTTATTTGATTATTTTAGGTACTATCAGTTTATACTCACTGACTTCATCCCAACACACCAGTGTTCTACACCTTTTCCCATAAAATTATTCGTTTAGTTCTATTTAGATGCTTTACTGGAAGCTATTATTGTAAGAGAATTCGACTAGTGGGAGATGCTGGTCCCATCATCCTTTGATGTCCATATAACATGACCACAACATATATTCCAATGTATGACTAGTTCACTCATATTGGCCATCAGATTGAAGATGATACGCCGTGCTGAAGTTCAATTCAGTGCTTAGATCATGTTAAAGACCTTTCAAGAACTTCAATGTGAATCCCATATCACGGTCAGATACAATAGATAGTGGTACTCCAGGCATAATTACCACCACTTTGATGTATATATATGAATGTTGATCAAATGAGAAGTCCTTTTTAATTACGACAAAGTGAGATGTCTTTGTAAGATGATCCACTATGACCCATATAGCATTGTTTTCTCGGGATGTCCTTGGAATTATAGTGACAATGTCTATGGTAATGTTCTCCCACTTCAGTGTTGGTGTGGGTAGTGGTTGCATCATCCCATTATACCTTTTCCTCTCATCCTTCACTTGTTGAAATACCATG
This sequence comes from Viscum album, assembly GCA_963277665.1. Lineage (NCBI taxonomy): Eukaryota > Viridiplantae > Streptophyta > Magnoliopsida > Santalales > Viscaceae > Viscum > Viscum album. The sequence continues at coordinate 1,207,850,005 of OY728143.1, read as the reverse complement.
CACATTGATGTATATTTCACAATGTCCCTTTTCATGTTGTCCCACTAAAAGTTATCTTGATGATCATGATACGACTTTGTGATCTCTAGGTGAATAATGATGGTTGAGTTATGTGTATCATTCAAAATAACCTTATTTATCTTTGAATTGGACGATACACATAATTGTGACCCATATCTTACAATTCCTTCTTCATCCACATTGAACTCTGAGGGTTTCCCATTTCTGATAGATTCTACCCTTTTTAGAATTTTCATATGGTTTATTTGAGCATCCTTTATTTTCTCCATCAGAGGTTGTTGCGCAATCATTTGAGAATGGATAGACAATGTTCCTCCCTTAATGATTCCCATGTCCATCCTCTACAAATATAAGAAGATCAGATCTTTTTCCATTCTCATCATTGATAAAGACACATGATCCTTTCTACTTAGAACATCTGCTAGTTTATTTGTCATTCCGAGATGGTAGTGGATTGAGCATTCATAATCCTTGGTGAGATCTATCCATCTTCATTGGCACATATTATGTTATTTTTGTGTGAATAAATATTTGTGACTCCTACGGTCAGTATATATCTCACACTTCTCCCCATACAGATATGGCTCCCAGATTATTATCATAAAGATCACTACCACCAAATATAAATTAGGTGTAAGATAGTTTTTCTCATGGATTTTTAGAATCCTTGAGGAATAGGCTATCACATTTTCATTTTCCCTAATATTAAAACAAATGGAGACTTATAATATTTTCATGAACAATATTCCCATGAACTTCAACATTTGAAACAATAATCATAGAGGTTTCCCCTAATGATATAATAACATTTAAGGTGGGGACTCAATGTTCATAGAAAACATGAAATATATAATAATTGGACAAGAATTAAAATACATTATGACATGCACTAATTTGAATTAGTGGTTACGTGTAATTTATTAATCATAATCCACCATAGAATAATATCTTCAATGCTCCTTGGATCGTAGAGAATGTTGATGATCATCATGCTTTTCAGCTCTTGCAATAGAGCATCATGTTGGATAATGTCCAAATTTTCCACATTTATGACATGGAACTATATATGATTCATAGATGGAACATCATTTCCATTCACCTTATTACTCATTTTTTCATGGTAATTGGGTACTTTTTGACTAAAATTTCCACACTTAAATCATCTCTCATTCCCTTTGTGACATTTTCCTTGGTGCCTCTTTCCATAGTTGTTGCATTATGGAAATTAGGGCTTCTTTCACTTATTACTTTTATGTAATGGACCTTCATGAGATTTCATCTTCCTCTTCCTTGACTCCATTGGGAATTCAACCATGTACCAATTGTTAACCATGATTTTTGATAGTTGGTATGGCACAATTATGATATGACCTTCTTGATCTCACATCTGACGAGGGATCTCATTTTGGCAGTCATCACATTGTCCTTTACATCAGTTGTTAACCTGATACATCTTATTACTAGCCATTGGCTAGAATAAAAATAAAATTTGGAGATGATTATGGAATAAGGTGGAAACCAATGAAATTAAATGGATAACATAAAAATTACCCTTATCTCCTTAACATCTATTTTTCTAGGCCTCAATCAATGTTATTCATGATCTATCTCCGAAAGTATATTCTAATAGAATCCCTTTGTTCCCTTAATAATGGTTTATACAAAGCTTATAATTTTACCAAAGCATATCTCCAAGAGTGTCAATACCAAGAATGTAGAAAGACCAATTGTCGTGTACCAGGATACCCCGAGTCAATCCCAAAACTCCTTGTCGGATTTTTCACTCCTAGGTAAATCTGTACCAGAGCTTCCTATATATGTTTTTATTCAGATAGGGATGTATTGGCATGATAAACCACTTACTCTATAATTACCAAAATTTAGGGATGTTTTATTATAATTCGTATCTTCAATAAGGTTCTTACTAATGTACACTATTCCTAATCTCCAAATATAACTATAACATATTCCAATACCAATTATAGTGACCCTAGCCTTCTTCATATAACATTAAATGATTTTAAGTATAATTATATATCATAGTTTAAGCTATGGATCGTGAAGTCTAGTGTCTTTGAAGATTAGGTACATAATCAAACATTAAAATATCATTTTATTTGAAATCTATAATGAGCTTATATCATCCATTGTGCTCATACATCTTCATAGGATAACCTAGGGACAACAAGGATAAAAGGATGAGATAAAATCCTAGTAAGGGGATAACCATGAGAACAAAGCATTAGCACATGGGATTGAAGGAATGACCTGATGATATAAAAAGGCATGGAACATATGGAATCAAAAAAAATAAACATGGGATCATTTAAACATGGAATCATAGAAATGTGGCAGAAAAATAAAAAATTTCTTTAGTATGAATCAAGGATAACTATCAATCCCATTTCTCATAGTAGTATGGGTCAAGGCTAACCGCCAATTCCGTTTCCCATAGTAGCACAAGCCAAGGATAACCACCAAGACTATTGCACATAGAATTTCATAAGACAAAACATTACCCAATAAATGAGAGTGATATATGGTCACACCCATCTTACATTTAATGAATTGTTTCCCACATAAATAATCATACATAATCAACCTTACAGAAACATAAGGGTTACCCATGGGAAGAATTGTGTGCCACAATCATGAAATAAAGCATAACCAATGGGTGTATCATGAAAGTGTCATTGAAATAAATGAACTGGAACAAATGGACATTCATAAGGTAAAATAGGCATATATCACTGCATGTTATGTCAAAAAGAATTTAAAACATGTAGTAAATGTATTTGAGAAATTTTAGCATTAAAACATTTTTGTGTGGTTTTATGGAAAATACTATAGAGCCTTTAATATAAGAAAGTGGAAAATATTTTATATAAAACTAAAAGTCAAAAAAGAAGGTTTTTATAATAAAAATACTAATTTTATAAAGACAATGGTGGATGAAAATTAAATATATAGTTCACTTGATATCAGGTAAGAATTCGGGAAGTTCCCTTAAAAAAGGTTTCCTTATCAGAAAGTACTAAGGGGGAATATTTTGAAAACATGTATATCCCCAAAAAAGAGTGATGAAAGGTTCAAGATAGATGTATTTTTTACAACTAAAAAACACCTATAAGATACACATAAATAGATAATATAATTCCATTATTATATTAATAAAGATAAAGCAACCTGAAAGAACAAAGGAGTTTTGGGTAGAACTCATTACAGATTATTGGCATGGTATCAGGTGTACCTAATAGGGCTTGATGAGAGAAAAAAGGGGTTTCTAATAACATATACATCATCAGGTAAGTATGGGGGATGTGAAAAATCATAACCCATTATTTAGGATTTCGCATAAAAAGGCATAGCATAGAGGACAATCTTGATTAAAAGTGAAATGGAGAGGATCCCTTAACTTAAGTCTGGTGGCTCTATCCACTTGTTATTAAAAACCTTATTAAACAAATTAGTTTAATTAATTAATAGTTACATACCCTATTATATATTTAATTGATTTATTATAACCATTTTTAGTTTATTCAAGACTTTTTTGATTGGTTATAAGGTTCAATTTCATTGTTTGGGTCCGCTTTCTTACTTGGTTTTAATTACCAGTTCACTTATATTCATGTTCGGATAAACATGTAAGATGAAAGTGGTTGTCCATAATTGCAATTATATGTTATTATTGAACATACATGATATTAAACAGTTTCAAATTTAATTTTTTTACTTAGAGTGAAGTTGAATTATTATATAAAACCTTAGTGAAAACCGTTTATTGTTAATTAGTTGGTTTTGATTACAAAAATCATGTTTTGCTATATAATTTATTACCAATTTTACAAAAAGATTACAAAACAATAACTAGGATATATTATATATATATATATATAATAATATGGTTTAACTATAACAAAAATGGTTTCATGAACAGAATTAATGATGATAATAAAAACTGATAAACTGTTGTCCTTGAATGTGCTAAATTAACACGTCTCAAACTGTGTTTTCATTTCATTCAAATAATAGGCGGGGAAGAAGATATGATAATTAAATATACCATTAGAATAAAAAAATCTTGTATATGTATGGTACAGTATTTTTCATACCATTTGTATGAGTAGAGTTTAGGAAATAAAAGATAACAAATGAACTTAAAAATGAATGAAAATAAAAGAGGAATTTTACCTCTTGATTCAATCTTTCTTGAGAACATACTTAAGAGGAGAGACTCATATTTTTAAGAGAATAAGCACTGTTGTACGTTGTTAGGGAACTTGTGGATAGATTTTATAGAATATTTTCAAGGCACAAGGCTTCAGAGGAGTAAAGAGAAGAGGGAGTGAGGTGGGGGGTTATAGTGGAGGAGCATAAGGGTTTTCATAATATTTTAATCATTAGTTTGTTAATTTTATTCATGACCATAAATAGTGACTATTACAGAACCAAAAATATTTAATGGGTCAAGTGAATTCAAACAAAGGGTGTTGAAATAATCCATGATGATAAAAATAGTCTATTTATCTTATAATGTATATATTGGGTAAATTACCGTATTTTACTATTCATAAAAATTCAAGTATTTTAGAAAAATTTCAAAACATCACCCTAACCATTTTTATATGTGTAGAATCTAAAAATGAATTCAACTTTTCAAAATAAATATTCTAAATATGAGAAATTCAATTATTAATTAAAATTATAATTTAATCGAAAAATATCAATTTTGAAACATTTATTTACTTATTCCAAGATATAGGAATATTGTACATTCACTTGAATATTAATTTTATAATATAATAAGTAAGGTATATATTCATTATGGTATATCACAATTCATAATGGTATGTTACTATTCATAAGGGTTGGTTACTATTCATAAAAAATTATGTTTTTTTATCAAACTCCAAATAACTTACTGATCGCAACCGAGTATGTCAGATTTTCGAAATTCAAAACACTAAAGTGACAAAATTATGTTTATAGGTTATATAGAAGTTATTAGTTCATTGTGTTGTGATTTCATTTGATTATATTAAAAATTTATAAGAATGGAATTTCCATTGATAAAAACATTGGGTCGTTTCAACACCTAAATGAATTTGTACCAAAAGCATGTTCACTTGGATTATCTAAAAAAATATGTAAAATAAGGAAAATGAAAAAATATATACTTTAAAAAACTATTAGGATGTTATCCCATACTTATACATATCCTCAAAGTGAGTCGTGGAGTAATTTTCCCTAATCTATGTTTCCCAAAATACAGTTCCCATGGTTATTATAAAATTTTCTCTTATACAAAATGTAAAGGCCCTGAACCAGTAGCTATTAACCAATGGTAACATTATTACATTATAAATATATATAAGTGATAACATCCCAATGGAATATATTTTTCAGTGTTCATTGTAAATTTTATACATGATTTATTCTCAAATTACATTTTAAAACATAAAATATAAGATAATATTTGATTCGAAAAAATCCTTATTCTCTTTGACATATCCATGTATATAAGTCATGTGGAAGTTACTATAACAATGGGTAAATAAAATAAAATAAATGTGCGTGCTCATATTCGTAGTAAGAGAATTCGTACAATTGAAGCTAATATAGAATAAAATTGTCATGACTTATATAGAAATAATAAATAATGATGAAATAATGCCATATTAATTATCACATGAGCTTAAAACATAATAATGGATTATAAAACTATTCAAATAAACACATGTATATCAATAAATAATTTCATAGTTTTAGAATTAATAATTATATACATATTAGACTTAACATTGATGCCTCATTAAAAGAGATCAAAAAATACTATAAAGGCCCCATGCTGATAAATATTATATAAATGGGTACGGATTCCAGAAAATACCAATCCTATTTTTTCTCTTGATGCCTAAAAATTAATCAAGAGGCCACATAATTCCATGCAACAACTCTAACATAAAAATTATAATTTATTCATCATAGGAATAAACAATACATCTTTTTTAATATGGAATAATAATTAATATATTTTTATATTTTATGAACTATTATATAGAATCCAAATTAATTCCCCTATAAAAATGACCATAAACCATCTAAAAGAATATGGAAGAAGGTATAATTATATAATATCCTTATTAAATAAACTTTTTCATCAAAGGATGATGACATAAACAAAAATACTTTTAAAATACCGTAGGATGATTTCTTGAGGAAAATACCCTTTTAGTTTCAAATTTTTTATTTAAGCTCTAAAACTTTTCAAAAATTATATGGATTTTTTTATTTTAACTTAACAATATAAACATTTGAAATAATATTAAAATAATTTAGTTTTAATTATAGTGGGATTTTTTTAATTCCATAATTGTTAAAAATAAATATCTTCTTTACACTTTTGGAAAAATATAAAATGTTTGGAAAATGGAAGACATATTGCCATTAAAATTTTATTATAAAGAAAAAGATGGATAAAAATAAAAATAATAAATATTTATATAATATTAAAAAACATTCTTGAAATTTTTTTATCAAATATTTTGAACATGGAAGTAGAATATTTCCAATCGAGTAGAAAAACAAAGTTAGTTTTCCTTAAAAAGTATCATTTGGTATTTCTGAGTTACAATGAAGGTAAAATGGATGAAATACATGAAAACCCAAGAAATAATTGGAGTATATTAAATTATTTTGGGTTTATGATATAATAATAATATGAATTATCCAATGTAGACATAATCATAAATATTACCGAATATGGATGGGATTATGATATAAACCCTTACCCCTTTGGTAAAAATTGAATCATAAACTCCATGAAAAATATAAAATCAAATGAAACATTAAATAACTTGAATATAAAGGTTGTAATGATATAATAAATAAAATACTATGTAAACACACCTCATTGAAGAATCAAGTGGTGAATATTACATATTTATCATGGAAACAAAAGTGAGACGAGTAACCCTTGTATTAAGTCTGACTTGATTCCTTTGTGATTAAACCACTATTATCATAATTATATATTTTTCATAAATTCATTAAATAAAAATAAGCATATACACTATAATATATATTATTTAATTATAACATTTTATTACTGGTTTATTAATTATTCCACAGTAAAATCATAGTTCTGATTAATAACTTCTTCATTTTTCATGTAAGTTTTGGTTAGGTAGTTTTAGTTCTAAAATATTGGTAGTGGTACCATGAAATAAAAAATCATAATAAATAAATAAATATCATATATATTTTTCATATACATATTTAATATCATCCATAAATGGTGGACATGAAAAATTGATCACATCGCTTCATAGATGTGGTAGTCCAGACGTATGTGTGAGCAACATTATCATTTATTGAACAAGTGGATTGGTAAGAACGTAAATTATATATTATGTTTATAGAAAAATTATTATGCCATATATTTCAAATATATTTATTTTTTAGTTTTTTTTTACCATTAATTTATGATAGTGGTGAAATAAAAATTACACCGCTACGTGGAGATGGTAAGTCATACGTACACACTTGAAATATTTCGTATTTTGTATGATGGAAAAGAGGTGGAAAATATTTATTCCAAAATCATAAAAAAATATAAGTATATTTATGATACTAAATTAATTATTATAAGTATATGTGCAGAAAAAATATAGGAAGAAAAAGAGAAATAAAATTTAATGTACATGGTTAAGAGTTATACCTCTTCAATGAGAAACATGTTTGGACTTACTGCTGATGCCATGAAAAGTTAAATTTTTTAAATAAAATAAGAACTTTGAAAAGTGAAACTAAAATTCTAAATTATTATGTTAGATATTTTCTATTATATAAGGCTCTTGAATAGTGGATAATGAATAATATGTGGTATATTTTTATAGGGGAGGGAAAAGAAACACTTGAAAACACACAGAATATTAAAAAATATATATGACCTAATCATGTAAAGTAGCTCCAAGAACACGCAAATTAAAATAAAATAAGTGAAATAGTATAAATTAAATAAAAAAACATCTTGGTCTGTTTTTAAAACATTTTAATCCTTAACTTGTAGTCAAATAACATTTAACCCATTTTAACCTTAACCTTAATAATTTAACTTTTTGACAATGGTAACATAATTATATGACCAACATTAAAATAGGATTTATAAATAAAATTGTAAATTGTGATTTAAAATTTTTTAATTAATTTTTTTAGATTATAATTTTTACAATTAATATAAATTACATTAAATTGAAGATTAAAAAACACATGAAAAATAGTATTTAAGAAAATACTTGATTTATAAGTTCACTTCATTTCACCTTAAAATAATCTAATTTTTTTTATGAACTGTTTCGTTAAATAAATTAAAAGGATGGTTTTTATAATTTTTTTATCAATAAAAAACATAATTTCATCTTACAACCATGGAATTAATTGCAGAGACTCGAAAATAGTTTTAAATTTATATAAAATATAACTTATCTTCTATAAAGTCATTATTGGGTTCCAAAATTGAATATAAAATATTGAAAATATTATATAACACCTAAAATTGATGTTCAATTTAAAGCAACTCATATAATAGGATAAATTCATGTGTTTAGGTTACTTTATCACTTATAATTTTAGTTTAACCTCTGATAAAAATATTTTAACCTTAATAGTGGTAACATATTTTTAATATTTTCACATTTTATTATGACAAAAAAAATTAGTTGACTACATTACCAAATATTAATTTTTATAACTAAAAATTATAAATCCATTTTATCGAATCCAATTTATATATATGGTTGAATATTATTTAAAATTATACCTACAAAATGTGATGAAAATAAGGTTTTCAGAAAAATTTAAATTTAAGAATAAAACTTTTTTATAGAAATTTAAAGTATAATATTGATTCAAATTAAATTTTTCAGATTTTTTTAATCAATTTAATTTATTAAATTTTAAAATTTTTTAAAAAATATATTGTGACTTTATAAGTACTTTAACAAAAAAAGATGTTTTTGAAAAATCATAATTTTTCACTATTCATTTAAAAAGAAAACATTTCAAAAATTTCTCAATGATTTTTACAATTATAATTTGGATATCATAATTTTGAAAATATATAACCTTTTTATAAATTAAATTTTAAATTTTTTTATAAATTAATTAATTGATTCACTGATAACAAATATTAAAAATTATACAAAATAAAATGCATTTATGCAGAATAAAATTTCTTTTCAAAAAACTAAGTACTTATTTATTATACATTAATCAATTTATTTTAATTTTATAAAAAATTTATAAATTGTTTTCATAATTTATTCATAAATATTCATACATACAATTTTAATCTCTCTGTTATCCTGGCCACATTTAAACAGTAATACTATAATAGTATATTATTGTATTTTAGAACTCAATAGTGCATATAATGATTTCTAAAAATTAAATTAATTTTTTTTAAGATAAGTAAAACATAAAATATATGCGTGTTAAACTTTACCTTAAAATCATTTTTAAATTTTTAATGTTTTACTTTTTAAAAATGTCTACTTCATGTCTATATTCTTATAATTATTTTATTGATTCATTTATATTGACATAAATGAATTATAGAAGAAGTTTTATGTCTCTTTTGGAATTATTTAAAATATTTGAAAAGGATTATTTTTCTGTATTTTATAATAAAAATTTATATATTTGGAAAAGGAATGTTCTATTTTAACATATACGATGCCAATTATTTTTCCCACCCCCATAATAATTATTTGATGTCTGGATTTTATTATTTTCTTTCATATTTTTTTAAAAAATTATACTTATCTTTATTATATGTAATTTTGAAAATGGGTTTTAATGGAATATATATTTCAATATTTTAAAATTCTTTTGATTATGGATTAAAGGTATATTATTAGGTGTGTAACAATGGAAATTAAATCTTTACTTTATTATAATTATTTTATGTTTATTGTGTATTTTTTATGATGATGGGAGAGCTTGATATAACTCAAGATGGTGGGTGTTCCCGATATAGCTCTCTAATACATTTGGTAGAGGGACAATGTTAACTACTTATAGGTTTCTCTTAATATATTAATAGAATTTTCTTGGTAGGTTATTCCATTTGAAATATTGATTATAGGATTGATTTTAAAATGATGTCCCAATTTATTAATATGATTTATTTATTCCATTAATGGTTATTATATAAATGTTATGATTTCATAAGTTTATCTAATGTGTGTATATTTAAAGGAATGTTTATTCTAATTATTATGTGTGAAATTTATATAAATGTGAAAAAAATTTCATGGGTTATTAATTATTCTAGAGAATCATTTATGAATTTTATCCTACAATTAAAATTTTGTATGAAAATTTTTATGATTTTTTTCCAGTGAAGTTGATTTATTGTTTAAGAAAATGATTATTTTGAGCATAATGTTTATTATGAAATGGGAGTTTTTATAATGAGTATTTATGGAATAATATCTTTATTTATTTATTTATACATATCCCATACTATGTTTTTTATCCTCGTCACATGTTTTCAAATGTTTTTCATGGGGTTTTAAAGAAATATAGTGAAAATTAAGTTGTCAAGGTAAAAATTATGAATACATTCCATGAATAGAAAAAAAAATTTATCTTAAAAATTATATATCATGGGAAAAATGGATACCAGTTGGAGTGTTATATTTATGATCAATTTTTTTTATTATGTAATGGCGATGACCTAATTATATAAAACACTAATCCTAAAAGTCATTCAGGAATGCTTTAAAATGAATTCTTATCTAAAGTATAAATTTTGGAATTTTTTAAAGATGGATCCTTATACTTGTAATAAAAACTAAATATCTTATCAATAATATAAACTATAAAGAATAATTATAAAATTTTCTATATTAAATAGGAAAACTAAAATGAAAAATTCAATTAATTCATATTATGTAATATTGTAATATCCATTACATATTCTTTGAATTACATCAAATTCTTATATATCATACTTATTTAACAACCCCGACCCTAGTATCCAAGAGTTGATGGTTATTATATTACACTAGAATAGATACAAGTGATCAGATCACCAAGTATCAATCAGTTTAGTAGTCTTGAAAACTAAATACTTACATGGAACCCTTATTACACTGGTAATTAAATATAGAACAGAACAAAGTAAAACAAACTGATTCCTTAACACTTTTTCAAATATTTCATCTTCATAACTTGAAAGGGGAAAAAATAAAATGGTTAGATCAATTTCTCAATAATAGTTACATATATTAGAAAAATGAATAAATTATAACTAAATAATAATCAATAAGTTATAATCTATATCCCAAGGTAAACCGCTAAATAACACATAACGTTTAATCAATTAAATTAGAATGAAAACACACCCATAGATTCTGTCGTAGTGAAAATATCATGGATAAGAATAATAGATTACTGAATGAAGTAAATTATTAATTATTGGACATCATGTTTCTAGAACATGAATCACTACCATCAGTACCATCCACAAAACAATTTAAGTCTATGGGTTTAAACCCATCTAATTCTGATTGGAAACAAACATGAAGGGTTTTCCTTCAACTTTTTTTCCTCATGAGAACTATTGATGCATCAAGGGGATATACAATTTTGGGAGACACTGGTCACTACAAGTTAAAGGATGTATTCATACATAGATTTAATTCACAAATAATAAACCTTATCAAAATATCTGTATTGATTATAGGATACATATTCATCATTATTTTCCTTGTTAATCAAATAAAATTAAATGTAAACACTGTATGTAAAAATGGTATATGACTTAGACAATAATAATATCCATGATAACAAAAAACGTTATATGTATTTAAATATTCATGGATTGATGATCATAAATAAAATAGTTATTTTATAAATCATATTTAATAAAATAGTGTATAAAATCAAAAATATGCCTCAATAAAATAAAATTGAGAAAAGATCCCATAAAAAGATCATATCATTAAGGAAATTAATGAATTATTTTTATTCGCTATAAATTGACATAAAAAAGAAAAAATACTATATAATATAATTAAAATTACTTTTTCACATAAACTTATCATGTCATAATCAATTTAATAGAATTTTTACCCAATGAATTAAATTTGAGTTAATAAATATCTAACAACTTTGTAATGAGTCGAATTGTATTCCACATAAAATTAATGGTCATTAAATGGAAGAATTAATACCATGAAGATAAGTAGATTCATGATATGATATATTAAAGGCCAATATTTACACAACATATAAGAAATAAATGTTGAATATAGAATATACCTCACAAAAGTAAAAGTGTGATGAGAAAACCTCTTACATTATGTCTGAAAGTCTTCTTCACTTGTACAAAATTTATTGTACAAAAAATTAAATTCCTTAATTACCTAATCATAGAATTCTTCAATATATGTTTCATTTTAAAAAATTTATTATATTCATTTATCTCCATTCTTATGAGTTATAATTTTTAATTTTGTTGTTCCAAATGTATTCTTTTCATTATTTTATGGCTAGTTTCATTGTGTATAAATACGAGAGTTCTTGGAAAATGGGAATAAATTCTCTAAAAGTGGAATTATTTAATATTAATGAACTTTCGTAAGTTTAAATGGTCTCATTTATTAATTTTTATATGTTATGATGATGGTTGATTAGATAAAATTATGATGAAAATGTCTTCATTTATTTTTTCTGTTTTTACGACCGTCACGAACATAGGTAATTTTATTTAACATTATCTTTATATATTAGTTCATTAAAATGATATAAATTATAATATGTATATTAAAATATGATTTAACCAAAATAATTGTTTTATGACTAGTATTTAATACTGTAATGGAAATTGAAAACTTGTCACTCACAAAAGTTATGAATCGACACATCACGGATAGTGATTTCATTTTTAAAAATTAAAGGAGAAAATAAGAAATTTGAAGATGAATATTCAATTATCATAATAAAATTAAATTACATATATGATACTGTATTTCCCATTCCAATTTGGATTGGGTAGATGATGAAAGGACAAGAAATGAAAATAAATTAAATAAGAAAGAAGGTGATTTTACCCCGTGAATATTGTAACCTTTGGAAGTTCCTTAAGACACTTTGATTTCATCATTTGGTAAGACCAGTAAGTCTTTTATATGGGGAATAATATTGTGAAGATAATTGAGCATAATTTAAGCAAACATAATGGACTAGATGGTGTTTGGATAAGTGGTGGGGGTGGTATTTATAGTGTGATGAGAGCAGTGTTCATGTTTATTTTATTCATTTATTTATTACTTTGGCTCAAGATGATCATAAATGTCCATTTTCGTGACTAATTACAATAAAAGTGAATTTTATTGAGAACTTATATGTGATTAAATGAGAAATGACTAAATAAATTATGCATTTTTCTTGAAATATTAAATCACGTAAACTACTATACTTCACTAGTCACAAAAAATTAAACTATTTCAAAAAAATCCAAAAATTTAATATATCAATTTTTTGATGTGTATAATTCAGAAAAGAACTTAATTTTATGAAAATAATTTTCTATGTACAATAAATTTAATTTCTAAAATAAATAATCATTTATTCACAATATAAAAATTTAAATATTATAACTGATTTTATGAAACTAGGAAAAATTAATTAAAGTCTCATAAAATTATATGATAATTATAAGAAAAAAATACTATTTTATGAACGTATTTTATGAAAATAAATTTTATTTTAAATCATGATATTCATTATTAACTCTTAATAAACTATTACATTTCACAAAAATACCAACACTTAATTTATCATATTAAAAAAAATTATATAATTATTCCATGATATTAATCTATCATATTTTCATTTATGATATATGTATACTTTATATATAATTTTATAGGTGTGGTTATTTTTCTAATATCCATTTTACTATTCCAAATGATCATATTACTATTCCCACAGTATTGTTAATATTTTATTGTATATCACAGTTCATTTAAGCTCAATGTTGCATGCAATGTAATCCATAAAATAAATTTAATTTTTTTAAGAAGATACATACTATTAAATATTATGTTTTTATAGTTCAAAATATTAAATATTATCAATATTCTTTTGGTGGAATTATTTTACAATTAAATCACCTCATAATAATATATTAATCATGGTATGTTCATATTTGAGTTTTTTTCACCACATCTTAATTTAACGCCAAAACAATTATATCATGAACATATATTAAAATATGATTAATGTAATAATATGATATAGATATTTATATAATGATTTTATTTTAAGTTTTTAATTGATACATCAATATTTAACTCAATAATTAGGAAAACACCTTTTGTTGGTTAAGGAAATCGCCAAATTGTATTTGCTGTAAATTTCATCATCAAAGATAAAGAACGAAACACCGATCAAAGTGAATTAAAAATTAATAAATCATTAAAATTAATTCATTATATTAAAATTAATTAACTCATAATGATGAAATATTGTATAAAAAATTACCGAAACTAATCCTATAAAACTTGTAATGACTGTTTAAAAAATAAACATCCAATATGGGAAATTAGGTAAAATATAACTAATATACATGTATATAATGATTGTTAATGAAAATTATAAATATTTATAGTTATTAATATGGTTATGAAATTATTTATTATTAACGTTTTATTTTTATAAAAGATTTTAATGATCATTTGTGTAAATCAATAGTAAAAGTAAGAGTTTCTTTGTCTCATTTTCGACACCAATAGAAATATATAAATTGTGATACATATGTTTTTTATATTTTATATTAACGAAAAAACATATTTAATTTATGAAAATATCATCTATATCCTATATATTTAAAATACTTTTAATGATCTTTATCTAAACCTTATTTGATTCTTTCTTTAAAAAATCCACAACAGTTTGATCAGCTCAATTTTTGATTCATTTGGTTCATAGTCATTCATACATGGATAATATTTTAGAGTTTTTTTCATACCCATACACTATTTTACTTGTTATTTACTTTTTATATATTGTGGATTTAATTCTCATAATTAATATTCAAATCCTTGATAATATTTTTTCCAAAATGAACTTGCACCATCTTAAAAAATGAATCATATTATTACCAATTAGTATTTTCTTCCTATAAATATTTTCCTTCCAAATTATGTATTAATCCCCTTTTGTGGAATCTAATTTGGATAATTTTTAATGATACTCATAATTTTCTTTTCCCATTTTGAAAAGTAACATTTAATAATCTTTTTACAATTTGGGTTTACAAATAAAGTTATTTCCAAATACTAAAGAAAAATGTTTTACTTTATCTCAAAATGAAATGTTTTATCTTACATATTATATTTTTTATTATGTTTATATATTTTCAGGGATATTTTATTTGTAAATATTTATAATAATACATTAAAAATTCATCTATTTCATTCTCAAATTTTTTAAAATTATCTTTCTTTTTACCTTTTTTAGGCGTGGTTGAAATGTTTTTAAAAAACTTTTTTGTTATGAGTTCTATTTTTCATCCAAGGATTATATCTCATGAAGTCAGGCTTCAATAATAATATATATATTTATGATATGATTTAATTTATAAAATTATATTTTCTATATCCTCTCATCTTTTAATTTTATGTAATGTTAGGTTTTTTGAAAATTTTAAAACCCCTTATTTTTACCACAGATTCATTAATAGATGTTTATGATCGATTTTAAATAGCACATATATATATGGTTGATGATGTGTGAGATCTTATTTCACCATATATTGTATTTTTTTATGTTCATACCTCAGAAAAGTTTTCATGAATGGACATAATAAGATTCTTCACATAGGACTGGTCATGATGGATTAACTCATATTTTAAAATAAGGATATAATTAGTTTATTCACATAGGAGTGGGAATAATGGGTTTTCTCACAATGGATTTCCAATGCTTTTAGATGTACCACAGTTTCAATTTTTTAATCAAGTAATTCCAAATATTCATGATTTAGATCTTTTCAATGAAATTCTAATCATTAATGGTTAGACCTTATTATTTAGGTATTCCACAATTTTATATTTACCACACATTTTTATTATTATTGATATGTATTTTGATCCATGAAATATTTTTTTATTCTTCCTTATTGGTCTAGTTATGATCTCTTATATCTCTACGATATTTTATGAATATAATCTATTATTTTATGATATGTTATTTTGGTAATTATGTATTCCCCATATTCACCTTCATGTTTTTGATCTGACATATTGTGATATGTTTTTACCTTAATGTGAATCTGAGATCACCCCATTTTAAATACTTATATCCCCCAATGTATGATGATGATTATATCACATGATATGTCTAGGATGAGTCTACATGTGCATCATTATGTAGTAATGTTCAATTTTTTTAAAAATAATATTTTAATATAGAAAATTGATAAGAAAATTATCATTTTGGTCGATATGAGGTGTGATTTTTTATGAGATATATTGTTTAAATCATAAGAGTAATTTATTATTATTTTCACCATTAGCTTAGTTATCTTTACTCATGTGGAACTGTAAAGGTAAATTTTTTAATATAAGGTGATATGTTTTGTATAACCTCATCCACTTTGATTTTATATGATATTCATTGATCTTATAACAAGTTTTTGACCTTAATTAACCCATTTTACCTCTTTACTATGGTGATTACATTTTTACTAATGTTACTATTCATAACACCAATAATTAATTTAATATAATTACTAAATTTGATCCTACCAATTCCAAATATGAAATAAATTTTTTAGGATTCAATTTGATAGTGCATAAGAAAATAATTTTAATATAAGTGTTCAAAAAACAACAAAATATATTTTATTTGAAAAATAAATCTTAATAAAAAATGATGCTATACAGACATTAAATATAATGTTGATTATTTTTAATTTATATATTATATTTCATAAAAATAACCATATCTAACATTGAACCAAAATAAAAATATGAACAATAATGTTAAATTATCTTTTATAAAATAATGAAATGATAATTTTGTAGAAATTAAAAAATTTCACTATTTAATCAAAAATGAAATATTACTGAAAATTCCTCAAAATTAATCCTTATATAAAATTTAAGTTCTGAATCCAAAAACAATAACAATTTTATCAAATTATATATCTTAAATTATGAATTTTTTATTTTATATATAATCATTAACTATTTCTATTATAATGATAAAATAATTAAACGTGCAATAGGAAATAGTTTAAGGATGTGTTTTTTGCTATTTTAGGAAAACTCACCTATTAGATAAGCTATAATTAGGGTGTTTATACAATTTTTGAATATTATATTTATTAATGAGGTTTATATCAAGTTGATGTATGCTTATATTTTTGGTATTTACCTAACTTTTTTTATAACTGCTTGTGACTATTGTGGTTAATCTAAACTGGGGAATGAAACCAACACAATAAAATATTTGGTCATTAAAGATAAATTTTTTGTGTCCTCATATTCCTTCATCAATAATTTAATTTTCATTCATGGTATTAGGGGACAAAAATTTCTTTTATTGTGGGTTGAGACTATAATAATTCAAAAATTTCACGATAAAACGAAGTAACGCAAAAAAAACAAGATCTCCAAATCACCTCTTCCACCTCTCAGGGATCCAGCTGGTCCTTGGGAAACCATACATAGTGTAAATATAATAAGATCCTATATATAATCTCAAGTGAAACTAAACCTATATGCTCTTTAATGTGATAGGTAATTAATATATATAAAAATAGACATAATATATATAATACCCAATCTCAGATTGCTCAAAAGAAACATGGGTGGGGTTATTAATGTGACCTTAGGCATACCTCATTATATTTTATAGGATACCAACTATTATAAATATTCAATGATAGTTTTAGTGATACAATTAACTGAAAAATAATTCCCCAGGGTCCTGTATAAATCTAATAAAATTTTTGAATAACCCTGACATGTAAAATAAATTCCAGAAAACATATAGATGTAAATGGGATCCAAGAGGAACACTATATTAAAGGGTAGAAATAAATTATGTTATCAAAATTATTTACAAAAAATTAAAAATGATTGCGAAATAAAAATTTAATCGTCTTTTATATAAAAATAGGATCACTCTTCGGTACACATGTTGAACTAAAAAACATAAATTAGCCTCAAACAAATCTAACACATTCAATGTATAGGATGATCATAATCTAAAAAATGATAACTGAACCATGTATCTAGATCAATGAATTTCCTATTACTTGGGTGAAAACCTAAAGGTATACCCCATAAATCAAAATATATTCTATGTATGGACATAAGGGTATGTCCAATGAACATGTAGAGATCCCTAATGATATAACAATACTGAATACTATAGGGACCAAGTGTATTTACATTAAATACGTATATAAGAAGTAAAATAGTGCTTCTGAAATATTCCCACCCATAGAACATAACATATAATTGAATAAAGGCACACAAGATAGGTCATCAGGAACTAATCAATCCACCATGATAAATCACTATACTTGATTTGACTCTATGTCAGACGGAAGGGTGTCACCCCATACCATGTTCTAACCCATACCTAAAGACATAGGTTAGGATATTATAACATACCTCAAACCATACCAATAGATTCATGGTAGGGTTTTAATCTATTTATTGATCACTACCTAATGTAATATGGTATGGTATCCTCAAGATATAACCCAAATCTTCTCACTTATTTTAAGTTACAAAACAATTTTCATGGTGTTCCCTTATCACTCAAGGGATGAGGCATATGGTGTAACTTGGTAATCTCTTCCCACCCAAGGAAATATATATATCATCCCTAAAACCAGACCTTATCACTATGGGTTCTCTCAAATACCCTAGCTGTAAACAAACATTCTCAATCATGGATAATCCCAAAACTCATCGCAACCTTCACCATATCACTAAAGTTTATTACATATATCATAAAAATTGATTCACCTATCTCATGAACAGTAGTACTTTTAGAGCCTCATCCCTAAATGTGCAGCCATACCTCGGTATCCAGATCACCCAAATTGAAATCCTTCACCAATAACAAGAACATAGTGGAAAACAGATAAAACAACATACAAGTCAGGAACCCCATATAATATGACCATAATATCACTACCTAAATACTAATCCATAAAAAATTAGGTCTAAATAAATCATCATCAGTATACCCCCACAAGAAAAATACTCTAAAAAGTATTCACCACAAACACATAATATTTTATTCCTCTTGACATTCCCATCCCACCTATAATGAAAACATCTTGGATTTTTCAGATTTGCATCTACCATCATAGGGTTCAATCCCATCAACTCAAAACAATATTGGATTTTATACCAGAAACCATATTTTAATCAAAATCACAAACAATCATACTTCATTATACAAAAGTGCAGTCTATATTTAGTCAAAACATGGATCACATCAGGGAAAACATACATATAAAATTGGGCACTCTTTTAAAAATTCCATTCAAACAAAAAACAATCGCAACCCACACCATTCTATATTTAATATATATTTTTGATTAAAATCATGTTTTAAACCCTTTTTGAAAAGGATTCAAATTTATTTTTACTAACACAATGACCTCAAGAAAAATCGAATAAAACATTATTTAGAAAACCCCACTTCTATTTTAAAATACTATTTCCAAACCCATTTTTAAAATAATCACTTTCCTATTAAAATTAAACTTATAACAAACACTTTTAAAACCCAATATTAAAAAAGTCACTACTTACTAATCAAAAAAGAAAACATTAAACCTTGTAAGTTATAAATGGTACAATAAAACTCATTCAACTAGGGTTCCCCCATTAATATATTTGCAATATTATGATATCTATATTGACTATTAGGCATATGATATGGCTTCCTAGTTTGTTGGTGAGATCAAATAGGTATTTAAATAAGAATAGTTCAATAAAAAAATGGTGCATGTGACAAAGATTTACAAATTATCAAGATAATAAAATAGTATTAAGTCCTAATATATCATCTGACTATAGATAAATCTATCCCAATCTCACATCGATATCCTATGTGATCACAGTCACTTATTTCATCTATAAAACCCTTCATATTAATAATCCATGAATTTAAATCCAAATCCAAAATTCATATAATGGACACTGAAAATAATATGTGGCCACATGGTTCATAATCAATGAGCAATGGGGATTTTTCTACTACTGATGAAAAATCAAACCTCATATATACAAAATACAAAAATTAGACATCTAAATTGATGGAAACTTTCACATAATATATCCATGAAACATAAATATATAAATGGGATAATATAAATTAAATTAAAAAAATGAAGGATGACTTGAATACATCTTATTAGGGCCTCTTCCTTATGCCACACAAGAAATCACCATTAGGCGAGGTGATTCCATCATGCACTGGTGAAATTGACTCTATAAAAACCAAACTAGGAGAAGCAAAAAATTGAAGGATGATAACGGGGTGTAATAGAAGAGAAGGGGTGTGTTATGACATATAATATATATGATGAAAACTTCTCAAATAATCATGGTTGAAGGGATTCAAAGGGAGATAATGTGGAAAGATCATGGACTCCCACACTACTCAAGTGACCTGAATTGGGGGAAAAGGGATATCCCACTTTTGGGTCCCTAAATTCCATCCAAAAAATTTAAAAATAACATTCTAGTTGTTTTCTCAAAGTGTTACTATGAGGGTCATGACATGTTTTCCCCTTCGGTTTACATGATTGTGTCATGATCATGCTATCATGGTGTGATAGTCTCTTTTTAGAGGGTAAATCCCCAAGGAAAACATTTCATGGAATGACACATATGAGCCACAATGTGATGAAACCCAGAAAGAACCACCATCTGAGTCACGTACCCTCATTACACAGCTTCATCACAATCATTGTTTATCTCCCAGTTCTCATTCCCATGTAGTGCATCCCTAAGGTCCCTCACCATGTGTCCCCCAATTTCAGCACTATATTAGCATGACCTCATGGTCACTACATGACCTAAGCCTCTACCCAAAACAAAAATAAAGTATAAAAAACTATAACACCACTTCAATTCCAACCTAATAGATTCTCTAAAGACATAATTATAACATAGTAAAAAAATCATGATTTATCAAACATAATAGATTAGAAGATGGTATAATTGAATAAATTTGTAAATAAATAATGGGACATTGTCTAATACACTTGTTGAAGAAATGAATTTAAAACTTCCTCTATCAAAACTCCCAAAATCATCCTAATTAATCATTAATCTTCAAACCATAATAATTATACCATGTTTTCTTCTCTATACAACATATATTCTATAAGATAAACCTAGAATATCTACCCATTTACAATGAATTTCAAGTACAAGGTAATAGGTTAAGTCTAAAAAACTAGCTGGAATCTCCAATTCTTTAATAATACATTTTTTTGTGGTGATCAAGTTGATTTTCATGCAACACATATATAAGAAGTGTAGTTTTACCCATTCAAAACACCCTATAGAAAAAATGATATAAAATACACATATAATAATACATTTAATGTTTTTTTGCTAACCAAGTGACTAAAAAACATGAACATACATTCTTTGGATCTATACCAATGAAACATAGTCACCTTGTACCATTATATAACGCCCAACTAAATATGTAGGGTTTTATTTCATAACATACCTCAATAAGATACTATAGATGTAAGATAAAGTGTCAATAAAATATTGAATCCTAACCAATGGTGTAGGATATAGTGTGATCAAGTCCCAAAACATCCCTTTTCACTCAAAGTAGGTCTCACACCACATATCTTGCTTATAAAATCTCATGCCAAGGATTTAGGAAAAGAAGTAATTTTTCATCCCTTCTCACACATGTTATGATGAACATCGCATCTTATTCTACACCTTAACATTCAAGGTTGAATAAGACATTGCAACATTGAACATAAATTCCCACTAATGGATGGTCACACATCCCATCTCAATACATACCTCATCACTAAAGTATTTCCCAAAAAACATAGATATTTAGGACTAAATATCACCCATGGTGGTCCTACCATTTATTTCTCACTCACGGTGGTGCTATGATATGGGATATATATCTCCCACACCACAATCTATCAGTGATCACAATAAAATATTTGGTAACTGAATTAAACAACATACATGCCACATATTATGTCTCACAATCTCACTATATTGCTAGAAATGTGTTATTCCCTTGGGTCGTAGGCCCAAAAATCTCATCACCTATCTTGAATCACTTGAAAAACACCCTAAATCATCTCTATTTCAAAAACCCAACCTAAAAACCCACATAACATTCACATCCTTTCCATAATAGAATCCAATAGTTCCCTTCATACTTTCCACAACACTTTATGGGGTCAAGAACATCACATCAAACTGATGATCTATTTGATAAAAAAATCAATGGAAGACACACAAAATCATGTATCACCCAATAAAAAACTATCCATAGCTAGTAAAATATTATTCTGTTAAGGATAATACACATAGAAAATAGGGAATTATTCACAAAAAAAATCAAATGACCAAAACCATACTAAAACCAGGACCTTCCTACATTCCTTTATAATCTATGTCGAATAACCTTTTTAAACCAATTAAAAAAGGAAATATATTCTTTATATCTCACAATAGTCCCTTGAAAAATCCATAAAAACATTCTCTCAGGAACCCAACTACCATTTCCATATAATATTCCAAAACCAATTTCCCAAATTAAAAATATTCTTTTGAAATTCCATTTATTTTAACACCTTTTTAATGAAATATCTAAAAAAACCTTTTTATCTTTAAAAAGAAATTGATGCCACTAGGTAACCAATATATATGGATATCAAAACTAATTTTACATATGTACCACCATTTAATCATTTAGAAATCTATGTTATCTATTAAACACTATCCCATTGACCAATTGTATGGTTTCCCAGACCATGGTGTCACATGAATTTAATCATCAGCGTATATATGCCAGAGGATTCCAACTACTAGTGAGTTCTTCATCCATATAATGGAGATAATATGTTCTTAAATAAATGATGTAAAATTGTGGGAAAATAACCAATATAATCTCTATCCTAATAAAATTATTCATAAATAAAATATCAAAATACTATAATAAATATACCATGAATAATCCATAATTATTAATAATTTATTTACCACTCTAAGGATCCAGAATGAAGAACCAAACACATACACAACACATGAACACTGGCCTTACTTCCATCCCTTACCCTCACACACAATGTCTCTAAACACCCATGTGTTGCACTATACCGATTTTCTAAAAGTCATGTCTTCAACCTAAAATCAAACATAAGGAAAAAACATTCACAAAGTTTCTTATGATGAGTTTTATAGACACATATCCTTAGGGTCTTACCTTATTCCACTATAATAGTCAATCATATATGTCTATTAATGATGGAAAAAATATACATGTAACATAATAACATTAGATATTTTGTGATATCCAATCCAAAATAACTCTCTATGCACCGACTCTCTGTGTACTAACTCAGACACCAAAACACTTGACCTAACCTGCTTCATTTCCATTTTTTAATTCACATCACCAAAAATAATGAAATAATATTAGTTCCTAACCCATACCAAAAGACTATGGTTATGAAGGAATTTAAATATCAACATATTACTTGTACGAACTGGGTATAGTCACATGTCCACTTCCCATCCCACTACCTTGTCTCTAAAAGGTAGGGTCCATTAGTATCATATCACATTGTACAATGACACAATTCTATCACATGTTTTTCTTAATCCATTACTACTCATGAAAATTCTCAATTCATGAAGGTGTTTTAATCCCTATAAAACCCATTGACCTAATCAACTCAGGGAATAGTCTTTCATCCACACCAACCCATACCCAAATACTCAAGGGATGTTAAATCATGTTCATAAACCCCTCCCCTTATACTCTGGGGATGTTATGTGAAGTAAAAAAAATCCAATCCTTTTAGATTGTGGTGAGTCACTAAATGCATGCACCACACATACAATACTAATAGCTTATCATAGATATCACCATCTATATCCAAGTATTTTGTCACTAATGATCTATCCCCTCATCATAACCCATCTCAACTCAACTTCATATATCTCACAAGATTTTATAATCCCATCATGGTCTTTTATCATTGATAAAATCTCAATCACACCACCCTATGTGATAACACATCCAAAAGTATCTTTCAATCCAGGCTTCATGGACCAAGACACACACTTTGTTCCCTTGTCACATCTCATATGGGAGATCTTTTTGTCCATAACCTAGAGGAAACCCCTCGTCATCACCAACCTTCTTATCGTGAAGGACTTATCCTATTCACAATGATCACTATATTGCATTCCACACTTAGTTCTGTGGCACTCAACATGAATTATATGTACAACTATCCAACATCCCATTATTTGGCCTAAGCCTCATACAACTACCTAACTAACTCTATGTAAACTAGTCCTTATATAATCACATCTCATGTAATTTTCTATATCCATCCAAGTTCTCAAATTACCCAAATGTTGCTTTCTCCCCTTGGTGAAGAAGTAATTGGGTGATTCTAACTTATCTAAGTGCTAAGGAGCACCCATCCTGAGCATAATTGACCCAATGTCTTATTATATCTTCTAATTAAATAATGATATTCTCTATTTATCCTACTAAAACACAAGAAACACACATATAGAAGTAAATAATGCATAAACATGTATGTGAGCTTTTATTAAGGGGCCACCAACATCCTCTATGGTTTTATCACCCCATACAATCCCCACATCACCACATCTAATCTTTTCTATGCCTCATTAAAGAATTTACTACCACATAAGTTCTTGTCTCAAACTATATGATGTAAATAATTAATTATAAGAAATTATAATAAAATATTAAACATAAACTAAAGAGGCATAATTGATGAAATTCACATCAGGCATCGTCATCACATCAAAACCATGAACAACCAACCATAGATGGCCTATGACACATCCTAACACAATCCAATAAAAAATATATAAAAACACCAAAATATTAATAAATTTTATTCAATATTACGAAAATTACCCAAACAATTTATGAAAATACTTACCTCAACTAAAACTACTTCCAACAACATTTAAGAAATATCTCAATCCTCCAATAACCACTTCATATGTAACAATCATTGTTTATAGATGGTTTCACCACTAAGTAGTGAAAGAATCACTATAAACCTATTTTATATTTTTTAAATTGGAATTCCTTGTAGGGGAGTAATAATAGAGGATTGGAATTTCTCAAAATAGCTAAAAAACACTAACAAGATCCACCCCTGGTTTATGGGGCTTAAAGGGAGGGGAAATTGATTTCACCACTGTGTCTCTCTTTCCTTAAAAAAGGTGAGGGGTGATGAACCCACATGGGTCTTACCATTTTTATAAATCCACCAAATAATAATCGTCAATATGAACCTCTTGTCTATACTATGAAATCCTCAATATAAAGGGACCTAAAGACCATCCTGATACATTCATAGCATGATCTATTTTTTCATGACATGGAATATTCTTTTTGTGGGGTTTTACAAATGACCATAAATTCATGGACTGAAGGGACACTATAAAATTTAATTCATATCATGTATGAACCATTTAAATCATGAAAGTTATTCTGGTACTGAATTTTAGTATCCTAACAACCAAAACCCTACTTTTATTTCATCCCATGTTGCTGAGACATTTATTAAGCTTTTAACCACATCCAGAACAATCTTTTAAAAAAATGAGGTTCCCTAAATCTCTATCAGAGTCATATTTCACCAAAAAACCCTCCCACCAAGTCAAAATTCATACATTCTTCAAAAAAAATTACACAAGAAACCAAAGTTTTCTACAAAATCATCACCATAATACTTTTCATCCTCTTGAGGCTTTGGTAATCCTAAAACAATATATCATAACCTAATTTATTTATAAATTCTTTAAGAATTAACCATATTATATCTCTAAATTCAAACTACCCTCCCAATGAGGAAATCCACCACCAAACACACTATTCAAAAGATTTTTATTAACCCACACGATTATAACACCCACATCGATGCAAAGATTAAATATAATCATCTATCCCAACACACTATGGTGTCTTCACTTAGTTTACTAAAAATATTATGGTGCTTACCAATATAAGAATAAAATTATAGCGATTATTCAAATATGTGGTTCTATACACTATAAAAATCACCTTCTAAAAACACACTTTTAGTGGTCAAAAAATTATCTTGAATATCTCAAACAAAACTCCTGATGCAGTTTCAAAATCACTATATCTAATTCTATATCAAATTACCTATCAAATATCCTCTATGTGACATTCCTAAAAAATTCCCATTCTCACCCTATGACGTGTTAAATCATTGTGAAATCTTATGATCATCCAATTCCCACACTAATGTTTGAACTAGACTCTTATGTAATTCAATAGGTGGATCACCAAATTTCAGGTAAAACTACAAGCCACTCTACCCGATCACATCACACCTCTGATCTTGCTCACTCTTATATCACACCAAATTATTCTTGAGACCAATTAGAACTTACTCTACATAAAAATGAATCCAAATACAAAATATAGTATTTAATAAAGAACCAAATCATATTGGATATTAACAACCATTAGACTCTCAGTGTCATCTCAATAATAAATGGATATGTCTCACTACCTATCAAACCATATAAAATGATATTAATTCTTTAAATACTAATATTATTCTATGGAACATAATGGTAAAATTATTATTTCCTACCAAAATGAACAACTCTACCTCCATGGACAATTCTCCATCCATTAATGCACACAATAACTAGAAATGGTCATCCCTCTTTCCCCCAAGTTCCAATACAAACAACAACTACTGTTCTTCCACAACTCATCAATGCATTATCCAACACAACCATAGAAAACCTATGGTGAGATCCCCATTACATGGATTCCCTTATACTACAAATTGAGAACTAACCAAAATTCCCCTTTACATTACCTCCCATCATATCAATACTAATAAGATTCAAAATTCATATTCGTTGTTCCCACTCACATCTCATCATTATCTTGTTATTGCAGCATTTGTTGTGGTCAACCAAAACCCAAAAATCAATCAATAGACCCACATATGTACTGTTACACAAATATTTAATCTAAACAGTCATTGTCTATACAATACAGACTCTCTCCGTTAGATAATGAGACATTTACTTGAAAAGAAACATCAATGCTCATTCTCCTCCACCAAAGGTAAAGTGATCTACCGAGAAACCTATTGTTGATTCTCTCCCACCTTTAACTCAATATCAAACAAACCTAATGGTTATATTATCATATATAACCCATTCATGAAATAATACTCATAGTATCTTGAATTACATCTCACCTAACCTGATCTCATGCACCAAACCCACATATCATTCTCCACATTATGTTAGGCTCACCCAACATACCATGGAACCCCTCAAAATGTTAAATAATCTGATGTTTTGGAACATGAAATAGTATAAATGAAAATATAAAACATTCCAATAGAGTTAATAAGATCATATATGATCAATATAATATTCTAATTGTATATAAAATTTTATAATTATAGCTTCTAATGGATCTTGGGAAACCTAAATTCTTAAGAGTTTCAAAAATAATAAATGTCATGAAAATGTTTGTGTCATTTATGAGTGAAGAACTCAATAACATGAAGTTTAATGAATCCTGAGAGATGGATGAACTAATAGTAGGAAACAAATAACTGGAGAACAAATGGATTTTTATATGAAGGAAGAGGCTAATAGAAGTACAGCAAATGAGGAATCATTGGTTGTGAAAGGATTTAAAATACATATATAAATTGATTTTGTAGAGTTATTTTCACAAATAGTTGAATATATTTTCATCCAATAGGTATTGAGTCATATGCACCTTGATTATATTCACTTGGAGTAGATGGAAATAAGGACTATCTTTTTTCATTGAGACTTTATAGAGGAGATCTATATAAATAATATTATGGGTTTTGAAGACAATCAGAAATAGGGACTTGTTTATAAATTGGAAGGAATCCTATACGACTTGAAACCAAACCCTTAATTGTTGAATTTGGAGTTTTATTCAATGAAGCCTAGAATATCATTGATTTGTTGGGACTATAATTATTATTGTTATAAAACATCGTAGAATGATGCGACATACATCATATTGTTACTCCATGAGGATGATATATTTCTTGTTGGTTCAATGATTTAATGGGTTGAAGTATAAATTATATAGAAGACAAGAAATAAAGGATCATGACCACACTAATAAAATCATGGATATTATTATAGTGAGTGATATAAAATGTGGTACTTTTGTGTCATCCATAAAAAAGTAACTATGAATTATCATTAATAAATTTGGGATTACCATATGAAAACGTTTTTTGATCCATCTTGATGGAAACATCATTTTACACGAGGAACATGCACCCGTACTATACTATGAGGTTAGATATATAAGGAAATGATTTTATATATTATAATTAAAAATTTAATGTATGTGATTATTTGTACATAGCTAGATATTACATTTATAGTGGGGTTAGTAAGTTGATTTATATAAAAACATGGAAGGGAACATTGGTATGCCATGAAGTGTATCATCCAACAAATTAAGGGATCAAATGTTATAAAAATTTTATTTGGGGGAAGATGTTCCAATTTTTGGATTCATTGATTTATATTCTTTTGGGGGTTCATAAAAATAAAATATAATAACATGATTGTTATTTATGTTTCATAGAATAAATATCAATTGGAAGTCTTAGATATATCTTATGGTTACATTGTGTATAATGGAAGTAGAACAAATTGAAGTTATATAAGTCAAAATATAGATATTATGGATAATTTGCATGCTGAATGATCTTAGGAAGTCATCAAAAAGAGAAAATTCGTTCTTTTATAGTCAATGTGCTATCCAAAATCCTCAAAATCATGTATTCAAGGAGAGAATAAAACACATTGAATTTTTTTTTATATATGGAATACACTAGAGGAATAGGTTTTAGAGGTAACTAATATAGATTGGGGGGAAAATACTACTGATATGTGCACATAGTTTTTAACACTATAAATACATGGAAAAAACAAACCTCAATAATATGTGAGTGAATATAATTTGTTTGAGAACACTTGTTCATGGAGAAGGATATGGAGGTTTTACATATAAATTGGTGATTAATAATATAATCCTTCATGAAATCTTATAGTGGGATATTTTTGTAATTTTAATGCCTCTTTAAGTGATTGGATTCCACTTACTAGAAGAAATTACATTGGAAGTTCACATTATTATTGACTTAGTATTGAAGTTAGTGAATTGAACATAAATTTTTTCTTAACTATAAGTTATAATTCTTATGGGTTAGGAAAAACTATATTTTTACTATATGAGGTCTCTTGATAGTCTATAAGTTATAATGGTTGAGGCAGTGTTGGATTCAATTGAATGGTGAAGTCAATAGAGAGATGAATACCCTTCCCAGCTGGTGGTGTCATTTGATTAAAATATTTTGAAACACTATAAAATAGATGTGGGACTATATAGTGATGTATTATGTAAATAAATTTTATGTACATGTAATATTTAATTAAAAAGTAATCATTTGTTCTTTAGAAAATATGATATCTACACTTTTATTTATAGTGAGTTAAAATCTTTGTTAGCATCCTTCCATGAATATAAAATGAAATAAAATCCCTATAAATATATATATATCATATTTATTCCCATATTTTATCCTTTATAGAATGTATGTTATTCATTCTGATGATTGTGTGAGATGTGTGACTCAGTAGTGGTGATTTTGGTGAAACAGACTTCCCAGATCTCGTGCTATAGGCCGAAGATATGTTATATGTTTTGGATTCTAATGTTAGAACAACCTCTATTTAATTACATATATAGAAATAATGTTTTCTCAACCATAACTTTTTTGATTGTTTTTACCCTAATATATTTATCCTCCCATTCCTTCACTTCCTTATGAATATATGAGTGACAATCATAAGAACATTTCATGGTTTTTTATGGAGATTATATTTGATAGTAAACTATTAAAAAACATTGGTTTGGACAGGTTTTATATAGATATAAGAGTAAAACATATTATATTGGAGCATAAAATCATTAGATATTGTCCCATAATATAATTTATATGTTAGTAACTCAATACCTCATATTTTTATCGATAGTGAAAAATCTGGATTTTACATGACAACATGATTTTTCATGTAGTTTATTTCCTACCTTTTAAAAATTCATTTGATAATGTATTTTTTTATTATTCAAGGATATAAAAATTTCAACATTTATTGTGACTCCACTTCCCATTTTTTTCTCCATGATATCATTACTTTAACTATTTTTTTCTCAATATTCAATGATAATTATTTTACTCTCACATACTTGGAATCCATTTTTTACATGTAAATTAATAAAGTTCACAATGGGTTGGTATTTAAATTTTAATATTCCCTTAAGAAGGTCATTTAAGGATTTTATGAATTTAAAGGAGGTCACATATCAAGGATGGAGGAAATAATGTTCATAATGGCATTTTGAGACCAATATACCATACCCGTTTAACAAAAATTAGATTCAAACATTTATATCAAAGAAACTACAACATTTTATAGATTACTAATGATTTTTCAAGGTTCCCTAAAGAAAAGGATAATTTAAAAAATATGTTAAAAAGGGAATAAAAATGTCTCATTTGTGTAATTTAACATCTTATAATATTCAGACACATGGGATTTAAATTTAGTCAACATTTTATTCATTCTGAAATTAATAAGTAAGGAATATAATCATATCATCCATAACCATTGTTTGAAATTAAAAATAACATTTACATTTAGAAAAATCATTCAATGTTAAATGTAGTAGTTGTGTTTAATTAATCTCAATCCTAACCCAGAAAAGGAAAAATTAAAAAAAAATCTTAAATATCCCCCACATTTATCATAACTCTTTCTCAAAATTATGGTCATAATGATTTTTTTTTGTAGTTTATGATAGAAAATTCATGCATAAATTCCATGAACGATACAACATAATGTTATTTTCTAATGGTGTTGAGTTAATTTATTTCCTGTAGTGCTTCCTAAACCTACATAAAAAACTAACAAAATAAATTCATTAAAAGAAATCTAAGATATATATATATATATATATTTACACTAATATGTGAATATATGGCTTTCACTACCCCTAAAAAGGAATTAAATGTTTTTTAACTATCCTAAAGTTGTACACGTGTTATGTTGTAAGAACCTTATCCCATAGTTTTCCCCATATCTCTTTACTTTTAACTAGTTATAGAGTACCACATAAATATATTTTATATTTTCACCCTTTTAATAATTATATCTATATTGTACTGGTTCAATAGGGTTCACATGTACGGGTTCTTCTATTTCTATTTATAAAGGGGAGTAGGGTCCACCAAGGATGATATCTTTACTCTATAATATAGCCTATTTTATCATCTATGTTAAATATTTAACCCAATGTTTATGTGAATGTTAGTGAAATCATTATCAAATACCCCATTTAAAAAATTTATTGGATCTATTATTTTTTCTTCTTAGTGATGAAACATTACCATGGACATATCCTCTTTATATTCTAATGAAAACTATAAAATAAATAATTCTAATAATTTGGAAAAGGAATTATTAGTTTTAAAATGAATTTTAAAAAATATATTAATAATTCAGTCCACTTTTTCTACATCTCACTTATGTTTTTAGCTTGTATCCAGTATTTCTCCTATATTTCTCCAAAAATGTACTTAGAAGTTTTTAGAAATGTGTAGTCTTAATGTACACCTTTAACCAAATAGAAATGTTCTTTAGTTATGGGTGGAAATATAGTGTCTATGTTAGTTATTATACCATATGATGAAATTATGAAAAATATTTATATTTCTTAATATTCTTCATTGATAAATCCACGATGTATTATAATTAATGATATTTTTTGATATATATAATAAACTCCTTGGACACATCTTACCTATAATTGGATCATTGAACTCCCCTTAGCCATCGGGAAATGAGAGATATTTTTTTAAATATGGGGTTGATCATCATATATTGAATTTATACTATATTTAATTATAATTTTATTTTTTTGATAATTGTTTTAAAAAATTAGTAAATTTAAGGAAAAAAATGAACTTCTACAGAAAAGTGAAAAAATTGACGCATCAAAATACATTTATTGTATATGGTTACATTTTATAATTTATGTTCTTATTAATGTAGAATGTTTTCTCACTATATATATTTTAATTAGGAGGACAAATTATTATTGTTCCCTCATGTCACTTATTATTATTTATAAATGATTGTGAATGTTGAAATGACATCGCTGTATGGGATGTAGAATTCGAGAATAATTTGAAATATAAAACTGTAATGTATATAGAATGATATTAAATAGAATGAATCTAGTCATGTGATTAGTTCTTATGTTTTCCCCACTATTACACTAACATTAATCTTGTCATCACTTAATGATCAGCCTCCATCATATAATTGATTATCCCTTATTGATATTTCTAGGATGTGAATTAATAGTTCTCCTATGGATCATTAAGTGTACAATAATTATACCTTATTCATAAAACAATAAAGATACTCTCTAGTCGAAATAATACCTTAATATAACCTATAAAATAAAATAGAACTCATTCATCACTCAATAGACAAGTTTTCCCATTAAATTGTGTACCGATTAGAGGAATGTATTTTTTTTTATCTTGTTGGAGAAGGAAAATATAAATCTAGTGTGAGATGTGATTTCACTAGAATCTCATATTTATAAATTATTAAATTAATATTGATTGGATATGAATAAATAAATGTAATTATCATGGAATTGATAATTGATAACATATCTCCTGAAGAACCACTAGATTATAACTCTATGATCATAGATGTAAAATAAGTATCCATGAAAATTGAAAATGGATGAGAAATAGGCAATGAAAATCTATTTTAAAGTACAGTGATGAAGAATATAAGAATATAATCATTTGGTAGATAATCCTTTATATTTTAGACTCTTTGGTCTATTTATACAAATTACCCCTTTACATACCCTATTACTCTTGGAATCTTGGGTTATACTTCCCATGATTGAAATATACCCTAATTTTTGGATGATTTAAATATAAAATCCTTATTTATTGTCTTCTATTTTTATTTGAAAAGATGTTATGGAGATAGATCATGGTCACCATGAACACTATTTTTGAAAAATGTAATTCCTTTTTTATCCAAAATTATGGTGATGTTTGACGTTTGTTCCACTTTTGATTTAGTGTGGGAGATTAGGGTGGTAATATTTGAGAGAGAGAGAGAGAGAACATCCAACATACATTATAACCCGATATTATTTTGTGATAAGGTGTTGAGGATGAAACATATTCCTGGACAAGTGCATGAGAATAGATTAAATGTTATGCATAGTATCTTGGTGAAACATATAGTAAAATTTAGTAGAGAAACGTTTTTGGAATTTAATTATTGGGACATATTAGATGCAATAATAAAATTAATACATCATGGAGGTATATCAATTTACAAAAAAATTACATCCAAACTCTTATTATAAAAAAATTTAAAGACATTCTATATTTAAGATTGAGTAGTTACTAAAGTCATGAAGTATTTTTATGGTGGGAAATAATAAAGAATTGATGTAATGACTGTAGATTTGATACCCTTTAAATTAATAATAACTTTGATAACTTTTATCATACTCAACACTAAACACAAGTAAGACAAAACTAAAATGATCGAAGAAATATTTTATGATTATTTTTAAGAAAAATATAATAATAATAAAACCAATATTAATTAAAATTAAATTGAATAATTTTAAATAATAATATATATATAAGACAAACAAAAAGTATTTAAAAGTATTTTTTAAAACAACATATTTTTGGAAGTATTTTTGGATTTTCAGTAACTAATTAAAATAACTAATTAAAAAATATTTTCATAATATTATATGATATTTTAATATACTAACTATTATGACAACATTATTTAAATTAGGGATTATTATGAAATAAGTTTAATAAACACAAATTGATCAAAAAGTACATTTTTAAAGAAATAATTTTTCTTAATAACTTGAAATTTTATTCAAAGAGATAAATTTATAGATTTTAGAAAATTTTTCTTAAATCAACCTTATTTTTGAATTTATTATTTATAAATTATATTTTGTTAAATTTTTGATGTTTTTCTAATATAAATAATTATATTTAAATTTTGAAAAAAAATGTTTTAACCAAAATTATAATTTAAATGATTGAATAGATTTGTGAGAAAAATATAGAAATAAAAAAAAATTAACTCATTAAATATTTTTTAAGAAGTAAAACAATGTATTTTAAGAAATATAACTCTCAACTTATATAACATTTTCTCTACATTGTAAAGGATAAGTAAAATTTCCTTATAAAATTCCTTTAATTAAATATTTTAAGTGTAACCATATGTTTTATCTTGATTTTTAATCAACATAACTCTTATTGTTTTTATAATAAAACAATTTTTACAATTAATGTTTATGAAATTGATATTTTTTACAATATATAAATTTTAAGCAAAAAACACTTTTTCTTAAAAAATATTTTTATTCTTTATGTGTATTAATATTAAAATTAACATTTATAACCTTTAGAAAATTTATTTGATAATTTTTTCCATATATTATATCAGCATGTTAATTTTATTTTATAATTTAAATTTCATTTATGGGAATAAAAGTATGATTATTATAATTAATTTTAATGGTCATGATAGTGGTTAAAATATCATATTCAATGAATTGTTTTGTTAATATTTTTATTGAAATTATATTAAAATAAAAAAAAATTATTCTCAAAAGTGCCTTTAATATAATTTTTTATCTTATATATAAATATATTATCACTAATTCAATTGTTAATCAAAACTATTAAGATTAAGAGCACTTTGTGGTGAAAATAATATTTTTTATTCAAAAATGTTTTTCTATAAATTAAATGTTTTACATTAAAAGATAATTTATTCCTAATAAGAAATTTAATTTTATTGGATACAGATTATATTTTTTTTAACACAAATAAATTATACAATATTAGTTATTTTATATATTTAATAAAATACAAGTTACATAGATGAAAACTAATAACCATGGTAAAAAGGTAAAAGTAACTATATAAATTTAAATGAATTCCATTATGTTTAAATGTTTTTTGAGAATAACAATAAGTGTCTTAGTTGACTCGTAATATTCCCATAATCTATTTTGAATCTTTTTGAACATTTTAACCTTGAATAATGTAATGATATAACTGTTAAAAAAGGGTATTCACAAAAGTTCCATTATATTCACTTATAAAATTGGAAACATAGGCCACTTCATTCCACACCTATTAATTTGAATATATTATTTAAAATATTTAATTTTTCCTTACTAGATACATATTTATATATTTTTTATCCATTGGTCACCATATGTTATCCAATTCCCTTAATTTCTATGGTAAATCCATGAGAATGTTCAAGGTACCAAAGTGAGTATTACTTACTCATTACCTTTTATTATTATTATTATTTATTATTAAAACCAACATTATCCAAAGTAATATTATTATGCAATTATTTTTATTATATACATTTGTTATTATTTTAATGTAACACCCATTTTTTATTCCTTTCTATTCACTTATAAAATCAAAATAATGTTTACTATGTGTTGTGGGGACAACTTCCACCATTGAGTAACTTTTGTTTCATCTTTATTTTATTTTTTTTAACCAAACAAATTAAAATATGTTACAATAATTTAAAAATACATAAATTATATCATTATTATTATATTACAATTATATTATAATTTTCCATAACCATAATTAACCATTAATTTATAATGTCTTACTGTTTTCGAGTATCTTTAACCACCTACTTTAATAATTCTATAAAAATATATCATGGGTAACAACGGTAAATTCAACAATAATATTATTTAAAACTAATAAATAAATAATTATTGGATTTTTTTTCAGAAACGGTATATAAATAGTTTAACATAATATTAAAATATTGTATTTGATTGAAAAAATTGCAGAACTAGACAGACACCGATTCAGTATTCATCAATACATTTGAAGAAAAATATAATAAATTAATATCATATGATAGTTAATGGTCTATAATAAATTAAATATATACTATTATAGTTCATATGAAATTATATAATAAACTTAACTTTATTATTTTGGAAGTTATGAACATGTAAAAAAATGAACATAGATTAAGGTAAGGGTACTTGTCACAATCATCACCAACAAAGACATATTTATTATTGAATATCATGTTTTCATTGTAATGATTTATATATGTATTCTCAATTATTTTTTATCAGGATTCTATTATATTAAATTATATTTAATTTTAAATTCCTTATTTTATATATCATGGGGTTTGTACTAAAATTTTTAAAAAGTTATAAGGGTGTGTTGTCTCAAATTCCTCTATTTGAGAGACATTTGTATTATACACTTGATTTTGATCATATGGTGTATATACTGCATATTGACTCATTACAATATAAATTTTCTTTCACTTATTAGATTATATTTTTAATTTAAATATCTCTCAAATTTAAGAGGGTTTTGTTTTAAAAGTTATCCGTAATAGTTTCCTTTACATAAATCCATTCTCCCCGAGTCATAAACATGCTACTTAATTATGATATTATAATCCCCTTTACCCACCCAATTCATATTATATATAATATTTTCTCTTTTTTGTCATCTCCCTTGGTTAAATTCCTTCTCATGTAATTTTTTTCATTATAATGAATAACTATCATTCCTTCTAATAGATTTTTTCCTCTATGTCAATATTTTAATTACCAATTTTTTTTAAACACTTATTTGGACCACTAATTTTGTTAGTTTGATATGTTACAAATAATTATTGTTTCTTATTTTAAAAATAAAAATTCAATAATATTTTTATTATGTGGGTTTTCTACAAGGTTGTTTCCAAATATTTAAAATTTTGTTCCATCCATTCAAAATAAAATTTCCTATATTTTAATATAAATTTTCGATAAAACCATTATGTTTATTTTTAAAGACTCAATTATTGGATATTTCATACAAAGTGATGTTTTAAGATATCAAATATTATATCTTTTCAAAAAAATGAAAATGAATTTTCAATGGAAACTAGAAATTTATCGTAGAAATATTTTTATAAAAATATGAAAACGAACTTCTTTTTAAAATGTTTTTACAAGAATATATGTTCGATAATTTTAAATATTAATTAACATTATACATAATTTAATAAAGTAAATTAATTTTCCATTATTTTTTATTTATTACTTAGAGGTTTTTTCATGAAAAAAGGGTTATTCTAATATTTATTTTAAATAATAATTATATTATAATTATAAAAGTATTCTCCATTTACTGATTAATTTTTTACTTGTGTTTTCTCTAATCAGATATGTTAAATATTTGAAAGATAAATGATCCATCACAACCTTTTCATTTCATAGTAATCATTGGTTTATATCAATATTTCTTTTTCAGATGCCCTTCCTCTATTAATACCCTATTTTTTTATTTCCATTGATTAATGGGTATTCACCTAAATGCTGTAAAATCTATTGATTAAGGAACTTAAATACTAAATTGTATACCCTTTATTAATATGGTTTAGATACCCAATTCTAAATTATTTTGATTTTATGGTATTTATCATTAATGATTTCTATTATCTTTGGATACCCATTTATGTTTAGTAAAACAGAAGTTATGTGGGTAACAGATGTTATGTGGGTAAAATATGGTTACCCATCTAAAAATAAAAAATGGAAAAATATACAATATACTAGTAAATGATATCAGTATTGTTTAAAAATGTATATAGATACATTTTTCAAGATTTATCAACCCAATATCAACCCATACTGCATTATTTAAAATATTTGGAGTCTTTGGACCTTGAACAATGTAATATATCCTTGTAAAGAAAAGGGTGTTAAAAAAAGTTCCCTTTTCTTCACATATAAAAGCAGAAACTTCCACAGATCATTTCGAACACATTACTCAGAATTTATTCTGTTGAATTTAAAATTATTATCCTCAAAGAATCCTATATCATTTTCATTAGCCTTAAGTCACATTAGATTATCATAATCCAATCATTTTCATGGATACTTTCAAGATAATGTTCAAGGTATAATTAGAGTATTACATAGTCCCTAAACTTTTATTCTTAATAATTTTCTTTCAATCCTACCCTATGTTGGAACCAATACTTTTTTTGATAATAATGGAGTCTATGTTGTGTTTTTCTCAATCTACATGTGGATGACTATGAAGTTTGCAAGGAATAAGGTCATATGTTTGAGGCTGAAAGCAGTATTGAATGCTTCAGAGTTTCCCTATGTTTACCTTATTTTTGGGAATCAAAATCAGGAGTTTGGTGATGGAAAACAAAGGCTTTTTACCTAAAAGTGAATAGTATTTGAAATTATAAAGAAAATTAGAAATGTAATGGAATCGAATACCTCATAAAATGGACTGTGTACCATGTTCTGAGACTAGTTCGTGGCCGCATACCTAACAGTGAGAACGGTACGTAGAGCGGTGCACAGAACTAAATATTGTTTTCGGTGATTGTACATAGTAAAGGCATGTGGTATGAGAAATGATGAAGGTTCACAGGATTTATTTGGTTTGAAAAATAGGAGCGGTAGATGGTGGAGGCTAATAATACCCAAAAGAAGTTTAGTACGGTGAGGATTGGCCCACGTTGAAAATTTGGGTTAATCAGATAAGTGAAATTTATAGAGTATATTCCTATTTAAGGAGCATTAATTCACTTCATTAAATATATGTATTGGAGAAAAACATTTAGGGGGAAATTTGGTGATTTTAGAAGTGGTTCATGGTGTAGAAGACGGTACGTAGAGAGAACCATCCATGCAAGTAAAAAAAGTTCGTGGTTGAGAGTGAAATTTATTGAGGAAGCTGTAACAGTATGCGGTGGATTAAGGAAAAACATGGATATGGGTGGTATGAGGAGAAGTTGAGAATTATATAGAGTAAGGTAGCATGCAGGGTAGGGAAATTCATGGAGGTACTGGACAGTACATGAAAATAACTGTGGTACACGGAGAAGGTTATCTGCAAACCATACCCGCTACTCAGTACACAGATGAGGTGAAGTGGTATGAAAAAAACTCAAGAAATTACGAAAAGTGACCAAATCAGTTTGAGGAATTAATTACCATAACCTATCACTATGTGGGAAAATAAATTTCATTTTTAAGTGATAAAGGGACTTCAATATAGAATCCATTTACAATTGTGGATGCATGATTTAATGCTAAAACATAGAAGCGACCATCAAGTTGATAAACTATGTGAATATTATTCCAACACATTGAGCATGGGGGAGTTAGCAGATCCGAAGTACATAGTGTGTTATCCCTAAAACCATTTAAAGGTAGTGAACCTAGAACAATGTGACTGTACTAAACTCTTATAGTCTAAAACTTGTGATGATTGGTGGTTTTTTTATGACCAACACACTATCTGCGTATGCTCTTTATACGTAGCCCTTATTGGTGAACCAAATAAAATTGTTATGTCATTTATTTACATGTGATTATTTGTTTTATGCTCTTCCTCTTCAGATAGGTTTAACGGGTTCCTACCAATGTGGGAAGAAGATCTATCAATTTAAAAGAAAAGGTTGACACCCTGATTCACCCTTCCCCACTCAGGGTGTTCTGGGCTCTTCAAGTGGTATCTAAGTGTAACAGTTGTTGGTGTTGAATCTATCCTTTACTATCATGTAGAATCCAATCAATTTTAGGGGAGTTCCACTCTTCAATGGAAGTAAATTTCCGATATGTAAAAAAGGATGATATCTCCCCTAATATCTCTTGGAATGGAAGCCTTACTTGCTACTGTATAGGGAATACAAGTCACTATTCCTACCGGAATGTCAATGATTGATAGATACAAGAAATTTTATGATGCTGATACAAAATCACATAATGCTCTCACTACAGCCCTTTCTGATCATATTTATCTAGAGGTAATGAGTTACACATATTCCAAGTCTGTGTGGGGTAATCTGGAGAATATTTATGAAGGTGATAACAATTACAAGGAGGAAAAACATCATGTATTACAGAACAGGTTTAATGATTTGAAGATACACCCAGATCAAAATTCTAATTCCTTATTCAATCGAATTACTAATATTGTAGGAGAAATTTTAGGGCTTTAAGAAGAGATCAAATAAATTTACATTGAAAAGAAAATCTTGAGATGACTTCTACCCCTTTATAATGAAACCGTTTTGGCTCTTGAAGAAATGAATCTTTCTAATGTATCTATATATGTTCTTCTAAGTAGATTGGTGGCATATGAGATGAGTGTCAAACCAGAAGATACATTGACTTGTGTAAGTAATAGAATTTCATTCAATTCCACATACGAATTAGAAATTTTCGGAGATAGTATTGATGAATATGATAATGAAAAATAAACTATTTCTCACATTTCCATGAAACTCAAGAATGGAATAGGTAAATTTAAAAGCAAACAACATTTGGATTGTTTTTGTTGTGAAAGAGTTGGTCAAATTGCCTCTTGTTGCCCAAAATAGTTCACTGATGAGGAAAGAAAATATGGATACATTCAAAAAAATTAGAAATGTTTTTTTAAAAAGAGAGACTTCAAATCTATATTGAAATTTCAATGAAATATTTTTTTGTGATGAAGAAGACGATGCCAATAATCTATTTGATGAAAAAGAAGTGGAATTCAGATCTAGGAACCATGCTTCCATGGTGTCTATAATAAAAAATCAGAACCATCAAAAGGTATGTTGTGTGATAATCAGTTGACCATGGATTGCAATCCCAAGTTGCAACTTAAAGATTATTTTTTTAAGCATAAGAATAAATTTAAGAGATGCAATGTGTGGAAAAGAATTATGGAAGAGTCATCAGAATAGGTTGATCAGCTAGAAGTAGAAATTGAATGATTTGAGGAATTTGAAAAAATTCAGTCATTAGTCATTAAAAGAACAGAAAATTTCATGTAAATAAAACTCAGAATTGAAGAATAGGGAAAGGTTATCAATGAAATTACCTCCATACTAGAAGAGAAATCATAAAATGTCAAGGATATAGAAGAATAATTTGTTACTCTTAAGAGTAAATTCAAAATTGAATCAAATTCTAAAAATGAAAAGAAGAAAATACAATTTGGAAGGTTCTCAGAGGCTGAGTTTCTAGAGAGATAAATGAGTGGTTCTGATGGAGTTGAAAAGGTCTTGAGTGATCGAAGACCTACATGCATGGGAAATAGTGGAGTTGGTTTTGATTCTAAAATATCAAATGATATATAATTTAATCTAGAATAAAGGAAAGGTGAGGGTTAATCATGTTTAAATTCCATGAGAAGTCTTGGAAAATAATCCCCTAAATCAAACTGAATGGACAACTAAAGATTATAATTGAGATTCAAAAAATGATAGGCTGTCATACTATTTTTCTAAGGAAGAATTCATAAGGAGAAATGGAATTGAGAATACATTTCCTCTCCTAAAGTGCCATTTTCGTGGTGATTTGGGTCATACCATGTCATACTATCAAGGAGCTATATTAATGGGAAATATTTATCTATTCAAAAAATTAGAATATATTCATATCCAACTCATTATAGAATAATTTTTTTTGGATGTTGATTTCACTATTCTAACATTGGTCATAAAGTTGTGTATTGCAGGCAGAGATATGACAGGAGAAATTATTAAAATGCTCAGAGATAGGTCAATACTCATCAACTAGGTGGTGTTTCTATTTCAAATAGGTTTTCTTATCTGGAATAATAATTTTAATATGAAGAACCCATGTACATGGAAGAAATAATTTAAGGTCCATCAATGTCTGATAGTCAACCAAATATCTCATGGAATGAAAGGAGGAATGTTGAAAAATATAATCTTGTAGAAGTATCCCTCAAAGCTACAAAGAAAAAATGAACTTGGATTCTTGATATCATATGTTCATCTCACATTACAGGTAATGAAGAACAATTAAAAAAATTTAAGAAAAAGGTCGATGGAATAGCGAGGTTCATTAACTATGGTGCATTGAAGATAAAAGGTAGTGGAAGTAATGAGCTATCTAAGGGAGAGCTGAAGAAAAATGAATTCCCTTATGTGGAAGGTCTAAATCATAGTCTTCTTAGTGTGAGTCAACCATGTCACTCGGGTCTTATTGTGAGATTAAATTAGAATGGTTTTACTAGAAGAGGAATGTCCAAGAATTCTCTCACGAATGGTAGTAGAAAAAATGGAGACTTATATCAGGTTGAAAACAAAGAGAACATTTTCTACCTAATAATTGAAGAGGAAAACAACTTTTGGCATTGGTGACTGGGGAACATCAATAAATAGGACATGGAAAAGATATATAAGATGATGATATTCTTGTAAATCCCTAATATTAAGCGTGAATGAGAAAAGAATTGTAATGTTTGCATGTGAGGGAAGCTGGTCTTTATTTAATGCCATCAAAATAAGAAAAGATAATCTAATCCACGTTACCTCATTTATATAGACGTATGTGTCCCGATAAATGTTGTTGGAATACATAGAGAAAGGTACATTGTTCTTTTCATATATGATTACAGTAGAATGACAAGTATGATCTTTATACACAGGAAGCGACAAGTGCTTGATTTCATGAAAACCTATCAATGGATCATTGA
The DNA here is from genome assembly GCA_963277665.1 of Viscum album. NCBI lineage: Eukaryota > Viridiplantae > Streptophyta > Magnoliopsida > Santalales > Viscaceae > Viscum > Viscum album. The sequence goes on along the minus strand of OY728143.1, from coordinate 1,207,806,921 downwards.
GAATGATACTGGATAGAAGATAAAAGTCCTACGGTCTGAAAATAGATGGGAAAACACGTCCATTAAATTTAAAAATTACTTAGAGAAACATGAGATATAACATGTGGTAAATGTTGTGAGAACTCCAAGAAAAATGGAGTTGTTGAGTGCCGAAATAGATTGGTAAACAACATGGCCAGAAATATCCAGATCGAGATTCGTATTCCATGACATTAATAGAATTTTATAGTACAAGCTATAATGTATATTAAAAATCAAATAGGGATATATATGGGTGAGACAAAAACACCATATGAATTGTGGCATGGAAGAAATCACTCACTGAAATATTTTCATGTTTTCAGAAGAAAAGGTTTCATACAAAACAATGGAAAAATCAAGGTAAGTATGATAAAAATGTAGAAAAATGAATATTTCTTGGATACTCGATGAATAGGAAATCCAAAAAGTGCTTCAATAAGTTATTGGGGAGAATTTTGTAAAGCCGTGATGTTAACATCATTGAAGATAAAAACATGAATGCTTCGTGCAATTATTATACTGATGTGATCGAGGATGAGGATGAATGTGAACATGAAAAAAATGATAATAAAGAGTTAGAGTAAGGTGTAAAAAACTCTTAGGATTCACATAATGATGTTGAATCAGAAGAAGAATCATAAGAGGAATCCATAGTTTGGGAGAATTTAGTCAAACCCCAAAAGGGAAATCGGGGAGCATACATTGATCAGTCCAAAATTATTAGGGATTTGAATTCACCTACATAAATAATGATAATGAGAAATAATGAGCAATATGAATTTCTATCAGGTGTTGAACCATCCTCATTTGAAGAGGCTACAAAGGATGAGTCATGGGTGAAATAAATGAATGAATAGTTAGATCAGATTGACAAAAATCAAACTTGGGATCTTGTCAAAAGTCCCAAAGGTCACAATGTGATTGGTATGAAGTGGATTTTCAAGGAAAAATTTGATGATCATGGAAATGTGATTAGGAATAAGGCACTCTTGGTCTGTAAAGGATATTCAAAATTTGAATGAATTCATGTTGAGGAGACATTTTCTTGAGTAGTAAGATAGGAGTCAATTAGGAAATTTCTTTTAATGGAAATACAAATAAGTTATAAATTGTATCAAATGTATGTCAAGATAGCAATCTTAAATGGAGTCTTGGAAGAAGAATTATACATTTTATAACCCATGGGGTTATTTCTTGGCAATAATGAACAAATGGTTTTAAAATTAATGAAATATTATTATGGCCGGAAATAGGTACCACAATCCTAGTACTCTCAGTTGGACTCTTATCTAAGAAAGATTGACTTTAGAATAGGAGGAATAGATCAAAATATCTATAAGAAGAATTCTGAAAAGGATAATTTCATTCTAATATTTGGATTAAATTATTTTTGGTGGAAGAATGCATCGATCTTGGGATGAATTTTCCAATCACATGAAATAATAATTTAAAATGTTTTTGATTGGTGAACTGACACACATTTTAGGGTTTCTGGTGATTCAGAAGAATGATTTCACTTTCATTTCATAAGAAAGATATGCAAGAGATATGTTGAAGAAATTCAATATGCATGATTCCAAACCAATGCCGACTACAATTGTGGACGGAAAAAATCATTGGAAGCATGAGGAAGGGACTTTTGTGGATCCCACAATGTACAATAGAATAATTAGAAACCTACTGTACCTGATGGAGTCACTAATATATACTGTCTTTGAAACATGGCTTATAGCCTTCCTTGAGAATAATATAAAGGAATAATATATGGGGCTAGTGAAAAGAATCATGAGATATATTCAAGGTAATCATAATTATGGATTATACATTACTGTCAGAAGAGTGGGTAAACTATCATCATTTTGTTATACTGATTGGGTTGGAGATTTAGTGGACAGAAAGTCTACTAGTGGTGAAGCATTCTATATTGGGAAATAAATGTGTGGTGTGGTTATGAAAGAAATATAAAATTACTTCTATTTGTACTTCTGAAGCTGAATATATATCTGCTACCAAGGCGTGAACTCATTTACTTTGGATGAAGAAATAATTGACTGACATAGGTGATGCGGTAAAACAACCAATGATGATTTAATGTGATAACAAGAGCACAATTGAGCTTACAAATAAACATATCTATCATTATCATGTTAAAATATTGATATCAGATATCATTTCATCAAGGAAAAATTTGAACAAGGTATGATCAAAATTGGCCATGTGGGAACCTATGAGCAATTCCCTGACATTATGACCAAGCCACCATAAACGGCTGTGTTTTAGAAACATCAGTTGATCCTCGGTGTTCAGACACCTCCCAGTGCATAAAGAGGTTATGATATTACCCTATACCCAATTTTTTTTAACTATTTTTCATCTATTTGGGGAAATGATGTAGGTTTATATGGGAGATAAGATTCAGGTGGAGCATGTTTTTTAAACTACAAGTCAAGATATAGTTCATTGGGTTTATTACCAATGGGGGGGAATGGATAAATTCAATATAGAGAGATCTATTTCTTTCTGGATATATTAAATATGGAGAATAGTAAAGGACATAAAAGAAACTATGGGGAGAAAATAAAAGGATGATAACTGAATTCATATCCTCTCTATTGTTTTCAACCCTGAGAAATACTCACGTAGTGTTAGAGTGATGGATGAGTTTTTTCTTGAAGTTTTGGGTTTTGATTATGCCTAACACATCAGTGAATTTATCTAGAGATTTACAAAAAAAACCAAAGATGAAGATTGTTATAACCAAGACTTTTTTTTGATAATAATGGATTTTGGATTGAATTTGCTTTCAATATGCATATTGATGAATACAGAGTAATTATTGAATGAGGTCATACATTTGAGGCTTGAAGTAGTATTGAGAGTGTCACAGTTTCCCAATGTTTACCAAAATTTTGAGCCTCAAAATCAGGTGTTTGGTGGTGAAAAACAATGATTTTTTACATAGGAGTGAATGGTATGTGAACCAGCAAATAAAATAGGCAATTTAAGAGACACATACCTCAGAACATTAAAATCATACCATGTTTAATCAATAGTTTGGAGCCGCATACCTAGTAGCTGGATAGGTATGTGGAGAGCTATGCAGAACCAAGAATATTTTTCATAATGGGTAGGCAGTGAAGGCGTAGAGCTCAGAGAATGATGAAGGTTCACAGGATTACTGTAGTTTGAAAAATAGAAGTGATACACGGTGGAGGATAACCGTACGCTGATGGAGTTCAGAACGGTGAGGATTTTCCCAGATTAAAAATTTTAGTAAATCGGATTAGAGAAATTTGTTGAGTATGGTACGATTGAAGGTATAATAATCCCCTTCGTTAAAGATCTAGATTGGAGATTAAAATTTCAAGAAGAAAACTAATGAAGTATGAAGTAGTTCTTGGAGGAGAAGATGGTACGTGGAGAGAGCCATCCATGTATGAAAAATTGTTCATGGAAGATCATGCAGTTTGAGGAGGAAGCCCTCACTGTACACGGTGGAGTAGGGAAGGACACAAATTAGGGAAGTATGTAGAGAAGCTGAGTAATATGTAGTGTAATGTAGTATGTAGGGTAGGGTAGTTAATATAGGTGTTGGATGGTACGTAGAGACTACACAGGTACATAGAGGTTGTGATCCGTGAACCATATCCACTACTCAGTATGTTGAGGAGGTGAAGGGGTATACAGAACACTCAAGGATGCCTCACAAGTGACCAAATCCATTTGAAAATTAATTTCCATAACCTATCAGTGTATGGGAAATTAAATTAGATATGTATGGGATAACGAGAATTCAACAGAGAATCCATTTAAAATTGGGGCAGAGCGATTTAATGCTAGAAAATTCAAGATACCTCTAATTCGATAAACTTAGTGAAAATTTCTCCAACATAGAGAGGGGGGGGTGTCAGCCAAAGTGATATAAGGGACGCATTGTGCTATCCCTTATTCCTTGTAAAGGCAGTGGGACAGGCATATAATGATTGTGCTAAACCCTTGTAATCTACAACTAGTGATGATTAATAGTTTTTGGTACGACCAAGACATTGTCAGTATATGATCCTTAGATATATCCCTTATTGATGAATCAAGAAAAATTGTTGTGTTACTGATCTGCATGTAATTTTTTTCCCTACTTCCTCTTCGCATGTGTTTAACAGATTATTACCAACATGGGAACAAGATCCATTAATTTAAAATAAAAAGTTGACACCCTACTTCACCACACCTCTCTCAAGGTGTTATGGTGTCTTTCACCCTAAACATAGTTAAATAATGAAATTATTTTCATTTTTTACATATTTGATATTAAATTAATTTTAAAAGAATTATTCATTCCTTTCTATCCACTAATAAAATTAAAAGAATGTAAATCGTGTGTTCTGCAGACTACATACTTTATAATGTAATGGTTTATTTAATATTGATTTTTATTTATTATTAAAATAATATAAATTATTATTCATGGAAATAATAAAATATAAATAGCATCATTATTTTTATAAAATAATGATATAATTCAGTTTCTTAACCATAACCATCCAATTAGACAAAGTGTGTTTATGTTTAGGGTAAGTTTAATCACACAGTTAAACAATTATATAAAATTATTTTATGGATTCCCATAGAAAAAAATAATATTATAATAACATAATAAGAATAAAATTATTTTTTCTTATTTTATAAATTATATAGTAATCAGTCAACTTATTATCTAAATATCATGTTTTATCGGTAAAATTGCCTAAATATGTTGACACCGATTCAATTTTCACACAAACATAAGAAAAAAAATGTAATGATTAAATAGAATATACTAATAAATGGTCAATATTAATTGAAATATGAATGAATTTTGTACCTAATAATTTATTAAATTAATATAATATGATTATTTTAAATTTTATCTGCATGTACAAAAAGACTCACAAAGAAGCTATGGGTTTGATTTCACAATTTTTACCCCTTGGGAAAAAGTTTTTAATATACACCTTGTTTTCTATGAAATTCTGTACCTAATAAACCTTTAGTTTTTATCAATATTTAATTATATTAAATTTTAAATTCCATATTCTTTATTTCTTGTGGTTTTTACTACAAAACAACTAAAGTAATAATGGTTTGTGGTATCAAATTTCTTTCTAGAATATAGGTTTGTATTTTGCACATAGTGTTTTTTATATTTTATATAATACACAAATATTTACTAAAAATTTAAATCTACTTCGTTGATGGATTTCTATGTTTAATTTTCATCTCTATATCATTCATGGGGGTTTCCATTTAAATGTTTCTGAAACTGTAACAGTTTTTATGACTGAATTGTTTGTGTTTGACTAAACATTTATCTTGAATATTATAATATCATAAGCAACTTTAATACTCCAAATTATCATTATCTATGGTATATTATATTTTTATAATATTATTTCATTAAAGAGATTATCAAATAAAATATTTACAATTGAATAAATAACTATATTTCTTTACAAAAAAATTGTTTCCATAGTGTAAATATTTTCCTTCCTACCTAACTTATCCTCTATTTTGGGGAATATTAAAATTAATTTTTTCCATTAATACTCATAATTACCAAAACCTATATAAAATTTAAGATCTAATAGACTTATTACAAAGCAGGGTTAACCAATGTAATATGAAAATATTTAAAAAAAATTATCTATCATTTCAAGATCAAATATTTTATATTGCACTCAACATTTTCTCTATAAGCCCATCAAGTTATTTTTCATGACTATAATATTAGAGATTTATTTAAAATTTATTATTTAATATATATAAAAACTTTTTAGTCCAAACATTTATAAATTACATTAAAATGAAATTGGATCCCATTTTACGTATACTATATTTATGAAAATAATTAAATAATACTCTTTTCAAAAAACAATTGCATGGATATATTACCATATAATTAAATCTCATTTCCCATGATCAAAGGTTTTAAAAAGTAAATTATTTTTCCCATATTCTTTCAATTTTATTTAAAATTTTTGTCATGTAAAAGTACATTTTTATCATGCTTTTGAAATTATAATATTACTGTTATCTAACATTATTCTTTATCAATAGATTAACTCTTTACTATTTTTTGAAAAATGAGAAATTATAAATCTCTATAAGAGAAAAGCTTCATATTGGACTTTTTATTTCCAAAAACATATTAGGTGTAGGTCTATTATTCTTCATAAAAGTTTTTCCACTGTGAATACAATATATTTTATTCAAATGATTGAATGGTGTTCACCCAGTTTTAATAATATAGATTAATTGGGGACATAATTGAATAAAAATTATAATATTTTTCTTTAAATATAGAAAATTTATTATATATTATCATGATTGAATTATATTTAATTATTTTTTCAAAAATATTTTTGAATTCTCATTTATTTTCCATTAGTATATAATTCTATGATTATTAAGGAAATTATGAATGTTTTTTTGTTATTTCATATAGAAAATATATAATACCCATTTAAATTAAAGGTTTTATTATGATAATTTTTATTTTTAGTGAAAAAATATGTATATATGATGATGGGTATAGTACTATATCATAATATAATGCATTTGTTTAAATTTATTTCTTATTAAATATTTAAGCAAATAGATAATGAGTTTTCTTATATTGGCATGGGAATAATTAGCTTTGTCAGAATATTATTCAGTGACATCATGTGTTTGTACACATAGGCATGGGAAAAATGATTTCACTCAAAATATTTTCCATTTATTCTATTTGTGACACAGTTTTCGGATTATTATCATGAATATAATATTCTCAAATGGAGTATGTTTGATGTATAATGTTTCCACATCATTTGATTCATTTATTATGTTATTATGCACTTTTTTTGTTCATTTATGACTAATTATTTATTTTTTATAACATTTTTATGTTTCATAATTATACCCATATTCTCATCTTTTCCTCACTTATGATATTTGGTTTTTGTGTCTTATATTTTCCCTTACTAATAATTTGACTTGACTCATTTATTATGTTCTAATTTTTCTGTTATTATTGAAAATTAATAAATAATATTGGATAATAAGATTATATTTTAGTGGGTTTTATGGGAGATCTTGTGTGAATTTTTGGGATTAGATATTTTCTTATATAGAAGGAAAAATGTCCATTTGAGAAAATAACATGGTTTATATTAGTTAAATCATATTTAAATCACTAAAACTATATAAACAAAAAGGAAAATTGATTTTAAATTTTAAATTATTTCTAAAAGATAATATAATTTCATATGAGTATCAAAGGTAGTTTTTTAAATATTTTTTTTTTCAAAAAATCCAGGCGGGTAGATCTGGGATTCCTCAATTGATGAATGGATATATTTTCATATTAAAATAAGTAACTATATTAGTTATCAATGTATTTTTGGAGAATAAATGATATATTATTTGTGAGTAGGCATCTTATAAGGGTCCATTAAGGGAGAATGTTGGAATGGGGATGATATGTGATGATATTTTATGAGATATGTTTTGTGTTGTGATACCTCCTTGAGGTACATTAATGTATTAAATCCGTGATATCACAAAATCCCACTGGCTGGTGCAACAACTCTTCTAATTTGACACATGATCCCTTTATTATCCCATATATTACTAGTAATTCTACATTTCATCAAAATATTCACTAATTATACACAAAAAATTCATCAAAACAACCAATTTTATGGTGTATATGTGACACTAAAATATAGTTTAAAAATTTATCAATAAAATAATTATTAAATGATGTAAATCCATCAAGTAATAATTTATTACAAACTATAGATTACGTAGAATTTTCCTATATATTATGATTTTTATGGGGGTCTAATAAATAAATTTAAATATATAATTATGGAATTTTCTTGTTGAGTCAATGAGATAAAACATCCTCCAAACACAACCAATAGATATAACACTAAAGGAGTAGTTAATAGTGATTCCAAAAGAACATGAGAAACATGAAAACGTTTCCTAACAACTACTAGAATACCTATAAGAAACTACAAATTACAAAAATATAGTATGTATGACCACTAAGATATTCATATAAGGTGTGAGCAAAAAATATTCATTAGGGTAATACCTAAAGTGTCTCAACAGTAGGGTGATATCACAGGAATATACATTACCATGTAAACACATTAACATATATAATAAAATAAATGGTCTTGAAATCAACATAGAAAATATAAATGTATTTCAACTGCAATTAAATTCAATGATTAATATTTCCAAAAGATCAAAAATCCCTATATTGATAGGATCCATTCCCTAAAAACCTACTTCCATACTCACATCAATATCTGAGATGAAAAACAAAATAAAAATCGAATTAAGGTAATATTGGTACGTGTAAATAGTTCACACATGTACAATTATGAACCTACACATATGATGAGATGTATTAAAATGAGTAAAGGTAAAAGAGTCCCATCCAATATATATTAATTAAACCCATCTACTCTTTGAAATAATATATCCCACTAAAGGGAATATATGTTTCGTTTTAATGATTCAAGGTAATCTATAAATATATCCCACAAACAAGTTAGGTCATTATGATCCATTTCTATTAAATTAAAAAGAATTCACATAAAAAGTTCATATTCTTGATAATAATAAAAAATTATAAAATATTCATTCAATGAACTTTGGCACTATCAATAAAAAAACCATTCCTTAAATAATGCAGAAGATATTCTCAAAATATCAAAACTAGTTATATCAACAACATTTTTACCAAAAAAATTAGTGAAATACCCAGTGAAACAAACATTGGAAATTCTAAGGATGAATGATAAATATAATCAATCATCATTTTCTATATAACATAAATAAAATGTTATGTATAGTTCACCAAATTATATATTTATAAAAGAATATAGGAAACCAATATAGTTCTCTATCATGAGAAGTATACATTTCATTTCACATATGCTAAAACACTCAACCCTTGTGAAATTATTTATTGGTATCAATTAATCTTGTAGTTATTATATTTTATTATTTTTAACCATGTGTAATAAAAAACTATGGTTTTATAAAAAACTATGAAACTAGAAGTGATTAGGAATAAAATGGTTAAGAGGATCTCATAACTAGAGACATTGGGTTGTGAAATAAAATCTTTATCATTTAAATAGTTTTAAATTTACAATTTTAAACCCAAATAATAATTTAAATATTCAGCTCAACACTTTATATAATGTTGTTTTTTTGAATAAAACTGTTTTTATAGAAGAATGATGTATTTTTTAGTAAACTTGTTTTGGTAAAACATTTAAAAATAAATGAACAAGAAAAAAGGAAAAACAATTTATAAATCATTTCACCAAATAAATCATTTCGATGATGGGGTATTTCATTTTTATGAAACATTTTTAGACAATAAAAACAGATTTTTTTATTTATGTTTTGATTTAAGTTACATTTTAAGACCATAAGATCTTTATGTTGAATCACTTATTCCTTCAACATTAATGTTTCATCGGCATCATCACCAATGAAATATATTAACCAACAGTTATGTTTTATTATTTGGATAATATAACATTCATATTTATGTGAGAGTATGATATTCACAATAGATAGATTTCAATTAATTAAAGGGAGTGAATATTATTTTATAATAATAGGATCTGAAAATGTAAAATAGTGTGGGTAAATTTATTTAAAAAATATGAAATATAGTTTAGAGACAATTTACACATAAATGGTGTCAATTTATCTCATAATTATTATCAAAGAAATTCCTCATTTAATTGATATATTTGGTGTTTATCATATAAAATGATCATGGGTTACTGACACACATATTGCTGGATTGTATAAGGACTTTATCCTTATTCAATCAATAATGTAATATTTAAAAATAACTCAACTTTTCTATAATCCCAAATACTTTTTTTAATTTTATTATTTTAGAGAATTAGATCATAAATCATACATAAAAATAACTTTCATTAAAATTTTGATACTTTCTATTAGTATCCATTTTCCAACAATAAAAGTGAGTTAAAATAATACGTGTTTTATTTTTTAGAGAAAAATCATTACGATTTTCAAATTGATTTCGTTGTTCCTAGTAATCATTAAATACTATTAGAAATATTTCAGAATCGGGATGAGCCCAAATATATTAATAATTAACATAGAAAAATAATTAATGAAACCCTCTAGAGAATTTTAAAACCTTGAGTTCATAAAATATTGTTTTCCATTAAAAAAATTTACTTTGATATATAAAAAATTATTTTCTTAATCATGAAATAATATTTACTGAAAAATTTGATCACATTACCCTTTATTAGAAGGTATAAATGTAAATTAATATTCATGAGTTTTTATTTTAAATCATGAGAACCCACGATTGTTTTATAAAAATATATTTTTACCTTAAAGGGTGTAATCATCCTATTAAAAGAAATGATATTTAGATAAAATTTTAAAAAAAAATTATTTTCATGAAAAATAATTATAAATAAAATTAATGTTTTTTAGGTTTCTTGGGATATGATCTTCATACATCCATTACATGTGGAATAGAAGATATGGTCGACATCTAAAAATAATTCCAGATAACATGATCAAGACATAGGATATTGGACAATTGTAGCATCCTCACCCATCATCTTGAAATATATAACACTCACCCATAATCATTAAAAAGAGAAAATAAAAAATGAATGCCTGAAACATATAAAATATTTCCTTTTCATCATAAAACTCACAAATTTATAATTTTTTAAACCACAAGGGATACATTTTTGGATATTGATATTTCTCTTTCCTTTACACACAAATTTTAAAAACTAAAATTTCTAGAATAAATTAAGGTGGTTTTTTCTTTAAATAAAAAATTAAATATTAAAATGTATTCCAAAATATAAAATAAAAAGTTCAATGGTTAAAAAATACTTTGACATCATATACAATAAAATTGAACATTCATTGTCCCTTTTTAAAAAAAACTCACAATGCTCTATAAAAATATCCGTTTTGGAAACCATTGATATACAAAAAAAAGAGATATAAATTTATCTTTTTAATTCATATATAACTATATAATAAAGAAACAATTTATAATATATCATCATAGAAGAAAAATATTGCGAAGATAAATCTTTAAAAAATTTAAAATAAGGTTTTCAAGGTAAATTCTCCCTTACCATGATTATGAATCACCACATAAATTCTTTAAAATCCAAGATAACAAACATATGTTAAATATTTATTTTCCTAATAAACTTTTTCATGTTTTTATTCCCAGTTTTATTTATTACAATGATATATAAAATTAGATAATAAATCAAGTTCACGTAGAATATTTTGATAACATTTGTACAATATGTCCTAGACAACTACAGTATGTTGACTCTGATCATAGAGGTAATTAATAAATCATCTCCAAAATAACAATCATGGAATTATTATAATTTTTATACATAAATTATTATTTTAAAACATACCATGAATGGTTGTTAAAAAAATTAACTACATTATAATCATGGAGATTGTAGGTCATATATATGCATGATTAACGTTTCCAATTTTAAATTCACCTAATGGAAATAAGGTTAGTACTGTTTTATCTTTATGGAATTTTTATTATATCTTAAATATAATAATATTTATTTTTATATATTTATATAAAATATTTATGTGACTTGGTTATGAAAAATGAAGCACGTCACTTCATGGATGTGGCTATCCAAACACACGCACACACAACATTGTTATTTTTCAATAAATGGGAAACTAAGTAAATATTTGGCATTTTAACTATAAATAATTATAATTATTTATCTAATATAAAAAATATAAATTAAATAAATCATTTTATACATTCATTAGAGGTAGTTATGGAAAATGAAATTCATTGTTTTGTGGAAGTGGTAGTCCACATGTACAAATGAACAATGTTTTCGTTCCCCATGGGATGGAAATGGTGATGAAAAAAAGTTTTAATATAGAAATAATAAAATTTATTTATTTATTCAATACTGAATTTGTTATTACATCGTGTCATTATAAGATTTTATGTAGGTTTTTGTAGAATCAAATTTAAAGAGGTCGGGTTGGATGATTACATATTCTTCGATTGGCATCATTTAGATCCCTTCTTAATGACCCTTGGAATAGACTTCTATGAATATAAGAACATATAATTCTTTGTTATGTAATTTTATAAGATAATTTTCCAATGTTATGTTGATCTGTATGGCTGAAAGTGGTTTTAAAAATGGTGAATGTGTGTCCTTTTATATGGGAGGGAAGGGGAACTTTTGGAAATTCCTGACATATAATAAAATATGTGCCTAACTCATGTGTATTTGTCTAAATATGAAATTAATTATACAATAAGGTGAATATGGTATTATTATAATAATATAATAATATTTATATCAGTTTATATTAAATTTTAAACCTTATCATTTGGCTCAAACACTTTCTTAATTGTTTTTTAACTTTACGGTTATAATGGATTTTTAAATATTGAAGGATAATTATTTTAATTATAAGATAAAAATTGGATCATAATTAGAAAAGGTATGAAACATTTTAACATTTATCATTATAATTTCCCAATTAAATATTTTTATTAGTATTTAATAGTTTAATAAAATATTATTTAACATAATGTATCATTTATGTCATTTCTAACACTATTGATTTAGATTGACATTAAAGAGAAGTAGATTATAATATATTTTAAATATATAACTTTAAAACATCCCAAAATATGTTATATTTATCTATAAAAGTCATTCAAAACAATAAATGACCCAAAATATTATAATTTTAGTGTTTATAAAATGATTTACTTGATTTTTCTGTAGCTTACAGAAGCACAATATTGGTGTTGCTAAAGCATTTAGTGTAATTATTTAAATTCCCAAAATGAAAAAAATTACCATAATAAAAAATAATTCATATTTAAAATAAAAAGTTAAACACTAATATTTTTACCCATTATAAATAATATAAATAATATTTAAATCCAGAGGGATAGATAATTAACATTATCATTTAATTATAATATTATAATGTTCAATGCAAGGACCCAATCCCTAGTAAATTAAACCCAAAACCTTACATTATAAAATTAGTATAGATAAAATGGGTTTAATCCCAAATGACTAATTAGATTAGTAGTTTTGGAGAACTTGATACATACATGATACCACTTTTACATAGTAGAATGAAAATAAATCATAAAAATGAAAAAAATCAACATCCTTGAAAATCATTCTAATAATTCACCTTCATAACATGTGGAAAGGGATAAAAAACAAGGGTGAGAAAAAATGATTGGTAAAGGTTCGGTAAAACTTAAGTTATCATGAATAAATAATTATAATCAATATAGAAAAGTAAATAACTAAAAACACATACCACAAAAATAATAGGGTAGTGGATAATCAATATGGAATGGTAAATAGCTAAAACCACACGTCATTTCATCAAAAAACTGAGAATGAAATGACTCAAAAGAAAATATCATTTTATAAATCTCAGAAATAATAGAAAATGAATTATGAATGAATGAAATTATTTATTATCAGACGTCAATTTTCCCAGAAACAATAAACCTTTTCCTTCTAAACATTTCGCAAGATTGTTTAAAATATAATGGGTAAAATCCTATCTGATTTGGATGACTAATTCATCTCGTGAGACTGTCGATACATTGAAGGTCTTTATATAAATAGTCCCTAACCCATTTTATGAATTTAAAAATAATTTTTAATATATCTAATAAACAATTTAGTTTATAACCAATTTACCATTTCATATAGAATTTGAAATTTTTTAAGATACAAATTTATCAACATTTCCCCAGTTAATAAAATAACATTAAAAGTAAAAACTGTATAAAAAATGGTATAATGTTTATGTAATAATCATATCCATCAAAAAATAATATGGATATTTAATATACCTATAATCTTTAAACAAAAATGTTCACAAGAAGGTGATTGTTTCAAGACAATGTGAACAATTATAAAAGAAAGTGAGATTACATATTGACTTTTACCACTTTTTAATTATCATGTCAAATCCATTTTTATGAAACAATTAAAATCGATACTTAAAATACCATGAATAATAAATTATTAATGATATTACATGTTAAATTGGTTGTATATATTCCACATAAAAGTTAATTGATGCATTATAAAAATTAAGTCTCAATGAAGTGTAAATTGAGACACAACCTCTTACCTCACGAGTCCATTTGGGTGAATGTGATTTAACTTCATTTTTAGTGATTTTAAATGTGTTATTTATAATTTACCAAAAACATATTAGTATTTATGATATTAAATATTATACTTTTATCAGATATCATCACTTATTTGTTAATAATATTTTATTATTTTCATTGTTCTAGGTATTAATTGTCTTGTTTTCTCATTTGTACATTATTATGAAAGTTGTGATTTTTTTGAATATTATGTTAGTATATCATATTAGGACAAATATTAATTATATAATTATCATTATTTTACATCATTATTACTTCTATAACATCCCATTAAATAAAGTTAAGAAAAATGATGCACATTATGATCATGGAGATGGTAGGTTGTACGTATGCATGATTAACATTTCCATTTTACAATGATCATCATGAAAAGAAGATATGTGTTATATAATATTTATAGAATGATTATAATGTCATATAAAAAAATATTATATACTTATCTGTATCATCTATATAGTTTGTTGAATAAAATAGAGTCACATCGCTTTGTGAAGGCGGTAGTCCATACGTACATGAATGTTGTTATCATCTTTAAGTGGGTGAAAAGGTAAGAAGAAAAATGATATAATATATTTCCACAATTATAAACAAGACTATAATATCATAATAATATCATTTATATCATATATAGTCATTTAATTTACCCTTATCAACTTCCAAGTGAAGATTTACTGAAGTACTGATCACACTAATTCACGAGGTGACAGTCTATCGTATAGACAAGAAAGGTTATCATATATCCTAAGAAATGAAAGGTGATATAAAATGTATAATATAATCACTATAATGTTATAAATCTGTGTTAATATCTTATATATACTTTATATCTATCATGATACCCATCCATGAAAGGTGGTAATGGGAGAAAAAATTTCATCAGTTCACGAGGCTGTAGTCTAACGTTCACTGAAATGATGATTTCGTAACAAAATTTATGGAATTAGAGATGGTTTTAGGTAATAAAACTAAAGTATAAATGACCCAATATACATGATATAATTATTTTGTCACATTATTAGGGTTTAATAATAATTTATTTAGGTGGATAAGGAAATAAAATAAATAATCTTATTGAAGAACATTACCTCTTATTTGGGAATAATCCTTAGTTTTCCCTTAATTCCCATCATAGGTTGGATTTATAATAAATGCATGGATTCTATAATTATGATTTGGAATTTGGGAATTATTTTTTGTAGGTTTTGGATTTACCAAAGTGGTTTTATATTCTGAATAATAGACGATATAAGGTGGCCTTTTTATGTGGGGGAGAGAATACACTTGGTAATTTTGAACATAATAGAGTGATCCTATTATTTTAATGCGTCAAAAGGGTCCAAAACAGGTTATTATTAAATTTTATAGGTTTAATGGTCTAAATATGTCCATATAATATATTTTACTCAAGTTTATAGGCCATTTTTACCCTTTTCTTTTTATTTTACCTGGTTAAACCCATTTTTACCGTAAGCACGATAATTTATTATTACTGTTGTCAATTTTAGTTTTAGTAAAAAAATTAAGTTGGCTTTATTATAAATTATAAATTATTCCTATTCCAAATATGGAATATATTTTCCCAAATTTAATTCACAAATATTAGAAATGTTCAATTTCTAATTAATCACACATACTTGTGAGAAAGTGAGTTTTTAATGTGAAAATGTTCCCATGATTAAGAAGCTTTTATATCTAAACTCAACATGAAAAATGATTTCAATTAACTAAATTATATTAAATGATATAAAATTGAAAAAAAATTTACTTTAAAACCAATCCAAAAAATAATTTATCATTATAAATTATTAAAATGGAAAGGCATTTATCATTTAAAATTCAGTATATTTCACTATTCATCAAAAATGGTTCTTTTTAGAATAATCCAAAAAATTAAATATGAGTTATTTTTGATATTATGATTTCAAAAATTATGTTTATTATTCCAAATAATTTTGCTAAAATTTTAATTTTTAATTTTAAAATAACTATTAAATGCATGATTAAAGAGTGCTTTGTTTAAAATTGGTGTTGTATACATCAAAAGATGTCAAGAAAATAAATATATATTAAAAGAAGTGTATTTTAAAGTCTCATCATGTTATTTTCCATTATATGATTTTATGTTTCTATCATACATACTATAAAAAATTATTTTCATATTCTATAATTTCATGGTGTACCATTCTCCCCAACTTAAATAAATTGAATCCTCATAATTTAAACATGATCTATGTAATCCAGGAATTTATATTTGAAAATACATTTATTGAGAAACCCACGTGATAAAAGGGTTAATAAATAATCATTTTAATAGGATATAAAAGTAGAAGAATGGTTCATGTGGAATAACACATAACATGGATTCTATATAGAAAAACATTTGTGGCAAGTAAATATGTATACATAGAATAAAAGTGTAAAAAATAATAAATAATGATAGAGGTCATTGATCAAAATCATTTTAATGGTAAATTTATAGTTTAGGGGATCAAAACAATAAATACTTGATGATTTAAAATACCATCTAATTCTTCAAATATGAATGTAATAGGACAAAATTTTATTTTAATATCCTTTTCCTAATAATGAGTAACTATTTTTCTCTCTAAGATTATAATGAAATATACTTACATGATACATTTTTATTACATATGTACAATTTCATCATTTTTTATGGATAGAATAATTTGAAATTAAATCATAATCTATGAAATTAATATCCAAAAATGAATTTTAGATTCTTGATGTTCCAAAATTTAATTTCAATGGATCATAATATCCGACAAATAGTGAAATGTATTTTCTTTTATCTCTAAATATTTTCCAAAAACAATTTGGTTAGAAAAATTTATCCTATGGATAAATCCTTATATGGAGAAGTAATATTTTAACCTATAAAACTTCATCCAACATTAAACATAAACCATTTCTTAAATGTTCAAACTTATAATCCTTGAAAAATTTGAATATCCAAAACATTAGAAACAAGGTCACTGAATTTGAAAAATGAACTTACCACTAATACCCTAAACAATATAAAGTATCTCTTAATCTTTAGATACAAAACATGTGAATAACTTCATTATGTATTCTCTTGAATCATGGTATTAACATGAATTACAATAAATCCTTATTAAAATAAATCATTCTTCATTATTCCTTAAATAAAACCCATATTATTGGATATATTCCATAAATCCAAAAAAAACTTCCAACTCCATCAATGATAGAATAAACGACTTTTTTAATGATTTTTTATTCAATAAAAAGATAGTTATTACTATTACATTATCCATGTCAATTATAATTTCATCCAAACATCATTATATCAACATTATGAATATATTAAAGGTTATATATCCTTCAATTATTTGTTTTCGAATGATTTCAATATACCACTGAATCATTTTTTTGGTTATCAATACCATTCAACATATGCTCTCATGTCATTAATAAAATGGTTCAGTAATACAATCATTTTATATTTCATAACACTTATTATTATAATTTCATCAATAAAATAATTTTACAAAATTTCTCTTATATCCAAATACAGAAGCACATTAATGATTCCACTACCTTTGTATCAATATCATAAACATGACCTTTATCCCTTAGCTTATTCTAAGGTATATTTCCTTGACTCTTGGAGAATTTATATATGCAGTACCCAATTTCCTTATAGTATAAGCGTTGAACATTAGAAACAATTTTCTTACCCTTCAAATTATAAGAAATATGGAATTTATCTCCACACATGTAGAAAAATACTATTCCCTTTAATAAATTACTAGGCTATTTCGTTCCACTATTAACACATGTGGGGAAATCCTTCTTTCTCTTAATTCCTTTATCAATATTTTTAAAAATCATCCTTTTATTCTCATTCTTCCCTTAGAATCCATTAAACTTAGATAATTGTTTCCATTTCTTGTAATCATATGATACAAAGTCCTTATAAGATAATAATGTTTGGGATACTAGTTACTTTGAAAATATTGATTTAATCCTATCAAATAAACAATCATTATTACTCTTTGGATTATCTACATTGATATAGTTATCATTCCTTTTTATAGGCACAATTTCTAAATGATGTAATACACTAGATTAGATAATATCATTATAAAAAAAATTTATAATTCCCAAACTTGTTAAATAATTAACATAAATTTAAAAATTTATGCAAAGCTAATAGAATAATCAGAAACAGGTTTCTTTTGGGCAATAACTTTTTCAAATTTATCACAATGGTTTGAAATGAAAATGTGAATTATCTTAATAATTTTCTTCATGAGTTTCAAACTAGGTACGCAGAACAACATGTTGTCATGAAATGGGGGATTATTGAGTCAATAATAATACACACTTTTCTGAGTAATAAACCCTAGGTACATCTTTTCTAGAACCACGTCCAATTATAGTATCTTGACAGGGATGCCTTGTAAATAATTACAACATAATATCTACCTGAACAAAACATTATCATGTTCTTATATATTTATCCTCAATGTATATCATAGAGTTATGATCTCAAATCCATGATTTTATAAATCTTGTTCTTATGGATTCTATTAAATTTCCTCTAATACCTACTGTAATGACCCTGAACCTAGAAACATAGATCTAGTGCTTTAATTTATTACATTTGAATAAATACAGTGTGTCAAATAATAAAGAATCGATATGTTTAGTAGTATTAGTGAACCAAATACATACACGATACCAATTTCACATTGGTAAAAGAAAATAAATAATACAAAATTAAAAAAAAATCAATATCCTTGAAAATAATTCTAATAATTAATCTTCATAAGCTGGGGAAAGGGAAAACTAAGGGTGAGATAAAATTATAATTAATATTTATGTATAGTAGATTCTATCATGAATCAATATTAATAATAAATATAAAATTTTAAATAACTAAACAAACATGGAACAAAGATAACTGGATATGTCTTAATCATTATGGAAATGTAAATAACTTAAAACCATCCCATTTTGTAAATAAACTGAGAATGAAATAAATATATATAAATTATCATTTTGAAAACAATTATGTATAATAAAAACTAAATTTTCAATAAAGGAAATTATTAATTATTGGATGACAAGTTTCCAGGAATAGGACACCTTTACCATCAAGGCCTTTCACAAGATGGTTTAACACAAACTGGCTAAAGACACATCTGATTTGGCTAACTAATTAATCTCATGAGACTACCGATGCTTTTAATATATTTATAAAAAAATCCCCCAAACCATGTCATGTATTTACAAATTATTCCCATTATATGAAATAATATATTTAATTTATAACCAAAGTTCCACATCATATGGTATCTGAATTAAGTAATGATTATAGATTTATCAATATATTCTCATTTAATCAAATAACTTTGAATGTAATCACTGTATGTTAAAATACTACATGGATTAGGTAATAATAATATATTTCACATAATAATTTGTATTTTTATGATAATTTTTTTGTATAATTAAAAATTATCAGTAGAAAGTGATTATTTCATTACGATGTTAATAATTACAAAAGAAAGTGAGATCGCATAATAACTTTTAACACTATGTAATTTTAATATCAAATACCCTTGGATGAAAAAATTCAAATTGAAATCTAAAATACAATGAATAATGAATTATTCATGATATTGCATGTAGAAGATGTAGTATATGCACCATATAAAATTAAATTGGTGCATACTAACAAATAAGACTCAAGGGAATGTAAATTTATATTAAATCCCCTACCACACATGTCCTTTTGGGTTAAAATGATTTATCCATCATATAATGGCTTATAATTGTTATTAACTTAAAAAATAAACATATTAGGATTTATTATAACATATATTATCCTTTTATAACATCCCATCACCTTTTTTTAATAGCATATCATTGTTTTCATTTTTTTCATGTTAATTGCCTAGTTTTCTAATTCATTCATTACTATGATTGTTCTGGTTCTTATGCATATTATATAGTTACATCATATAAATAATAATAATAATAATGAGATAATTATTATATTTTTACATCAATTTTAATTTTAAAACTAATAAAGATAGATGGATGTGAAAAATGAAGCGTGTTGCGATCATATAGACAGTGATCTAGATATAAGTATGAGTAACGTTTCCATTTTCTAACGATGAATATGAAAAGATATTAATTAATATATAATATTTTTATAATTATCATAATATAATATATAAAATATTATATACTTATATATATCATCCATGTAGTGTGGTTATGAAATGAGGTTGCTTTTCCTTGTGAAGGATATAGTTCACACCTACATGAGCAATGTTATTATCTTTATGCGATTAAAAAGGTAAGAAGGGGAATGATATATTATATTTACTAAATATTAATAATTTCAATAAAATCACAATTATTTCATCTATATAATATATAATCATTAACTATTTCAGCATCACCTTTCGGGTGAAGTGTTAGTTAAGGAGGAGTCACATCGCTTTACAAGGTGACAATTCACTATAGATATAAGTGACGTTATCGTATCTCCATAAAATTGAAGGTAAAAAAAGATATATATGATATAATGACACTATATGTATAAAAATTTTATATATTTCATACATATACCTTATATTCATCATCATACCCAAGCATGAATTTTGGTAATGGAAGAACGAATAACATTGGCGTGTGAGGCAGTAGTCCGCCATACACAAAAACAAAGATTTTGTAACCCATTTGATGGAAGTGTATAGATTTATAGATGATGGTATTCTTATAAAAACATCCTAGTATGTGGAATATATTGAGGTTATTATATCAACTTTTTCTAATAAAAATTTATGTTGGCGGAGAATTAAATAAAACAAAGATACTCATTGTTGAAGATTACTTATTATTCAAGTATTCTCCATATGTTTGCCAAATTTCCTTCCTAGAGTGGATTTATATAAAAAATAAGGATTATAGTATTAGGGGAGGTAATATTATAAGTTATTTGTAAAGGTATTAGATTAAAAAATGTGGTTCTAAGGTGTTAAGAAGAGAAGAGTTGGGCTAGATTTTTATAAGTGGGGAGAGGACACACATGGTATTTTTAAAATGAATTGAGTTCTCCCATATTTTACATGTGTCACTAGTGTCCAAAATGGGAAATTATAAAAACCTAATAGGATTAATGTCTTAAATATTTCCATCTAATAGTTTTTATACAATTTTATAGGTAATATTTACACTTATTTATTTAGATTGACCCCTAGTAAACCCATTTTTACCCTAACTGCAGTAATAAATTTTTATTATTTTCACTATTCATTTTGGTAAAAAAAAATTACCATATTATATATTATATATTTTTTTGATTCAAAATACTGATTACATTTTTTAAAAAATCATTTCAAAAAATGGGGAAATAAATTTAAAATTAATCCCACAGAAATGACAAGGAAGTGTGTTTTTAAAGTTAAAATATTCAAAGGTTTACAATGTTTTTATATCTAAATTGTATATGAAATTGATTCATACTAAATTAATTTTATTTATTGATATAAAATTGAAATAATTTTATTTAAAATAAATTTAAAATATTATTTGACATTATAATGAATTTAAATAAAATTGTACTTTTTAATTAAAATTCAATATTTTTCATTATTCATAAAAAATGAAAATTTTTAGAAAAATATAAAAAAATCACCCTATGATAATTTCGAAATGATAATATTAAAACTTATCTTTATTTGTTCTAGAAAATTTTTATGAGTTAAAATATAATTTTAAATTAAGTATTAAAATTGTCACTAATGTGTTTTTTGTTTAAACCTGGTGTTATAGTCATCACAATGTATAAAATATATATAAATTTATCCTAAACTAAGTATATCATAAATCCTTTCATTGTTATATTCCCTTATATTCTTGTTTTTGTTTGGAATACATTCAATAGAATATGATATTCCTATTCTATAATTTCAAATTGTTATAGTCAAAATCAATAATATATAGCTATACAATGTCATATAATAGATGTTTTATTATTATGGATGATATAGTATAATACAATGAAAAAAAAGTAAGTGTTTGAATTAATTTTAGGCCTTATAGCAAAATTTTTAGCTACAATTAATTTTTTTACCTATATAGTAGTAAAAAACTACTTTGTTCACTCTTTGTATTTACAAAAAATTAGTTTTACCTTATTTACCATTTTTAATAATGATGATTCCAAACATGTAATCTAAATTTTAAAATTTAATTAATATAATTAGTATTATTTAATTTAAAATAGAACTAAAATATAGTAATGAAAATATAGTTTCCATAAAAATTCATTTTAATGTAAAAAATGTATTTATATCAAATTCAAGTATAATGATGATTAAAAAATTATTTAATGAAATATTTTTAATCCAATTGAAATAATTAAATTTAAAAAATAATCTAAAATATAATTTTATTTTTAATTTACATAAAAACAATTGATGGTTTTCAATAGAAATAATATATTTCTCATTATTCATTGAAAAATTAAACATTTTATAAAATTATAAAAATTCATCCTTAGATAATTATTTCATGTTGCATTCAATATTGATATCCTTTTTAAAAAATAAATTTATATATGTTAAAAAATTAATTATAATATTATCTCACAAATATAAATAATTTTCTTTTTCATGAAATCATATTTTGAAGCATAAAATGATTTGACTAAAAAATTGAGTTCTTCTTAACTAATAATTAATCAATACATTTTTACTAATTAGGATCATTAAATATAATTAATAGTGTAGTCAATCTTATTTATAATTTCTATTTAATGGGATGGATATATCTATAACATTTAAAATATAATATTTCACAATTCTTTTATGCTTGATGTTTCATGATCAATATGATATCAAAGAAAATGTTCTTTTAATATCTCAAGGTATTAAATTATCCCCCATAAATAAATTATGTCTTTAAAATTTTATCTTGATCTCAGTGATCAAGAGTTTTACATTTGAAAATACCTCTATTATATTTCTACATTCTAAAAAGTATTAATAAAATATCCATTTTTAAAGATGGAAAGTGAAATATGATGGTGATTTGAAATAAAATATAACTAAATTTTGAAAAATAAAAACATGAGTGGGGAGAAAACATTTAGACCTTTAAGAAATATAATTTTCAAATAAATATGGTGTGTGATAATGATCATTGATCACATGAAAGTGAATGATCATGAAAAATTTAATGACCATAAAAACATAAAACAATGATATGAGAAAAGGTCTATAAATTCGTCAAACATATAGGTAGTAGGTTAAATATTTGTTTCAAGATCCATTTTATATGGTTTAGGAATTATTTTTCTAACTATTCTAATAACATATAGAAATACACATACCTAAAAATTTTAAATACATCCTTTATTCAATTTCCAGTAAAATCTAATATTTTGATCCGAATGATGAAAATTAACGATTAATTAATCGTGACTAAAACACTAAAATAAACTTATAATGGATCACATAATCTTGAAATTGATAAAATGATATTCTTTATATCCTCAGAGATTAACCAAAACCAAAATTATTATCATAAAGTAATATAAATCCCAAAATTAATAATCCTTCATATTATTAAATAAAATATTAATCTCGAAATTCTCAACATTATCTTCCTATGTTAAACATATAGAATTTGACAAATAACTAACCTTAAAATTAGAAAAACATTATAAACCAATTTTAAAAACAAAAATTAGAAGGATTTGATCACATATTTTGTTGATATTTAATTAACATTTAAATAAAATCAACATTAGTTACTCATGAAGTCATATACGAAAAAATGTATATTTCATAATCAAATAATTTCTAAAATATGCTTATCAGATCAATAAATTATCTGAATCACCATAAATACATATTAAAATCATATATACTTCCAAAAGACAATTCAACTTTTATTCCTTCCATAACATTCAAAATTTTCTAATAATATTATATCTACCATAATCATACAATATTCTCTAAAAAATATTGACTATTTGGGAGACTACATTAGTCACTTAATTACTAAATCACTGTTAAATATCATGGTTATTTATATGATAAAAATCTATTCCAAAATTGTAATAATGCATAATTACCTAAACATCAAAATCATATAAACCTTAAAGGTTATAAATAATATTAAACTTATGTTTTCATAATGAAAAGTCATTTTTTTAAATAAATGTTTTACATGATAAAATTATGGGTCATATATATACCTCAAACATATATCAAAACAAAAATAAATGTCTCCCTAAGTATCATTAATCACACTAAAATTTCAAAAATTCAAAATAATTGGTCCCATAATATTTTTCAAAAAATTAATTATTTTTATATGTGAAATTGTTTAATTAAAAGAAACATTATACTAAAATATTCATCACATAGGCTGGTGGTAGGTATTTCACACTTATCTCCATTTGGTAGGGAGTTCAAGCTCTGTAGAATTACTGAATGAAAAAAGATATCTCCCAGCCTGTGGGATAATATTTTTAAAAAAATATTATTATATTTAAATTATTAATGGGAGAAATTAGTTAATAATCATATTCATAAATCAAAATTATCCTATAAAAATCTCAAAAATATCTTTAACATCTTCAAAATAGTATTATTCATCAAATTACTTTTTAACATAATTTGTTTTCTATCAATCATTATTTCCAATAAATATAATCATTTTAGTTTCTTATTATTTACATAAAAAATAACATATTAACCCAATGTTTTATTTATCATTCAATAATATTACCACAAATAGATATCTCTAGAAATTATCACTTTTACACTATACTGGTTTTCAATAGTGTAGATTTTATCTAAAATATTTTTACATGTTATGATAAAAATTTCCTAAAATAGAATAATACATAGTTAATTAATCATTATCATACCATGTAGAGTATATAAAAATGCCATTTATAAACTAAAACTACAAAAACATTATGAAAACATGATGCATAAACACATCCTTCCCTTAACTTCCTTCAAAAACCATTAACGATTCATTTCATTATTTTTCCCTTAGTACTTCATTCCCAAAAATTAAGGATACGAATTGTGTTCTTATGATTCAAAAATATCAACACAATAATTTTCCATAAATTTAACATAATAAAATTATTCATACCATAAATATAAACATAAATATTTTCATTATATTTCCTTTAACTTTTCATAGGATACACAAGTTCTGGAAAATAAACGGTCAAGTCCCTTATTGTATTTCCATTTCTAGGAGAAATGGGAGAGTTTATATTTTGACGTAAAATAAAAAAAATAACACAATAAATTAAATTTTATAATAATTAGAATGGTTTTAGATAAGTTATACAGTTTCGTTCAGCTAATTTGAAAAGAAAAATAGTTTTCAAAAGCATTTAAATAAGATTTTTTAAAACTCGTGACAACCAAATCATCTAAAGGGATAAGAAGTTTCCAAAATATCTATTTTATTACATCTTGAAAATAAATAAATAATCTCTTGAAAATAAATTTATTTTCACATTAAAATAATTATTAAATGGAAAATTTTCCAAAATGGAAAATAAAACACCATATAAATTTTATAATACTTTTATACATCATGACCATTATAACTGAGTTGATTTGCGTTGTTATCCAACTGAAAAAAATTACATAATTAATTATACAATAATTTTTTTGGGATATATTTTACTTTTAAATTATGTTCAAATAATATCCAATCCATTAAATTTATCTAAACCCTTGATACTATAGAAATTATAAGGACCAAATCTTTATTCATCTGTAATTTAATTTTTTAACAAGTATTAATTTTCCTACCACTACTGGAAATGGGGTCTATCCCCACGCACCTATTCCCACGGTTCTTTAAACCGTGGGGATAGTATGTTTTTTTGATGTTTATACCCACGGTTTTATTAAAACCGTGGGTATTAATTTTTTTTTCGAGCCCTTCTATCGGGCTCCTCCTCATTCTCTCCTCAAATCCACGACGCATCGCTCTACCCTACCTCCACAAGCCGCGATGCCGCTCCCCGACCGTTGACTCCCGACCCTCCCCCTCTCCTCTCCGACTCCCCTCCCCGGCCTCCGACTCCCCTCCCCGGCCTCCAACCCCGGGCTCCGACTCCCGGCTCCGCCTCCCGGCTCCCGACTCGCGGCTCCCGACTCGCGGCTCCCGACTCGCGGCTCCCGACTCGCGGCTCCCGACTCGCAGCTCCCGATTCGCGGCTCCCGGGTCCCGACTCCCGGCTCCCGACTCCCGGCTCGGCCTCCCGGCTCACGACCTGGACCTCCCGGCCTTCTCAGTAGTGATTTTTTTATTCTGGAGTCCCAGATTTCCTGGTAATTTCTTAGTCTTGGTTGATTTCCCATAATTTCATCATATTACCTCTTGATAATCAATTAGTGTTGTAGTCAAAGGTAGCAGTTGATGCATTCATAGGTTAATGGAGTGGTTTGATTCTAAATTTTTTTAAGCAATTTCATTTTTTTATGATGGAATACTAAAAGATGAATGATATAAATATCCTGATTATCAAACCCAGTGATAATATTTCCCCAAATTAATTTAGCATTGATAATCCTAAGATGCACTATTTTGGCCTTAAAATAGTATATATGAAGGTATGTACATACACATGTTGAGCAGTTCCGGGTGGTTGTTTATAAATCTATCAAGTTTCAGGTGTTGGCTTGGTTCCTCTTTGAGGAAGGGTACCCTTCCAATTCCTCAAATTTATTAATGCATTAATTAGTTTCTTACTACACGTTTTCTTTGTTTTTAGTTAATGCAGTGAATATATTAGATTAAATTCCTCTTAATCTTGAATTTAGTATGTTTCATGATTTAAGAGTTAAAGGTAATAAATGATTGTTTCATAAGAAATATCATGTTTATATATTAAAACCCCTCCAACGGAGGTGCGCTGTCTTCAAGTTAAAAAACAATTATTAGACTTTTAGGATTTATTGTCTTGTTGTACTGATATTTCTTTATGAATTGATGTTATGTTTGAATTATGTCATATATGACCCCTAATGGAATTAAAAAAACTAAGTTTTCCTTTTTAAATGATTAAATAACCAAGGAACCGTTTAAGTTCTTTGACCGGTTTTTATATTGGAATTACCCATGTAGAATTGTTTCCCATAATTTTCATTTTAGTATGTTGACATGTTTGAGCCACCATTCGGTGAGCCTTAGATTTAAATTTCTAAGGGTATGATTTTCTATATTAAATGGCTTGAATTATCTTTTGAATTTCAGAATGGAAATTACCCTGTATGCACAACATTTAACCCGCCTAATGTAAGTGCTTCAATGTAATAATAAACTGTGAAATAGAAATTGTAAAGTATACTAAGTACATGAATTAGCCGTATTAGATGTAATTGAAAAATATGTTGCGTATTCATAGAACCCCTTACCATGTTAATGGAAGGTACCAGAGTGAACCTTGATTATTGAAAATGCCTTAAATTGATTAAATGAGTGGTTTCAAGCTACATGGCCTTGTCACACTAATGAAAGGCTAGGGTTGAACAAAATTGACTTATTGATTAATTATTACTTGATTAAAGGGGTTCATGCTACTTGGCCTTGTCACACTAATCAAAGGAAAGGCTTGAACCAAATGGAATATTATATGAATTCAATATCAAAGTAGGTGTGGCCTGACTCAAGCTCACCTTGGATACTTGAGAGAAATCCTTGAGCACTCAAGGACCCTATTCCGAATTCAAGGATACAACTTTCTTAGGTTGAGACCTACATAGAACCTGATCCTTGTCTAACTTTAGATGCATGGTATGACACCATATAATCCCTCATGTATTACAACAAGATTCCTTAGATACACTCCTTGGTTCCCGAATTGACAAGTAGGTGCCATGGTTAAATCCTAGCCCAATCTTTTCTTAGACCCATTTTACCTTGGATGAACTTCTTAGACTAGATAGTCCTCTTATTGTGGAATTAGTTGGACTGTTATCCTTGGATTACACTCTTACCCCATGTGAGGCTATAGTTATTACTAAGTTGTTGACACTTGAGGTCTATGTTTCCTTGGTTATAGCCTTGGAACTTCATTATTAAATATCATTACATGTTTTCTTCTCACATCTTAGAACCTCAATATCTTTCTCATATAAATTATATTTAAACTGGATAAAATTGATTAATGAAATGGTTACACATTCTGACACCAGTCAAAGGCTAAAGAAGGTATAACTGCTATGTGTCCCATAGGAACCTGTACGTGTGATGTTTATTTATCTCTCTATTATTATTCTATATACCAGTGAACTATATATTTTATACTGCACTATCTAGATTGGGCTGGACATCAGTGGTTCCATCCTATTATTATTTATATCTCACACCCTACTCAGGCCGCTATTACATTGGGATACTCGAGTATACTTTCATTTTCTCAGGACCTTGGACCTTGCTTTTCAATGTATGCTTGTAACTAGAGTTAGGAGAAAAGGACTGAGTTGGATCTCGGGATGCTCAAGGAGATCGCCCATGGGGTTTTGATGTGACTTTATTATTTTTTTATTTTATTGAAAATAATGATGTAATGTTTACTACTTTTAGATATGTATCATTACCATGTCATGCATTCATCTGTTGTTTAAACTACCATTGACCACTTTAATTCAGTTATAATAATATTTATCTTATGCTGCTTTGTCATTTATTTACTACCTCTTTCATTGTTGATTGTTATTTATTCAATTTTACCACTGTGTATATGTGATAAGAGGGTATAGTCCCCACTATCACCTCTCGAGACCCTCACTACAAGTCAAAAACCTCTAACGTATGGGGAGACTCACCAGCCCCCCTGCCCTACACAACCTCTCCCCCTCCCTCTACTGCACCAGTCCCTCCCCCTCCCCCTTCCCTTGCACCAGCCCCTCCCTTAACCCCTTGCTGCAACATCCCCTCCCCCTGCACCAGCCCCTCCCCCTCCCCCCTCTTGCACCAGCCCCTCCCCCTACCATGCACCAGCCCATCCCCCCCACCAGCCCCTACCCCCCCCCCCCACTACACCAGCCAGCCCCTCCCCCTCCCCCCCTTCCCTTACATCAGCCCCTCCCCCCCCCCCCCCCCACACTGCACCCCCACCAGCCCCTTACCCCATGCTTCCCCAGCCCCACCACCAGCCCCTCCCCCTCCCACATTCCCTGCTGCACTGGCCCCTCCCCCTTTCCCTGCTGCACCAACCAACCCTCTCCCTCCCCCCTGCACTACTTTCCATGTGGAGTGTCTTTTTTAACTTTTTTCTTTAGTTTACATCTCAAGGAAGACCTTTTTCTCTTTTTCCCTACTTATTCAATCATGAACTCCTCTTGTCATTAAATACTTGTCATTAAATATGTTTTGCTAGCTACTAATATGCTTTGATTGATTTAATAATAAAATTGATTGTAATGATTTTTGTAAATATGATTTACATTGTTGATTGAATGATAATTTTTTTTCTTGTTATAGAATGGATAGAAGCTGGATGTATCGTACCTATCGGATTTCAACCGAGTTTCAAAATAATTTGGAGAATTTTTTAGATTTTTCATTTAGCAATGCGTCAGATGGAGGTTGTATACAGTGTCCCTGCTATAATTGTGTTGGAAGACCATGGTTAAGACGAGAAGAAGTTAGTTACCATTTAACGAAATTTGGATTTCAAGCAAACTATAATGTTTGGTTTCACCATGGAGAGACGAGTCAATCTTCGACTGTTCATAAACGAAATGAACGAAGTGACATGGAGAATTTGATATTTGATCGGTTTCCATATGTGCATCATTCCGAGAGAGATAGCATGCCGGTGCAAGAAGACAATGATATCAGTACACATGAGGAAAATGCTGAAAATGATGATGTTGACATAGTGAAAAATTTATTGGATGATGCCAGAACTCCAGTATATCAAGAATGTACTAGAATGACCAAGTTGGAATTTTTAATGCGGTTATATCATGGGAAAACTATGTATGGGATTTCTAATACTTCCATTGATTATATTCTTACATTTTTGAAGGACATGCTTCCTGATGGTGCAGATATTCCCTCAAATCATTACATGGCATGGAAGTTAATTAAGCAGCTTGGATTTGCTACTAATAAAGTCCATGCTTGTCCGAAAGATTGCAGTTTATTTTTGGAGGAAACAGCTGAGCGTAATGACTATAAAGACTGTGGTACATCTCGATGGAAGACAAATGCAGATGGAACACCGTCTCGTGTGCCACAGAAAGTCATGTGGCACTTTCCATTGATTCCCAGACTTCAAAATCTATTCATGTCTCCAGAAATCTCAGCCAATATGCGATGGCACGATGTTGAGAGAATTAAAGGAAATGATGAGCTGGTCCATCCAGCAGATGGATTAGCATGGCGGACATTTGACGCACAACATCCTGATTTTGCAGCTGAGGTGCGTAATGTCAGATTGGGCCTATCATGTGATGGTTTTAATCCGTTTGGTCAGATGCTTACTGCTCATAGCACGTGGCCGGTTTTTATTCATGTTTATAATCTTCCTCCGTGGATGTGTATGAAAAAACCTTTCACTTTCTTGAGTATACTGATATCTGGACCTTCGGATCCTGGTAATGACATAGATGTATACTTGCAGCCTTTAATAAAAGAGTTGAAACAACTTTGGGATTTAGGTGTGCAGACATTTGATGCTTCTTCAAAGAATACGTTTCAGATGCGTGCTTCCCTTCTATGGACCATAAATGATTTCCCTGCCTATGCAATGATTTCTGGGTGGAGCACGAAGGGAAAACTTTCATGTCCCGTTTGTATGAAGAATACACGATCGAGAAGGCTTAAATATCGTCGTAGTTTCAGTTTCATGGGGCATCGCCGATTCTTGCCAATGGATCATCAATACAGGAAGAATCGTCGGAGGTTTGATAATAATGTTGACACTGAAGAACCACCTCAACGTATGTCAGGAAGTGATGTGCTTGATGAATTGAAAGATTTCAGCTTTTCATTAGGAAAAGGTCATTTGACATCTCGAAAGAGGAAGAATGCTGATACTGAAGTCATTTACAATTGGAAAAAGAGAAGTATTTTTTTTGTGTTGCCATATTGGTCTACTAATTTGTTACGTCATTGTTTAGACGTAATGCATATTGAGAAAAATATATGTGAAATGTTGCTTGCAATTCTTTTGAATATTAAGGGGAAGACCAAAGACGACTTCCGATCTCGTCGGGATTTATTGGATTGGGGTATTCGACCAGAACTACATCCTGTTTGTATCGGTGAAAACAAATGGAAAGTTCCCTGTGCTTCTTATGTGATGACACAGGCAGAGAAAGATCAATTTCTGGCAGTATTGGAGAATATTAAGGTTCCAGACGGCTATTCCAGCAACATATCTAAACGAGTCAACAGAAGACATTTGAAATTGAAATCCCTAAAAACTCATGATTACCACATCCTTCTTCATGAATTGATTCCAATAGCAATTCGACATTTGCTATCCAATAATGTAAGGGTGGCAGTGATTCGGTTGTGTCATTTTTTTAGAGACCTTTGTGCTAAAAGGTTATCCAAATCATTGTTGATAAAAATGCAGCAAGAGGCACCATTAATTCTGTGTGAGTTGGAAAAAAATTTTCCTCCATCCTTTTTCACTTGCATGCTGCATTTAACAGTTCATCTTCCAACTGAGACACTTCTTGGGGGGACCAGTTGCTTTTCGGTGGATGTATCCCACTGAAAGAAATATGTGCACAATGAAATCATATGTCCGAAATAAGAATTATCCTGAAGGTTCCATTGTGAGGAGTTATCTGGCCCAAGAATGTATGGATTTTTGTTCAATGTATTTGTCTGATGTGAGCACAAGACATAATCGACCAATGAGAAATGAAGATGAGCAGTATGAGGAAATTCAACCCTCGTTTCCATCTCTTCCCCAAACAGGTGGAATTGTCGGGACATATACATTGGTTACATTGAGCTCTGAAGAGCGGAATATGGCACATCGTACAGTCTTGTTTAATTGTGGTTTGTTCGATTCCTATATCAAGTAAGTAATTTGAATATATATATATGTTATCTCATATGATATCATATCACATATACCTTATACTTTTATTGTCATTTTATGTAGAGAACATAAACAAATTATAAGTAGAGTTCATCGGTCTTTGCCGTTGAGAAGGAGAGAGGCTATGCATAGCCAAGAGTTCCCAGCTTGGTTGAAATCAAAGGTATGACCATTACATTAAATACCTTAAAATATAGATATATATTTAATTATATTACTCATGTATTCCAGGTATTGAGTTTACCTGCTGACTTCATTTCTCAAGAATTAAGAGCGTTGGCTTTTGGTCCCAATTCTTTGGTTCGTGACTGCAAATCTTTAATAATCAATGGATACAAATTTGTTACAACTAATAAAGCGGTGAAAAATGAGAACACAACATGATGTCGTTATGTTAATTGCTAGAACGGATTGTTATGCCAGTGCATCTGATAGTCGACCTCGATATGAAGATGTGTATTATTATGGACTGGTTGAGAAAATATTGTTATTGGATTACTACTCTCGAGGTCGAGTCACTATGATGCAATGTAAATGGTTTGATTCAATGACGCGCCATGGTACATTTATTTATGATTGCAGATTTAGAGTTATTGACATGAGTCGATTCCTGCATACCGATGAACCATACATTTTGGCATCAATGGAAAAACAAGTGTTTTATGTGAAAGATCATCTGAACCCTGATTACGGTGTCATTAATGAAGTAATCCCAAGACATATTTTTCATGATGCTGGGGATGAAATTGTCACCATTGACTCCCCCATCGGTGATAGCCAAAATATTGCATTTGATGACACAAATTGTCCCATTGTGAGGGATGATGTTGAACCTGAGGTAGTGGAGGGTAATATATAAAAGCAACCATATATATTCAGAGTTCATTCAGTTTACCTTGACGTGAGTTTCTCAGGTTGGTACTAATTTAATTACTTTAATTTACTTTTAGTTTGAAATGATATGTCTGTTTTAGTAATGTTTGGTTTCGTTTCATTTAATTCTATTTCTTTCAATTCAGAAAAGTGGTTTTAAAATGTGGTTTTAAAAATTGTATAACTTGGTTGTAAATTATCAATACTGAAAGATGTTATGACATTTTTTAAGTAGTATCTATGATTTGTAAAAATTGTTGCTAAAAAATATTTATTTCATTCTTATGCAGATTATGAAGAAAACTACAGAAGCTCGCAGGAAGAGATTATTTGATGCTGATCCTGTTAGACGTGAGCGCGAGTTGTCTTCAGTGAGTATATTAATTTAAATATTTATCTTCTGCATTACAAATAATATCAAGTTCATATTTTTGATCCAATTATTTAGGGACATGTAACTCCAGAGAATCCTCTTCCCAGTATGGGACCGAGTAGGGATCCTCCTAGACCTAGGCGGAGCTCCCGTCTTACCACTCCCCACACTGACCCATTAGTGGACATCCCATCTACCACACATGTCCGCCCTCCGCTTGAGACCCCTGGGATGTTCCCATACATGCCGCCATCATCATCCCGTTTACCCTCTTTTTCCCATTCCATGTCCACGCCGACTCGACCGATGTTCTCACCTGCACAGTTTTCATATCCATTCATGTATCCCCAGACCTACTATGCATATTCTGACATGTCTACGCCACATCCTTTTCCTACCATCCATCCTACACATATTGAGTCTGTTCCTTCAGTTTCCACTCATGTTCATGAAGATCAGCCGGAGCATGCTGTGGAACAGATACTTCCTTCGGAGGATGCTGATCCAGTACAGTCTACGGATGCCTCACAGCCTATTCAGGAGCCTGCATCAGGTTTTTTTATTATAAATGTTTCAAATTATAGCATTCCACTTTTTTTCTATTGTATTGTCACCTAACTCTTCTCTTGTCACCTCTTATCTTATTTAGTGGGATCTTCTAGTAGGCGACGTGGGCGCACTCGAATGAGGGATGCTTGGAATCGTGAAACTCAGATTATGGTGGATTACAATTCTCAAAATCAAATGGTAGGTAAAAATGCTAAGGAGTGTAGAAGTTTCATGGCTACTTTAGCCAAATATCATGATATCGTTCCGGTGGAACCGGTCTCATGGAGACATATCAGTGCCGACATCAAGGATAGGGCATGGGCGCAGATATGGGTACGAAAATTTTATAAATTTATATTGATATTAGTAATGTATTTATATGACTTAACATGTTTGTTGTAGAGTCGATTTAACTTTCCTAACGGTGAAGCTGCCAAAGCTGCTAGGTTGAGTGATCTTGGAGAGTATTGGCGGTCATACAAGTATGAGTTACATATTGGTTGGAGGAGCAGAGTGGGTACTGAGTTAGAGGGTGTACCCACAAACCCTGACTGTCCAAAAAGTCAATATCAAAAAATGACCGCACATTGGAATACTGAACAGTATAAGGTACTACCCATCTTTACTGTTTTTTATATAAAATTTAATTTTTATTACTTGTATTGTTTTTTTGTTTCTTAGGAAGTGTCAGTGAAAAACAAAAAAAACAAAGATGAAATGACATATCTACACACATTGGGGCGCACTACAATGCCCGATAAAGAGAAGCGGCTGGTACGTTCATCTGAATTAAAATAATGTCCTTATTTATAACATGTCATCATAACTTATTCATGCTTTCCCTTGGTTAGTCCATGTCTTTACCTCAATGTTTGTGGGTCTTTGTTGCAACTCACTTCAATCCAATATTTTGCATTTATCATATATGGTTGTAATTCAAATTTGTGCACTTCTTATATGCAGCAAGCTGATTTGGGCATTGAAGGTCCTGTACCTCGTGCCAAATTATTCTGCTTCAGTAGGAAAAAAAAAGATGGAACTGCAGTTAATTCACAAACACAAGATAAAATTGTAAGTTTGTTTATTTATATTTCAAACATTTATACGAAATTCATAATTTAATATGTTTATAATTTCAACAGTCTGCCTTGGAGGCCATGGATGAGAAGGAAGCTGACAACTTAGGGCCAAATGATCATTTCAGTCAGGTGTTAGGTGTGGAGCATCCAGGAAGAGTCCGTTGTAGACCAGGCAAAAACATTGTCCCATCTAGGTATTGGTCATCATCAGACTCCTCTAAGGCCTCTGAGTTGGAAAGTGCGCGTGCTGAATTAGCTGCGACAAAGAAAATAGTATTAGAGGAGCGTGAAAAAAGTAAGCTGATGAATGAACATTTCATGAAAGCTCTGTCAGTTTTGAGTCAGTCACTACCATCAGAGGTTGCTGCCACTTTTCATTCATGTATGACATCAATGCGCTCTTTAAATAATGCCTCGGGTGATTCCCATGAGGGTCCTAGTGGCGATAACGGTGGTGGCGATAGAGCTGACGAGGATGTTGCTGATGATGTTGTTGGTGATGAGATTGCTGATGATGATGCTGACGGTGCGGTTGGTGATGATGTTGCTGTCGATGTTGCTGCTGATGATGATGATGCTGGACATGAGGATGACAGTGATGGCGATGGGGGGGATATTAATCCCCTCCATTTTTGACTTAGCAGAGAGACGTGTGTTGGAGTTTAATGTTTTTTTTGTATTGGTGGACTGCTTGTATGTGAATTTCTTTATGCAATGAAATGAATTTTGGATTAAGTTTTCATCAGGGGTGTTATTTGTCAGTTATTTAGGTAATTTTCACATGTCATTCTGTTTACTCCTTGTTTTTTCATGAACTTTCTGCAGGGGGAGGTGGGGGGGTGGGCAGGGGGGGAGGGGGAGGGGGGCTGGGCAGTGGGAGGGCTGGGCAGGGGGGGAGGGGAGGGGGAGGGGCAGTGGGGGGCTGGGCAGTGGGGGGCTGGGCAGTGGGGGGGAGGGCTGGGCAGGAGGGGGAGGGGGAGGGGGAGGGGGAGGGGGGAGGGGGTGGCTGGGCAGGGAGGGGGAGGGGGGGTGCTAGGCAGTGGGGAGGGGGGGTGGCTGGGCAAGGGGGGAGGGGGGGGGGCTGGGCAGTGGGGGGGGGGGGGGGCTGGGCAGTGGGGGGGGGGCTGGGCAGTGGGGGGGGGCTGGGCAGTGGGGGGCTGGGCAGTGGGGGGGAGGGCTGGGCAGGAGGGGGAGGGGGAGGGGGAGGGGGTGGCTGGGCAGGGGGGGTGCTGGGCAGTGGGGAGGGGAGGGGGGTGGCTGGGCAAGGGGGGAGGGGGGGGGGCTGGGCAGTGGGGGGGGGTGGCTGGGCAGTGGGGGGGGGGCTGGGCAGTGGGGGGGGGGGCTGGGTAGTGGGGGGGGGGCAGTAGGGAGGGGGGGAGGGGCTGGGCAGTGGGAATCCTGCAGTAATAAGTGCGAGATCTCTACAACAGGTATGTTTTCCTAAAATTGTGGAATAAACCTCCCTACCATGCATCATTTTTCATTTGCATTTACACACTATATGAATGCAGGTTATTGGTCATAAAATCATGGAGTTGACCCCCTTTTCATCCAACATATGAATGCAGGTGATATGTTTTAACTATTGAATCCACTGTATATTGATTTTTGTGGGTCATGTCTAAGAGTTTCTAGACATACTTTGATTGTTCTCATCCCAGCATAGCGATGAACCAAAATATTGGTGAATGTGCATGGGCTGATGGAATGAATGCCTTCAATTTACAAGCATGGAGAAGAAACTGACTGGTATTTCTTATCATCATATTCAGGCTTTTTATTCTGCATTTTAATCTGCACTTTAGTATTTTATTGTCATGTAGTAATAACAAAATTTCTATATGACATTTCATTGCTTATGAGTCTTATATATTCATTAATAATAATTCATGGTTTTATTTGTTGCATGTACAGACTGTAGCAAATTAAAGTATGATTACCAATCAGTGGTTTGCCATTCGATCTTTATCAAGGTGAGCTGACAAATCTATGTGCCAATCTAACACGTCATTTGAGCTTATTCATGCATGACTCATCTATGTGAATTCTTCTTTGAGTTAAGAGTCTAGCTGAAACACACTTTAGATATTGGAATCATTGAACACACATGCATTCTGAATGTCCAATTTTTTTTTCCTGCTCATTGGTTATTGGTTTTAATCTAGCTTCTTTCATTTGGTTGGCATTTCCGATCACTTTTGTGCTGAATATGTTTTCCGTCTGTTGCTGGCAGGGGGACAAGCAGGACGACACCTTGCGGCGGTTACTCCTCCTTAGAGAAACATTGAATGGTTAGCTCTATAATTTTTCGTATTTCCTCATTCCTAAACTATATCTCCTCTCAGCGCTTCCTCTCATCCATCTTTCCACAAAACGTGCATAGCAGGTGGTACAAAAGCTCAATTCAACTGAAAACATTGGTTTGGAATTGTCTGGCATATTTTATTCCTCTAGGTATTCCTACACATTTCTAGATCTCCAAACCTCACCGAATTAGGTATATCAGGGGTCATCCAATCCTCTATTCATCACAGATTAGCATTCATTTCTTTAAATCTTCTGAGAAAACATCCTCTCATGCCATCCATATCATCCAATTTGAAACTAAGTGGAAGATGTTGCCCCGCGGATGTCGCTGGACCGGGCCAACACGCTGCGGTCACGCTGCGGTCACGCCGCGGTCACGCCGCGGTCACGCCGCGGTCACGCCGCGGTCACGCCGCGGTCACGCCGCGGTCACGCCGCGGTCACGCCGCGGTCACGCCACG
This sequence comes from Viscum album, assembly GCA_963277665.1. NCBI lineage: Eukaryota > Viridiplantae > Streptophyta > Magnoliopsida > Santalales > Viscaceae > Viscum > Viscum album. The sequence continues at coordinate 1,207,768,829 of OY728143.1, read as the reverse complement.
GTCACGCCGTGATTTGGCCCTGCTCCAGGACGACACCCTGCGGCGGTTACTCCTCCTTAGAGAAACATTGAATGGTTAGCTCTATAATTTTCCGTATTTCCTCATTCCTAAACTATATCTCCTCTCAGCGCTGCCTCTCATCCATCTTTCCACAAAACGTGCATAGCAGGTGGTACAAAAGCTCAATTCAACTGAAAACATTGGTTTGGAATTGTCTGGCATATTTTATTCCTCTAGGTATTCCTACACATTTCTAGATCTCCAAACCTCACCGAATTAGGTATATCAGGGGTCATCCAATCCTCTATTCATCACAGATTAGCATTCATTCCTTTAAATCTTCTGAGAAAACATCCTCTCATGCCATCCATATCATCCTATTTGAAACTAACTGGAAGATGTTGCCCCGCGGATGTCGCTGGACCGGGCCAACACGCTGCGGTCACGCAGCGGTCACGCCGCGGTCACGCCGCAGTCACGCCGCGGTCACGCCGCGGTCACGCCGCGGTCACGCCGCGGTCAGGACGCGGTCACGCCGCGGTCACGCCGCGGTCACGCCGCGGTCACGCCGCGGTCACGCCGCGGTCACGCCGTGATTTGGCCCTGCTCCAGGACGACACCCTGCGGCGGTTACTCCTCCTTAGAGAAACATTGAATGGTTAGCTCTATAATTTTTCGTATTTCCTCATTCCTAAACTATATCTCCTCTCAGCGCTGCCTCTCATCCATCTTTCCACAAAACGTGCATAGCAGGTGGTACAAAAGCTCAATTCAACTGAAAACATTGGTTTGGAATTGTCTGGCATATTTTATTCCTCTAGGTATTCCTACACATTTCTAGATCTCCAAACCTCACCGAATTAGGTATATCAGGGGTCATCCAATCCTCTATTCATCACAGATTAGCATTCATTTCTTTAAATCTTCTGAGAAAACATCCTCTAATGCCATCCTTATCATCCTATTTGAAACTAACTGGAAGATGTTGCCCCGCGGATGTCGCTGGACCGGGCCAACACGCTGCGGTCACGCCGCGGTCACGCCGCGGTCACGCCGCGGTCACGCCGCGGTCACGCCGCGGTCACGCCGCGGTCACGCCGCGGTCACGCCGCGGTCACGCCGCGGTCACGCCGCGGTCACGCCGCTGTCAGGACGCGGTCACGCCGCGGTCACGCCGCGGTCACGCCGCGGTCACGCCGTGATTTGGCCCTGCTCCAGGACGACACCCTGCGGCGGTTACTCCTCCTTAGAGAAACATTGAATGGTTAGCTCTATAATTTTTCGTATTTCCTCATTCCTAAACTATATCTCCTCTCAGCACTGCCTCTCATCCATCTTTCCACAAAACGTGCATAGCAGGTGGTACAAAAGCTCAATTCAACTGAAAACATTGGTTTGGAATTGTCTGGCATATTTTATTCCTCTAGGTATTCCTACACATTTCTAGATCTCCAAACCTCACTGAATTAGGTATATCAGGGGTCATCCAATCCTCTATTCATCACAGATTAGCATTCATTTCTTTAAATCTTCTGAGAAAACATCCTTTCATGTTGTCCGAACCAGATCATCCTCATCCTCTGCACATGTCATCTGAACCGGATCAGCCTGTTGTGATAGAAATTCAATGTCTGCTTTTGACTGAATTTCACACCAAACCAAGAGATAATAAATGAGTCAAACAATCAGACAAATGGTTTAGGTTCTTTTTCCTCTGCTCACTACACCTATGACTCTAAAACTCTGGATGCCACTGGCACTGCTATAAAAACCAGAAAACTCTCCACTAATCTAAACGTCATTCATACCACTGGTTGTCCTATAAAAAATAGGAATCCTCATATTAGTCTAAAGTCTCTTTAGGCTAAGGCACAAACAAAACACACTAACATTGATAAACAAGGTACCTTGACACTGGAACCTATAAAACATACAAAAGGAAGCACAACCTCTGTACAAGACCCCACGCTAATGCAGGCACATTTTGAACCCATCGGGCAGAGGCCCCTTCCATTAGATCTGGACGCTATCAAGATGCAGAATATAGATGATTCAAAGGACCCAGGTACACCTACTCTTCATTCTATTAATTTAACTTTTGTTGGTGATAAATCTGTAGATAATATGAACTATTATGAACAGCCTGTATCCCTGTTATCTAACCAAAATACCATTTCGTTGATGCTATATAACATGAACATTACAAACTCAATTAAGAATGCTTCAAGAAATGAACCAATAAAGAAGAACTCTGGCAGGGGGACAAGCAGGGGGCAGGGTGGGGGGGGGGCTGGCAGGGGGCAGGGGGGCTGGCAGGGGGACGAGCAGGGGGCAGGGGGCAGGCAGGGGGACAAGCAGGGGGCAGGGGGGGCTGGCAGGGGGACAAGCAGGGGGCATGGGGGGGGGGGGGGGGCTGGCAGGGGGACAAGCAGGGGGCATGGGGGGGGGGGGGGGCTGGCAGGGGGGCAAGCAGGGGGCCAGGGGGTGGGGGCAAGCAGGGGGCAGGGGGGCTGGCAGGGGCAGGGGGGGCTGGCAGGGGGACAAGCAGGGGGCATGCAGGGGGACAAGCAGGGGCAGGGGGGGCTGGCAGGGGGACAAGCAGGGGGCATGGGGGGGGGGGGGGGGGCTGGAAGGGGGACAAGCAGGGGGCATGGGGGGGGGGGCTGGCAGGGGGGAAAGCAGGGGGCCAGGGGGTGGGGGCAAGCAGGGGGCAGGGGGGGCTGGCAGGGGCAGGGGGGGGGGGCTGGCAGGGGGACAAGCAGGGGGTGGCAGGGGGGGGGGGGCTGGCAGGGCGACATGCAGGGGGTGGCAGGGGGGGACTAGCAGGGGGCAGGGGGGGGGGACTAGCAGGGGGCAGGGGGGGACCAGAAGGGGGCAGGGGGGACTAGCAGGGGGGTGGCAAGGGGGGACAAGCAGGGGGAGGGGTGTCCAGGCAGGGGGGAGGTGTGTCCAGGCAGGGGGGACTGGTAGGGGGCAGGGGGGCTGGCGGGGGGACTAGCAGGGGGCAGGGGGGGCTGGCAGGGGGACAAGCAGGGGGCAGGGGGGGCTGGCATGGGGACAGGGGGGGTGCTGGCTGGGGGACAGGGGGGGCTGGCAGGGGGGGCTGGCAGGGGGGGCTAGCAGGGGGCAGGGGGGTGTCCAGACAGGGGGGACTGGTAGGGGGCAGGGGGGGGGGGGGGCTGGCGGGGGGGGGGCTGGCGGGGGGCAGGGGGGGCTAGCAGGGGGCAGGGGGGGGAGGTAGTTGTTCATACTCAATTTTCAAAAACAAGTCATCTTCATTTGTGGATAACACAACCCGATCAATGAGGGTGGAATTAAGGTCCACTTCTAGAAGAACTCTAGAAAAATGCACATTATTCTAGAAAAATACCCATAATGTGCCTCCTCAGTTGCTCTATCCATTTTGATGGGAATGCCAATTGTATATGTAATGTCAAATAATATCCTGGGGGGGGGGGCTGGGTGCAGGTGGTACTGGGGGTGCAGGGGGGTGTCAAGGGTGGGGAGTGGGTTTGGGTTTGGGGGGGGGGGGGGTCTGTCCATGGGGTGTCTAGGGGGTCCAGTGAGGGGGGGGGGGGCGTTTGTCCTGGGGTGTCCAGGGTCTGGGGGGGGTCTGTCCTGGGGGGTATGGGTTTGGGGGGGGGGTCTGTCCTGGGGTGTCCACTTTTAGCATGAATTGATACCATTGCTGCATGCAACTTCCAGCTCTAAACCAGATCCGTTTTCAGCTCTAAAATATATGCTTTGTGAGCACACTTACCCCATGGATTGTGTCTCCACTTCTTTAGGTTTGTTGTCTTCTTCACAACCCAAAACACAACCTGTTTTTCCTTGGACAGCTTTACCACCAAGGATTTTTCTTTTCACTATAGGTTGATTTTTCTTTCTCCAAATCACCTTGCTGCTTGGACTGTCCCTGCAAGCATTTCCAGTACATACCTTGCCTTGGGGCACCCCTTTCACATGAATCCTTCTAGTTTTAGGATCATGTGAGTTTTTCTCATGCTTCCATTAATGTTGATTTCTTCCATTAATCCCTACTGAATGCTTGTAGCCTGCAACTGTCGCGGATGAGGATTTTGTTGGATTGGTGTTGCCCGATCCGGTTGGGCTGAATGGTTGTAGCAATGCTGACCGACAGGGGGGGTGTCCAGCAGGGGGGGTTGTCCAGCAGAGGGAGGGGGTGTCCAGCAGGGGGAAGGGGTGATAAAAATGGTCTGTAAATCTGATGTGGTTCAGTCTGTTCCTGTCTTATCTCATGCTGCTAAACATGTCAGAATTGGTGAATTGGTACCTGTAAAACCTGAATCTGGAAGTGCTGAAGATGTTGTGGTTATCAGATCAGATAAACTTGGTTATCAGATCAGGGGGCAGGGGGACTAGCAGGGGACTGACAGGGGGCCTAGCAGGGGACTGACAGGGGGCCTAGCAGGGGGCAGGGGGGGGGGGGGGGGGCTGGCAGGGGGACAAGCAGGGGGGGCTGGCAGGGGGACAAGCAGGGGGCAGGGTGGGGGGGGGGGGACAAGCAGGGGGCAGGGTGGGGGGGCTGGCAGGGGGCGGGGGGGGGGGGGGGGGCTGGGTGGGGGGACAAGCAGGGGGGGGGGGCTGGCAGGGGGACAAGCAGGGGGGGCTGGCAGGGGGACAAGCAGGTGGCAGGGGGGGCTGGCAGGGGGACAAGCAGGGGGGGCTGGCAGGGGGACAAGCAAGGGGAAGGGGGGGGGGGCTGGCAGGGGCAGGGGGGGCTGGCAGGGGGACAAGCAGGGGGAAGGGGGGGGGGGGCTGGCAGGGGCAGGGGGGGGGGGCTGGCAGGGGGACAAGCAGGGGAAGGGGGGGGGCTGGCATGGGGACAAGCAGGGGGAGGGGGGGGGCTGGCAGGGGGACAAGAAGGGGGAGGGGGGGCTGGCAGGGGGACAAGAAGGGGGAGGGGGGGCTGGCAGGGGGACAAGCAGGGGGGGCTGGCAGGGGGACAAGCAGTGGGCAGGGGGGGGCTGGCGGGGGACAAGCAAGGGGCAGGGGGGGGGCTGGCAGGGGGACAAGCAGGGGGGGCTGGCAGGGGGACAAGCAGGGGGAAGGGGGGGGGGCTGGCAGGGGGACAAGCAGGGGGAAGGGGGGGGGGCTGGCAGGGGGACAAGCAGGGGGAGGGGGGGGCTGGCAGGGGGGAGGGGGCTGGCAGGGGGACAAGCAGTGGGCAGGGGGGGAGCTGGCGGGGGGGGGGGGGGGGCTAGCAGGGGGGCTGGCACAACTTTTTGCTAGATGTTTTCATTTCCATGGCTTTTATTGATGTTTTAATGCGTTTTAATTTATGCTGTGCAGCTTGCAAGTTTCTTTTATTATGAAATTCATGTCTCCAAATCACTATTCTTGTTGAACATCTTTAATGCAATATCCATTATTCCCATTGTGCTGGTAGTATCTGTATTGCTTCATTTTTTCCCTGCGGTTTCAAGCTATAGCCATGTAATGTTTTCAATGCCTATAATTAGACTTATTTTTAACTTGCACATTGTTCCATGTAGGATGATCAGGAATTTTTTAAGCGGAAAACAGAACTTGGCGGAACTTTCTCAATTGCAAGCTGCATACTTTTTGTTCTTATATTTTGTTCTTATATTTTGTCTTCAGGTAATTGCAGAGCCTGCTGCCAGGCCTGCGTTGATGCGGGGGACATTGCAAATACCCACGGTTCATTTGAACCGTGGAAATATTCTGGCGCTGGAAACATATATACCCACGGTTCAAGTGAACCGTGGGTATATTCTGGAGCTGCAAAAAATTGTACCCACGGTTATAGAACCGTGGGAATACATATATACCTACGGTTCAAGTGAACCGTGGGTATATTCTGGAGCTGCAAAAAACTGTACCCACGGTTATAAAACCGTGGGTATACATATATACCGGAGCTGCAAACTATACCCACGGTTATAAAACCGTGGGTATACATATATACCTACGGTTCAATGAACCGTGGGTAATATAAATATTTCTGGGTCTATACCCACGGTTTTTTAAAAACCGTGGGTATAGGGCTATTGCGACGGCATTCCAGCCCGCGGTTGGCGAAACCGTGGGTATACCCTATACCCACGGTTTCAAGGGCTATACCCACGGTTTCAAACCGTGGGTATAGGTGCAATTTCCAGTAGTGTACATTATTAATGTTCTTTCTAGGTTCAAGGTTTTAGATAATTAGGTCATTAATCATACATACTAGGCCCATACATTTCAATTTATAAACATCATATTAGTATCGATTTTTTAATAAAATAAAATACATTTAAAGAACATGTTTTCCTTTCATGAAAAATCATTATAATATTCAACATGATTTTTTATTAAATCTTGATCATCCTAAAACCCTAAGAAAATATTTAAAAACATTTATAAGAACATAAATTTTATTATGTGGGATTTAAAAAGTATAAATAAAACCTTTTACTCAATTATAAAACCATTATTTCATAAAAGAGTGTTTTCCTTTAACATAATAAAATTTGAGCTCGAATTATTTTTTAATTATTCATGAATTTAGAATTACTATATAAAGAGTTTCATAAATCAATTTACCAGATAAAATAAAGAAAAATAACATCAATGGGGATTTCATAAATATATGAGAACCCATGAAGACCATATTTTTTAAAAAATTGACTTTTTAACCTAAAATAGCAGAATCATTCCTTTAAAACAAAATATCATTATCATTCATTTTTTATATCAAAGGCTTTACATAAAGAATAACTAGTAAGAATAAAAAATTCATGTTCGTTTCTTAGTATATCAAATTAAAAATATCCATTAAAATAACCCTTATAAGTGTTATAATTAATATGATCAACTTCAAATATACCTCTATGGAGAACATAATCATTACCGAATGTATTGGAGTGCTGTATTGAGATCATCCCCATAATGACCTATATCAGGATCACTACAAAATGAGTTATATTAGAATCATCTATCCTCATAAATTATCTCCATGTATAATAACATGAATTAATAAAATAATATCTTACATTTCCATTATCAAACATAAAAAATATACATTTTAACCCATAAGAAAAACATTTCTAGATATTGATATATCCAATTCCTTTACAATCCAATTTTCAAAACTAAAATTACTAGAAAAAAGGAATTGGTTTTTTATTTTATGAGGACATGGAAAATTATATAGGAATCCAAAATACTAAATAATATTTTTAGTGGTGGTAAAATTCATTCGATGTAATCCCTCCTTTTTATTACATTACTTTTCATTTCATTTTACAAACAGAGGAACTTTAAAGTCTACTATCTTGGAAGTTAGGAACATAAAACATTAAAACATAAAACATAAAAATAACAAAAAAAATTCTTATAATACACTTGTAAATCTTAATTATAGGTTCATCCTAAGTAAAATTACTCTATATCTTAACCTGGAGACATACATCAAAGGAAAGGGTGAGAAAAATACCTAGTAAGGAAAACAAGGGAATCCGTTTACTTGTGAAATTAATAAGAACTTGAAAAAAACATAAAGACATGAGAAATTTAAGTATAGTAATTTTATAATAAAAATAACTTGAACCATAACATGAATTTCAGGATATAACATTTATTTTATAAATCCATGAACATATCACCGAGGTTCATCCCCAAGGTGTCATAAGAATTACCAAGGTTAGTCGCCAAGGTATCGTGAAACCTGTCATCTCTAGTGATTAATTTCTTTAACCAATGAATTGAAGAGTTATTATAGCATTAGCTTAATATTTCATTAATTTCATATGATTCACAAAAATAATAATCAAAAATTTCATAAATAATCTATAGGGAACCAAAGAAATGGGTTTCATTTTAAAATTGCGACATTTTAAAAGTTCTAAAAAAGATCATTATGTTATTTATAAACCATGGAAAGGGAGTGAGGTTTATATGTATGTAAATTGACAAATAAAATATATATATTTTTTATTTATGAACACCCATATAAAATAAATAGTTCTGGGTATTCACATAAATAAAATAATATATTTTCTTGAGACAAAGAGAGATGAATTTTGAGATGAAAATTCCGCAGCTTAACATCTACATAGCATCCATTAGAAAACATTAAAAAGAGAGGGTACAAGTGTATCCCACTCATAAATAACTCATAAAACAGTATAAACCCATAATAAAATAGAGATGAGAACATGGTATGAACATTTTAATGACATACCACATGAAAAGGATACTTGAAAGGAATTAAAAAATGCGATTTCTTTTACGAAACATTCGGCAGACTAACAACGTCACTTAAATAAACATAAAATCAATTTATGAGAGAGGAAATGGTATCTCATAAATTGGAAATGAAATGGAAATTAGTAATTATATATAATAAAAATCCCCAACATCATAAAATGTAACTATAAGATATAACATAAACGAAGTCATGACTTAAAAGAGGATGGTGAAAGTTTCCCTTACCTTGAAGAGTAACTTCGGAATCGTGAAGGTTGGGACCGTGGGAGGCTTGAGAGAACCTTGGGAGGACTACGTAGAAGATATAAGGACCATATATTCTTTGATTAGGATTTTTTAATGAAATAATTAGGGAATTATTTTGTATTTATAGGAAAAGAGAGGGAATAAATTATTAATTTTCAAGGGACACCTCCTAGTGGTATTCGCAAAACCATGGTCTTGCCCGTGGTATTTTTCCATGGTATTGGAAAATTGGGAAACCTCATAGAATATATTACTATTAAAAAGTATACCATATTTATTACATCATTATTACATCATCAATGATGTCATTAAACACTTGAAACTCAAAACTGTATTTTTACTATTCACTGAAAATTCAACTATTTCAGAAAAATCCCAAAACATTACCCTAACCTAATATCAATGTTATGAATTAAATAATGAACTCCATTTTTTGAAATTAATTTTCTAAATATTTATAATTTAATTTTTTTTATAAAATCATTATTTATTCAAAAAAAAACAACTCTAAAACTATAAATTGTTTTGTAACACCTTAAAAATGTAATCAAGGTCCTATAAAATTACCATGTAACCATTAGAAAATAAAGTAAAATTTTTGGTTAAAATTTATGAAAATATATTTCCATATTAAAATTTTAAATTAATTATAAAATTTTAAATAAAGTATTTGTCACATATAAAAATACCAAAACTTATAATATGGTCTTTTTTTACTTTTTAGATGTCTACATTATATTTATACATTCATGGGTGAAGTTTCTATTTTATTGGCTGACAAAATATTCATTATCATTCATAATGGTATGTTACAATTCATACTTACTATTCACTAAAAATATAGTTGATCTTATTAGAATCTAAATTTCATACTGATCACAACTGTAGAAGACCATTTTTTGAAAATTATTTCACATTATTAATTATATAATGTATACAAAGTTTTTTTAAAATACCTTTTTTCAAAAATTCATCAATAATATGGAACTTCTATAAGTTCATCCTATATTTATGTGGAAATTTGATATTCAAAAATTTTACCATAAGAAGAAATATCAATTTTATTTATACTCAGAGATTACAAAAAGTATCTAAGGCATCATTACATACCCCCTTATAACACCTCTATAGGACCTAATTGTAAGGTGTGTTATGGTGATAGAATCCTGGGGCGGCTTGAACAACTTTTCCTGAGTAGTGATTTCTATCAGCTTGATATTATACCTTAGGTGATTCTGTTCAAGCTTCACATGTTGAAGTTTCTCTTGGTATTGGTCCAGAGAAAAGCCTAGTGATGCTACCCCCTTTCCACGCTCCGACAGATGGGCTTTACATGGCCCGAGTATACTGGATGAGGCCATCGACTCTTCTTTCTGTATTAATTAACCAAGATCACTTGTATTTAAAAAACAATAATTCTTACGTTAAGAGTTTATTTTCCAACAGTCATAAAATTGTCAAAACCTAATGGTCTCATTTAATTATAATCACATTATTAATTAAAGGATATATTTTTATGGAGTATAAAATGAAATAACACACAAATTTAGGAAATAAATATTATTAAAAAGTTCAGGTCATTAAATGTTCATAATCTATAAGTTAAAATAGATCATTCAGTTTTCTATTTATAAAGAATGTAGAATAATTCTATTAAAATATTTTTTTTAAATACTTTGAAAAAATATAAAAGATTCTTAATATTTACTTATTAGTTAATTTTTATCCATATAAATAAATCCATAACATAAAAAATTTAAAAGATGCATAATATTTAATTTTTAGTTAATTTAAATCCATATAAATAAATACATAATATAAATAATTTTTATCATTATTGACAAAAAAAAGTTTCAAAGGATACGTTGTGAAAGGCATGATCATTTCTAGATGAATTCAGGCCAAAATAGCCCAAAATACAATTAAGGAATAGGATTCATGAAGGTCCGCACATTTGTGAATAGTGGTATCTTGTTAAACTTTTGTTTGTAGATAGATTTTGTTGTAACCTATATATAATGTAATTAAGGGTTCATAGTGATTCATTTAACATAATCGCTAGGGCGCATGGAGCTTTGATGACAACCTTCGAACAGTGTAACTCTGGTTCATGGAACCATACCTTTTCATGAATCTAATAAATTTTTTGAAAGCCTCTATATTTCATGAAAGTAGTTTACTAACATCATATGAACCTGTAAATACCCTCTGATGTCTAAAATTATGACGTACAATAACATTTAGCTTTAATGAAATGATATGAACTTGCGATACTCTTAAGTTATACGAGAGAAAGAAGAGATGAATATCCAATGTTTTCCATTTATCATGAAACCACCTCACATGGGTTTTTAATAACCTCAACCCTTGGTGGATATTCCATTAAAAATGTTCCATGGGATTTATGTAAGATAAACTCCATTTTATACTGGGACCCTACTTTTTCATACATGACTATTACATTACATTAAATATAAACTACATATTATTTTGAAATTCAAGGATTGAAATGTTTAGAATCTTGAAAATATTTGGATCATACAATAATTATATATAATAAATCCTAAATATTTATTTAAATCCTTCTTCTTTATCTTTATAAAAGATCATGTTATAATTTGTACATATACTCACGTAAGGATATACCTCAAGAAAGGGGTGAGTAAAAATCCTAGTAAGAGTAATAATAAGGGATGTGAATTGATATAAACTTTTGAGAATTATCATCAAAATTACATAATGATCATATGATCATCATCATTATCATTAGGGAATCACTTTATAAAGTCATGTAATGTGGTAATTCATAAAAATAAATCATCGTGGTATAGTTATCAAATTCCACAAATAGTTTTGAACAAATCTAGCATCACGTTCAAGGATAACATATGTGCATAATCATAATATCATTATTTTAAAAATAGATAGAATAAATTCCACACATAATGCACATTGTATCATGAGATACATAACATTATCCCATCAATTGGAGGGGTATATAATTTTTTTCCCACCAATTTTGTCATAATATTCACTTAAAATTCACATAAAATTAACATAATCATGCATTCAACAATGAATGTATAACAATAATTTTCATGAAATAGATCATGGAAATATGTTTAGTAATTAATTCATAAATTATAATTCCATGAATAAAAGTGTTTGGTTCCAAAATGAAGAAGGGAAAACATATCTGGTATAAATATCATCATTATTGACTGAATAAGAAACAACTCAAGAGGAGTAAAAGATTTTTTTTGGAATGAAAAGTAATTTTTGTAAAATATTTGTATTTAGATTATTTATCATGGTGGTAAAATGTATATCCAAAAATAAAAATCTATGAAAAACTGAATGATATTTTATAAACCTTATTGAATTGTCCATACTTAACTTGATGTGAAAAATAGATCACCCAAAAAATGAGCGGGGTTCTAGAATCCCTTTATATTAAATCCCACTTCATATAACTATTTATCCTCCTAGATAATAAAATAATGAATATTAAAACCTAATTTTATAAGTGAATTGGGTTCACTTTTTACAATATTTATCTATTATAAATACTAGATTCAAATTTATATTAATATCCATTATATATGGATAATTTTGTTATCATTTTTCATTAATTTTATATATTTTGTTTCGATGTAGCTATTTTTGTTCGAGTTCATTCATACATTAGTATAACTAATTATATATTATTAAAAAAATATTTATAATTTTATATATCATAAATAATTTATTTCAACCAACCATGGGTTTGGTGACAAAAAAGGGATTGGTAATATCTTAATTGGAGATTAACTAACCATTGACGAGACATTGTTGAAAGAGAGAGACAAGGTAGCATAAACTTTATATATATCATAATTTTGATAAATATAGTATTTTAACATAATAAATAAAATGTTAAAATATTTCAAAATTAATTTTATAAGATTTGGTTGTCAAAATATGTAGGCAAAAGAAATATAATAGGAAAAGAATAGAAGAGTTCATACCAACTTACTCATTCCTCAGTGTACCTTCTCATTTATAACACTAAAAATCCCATGATGATGGGAGGCTGTTTAATCAAGAACATACCCAAGTATTATAAGATGTTTTGAGGGAGTATTTATACAAATATTTATCTTTTTCAAGTTAGAGAGGAGTGTTTTCCCAGGGTTAGGGAGAAGGGTTATTTATACTTGAGAAGAGGTTTAGTTTAAGACGAAAATATGCAAAAAAATATTATATCAAATACAAAATAGTAATAGTGAATTTTGGAGATTATAAATCATATCTCAATATAATATAATAGTTTTAATCATTGAAACTCTTTTAAAATTATAATTCTCATAGTTTCATAAAAAGTAACGTGTATTTTTTTGTTATTTTAATTTGAAATTAGGTTTTGGAAAATCAGTTTTAGGGTTTTAAACTAAGTTTGTTATTTAAAAATAATAATTTATGAAATTAAATATAGTTTGGCAGAAACTCAATTCATAAAAATTATTTTGTCACTATGATATCTTGAATGATGTAATTTAAGATCCACAGATTATGTGAAAAAATTTATTTTTACTTTTAATAAGATAAGTGATGTATTATTGAATGTTTACTAAGAAATGTCCCTTGGAAAACATCCACGAACTGATTTAAATAATTATGATTTGTTTATAAAAAAAATTTATAACATAGTTCATTTTATTTTCTAGTATAAAAATATTAATTCTTATTAAGTACCTTAAAACCCATTTATTAAAAAAATTATATATATCATTTTAATTCTTTTAATCATAATATTTTTTTTCATATTATATTATTTATATTTACTTATATTACTAATAATAAATATTATTTATATCAAACATTAATATTTTGAGGATAAATTACTATTCCAACTGTGAGGTTACTATTTACATTGGTCATGTTACTATTCACAATGGTTAGCTCACTATCTTAAATGGAAAAATTACCACTTATAAATACTACTTCATTCATTCTCGAAATATTCACTACAATTCCTCCCAATGTTATATCTTTTAATTTTATAAAATGTTGACTAGTTTACTAATAAATTTATTCATTACTATAGTACTGGTTGTTGGGAATATTATTCTAATATATTGTGGAGATCCATATTTTCCCATTTTATCTTTCCTATATTATAAATTTTATCTAGTGGTAATGTTCGAAATTTCCATTGGTTTCATAGCAGAGTAACATAATGATATTTATTAATTATTTGAGTGTTTTTTCTCTATATATTTTTAATGTATAATATTATATAATATAATACAATCCATATTTATTCAGAAAAATATATTACTAATTAAAACTGTTTCATTACAATTTTCCCATATTTAGATGTTTCATCTATAAGATTTCATCTCATATTCTTGGTTGAGAATATGTGTTGGTACTTTTGTTGTATTTTTTTCCTCTAGTTCTCATGTATCCTCTTCATACTTATGGCTATCCCAATGAATATTGACAAGGTGAGTTCTCTTTTTGGGGGTAAATTTATCTATATAGTCAAAGATGATCACTAGATTCTCCTCATAAATAAGTTCATTCACTGGTCATACCACTACTAAATTTAGTTCATGAGAGGGATTGGGTATGTACTTACTCCAGATTGATATGTGGAACACATCATTAACTTCATCCATAATTGGTGGAATTGAATGTTGATTGGAGAATGATCATATATGATCAATTATCTCAAACTAAATAATTTACCTTGGCTTAAGCTTCCCTTTATTTCCAAACAACAAGACTCTCTTCCATGATGATATTCTGAGGAAACTTTATCTCAAACTTCAAACTCCTTGTCCCTTCGACAGTTGTTTGCATATACCTTTTTTTACTATAAGACAATTTTATATCATGTGGGATCACTTGAGACTTTTATTTCATATTTATCACAATATTAGGCCCATGTAACTTTCGTTCTCCATGTTCATCCAAACAAGTTAGTTGTGTACATCACTTCCCATAAATATCTTTATATATATCCATTTCAATACATGAGTTGGTGATTTTTTATGAGAACATAACAAATGGTATATGTTGAACCCATCATCCTTTAAATTCCATTGAGTAGGATCACAACATATCCCTATGATTCTGAATAGTCATTTTAGATTAGCCATCTGTTTGGGGTGATAATCCATCATAAAATTCATTAAATACATGAAGAATGTTAGAGACATATCCAAAATGTTGATATGAACCTTTGATCATGATCAGAGATAATCCAAAGTGGAACCCCATGAAACATCACCACTCCCTTCATAAATATCTTGTAAATATGTTCAAATGGAAAATTTTCCCAAAAAGTGATGAATTGGGTAGTCTTGTTGTGTCGATCAACCATAATCCATATCGTATTATTTCCTTTGGATGTCTTCAAGAAACAAAGGAAAACATACATAATGAAATTCTACCACTTCCACATGGGTATATGAAATTGGTTCACAATCCCTTTGGACTTATATATCTCCAATTTAAATTGATGACATAGTAACCATCATGAGATATACTCTGAAATATTCTTCTTTATGTTTTCTCATTAGAAGCGTTATATAATATCACAGTACATCTTGATACTTTTAGGATGGATGGGGAAAGGTGATCTATGTGAATTATCCAATAAATGATTCATTATCATAGGTGAAAAAGTGATACAATACATTGTTCTAAACTGAATCACACCATCATCATAAATGTGGGACTCAAGTTTCTTCCTTTCATTTACTGTTATTACCTATTATTGAATCTTAAAATCCTAACATTGTTATTCTTTGATCTTCACTGGGATAGATAGTTGGTAAATAATTTGGTAAATGTAAGATGTACTCCCTTCCATTATGATTTCTCAACCTATCCTTTTCATATCGAATAAGATATGAACATTCTAAATCCTCAACATGGATAATGTAGTAGGTTCATTTTTTTCTAAGAGCAGCAACTGCCTTTTTCTCCTTTCCCAAATGGTATTGAAAAGTTTAATCTTATTCCATTATTAGATTTAGTAATATTCTTTGACACATATTGATATCCTTATATTCGAAAATATACTTTAGACTCCCATGATCCATATAAATGTTACAATTTTTACCTTATAGGAAGTGCCACTAAATATTAAATTTAAGGATCAAAACTTTTAACTCTAGATCATTCTTCGAGTAGTTTTTATCAGGGATATTCAACTACTATGAGACATAGGTTATCAATTTTTAATCATTAATGATTAAAAATACCAAACATTCCATAAATTAATCAACGTATATCACCAAACATTTTCCACTTTTTTGGTAATGTGATTATAGTCACATTGATTAGCCTTTTTTTGAGCTCCTCAAAACATTCATATCAATATTATATCCAAAAATACTTTACCACTTTCTCTGTTAACATATTTAGAGGGAATGAAAATTATGAAAAATTTCTCACAAAGCATCTATAGTACCCTTATAAGCTAGGAAAACTGCATATTTCTATGACACTAGTGGAACTGGGGCATTCCATATTTTCTATTGTCTTTGAAGGGCCAACAAAACTCTCATAATGTTAAATCACATGCTCCAAAAATGTGACATGAAAAATCTAAAAGCACACTTGATGAACCAATATTAAATTTTCTCCTTACATAATGTCAGTATCACAATCCTTAGTTTCTCTTCATGTTATTATTTATTTTTGTATTATATGAGAATATCATTGTTAAAAACTACCAAAAAATTTTATAGGTAGTCTCTGAAGAGTCAATTCATCAAATCCATGATGAATTCATGGGAATTATTAATTCTTAAGGGATTCACTATGAACTCATATTTCCCATACTTTTTAAAAAATATTATCATCTGAATATATTCCTTATTCAAATTTATTTGATGATATTTTGAATTAATATGTTCGTTTGAGATTTTTTGAGGTCCTCTTAGTTGTTTGAACAAGTCAGAAATACAAGGTATATGATAAAATCCTTTTATGGTGATCTTGTTGAGCTATCAATAATAGAAAGACAGCCACATTGATCCATCCTTTTTCATTATAAAAAGTTTTGGTGCACGCCAAAGTGATGGAATAGGTAATATGAATCCTTTATCCAATTTATCTTACAACAACTTATTTACCACCCCCAATTCATTTGGTCTATCCCATAGGATTATTTAGATATAGGAGTGTATCCATTTATAATTTCTATTGATAAATCTACCTCATCATCTAAGGGAATTCTAGGAAACACTTCAGGAAATACATCATTATGTTACATAAAAATTGGAATCTTCTCAAGGTTGATGCTTTCCATTGAATCAACCAATCGAGAAAGGTATGATTCATCATTTGGTATCAACACCCACACCATTGAGAGATGTCCCAAAAGAGAGTCATGATCTTCATTTCATTTGAAGTGGATCATGGGATGGTTTGGAATATGAAAATAGATTTCATCTTTCTAATACTTGATGTGTCTCATATGTAATGAGAGTTAATCCATTCCAATTACAACATCGAATTCATCCAAAGGAAGGATTACAAGAGTCATAAGAAAAAAATTCCCAAATATTCTAATAAGAGAATATTTCAACACATGGGTTTCCTTGATACCACTACTATGTGTTTTACTGAAATATATACTTCAATGTAATGAGTATTATATTCAATAGTTATAGTAAACATGCATGATATAGAGAAATTTCTATAACCAAAATCAAATAAAACATATTTCATTCTTGAGTGAATCAGATGTGTACCATGTACGGCTTCATTTTCAGGCTACAATTCTCTAGTATTGATGGAATAAGAATTATATTTCTCCTTTTCACTAGGGGTGGAAAATGCTGATTACTGTCATATACACATGGTTTAGTAAACTAGATTGTATAGTTCCATATCTCCCTATTGTTAAATCATTGAACCATGAGTTGTGCCTTAGAAGGTGCCTTCTTAACCTATATCACTTTGTATGATTCTTCATGTCTTTTCAAAATTCATGAGATTGGTGTCCTTATCTACCAAAAATGAATCATTTCCTCATTCTTTTGAGAAAATTACAATGATTTTTCATTCAATATTTTTTGAAATATATGTGGTTGGATTCTCTTTCATCCTTGATCAATTTCCCCACCATAATGAAATACCATTATTCCGTTATTATCTGCATATCCAAAGGTACAATATCAAAACTCTATATCTAATTTGATATCACATTGACTAACTTATTCAAAACTCTTTAAGTCTTGGATAACTAGAGACATTCATAGGTGGGATTTTAAACCACTACAAAATGTATCTATTTTTATATAGGTTTTTATTACCAACCCTGAGGTGTATCATGAAATACTTGTGAATTTTTCCATATAATCCGTGATAGATTCACCCTATTTTTTCTTTAGCTCTATGAATTATCTCTCTATCTTTTTTCATGAAGTTCAAGGGAAATACCTACAAATAAATATTTTGTGAAAGTACTCGTGGTCCATCTCTTCCATTTCATCCTTCATATTTGCGTCTTTTATCAATTACCCCCATTGATATGCTTCTTCAATCTAAATGATAGATGTCTAGAGTCACTATCTCATTATGAAAAAATGGATAACATAAAATATATGCCATATTGAGTTAACCCACTATACCAAGTAACTTTTATTGAATTTTCCACTAAAAATTAGTGGCCATTGAATAATAAATGAAAAAATAATAGGTTATTTCTTTTTAGATGAAATATGAAATTCCACATGGTTCATGATATTTTTTATATCATGAGACAACTAGGTAAGAATTTTCATAACGTTTTGAACTCCACCTTCTATAACGTTATGGTTTTTGTTCATAAAATCATTTCATTGTCCCCCATACAAGTTGTTGGAATAGTTTCTTCTTGTTCCTACCATTTTCTAAAATAGAAAATGTTTGAAAAAAACATAATTCAACAAATCATTAATAAATAATTTATTATTTTGTACAATTTACACTAAAGACATATCTTATGTGATCCCTATGTTTGTCCTTTTTCTAAAAAAAAGATTCATGCATGTTTAAATATATATAGACATATCATATTTATTTTCAATAATATTTTATAATCCTAGTTCGAAAAATTTAATAAACCATCCATTGATACAAACTATAGTTACCCTACTTTATATTACATGACTATTATATCATTTTAATGATAAATAATAGATTATTTACAAATTTTAGGATCAAAATGTTATGTTTCTTGGGAAAATTACAATCATAAATCACTTAAACATAATAAATCATAAAAATTTAATAATTTTGTTTTTATTTATTCTTCTAAAATATCATGTTATCTTTAGTACATTTAATAAAATTAGGATATATATAAATAAATGGGTGAGCTAAAAGAGCATTAATAGGAAAAATAAACAACAAGAATCAATATAGTATGGGTGAGAATATTCAACTTTATCACATCATAATCACAAGAACATCACCATAATCATGAGGGAAACATTTAATAAGTTCCTAGAATGTGGCAATGAATGAAATGAAACAATATTATATATTGGTCAAATACCAGACATAGTTATAAACAAAGCGAGAATCATTCTCATTCATAAAATATGTGTATAATCATTACATAATAATTTTAAATAAATATAACATCATTTTAAAATGTAATAAAAATTAAATCATGAGGTCAATCAGATTACCTAATGCATTATAGTTCTATATTATTCTAGACCCACCCATCACATTATAACATTCACATAATCATGCATGCCACATAGAACGTATAATAATAGTTGTCAAAAAATAACCCATAGAAGGGAATGATTTTAAAAAATATTTAAAAAAGAATAATTTCATGAATAAAATTTTGGGGTTACCAAATTAATAATATAAAATATATTAGGTATAAATGTCATTATTCTTGAGTTAAGAAGAAATATACCTAGAAGAGTAAAAGATATGTTCTAGAAGGAAAATTATTTTTGTCAAATAATTATATTTGGATTATAAATCAAGGACGTAACACGTACATCCATGAAAGAAATGAGAAGAATAGTAAATGGTTATTTATGTAAAATTATTAGATTATCCATACTCAAATTGATTGAAATTGGGATAACCCAAAGAAAAGGGGTTGGGTTCAAGAATCCCCTTAAATTAATTCATACATTATTTTGTTTCTCTTCTGCATCTTGAATAATAAGAATAGAATTATTAAAAAATAGTTACAAATGATAATTATGTTCATTTTTTACTATTTATTCATTATAAATATTGGATATAATTTATATCACTCTTCGTTAAATGAGAATTATATTAATATCATATTTTCATTATATTGTCCTATTTTGTTTCGATGTCACTATTTTTTGGGGTCATTAATACATTAGAATAATTAATTATATAGTAATAAATAATATATATTTATAAATTTATATATAAAAAATAATTTATTATAACAATCCATTGGTTTTTTGATAATAAAACAATTTTCAATGTCCTTATTGGTGATTAAGATACCATTGACATGACATAGTCGAAATAGCAAGAAAGGAATGTTTTAAATTTATATATGTCATAATTATGATCATTACAGTTGGTATAATTAATTAATATAAAGTTAAAATATATCAATGTTAATTTTTTAATATTTTTTTTGAAAATATGTGTCGAAAAATAAAGAGAAGAATAAAATGATTGAAGTGTTGGTATAAACATACATTTTCCTTGATGTAGATTCTCATATATGACACTAAAAATCCATCAATGTTTGTTGTTGGTTTACTCTAGTACATCCTTAGGTATTCTATTAATATTTATTGGAATTATTTTTTTACTGAATTTTATTTTTTAACTGATAGAGGAGTGATTTTAGAAGCGTATGAAGAGGGGTTATTTATACTTGAGGATTAACGTATTTTTAGAATAGAATGTAGAATATTGTAGTATATCAACGGTAAAACAAGTAATATTTAGTTTTTTAAGTTATAAATAATATATCAATAAAATATAATGGTTAAAAGACAATTACTCCTTGCTATGTCTAATTCACATAGTTTATCAAAAAGCATAGTTGTAAAAAGAAAAATTGTAATTTTAAGGAATAAATTTCTGACGTTAGGTTTTGGAAAATTATAAATAGTTTTGTAAGATTTGATTATTTTCTTCTAATTAGTAATTTTTTAAATTAAATATATTTTTTAGAAAATCATGTTATTTAAATTATTAGGTCATTATTAAATCATGAATGATGTATTTTAATATATACTGACTATGTGAAAAACTATATTTCTTCTATTCACCTGAAAATTAAACTATTTCAAATAATTACCAAAAAAGAACCGTTGGACAATTTTGATGTTATAATTTCAAATATTATGTTATATTTATAAATAAATCTAACAATGTTTTTTTTTGAAATTTTAAAAAAAATATTATGATTTTACAAAATATATAAAAATGTTTTTTATTAAAAATGTGCCTATAATTTCTTTGAGATTTTTAATTATTATATTTATTTTTCAACATTATAATATATATTTATTTACTTATATTAATCATGATAAATATTATTTATATCAGACATAATTATTTTTAGGTATATTTACTATTCCAATGGTCAAGTTTCTATTCTTAATGGTCAGGTTACTATTCCCAACAGTCTGGTTACTATTCCCCAAGCACACATTACCTCTTATACATAAGACAAAATTATTTCAATAAATAATAACTAAAATTACTCAAAAGCTATTATAATTTCGTTTTCTAATATTTTGATTGGTTTGATAATATTTTTTTTCATTTCAATAGGGTTGGTTGTCGGGGGAGATGGTTCTAGCAGATTGGGTTGATCCATAATTTCCAATTTTAGATTTTCTATTTTTGATTTTTTGTTTAGTTGTAATGTTTTTAATTTTCATTAGTTTCATAACTGACTAATTTGAATATATTTATTAATTATTTTAATTTCTATTCGTTTATCTATATTTTTTATCTTTATAATATTATAAAATCACGCATTTATTCAAGAAACAAATATTACTAATAAACACTCAATCGTTACATTTTAGGATCATAGGGTTCCATGAGATAAATATCCATCATGAAACCAACCCCATCTAAACCAATACATTAATATGAGGCAGATTCACCCTATATAGTAAATCATACTCATTCACGAGACCTTTGGACCTCTCAAGACCCCTAGAATTCATGAGGCCCCACATTTTTGAGAAAACCAATCTTTAATGAAACACATCATCTAGGACCCTCCCCGGTGCCTCTATTCAACTGATCCCATTTCTTTAATATTAAATTCATAAGTCCCCTATCATAATCTAAACATGGTTCAACCACACTCTGAATTCATTTACGATTAGTACCACATACTCTTGTGTCTTCCCAATTTGTTACAACTGCTTCCTAGGTATTCATCTTACCTAATGCTCTTAAGAATATGTACCTTAATTCTAAATGTTCTTATGAATTGGTCCTAAACATTAGATCTCTTGATTTCCACTCCTTTCTGGCAATGCCAACACCATGCCATTCCCATAGAAGTATGAGTAGTGAACATGTATGCCCTTAATGTGGCATCACAAATGTAAAAATATTACTTATCACGGTAGAGATTACATATAATGAATCTTCCTCTCACCTTGAAATAATCCCCCTTGAGGTGTGAAACCCAACAACATTCGATGTAAAATTCATAAAACTAAAATATACCATGTCCTAGTCATAGGATGTTAAATTTCATGAAAACATTCTCAACACATTACATTAAATTGTTGCCTTACCCCACGTGAGGAACACATGATAACACATGTATGATCATCATTGGATTCCACCACATTCCCCAACATAGAGTGATCATATTACAATGGTTATCTTTCATGCGTAAGCCTCAAACCATACTACATTGATTTTCCTTCCATGACATGAGCATCCATACAACTTGATGTTAAATTTCATGTTCTTGACATGTCATACGATAATAAACAATAACATCGAACTAACTGGGTTTTGATTTATATCTCATAAATAGGGTACATATGACACCTTCTAGATGATAAATTCCACGAATATCTATTTTTAAAATTATCCATTTGGGGGGACACACACAATCATATAGGTCTGAAATATTTCCCCCATTGGGGACACCCTACATCATCCAAGTGTGAAATATTCCCACTTGGGGGGACACACTGCACCAATCCAAGGGTGAAATTATCCCCCTTTGGGGGACACAATCCATCAATACTTGTGTGAAATTATCCCACTTGGTGGAGACACACTCTTCCATCCTTGTGTGAAATTACACCCCTTGGTGGACACTCTCAACCATCCATGTTTGAAAAATTTCCCCCCTTAGGGATGAACTCCATCATACCAGTGTGAACTTATACCATTATGGGGAATACAAATTCAATCCTAGTATGAAATTATCCCTCTTAGGAGGAAAAAATTCTCCATTCCATGAGTGAAATTATCCTTCTAAGGTGGCCACACTGGACTATCGATGTTTGAAATATTTCTTCCTATGGTCATACTTCACCACCCATCTCCACAAGATGTTAATCATGTGACCTAATCTGCCTCCACAAGTTGTTTAACATGTTACATGATCCATATCCCCAAGATGTTACACTTGTTACCTAATCTATAATTCCTACCACTATGCAATATAAATGGGATTCCTATGTTAAAAAACCTCAGAAGACTAATGCACCTAACATTAATATAATCATTACTGAAATGGGATGCACTGGGTTCTACACCTAGGATATCTCACACATTAGATTACCTCCAAAAGAGGAATATTTTATGGGTTCCCAATCCCCCCAATATCCAAACAAGTACAATTTCCTCAATGCTACAAACTAACCTGTCAGAAAGTTTCTACCCTGTTAAGAAAGAATCATGGTAGTTTACCAGCGTCCACCTAGATATAGAACAAGGAATTAGTTTCATAAACATGACTAAAATATATGAGTGAGACCCAATTTGGGAAATGATCACCAAAGATTAATCCATTGAAGAAGGAACTGATATCCTATCTTCTGATTTCAAGAAAAGTTCTAACATCACTGATTAAAGTAAAAAAAGACACCCACATTTGAAAAGTGGGAATATGGGTAAACCAAAGCAGCATGATTCATTGGCCCCGGTGGAAGTGTCAAAAACCGAAATCATGAACCTGATGTGAAACTATTCTTCTAAAATATAGGGACATGTAGTGTATGGGTCATTGAATGATTATTATGTTGTAGAATTAAGCTTTAATTTCACAACACTAGTACTAACAGATGAATCTATATTCCATATTAGAATAAAGATATCAAAAATCAGCAACCTAGATCCAATATGATTCGGGTCATGGTAAACATTGGTGAATAAGTCACTCACTATTACACCCCTACCATGAAATCCATCACACCATTAGTTTCTCAGAACCTGTTCCCCATCTCAAACTCAAAGATCATTCATATAATGGTGATTAATTCCATCATCCATCAGTATGAGAAATAAGGGCTACTTCCCATCAAGTATATATCCCACAATGATCTCAAGGATTAGGAACCTTTCCAACATTACTAACCTTAAGTTCTATGAACGGTTCTACTGTTGCACGTTTTTATATAGAAATGCTTTGAGATCACCTCCCTATATCACTCTAACAACACACTTCCCTGTGACGAAGAGGTAAGGGATGATTAAGTTACCCCTATAGTGACCGCCACTCAAGAGATACCTAGGAGGCCCACATAAGGCCTATTCAGCACTAGTATAAGATGATATTACAAGCTGGTGAATGGGATGAATTTATCCCTGCTACAAAATCCTAGGTCTAGAATACCCAACGTCGATGTTGGGGGAAGATCCCAGTCATATCCCAACAAGGATCATGATATACATCTCATTTTCCCATTTCACTACCATTATATCCCATTGTATCCATACAAGTGGTGAAAGAGGATCTATATTTCCCCACATGGGATTGATACCCCACTAACCTCTTAGGCTTGATGGGTTAAATCTCTCAGTCGTTATCCCCACTAATAGATATTATGGGACATCTCCTGATATGGAAAACCAACACATATGTCCTCTCTATACTACTATCACCCAACATAGAGGTCCTCCCCATGACACCACCAATTAATGCAGATGTCCTCCCCAAAACTCCATCAATCGATATAGTGTTCATCCCCCTACTACAACCAATAAATAAGAATGTCATCCCCACACTGACAATAATCAACACATAGGTCCTCCTCATAACACCACCAATAAAAGTGTATTTCCTCCCCACACCAACACTAATTATCTGAGGAATTCTATTCATGTGGAAGACATGACCTACTCCAAAAAACTATATCAGGGAAAGAGGGAGAAC
Source organism: Viscum album (assembly GCA_963277665.1). Classification (NCBI taxonomy): domain Eukaryota; kingdom Viridiplantae; phylum Streptophyta; class Magnoliopsida; order Santalales; family Viscaceae; genus Viscum; species Viscum album. The sequence continues at coordinate 1,207,743,973 of OY728143.1, read as the reverse complement.
ACCCACTCTCGGAGGCAGAACCCCAGGAAGTGACATGTCATCATAGGCCTATAAAACTCTTAAGTGATAGATGATTCAATGAGAGAATAATCACCCAAACTTCCAGAGTCTAGGGTAGATTCCTAAAAATTATGTATTATGATCTTAGAAGTTGAGGTCCACAAGATCCCTATATCCCGCTATAGGTACCTGTAGGTGAAGTTTGTCACGTCCCCCTTCAAGGGGATTGTAGTAAATGTTTCTCCATCACCTCCAGTTTCATTCCTCTCAAAATCCCCAAAATAAATTGAAGAGATTCTAGAATTTGTCTTGATACCCTCGAATTACATTTATCACTCTAGTTGACCACAATTGAACATTATCTCCCTATCAAATTAAAAAATGATGAACACCCCTTACTATATGAACATGATCTTGAAGCTGGATCCATCTCCAATAGATATCCCAATGTGTAGCTGATATTTGACTTGTGTAACACCCCCTCTTCTTGGTGAGAATATTCAATGTAATTCTATGTATGTGATTCCAATATTACCTCTTCCTATGGAAATTGAGGCTTATTATGACCAAGATATTGACCCTTCCCCTAAAGAAAGAGGGCATGTGGGATCCTCTGGATGATTTCCAACAATTGGTTGTATTTTTTTCACCTTTAGATCCATAATATTTCATCTCAGAGTCCCCCTACCATGGACCAGACTGTTTGTTTCTTCTAGATTATGTAGGTGATGTTTCACCACCTCTGTGGGTGGTATTTGGCCTACCCAGGGAGCAACAAGCACCTTGATGTCATCAACTAATTGTGTATACTGGTTTAGATTGCAGTAATTATAGTAGCCCGACAATATGATTCCTATGGATACTATAAGACTCTCCATCAAACATGTGTTATGATTCTCAATTCACCCCACATTGTCAAGGAAGAGGCATCTCCATACATTCAAATTATACTCTAGGAACATTATGATACCTTCTATTTAAACCCTATACTGTAATAACAATTAGATCGGTAGTCCATCCTATCAATTGATGATGAAGAATCACCTCTAACTAGATACATGGTTAATATATTCATCACTAATGTACCTAAGGATCTTATGAATAGGGACACCGACATAGGTCATGACATGGAAGACCCACCTCAATGGGAAACACAATACCAATAAGACCCCCATGTGGGTTTCATCACTCATTATCATAGACAGGTGTTGAGACTTAAGATTACCCCAATAATATGTTATTTACTATACATTTTTACATGAATTTTGTTAAGTGAAATTTTTAACCCTCTGACCCATATGAGGTTTTACCAAAAGTAGATTCAAAACCCACAATAGTATCCTTCCTCCAGTAGCTCGAGGAATAAAATAGTCTCACAAATGATATCATTGTGGAGTGGTTGTCGATCCATTAAAATTATATAAGGGACCCCATCTCTCCTCTAGTTGGGAAAAGCGTACTCCTTGGATATATGCCTCAGTCCAAACATTGAATCCCTACACACCAAGTCTGGGAAGATGCCATGGGATATGAAAAGAAAATGTGATATTAGTCACCCAACCTACCTGAGCAGCGTGATCAGTAAGATTATCCACCATAGGATCAAGGTATTATTTATTCATGATTTGATGAGCCTATCAATGAATTGGTTGTCACAAACTCATACCAAGATGACATGATAGCCACTCTCATTGCCCACCTTAAGGCTTTGGAAATAATACTTGTTGCAGTTCCTCCCAAATTCAAGCCAAAAATAATATGGGTGGGCCATGTTTGAGCACCCCCTATGTTTGGTACCTTATCTTCACCCTATTTAATGGGATGGGTGACCCAATATATCATTTTCCCCACTATTCCTAATGGTTTAGTCCCATTATGGGGACTCAATATTAGAAAGAGGATGAAAATATCCTATTATTTTTTCAAAAACTAGAAGGGATTATGTTTGTCTGGTATCGTCAGTTTCCCAAAGGGGTTTTTGATGATTGGGAGTATATGAAACGATAGTTACTCTACCATTTTTGTTCCACCTTAAAAAAGATTATTATTTTCAAGCTCTTAAAATTAATTAATAGGATGGATGAGAGAGTCACTAACTTTTTCTCTTAATTTAAGGGACTCAGGTACTCACTCAACATGCTATTATCCTAGGAAAAGCTTCTCACGATGTGCTTGGAGAATATTAGGGATGATAAATTTTTTACACCAATCTCCCTAAACTATAGAGGTGAATATTGGGAGTTCTCATAAAAGTATAATCATTTTGAATAATCCCTATAGTGGACAAGAAAAATATTGCACCCATTTCCCCGTTCAACTCTTATGAGAAGACCCATGATAGTGTAGACAACCTCTTTTGTGCATGTAGATAAAACTAAGAAATTAAACCTTTAGGATCATTTTCCATATTATCTTCAACATGTATATCCCAACAAATTATGGCCACTCCCAACATCGAGGTGTCTAGAACAGCCTTACCAATGGTAGTTTCTGCAATGAGAGAATGTGGATTCATCCCCCATAAATGAAAATATCCCAAGTTTCCATTCCCAAATAGAAGAAACATAACCAAATCCTTAATGGATTTTTAGGATCTGGGTTACTACATCAACACCTAGGAGATGTGAATCCTATGGTTTCTACTGTGCAAGATACCACATTAGAGAAAACTCACTGTTCATGCTGATCACTTCCAGTATCACAAGATCCTATTACAAACCATCAATTAATTATTTTTATTCAAATATTGGCTCTAGGAATAAGTAGATCATCGCTTAGTAAATTTGGGTGACATTCTATAACATGTGACACATGTATCCATTTACCATAATAGTAATAGTGAATACCATGTCATGTGAAAATAGGCTCTCAGCCTCATGACATAGAAGTAAGATGACTGGATAGCTCATAATAAAGTTTCTCATGCCCATGGTATTATCTTTTCATTCTTGATAAAGTTAGAATCTCATTTTTTTTTCATGCCTCCTTTGACTTATGCATTCACATCTTCATTACATTCTTCCAAGACATAGATGAAAAGGAACTGTCAATTCAAGGGAAAACAGAGTCCCCCAATAATGATGAAACCTACTCTCAATCATAGCAATTTCATACCTCATTAATCTGTAGATGTTCCTAGGGTATTACCCACACTATAATATTCCACATATGAAGAGTATGAATATGCCACTATGAATGTCACCGACATTGGGGTCCACTTTAAAATTCTTAATAGTGAGGAATTCCATTAAAATTCTTTGGGGTACTAACATCGATGTAGGTGAGGTAGAGGACATGCATGTTGTTATAATTATCATGATGGATTTTCAAACATGGTAGTACATTCTAATGATACCATGAAAAAAAAATTCACATAGATTAATAAGAACATCCATCTCATTCCATGCCATTAGGAATGCCTCCATAACCGAATATACTAATTGACAACACAGATCATCCATGATAGTTCCATGATCAAACTTGCCCAGTCAGGGCCCATCCTCATTCTATTTACACTGATAGAAATTTTTTTAGAGAATACAATCTAATTAGCTGCATAACTTATCTAGAACTATTTAAACTCATGTAGTTCATCAAATGGAATACACTTAGCCCACTTCTAAGGAATGAACTAATTCATGAAAACAATTCCCTTATAACTAAAATATGATGTAGTAAATCACCATGACAGCACACTCGCCATGATTTTTATCCTCTAGGATCTCTGCTTGAAGAAGGAAATGCATGAGTCACTTTTTGAAGCATTGAACCCCCCCCCCCACCATGAGTTCATGGTTGAGGTTGTCTCTACTGTGGTATACTATGTAAAGGAGGATGAGAAAGGAAAATATTGATCAATCATCACTTTTTTTATAGAATATGAGGGTTCTAAAATTCATGGACACATACACATACTATATAACATAGGCTAGTTCAACGACATTGAAATCTACGACAACATAGGGTTTAATAGTTCTAGAATCAACCACATCCCATACCACGCACACAATAAGTTGGGAATAATAGAAGTTGATCTGAATATCTTTAACCTAATGATTCAGGTTTACGATAAGAGTAACCAAAACCAGGTTTGAAAATTTTGGATAAATAATTAGTTCAGTGATCTATTATCAAGAAAAAAAATTCATGGTAGTCTCATAGGTTACTACCTAAAATGTGTTATTGGGAAGACCCTGGCATCATCATCATGCAGTTATCACCTCTTCATGCAAACAATTCCTCGAATACTCCCTTTATATTTGATTTTGTGTAATCTAATGAGTCTTTTCCCCCTTTGACTCATGTGAGGATTTTTCTCTACATTTAATCTACCACAAAAAAGAGAGAAATTAGGATCATACTGATGGGTTTGAGTGCTACAATGTTCCAAATGATCAAATTTCTAGTACATAAGATGATTATGCAGAGATGAATTATTTATTCATCATCTTGAATCATAAATTAGGGATTTTGACACTTGACAAGGGTGGTTGTATTGATTTCTCCATGAAAAATGAGTGACCACTAATTAACTAATACTAATTCATCTAATATGATCCTAGAGGTTCTCCCTCAGGCCACTGATCCACAGCATTCTCAGATATTCCACAAAGAAGGACAGACTCGAGAAATAGTTACTCATCATCAATTATTCAACATGAATTGTGGACCTCTCAGTTTAAAACCAAGTGGAAATGGATTGATATCATCTGTCGCCAAATCTCTGTAGAATAATAACACCACATTGAGGGTTATATTTCTGGAAAAAGGATACTGATGCTCCACATGAGACAGCTAGCCCTGAAGCGCCACTTATTCCTTCTAAAACTATTGTATGAGATGATGAGGAGAATTCGGAAGATGCACCACATTCATTTGAAGAGGGTTTCCTCACCACTCTTGATAGGTTAACCTAGGTGAAACTTCGTACCGAAGAAGATCTAAGGCCTAAACTGATCAGTGAAGCCTTGTCTCTAGAGGATCATCAGTAGTATGTGGCCTTCTAAAAAATGAACCACTATTTATTTTCCTATGCTATGATGAGATTCCAGGGATAGATCCTCAGGCCTTCATTAAATGTCTTGTCTACATAGTAATACATTGTGGGATCAAATAGTGTCCCATAAAGATGCACCCATATCATGCTACTATGGTCAAGGAAAAAGTTTATAAGATTATCAAAACCAACATTATTAGGGACTTAAAGTACCCTATGTGGCTATCCAATATTGTCCTAATCAAGAAGAAGAATTACAAGATCAAAGTCTTCCTTGAATTTTGGGACCACATCCTACATTGTACAAATTATGACATTACCCTTCCAGGGACAGAGATGTTTATTGATGATATATATTGATTTCAAGACCTCTCCGTTATGGATGGACAATCCTAACATATTATGGTCTAGATGTCCCTTCAAGATACGGAACCCACTACATTCTAGGTGCCCCATGGGACTTTTTACAATAATTTAATTCTTTTAGGATGGAATAATATTAGATCCACTTATAAACATTCCATTCACCACATATTTAATCAAATTATCAGGAAACTGGTGAAGTTATACTTGGTTGACCTGGTGGTCAAATCTGGTTTTTGTAAGGATTCTCTCAAGGATCGTGTGAAAGTGTTAATATTATTCTCTATCAAAACATGATGATGACTCCACTTTATTTTCACATTAAGGGTCACCATTGGGAAGTTTCCTGGCATTATTGTAAGATACAGAGGCATCTAGATCAACCCAGATAAGATCAAATCCATAAACCAAATACCTTCCCCAAGAAATATCCACACGTTGAGAGGCCTCCAAGGAAAATTAACATACATATGATGATTTATCCCAACATTGGACTACAAGGGAAATCCCTTCTTGAGGATCATGATAAAATTTACTTATTACTAGTGGAATGATTAGTGCAATACTTTATTCAAGGACATTAATAAGTACCTACTACAATCTCCATTTTTCATGGAACCCATTTCAAGAAAGCCTTTGTTCCTCTATGTAACCACCACAAAATCGTCCCTTGGTTTCCATAAAACCCAAAGAAATAATTAGTGTAGTGAAAACAACCTAAATTATCTCATCAACATTCTCCACAACATAGAGACTAGATAATCCCCAATATAGAGGAGTTTCCCCATGATAGTTGTTTCAGTGCATAAGCTGTGACATTATTTGCAACAACATGAGATACAGATGGTGTCCATAATATACCTTCAAAATCATGTCCTTAATTTCTCCATGACGACATGATGATTGGAATGTTGTGTATTAATCCACCAACATTTTGACATCATGTTAGTCCCACAAAAGGAATTAAAATTCCATGCATTGGTAGACTTCTCGGATGTACATCCAGCACCTAAAGAACATCCCATTGATATTAATATCCTAGATTAAGCTATTATATTGGTGGATTAGTTTTTTTATTGTGGGAAAATTCATTTCTATGGTGACTCATATAGATCGAATGATATAAGTCTTAATTACCTCATCATTGATAGAGTCAGTTTGGGGATATTCTTTATCACCCCAAAACATGCCAACATTCTAAACTCTTTCCTATTATCAAAAGGCTACACTAGAAAAAAGGAAGAGTATCGGGCACTCATTACTAGTCTCAAGATAGCCCTTGAGATTGATGTCACATATTTACATATTAAGGGATGCACTAATTTAGTCATCATACATATTAAGGGTGACAAAATCATCAGAAAAAATAATTTAGTTCCCTGTCTAGAATGTACTCATCAAATGATGGCCTGGTTTCCTTCCTAGTTGAAGGAAACTCATGTTCCTCAGTCACCGAATGATTGAGTAGATTCATTAGTGATCCTATCTCTATTACATGAATAACCCAAAAATGATGACATGTTCATTCGTGTTTCACATCGAAAGGTTATTTTCTATCCCCATTATATATTGGAAACCAGTAGGTAAGTCAGGTAGCTGCCAGTACTTTTGTGCCAAGATCCTCCAATATCCCCATAATCAAGGGATGTGTCCGATTAGATGACTCCCTTTTTAATGTACCTTCATCATGTAATTCTAACATTAAACCAAGCCATGTGTTGGTGAGTATTTTATTGTGTAGTGTAGTTTACCTTTCGGGGGGGTCCTAACAATGATCAAACCCTTTACAAGTGTGGGTTTGATGGATTCCTCCACCATTCCATCCAAGGGGATGAGATACAATAGGTCATTCATAAGGTTAATTCTAGATCTTATAGCACCCATCAAGTAAGACTGAATCTATACCACCATATTTGGGTGTTTGGGAACTTTTGTACCACTGTGGTCCCTAAATACATTGAGTTCCCCGAGAGGTTTAATGCTTGTTAGATCCATGAAAACATTTTTTATCGACTGTTATAGCTTCTCCACACAACAAAATATTTTTCTCCCTTTCTAGTATGGGGACTCATAATTGTTTTTTCATAACCACTGGTGATGACCTAACAGTGTATGTTCATTTTGACCACAACAGAATTATTCTCAAAAATTGTGAAAGTGGGGTTCCACTCTGGGAATTAAAAACCCAGTTTATGATCAAATTTATGACCTCCCACGTCATTAATCGATTCATATTTCCTCATGTTACTCTCACAAATAATAGAACCATATTTTTGGATTTAGAGGTAATAAAATTATCTTATACTTATATCATCCAATCCAACCATAGCTTTCACTACCATACATATGAAAATGGGAAGATTTCTACATTCAATATTACTTTCTCTATCATCTTGTAGAAATGGTTGGGTCGAACATAAAGTGTTGTCTTGAAAATATCACCAATTCTATTTGGTCCTATTGGATAACAAAAAAATCACCCATGTGACCTCATATTTGTTTCTATATAGAATAATGGGTTTCTTACCCCTAGAAACATTATTTTCATCACTCTAGATTGTTGTCTACAACCAAAATAATCCAGAATGAATGGCATAAGTCTATCTGGATGAGTTGAAATCCCTTAAGGAAAAAATATTACTTGGCCTAAAAAACCTAGGGAGACACCATAATATAATAAAGAGATATTTCAACAAGAATTTTCTCCTCGTCACCTTTTTTTAGGGTGACAAGGTCTCTTTGAACCGTAATGATACTAGGAAAAATGCCACTGTAATTACATACCAAATCAGAAAAAACATACAGTATCCATAATTTGTATTATAATAGATAATATTCATTGATGACTATAGAAATATATCATATCACACCTCACACCAATGAAAATTTCCCTAGAATTACTTCACATGAGGATCACCATAGTCTAGAAATAAAAAAATTAAACTATTTCACATTAGTCAAAGTTATATGACAATAAAATTTAGAATCCATAATCTAAGATATATGAACTTAATATATATACATTAATTATGAACTTAAACAAATTTTAGACCCTATATACAATGTTTTATGACATTAAATTTTAAATCACATATATCCCTAGTATATAATTTTAAATGTGGTGTTACCCTATGCAGTGAACATTGGATGCCTCATGTCAAAAGTGAGACATGATCCAAAATCAGCGTCATTAGAACCCAACATTAAACTAAATCCTTACACCTTTTTATAATAATTATATTTCACATTACAGTAGTGAAATTATTTAATTCCCTCACTAGAGAGGGTTTCTTCCATTTGTGGTGTTAGTCTCATATCATACCATGTTTGAGAACTATATGTGTCCTTATTCTCATTCACATGGGATACATATTCATTCATAGACATCATATTACCTGGACCAGCCAAAAGTTCATGACATTTATCCCTTTGGCCCCACTTATGGTCCAAGAATTATGACCATAAACTATGTGTCAATTGTTACAAGGTATTTATGTGGTTTGTGGGACTTTATTCCCACTATTCACATTATGTTCAACCTCTTTTGTTCCTTTAATATAAACATAAAACAAACACCCCATGGTTCAAGGCTTATGATGTTAAATTCTATATTGTTGTCCTCATGATATCGTTTTTTGGTGAAATGAACCCATGGATCCTTTCAAGTCACATTTTAATGCTTTGAATCCTTCTGAACATCCTCGAGGTATCATCCCTCATTGTAAAAACCCTATGGAATTATACTGGGATTCTTGGTCTAATATCTTTACCATTAACTAGGGGTATAGGTCCAAAAATTAATATATTAAACTATATACATATACCCTACATTCCCCTGGTTTTCTTCATTCTTAGTGTTTCAAAAATTCTACACCTCCACCACTTTATATAACTACATGTGGCTGGATTCACATTCCCTTGGGATACGTATAGATGCCTAACATTCCTATCTCTAGTAAAAATCACAAAATAAATCCAAAACCATCTATTACCAATGATTATATAGCACCAAAATTCCCTTATGGGAATCCACTTTAGGTATAATCTCTCTTCATATTCCTTTAACCTGTTAATGGATCGAGATTCTATCTTGACCCAACATGATGATGAAAGGAATAGAAACCTCATTGAGAAAGGCCTTCCAACATCCACAACACATGATGATAAATCGTATAATTACCTCATATATGTTTGGCATGCCACATATCATAATATGAGAGGATTCAGTATCCTCATTGAAGAGGAATTCTACCTACCAGCTTTATTCTCATACTGTTCCACCTTCAAGAAGTACATGAGGATTGATTCCTATTCTGATGGGATATGTAGTGATTCCCATATCTCATATTCTGAATCCACCCCTTCATTGAATCATTACGATGTATTCCCCCCCAAACATCATGAAATTAATTTAGGAATGGTTTATCATGTTTTTGTGGAATATTATATCTTTTTCTATCCTTTAACATCATCTTATCACTATTTCATTCTGTATAATCCCCCTTAAGACAATCATGCCCACCATGTGGTCCAAGAGATATGATTGTAAACTAAAATCTACCTTTTTGGTCAATGTTAAATGAATTTAAAACTACAATCACCTATAGTCTAAGCTCTATGGATTTAAACTGGTAGAAGAAATAGTATTAGGTCTAGAAATTTAAACATATAGTAGATATACTTGGAGTTATATGCCATTAACATGAAAATACCAATGTCCCTAGTGCATAAAATTAAGCTGCGATCATAGATCATATGAAACCAAGATGCATCATATGATAGATATGAGATGAAAAAAATTAATAGACCAAGTTCATGATGTTAAATTGTGCACATAACCTATATAGTTTACACTATAATCCTCTTACTATAATTATGGAATCATAAAAAATAAATTTTCCAAAAAAAACCAAGATTCCATGTATGTTAAATATGAGATGAATAAAACTAACATCCTCAACACACAATGTTAAATTGTATCCTTAAAATGTACAAAACCATGATGCCTCTTCAAATGAGATGATTTGATATCCTCTCCAAAGAGGATATCACTACTCTCGTATTGGTCTCATAACACACCGAATTTCAAAAATATGTGTGGATTGATTCCCATTATCATGGGATATTTAGTGATGCCTAGATATCTCATCCTGGGCCCATCCCTATCATCGACTCATTTTGGGTTCATTCCCTTCTGACATGAGATTGATTCACACATGCTGGCATGGTCATGTAGGTCATTCAAGCGCATAGTGGGATAGCTCCCATGAACTCAGTATTCCCTCTGGGACATTATTTATTTCTACTTCTATGCTTCATAGTTTCATTAATTTCTATAATCCGCATCCTACCAATTTTAAGTGGAACCCTAACAGAAATTGTCTTATTCCACACAAGATCACTACTATCAGGGGGTCACACCTCAAAATATTCTTGGTAACAAATAATGGATCCCATGTTTCAATCTTGATCAATGGTTTATTTCATACTTAAAAATACCAGCCTTAAATGATACATGTTTATAAAAAGTTTTTTGATCATGGGAAACAGTTTTTCCCTATCTTCCAGTCATTCCCCCTTTTTACTATCCATGTCTTGAAATTAATGATCACCATATTATGATGTTTTTTTAACTTTCACCCCACATTGTTCTATCATTTTTCAAAAATGGGAACTCTATACTTCTCCTTATGTCTCTTACTGATCAGTTATCACATGATATTAGAGGTTAGGATGGAATATTTTTCAAGAAAGGTTGAGACAGATGACTACCATGGTACATCCTTTAGAACCTTAAACAAGGAGAATGGGTCCAATAATCATGTCCTTAAACTCTATGAATGTTTTCTAAAATATATTTTGTATGAAATTAGTTGGAATCTTATGCCCCTCTATTCACATCATGTGTCTATTCTTATATACCCCATATATTCCTTTAAGAAAACCCAATTTTCCATGAATTATGACGTTAAATTATTTTCAATTGGTCTGAACTATATGACAATAAACAAGAAGCCCAGGTTCAAGCATCACAAATTTAAACAGAGTTCAAGACAAATTGAGAATGTGTTTTGTGGTGTCGGGCCTCTATTTCCCTCAATTCACACCATGTTATCACTTTTTCATGCTACACATGTCCTATGGGTATTCTCACCGGATAGTCCAAGAATCATGACCTTAATAATTGGTCAAGTTTTCTTTGATTTTTTTTGTTCATCATCAGTTGATGTCACTTCAATTCCAAACACATCCCCATTGAGACACACAACCATGTGTTCCAATCTCTATGACCTTAAACTAGGATTAATAGTCCTAGTATTATGAACCTAAACTATTTTCAACTTCTTTCTCTGATTGGTATGAAAATATTCTACCAAAGGCATGAGGCATAAACATCTATTAGGTTGGAAATCCAAAGTGAAACCTAAGTATGAGTTAGACTCCGTCATATGGTATCTCCCATGTCTTGGAAAAAAATAAGGGGTAAAAATGAAATAATGAAAAGACAACATAGAAATGCTATAGACCCTCTAAAAAACAAGATTGTGATCAATGAACCACTTAGTTTAGAAAAAACATTTATCCAAACAATAAGCTACCTTTTTCTCATGATCCCGTATTGGGAGTCCCCCCCATTGATTTACCCTCCTACCCCCACCCCACCACCACCACGGATGGGTGGGTGTTGCTCACATCAGTTCACATGTCCTGGTCACAATATGTTAAACTGTATGTCCATTATCCTCACCATATGATGTTAAACTACGTCTCCATTATCTTCACTATACGATAGTAAACTATTTTTCTATAATCCTCATTGTATTTTGTTAAAATAACTATCCATCATCCTCATTACATGATGATAAACTATAATGAATCTAAGGCCTTGACATGAAAATTATTTTCCACATTCATTGTTGTTCACCTACCATATCAATCATGTTATTTAATCAATGTTTGGAATGCAAGATGAATATCCCCTTCGATGATGAGTTTGACCTTTTTCCAGACTGATACCCATACCCAATGTTCCCAAATCCATGATGGCGTAATTCTAAGAGTATTGAACTCTATTAAAATAGTCCATCAATTCATCTCCATGCATCTTGTATCCCTTTATTTGGATTTCTATCCTCCACCATGTCTGAATGGGGCCCCTTGATTAAATGTTCATATGCCACACTAGCTCACCTAACATCATGGGAATATTCAAAAAATGACTTATGATGACATTTTGATATTTTTATTGTGTTTAGAACATGGTCATTGGATGACCCTCTATTTTTTTCACCATCCTTAGATAAAAAATAATAGATTTTATGAGTGTAACACAGTTATATGTTATCTTCCATCATCATACCACCCACTATTTTTGTTAAAAAAACATGGAATATCGATTCACACTCTCCATATACCATTTGTTTATGTATAATTCAAGGCCCCTAGAGTTTCCCCATTCATGGAACAATATATAATTATAATTAATATTGGTTGTGAAGATAGTATTATAATCCATGAAGAATTTTTTCATCCAGGACACTCTTAGTGGTCGATAAATAAGTTGATTCCCTGAGTGTTCAACCCTTGTATGGTACTCTAATGTAAATAAAAAGTCTTTTTTACACTATTTCCTACACCGATCATGAATCACATGGTATTAAAAAATCAATGTTGGTTATATTTTTCAACGTGATTGAGATTTTTCAAAATGAAATAACTATTAGGAACATGAATAATTTTTCATAACAAAATATTCAATGTTTGGGATGGTAATCCGCGTATTGTATCCCCTCATTTATTTCGAGATAAAAAATATTCCTAAAGGATCAACCCAAATATCAAGTGCTCGTTATTGTTTTTCCTATTTCGGGTAGACTATAGGGTTCAATACCACTCCACTTAGCTAGCCACATCTTCCTCAGCTCCAGAGTGGACTTCTTTGGCCCTGATCCACATCTGGATCTTCATGGATTGACACCCAGCCACCAGAGTTGCCTTCTATTTTTCCTTATCCATAGATACTACACACCATGTACTCGGTTGATCGATGATATAACCTTTAGTAGTGAATATTTATTCGTGGTAATGTAACTACCCTTCTAAATAAGAAATCCAGTCCTCAACTTATTGAAGTTCCTTGATGCCCAAGACCAAGTTTTTCTTCCATACGACATAAAAATCATAGCACATGGCACATTCCCATTCAAAGAGGTAGTCCCGATATAGTGAATGATGTCTTTTGGTGTCCACCTAGATACTCTAGAATACAACTAGCCAATGGAAGAAAGATCCCACTCAGTTTGGGAGGTTAATAAAATGAGTGTTGGGGATGTAGTTATTCACGCACCAATATGAATCATATCAGACGAATCGGTTCCCCTAGGAAATATTTGATCTAGAGTCCTCGAATTCCTTAGGATACATAGCCTTATAAAGATAAATGATCACAAACACATCTGTGGGTGGACCATCTACAAGCTTGAACATGGGTAGGCTAATGCCTAGTTTTAGGGGAAATAGATCCCCACCAAACCCCTCACCCGTAGAAGGAACATTATCTACCTATGGTAGAAAATCTAATGTGGGATAAGCCGCCATAGCCTCCATGAACACTTTAGTTGAGGCTTTGGATCTGGAAACCTCATCTTTTGTTACGTCCAAGTAGATATCGGTCGTAGTATCTTTCTTGATCACCTCAATTGGTGGAATAATCTCAACCACCTTCTTTCAAGACTCATCTTCAAGATCCATTTCTGATGAAACATTCTACATAGGCACCATTACCGCATCATCCTCAATAACCTAATATACCATCATGATGTTCACCTCCCCCAATGATTCTTTAGTCCCAACATCCACCTCCTATGGCACTTCCATAGTAGGCTCAACCACCAAAGACACCTCGACCACCTTTGTCAGAGGCATAACTTCATTCACTGCTACTAATCGAGGATCAAGTGTTACCCCAATAGGTTGATCTCTAAAAAATGATTGAACTACCATTGAAATAATATGATCATCTAAGGGAGACTTATAAGAAGAAAAATGAGAAAAAATGTGAAACAAATTATAGTATTTGTATAGTTCAACCAACAACACATGAAGTTCCAAGGGTAGTCCCCCTGATGAGAGAATCCTCCTAGAATTTTCCCCTCAATATTAGTTTTTTCCTCAATTGTAGAAGCCACCTCATCCTATTTTAGATCACAAGTTCCCAAAACATCATGGAGAGACCCCATGATCACCCCGTCAATGGTTGAAACTCCCTCAACCCATACCAAAGGTTTTCCACAAGCCAACCCATCCTCTGTGCACACCGATTACTACACAATTGATAAGGTACATAGATATCAGTTCTAAATGATGGGATATATCCATGTCACAAATGATCAATAGATTTACATATTTGATGGTAGGATCCCATTATATGGGAGCGTCCTGATAGGCATCTCTTTTCCATGACTCCCCATTTGATATTTTATATAGAGGTGCACGTGAAGCTAGCTAACCTTCTAAGAGATCTATAGAAGAGGTCATGCTAGTAGAACCATCACCTGGATGGTCAAGGGTCACATAGTACAATGAGAGTGGCCAAGTCTTCTAGATCATTGTTTCATTTCACCACATCAACTTTGGTGATGTGTAATCTGACATATGCATGACCCATCTTGGTGAGGAATATCCTGTGAAATAAGATATGGAAATATAAAGGTAGCCATTATTCAATAAACAAAATCGCACGGGTTTTTCCGAACCACAAACCATGGATAAGATTCTTTTCATGATGTTCCTATATGTCATGTATGAAGAAATCCATTTCAGGATCTTGGGGATTGGATAGATAATCATCCATATTGATACCAACACCATAGTAACCCTGGAATTACTCTGATTTAGGATCACAATGTTTCGTGGAACATAATATTTTATGAGACACATGACCTTTGAGAGACCCCAAGCCTTCGCAAGGACCACAATTTTGTGAAATAAAATCTTTTATGAAACCCATCCTCCAGGACTCTCCATATTACCTCCTTTTAGTTTATCCCATTTCACAAAATTATAGTTCCTAGATCCTCTATCATCATAAAAAATTAGTTCAACAACTGTCCAAATTCCTTTTGTGAATGGTAAAATATATCTACCCACTTCACTACATGTTTTGACTGGGATTTCATCCTACCTTGTACTCCAACGAATAGGTACCCTAATTTCTATTTCTCCTAAGAATAGGTTGCCTAATTTCATCCTTCCTAATTTACACTCTATAGCAGTGCCAATGCCTTACCCTAACCAGATGCACATGAGCGTTGTCCATGGAATCTCTAAAGGTGAAGTCACAGATGGAAATAAATTAACTTTATTGACAGTGATTCTTTAGTATGAATCTTCCTCTCTCATTAACATTTTCCCACTCAATGTGTGAAACCCACTTCGATATGTGCTAGAAGTCATAAAACATCTTATCTCTATTTCATAGTCCTATAATGCTAAACTACATGACAATGTCTTCAACACATGATATTAAAATGCAGCCTTACCTCTTATGATGACCTTTATATTCCCCTAGTATGATCATCATGGGATTTCACCCTCTTCCCCAGAATGAAGTTGTCATATTTCATTGGGAATCTTCCGTGCATAATCCCCACACCATCCCTAATCGATTCTCCTTCCAGGAGACGATCATAATTACCATACAATGCTAAACTATGCATACCAGTCCTATCATGTGATCTAAAACTATAGAATCAAAATACCTGGGTTTTAATCCTTTTCTCTTAAACAGGGTATGTAGGAAACATCCCTGAGGTTCAATCCCAAAAAAAATCCAACAGTAAAATTATTCCCTGTCACGACCCCCTCCCACCAAAGATGCCCCTTTTGAGCTGGCCATGGTGAAAGGGAGATAATGACCAACGAGTCCCGCCTCCAGTAGGCCCCAGAGTTGCGACTAGAACCAAGGGTATGAGTTTTCACAAATATGGGAGGCATTACCCTTTTTATTATTTATGATTGGGAAATAGGATGAGTCAAACAAAAAAAGAAAATAGAACAAGTAAATGAGCAAAATAAACCCAAACCAATCCCACATGCATGTTTAAACAATTCTGAAACAAAGTACAAGTACAAGAAAACTCAAAAGTGCACTACCAAAAGAAACAAGAGTACAACAACTGCAACAACTCCAACTGTCCCGACTAGTAGGGTCTCGCACGTCCCTGGTAGTCCTCCTGGAAGCCTAAACGTAAACTTAGGGTGAGCATAAAAGTATACTTAGTAGTGAAACCTAAAGCTCTTGTGCACAGGTGGGGAGACATCTTAATATCTCATGAGAACAATATAAGAAACCAAAACCTAGAAAGGAATTTTTTCCACCCAACCTCACGAGCCACGCTCACCAAAAACACAAAACAACATGTAGTAGGGTATAAGAACAAGAGTATTGGGTACCCCGCACCATTTCCCCCCACTATTTAGTTGCTCTTCCTAACGGCGAACATCCTGACGCTACCACACTCTTCCTGCCCGCACACACCTAGGCCCCAAAAGCAACACATCTCACCCGCACACACCTGGGACTCAAAAACCACATATCCTTCCTGCACACACCTGGTCCTCACAAACTACATATCCCACCCGCACAAACATGGGCCTCACAATACACAATCACATCCCTACCCGAACACACCTGGGACTCATCCCAAAGATTCATGGGAACAGTAAACCTGCCCGAAGAGTCATGGGCTGAAATCACACCAAACGAAACCTACCCGAAGATTCTTAGGTGTAACGTTGCCTCATGCCATCACAGCCTATATATGAAGGAGCAGGAAGAAGCTAATAACTAAGGGGAAAACACCCACTCCCATGAAATGGGAGTGTTTGGCACTAGGTGCTCAACATGGGTGGGGTGGGACAAACACAAAGATATAGATACATATAAGTATACCAAACACACAACCCAACCTATGGCCTCGAAACAGAGAAAATGAGCACGTGCCTCGGCACTACTACTACAAAGCGTGCATACAACAAAAAATCCCAACACCATTTAGGTTTTCATGTCTTAATAGTATTAGTTTATTAGTTCTTTAACTACTGGGAAATTATCAAACCAGATAAAGAATCTTGTAGAAAAACCCTGCCAACCACAAATCAAGTTAGATAGAACATAGGAAACAAAAAATCAACCCATTTATCACCAATCATTCCCCATTTATTGTTCCTACATTTAATTCATTAGCATTCCCAATAGTTCATTTATCATCTTTCCACTTTTTTTAATATCACAACCCATTATTGTAGCCCTGGTGCCACTATAACCACATCTCCACAACCGTATCACAAAACAAGGCTTGTGCCACATCATTTCCCATTTAATATCTTTTACTACAGCCCTACTGCCCATCCTATTTGTAACAACACAAAATTCAACCCCCCCCCCCTTTTCACACACCACGTAACAAAACCAACACCCACATGTTTTTTATTCCATTTTGTTCAACTAGGGTGATCACACAAAGGTTCTAGATATTCATTAAATCAGCCAACATTACGTGATGAACCAATTTACATATTCCACAAAGTTTCCATCCACAAAAACGGTTTATAAAGATAGGTCAACATTTAATATCACAAGAAAAGGCCCCCAACGACTGTGATTCTCAGTAGGCATAAGTCTATTCAATTCACAACATAACAATATGATAAACAATGATAAACATAACAACTTCCCCATCCCCTTTATTTAAGCCAGTTATTATCATCATTAAACTGGTTCAACTATGTCTCATGAATGAAAGAGTAAACCCATCCCACATGATGCAAAAATTAGAGAGATGAAGGTAAAATCCCTACCTCAACAGGTTCTGATCACAATGCTCCCCCAGATCAACTTTAGAAGACATCTATCGGAGTCCGTCGCTTCTGTAAAACCCAGTAAAAACCTCCTCAGTTGGAGGTTGGGAAGGAAAGTCTGAAGGGAAAACAACAGATCCAAGTTCAGAAGTTCCGCCTTATCGTTACGATCTCATGGCCGCTGACGGATCGTAAATCGGAGCTCGGACGAAGAAGTTATGGAAGAAATGAGATTTGGAGTCTCTCGGGAGGGCTCTACTCGAAGGAAAGGGGGGAGAGGAATGATATGAAAAGGAGGAGAGGCCCCCTCCTTTTATAGGAAGGAAAAACAAATGTACACACCGTGTACTTCCTAGTACACGTCATGTACTCGGCCATTCCACATGGTCGCCACGCAGCTTCCAACACGACATTCCACGCGGCACATGGCTGTTGACTGGTCAACACACGGTTTGAGGGTAACGCATATGCTGGGAGAAACTACCCGGCGTGTAGGATGGGCTACACGACATGTACATATTTATTTCACGCGGTAAGGACATGACTTCAACATGGCACACAATCGTTGACCGGTCAACACAGAGTTTGAGGGTAACATGTACGTGGGGAGAAACTACACAGCGTGTAGGATAGGATACACGGCTTGTACTTATTTATTTCACTCAGCAAGGACACGACTTCAAAACAGAACATGGCAAGGTGGTACACGGCGTGTAGTTAGAAAATTCTGAAAAGTGTGGGAAAAGTCCATTCTACCCTCCATTACACTTCATGACCCTTCTTTTCGACAAAGGAATGGGTTGGAGAGGTCTGGGCCATTACAACAGATACCTCTTAAAACATTCTCACCCCTGAGAATTCAAAACCAACGCAGAGGAACCCAACAAAATACCTCTTAGGGCTCTTGTTATAATAGGAACCCAACCAACAACCCTAATCATAGGTGTTAGGAATTCCTTCTCCTATGTCGAGATATTATCCTCTTTAGGCGGCACTGACTCGCCTGCACAGGTTTAATCGCATCCTCATTAATGCGTCTCGATTAAGAATTGGGTCTTCCCACTTCCATATATTAGGATTTTTTTCCAAATTACACTGCCCCCAACACCGTACAACCAACACACTGCCCGAACACATGGCTTGGGGAATTACTTCTCCAATGTCGATATATTATCCACTTTAGGCGGCACTGACTCGCCCACACGGGTTCAATCGCATCCAAATTAATTTGACTCGATTAAGGATCGGGTTTTTCCGTTTCCCCAAACATACAGACATGTTACACACTTCCAGAGAACACGAAAAAAAACGCCTCAAAACTGAAAAGACAAGCATTACATATATCAAAGGTATAGAGTATAACATCAAAACAAATCTCATAAAAACAAAGAAAAACACAAGTCAAAAAAACTCTGGGTACTAGGTGTGAATCTGAGCCTCCCACTCCTATGTTCTCTCTTCGAGGCTGCCATGCCTCCACAACACACGAACCAAGGCGATGGTTAATCCATAGAGCACCTTCTCTTCATGATCCTCGATTCTGATCATTCCTCTAAGGTTGCATCGTCTCCCATATCTAACTCTTCCCACTCAATAACGTGAGAGTCATCGTGTAAGTACCGAATAAGCTGTGAGATGTGGAAGACATCATGAACCTTCTCCAACTGAGGTTGCAGGGCCAGCTGATATGCCACCTTTCCGACTCTCCTCAACAACTCGAAAGGTCCAATGAACCTAGGGGAGATCTTAATCCCCTTCCCAAACCTCTGCTACCCTCGTCGATGGGAAAACTTAAATAACACATGATCTCTCACATCGAACTCCAAGGGCCTCCTCCGATGATCAACATAAGACTTCTGTCGGTCCTGAGCCACTTTCATCCTCTCACGCATAAGCTGAACTTTCTCAGTGTTACTCAGTACTACCTATAGACCAAGAGCACCTATCTCACCAACCTCTGTCCAAAAAATGGGTGAACGACATTGTCTTCCATACAAAGCCTCAAACGGTGCCATGCCAATAGTAGAGTGGAAGCTGTTGTTGTAGGAAAACTATACTAAAGGCTATTGTCACACCCATGATCCTCCGAAATCCAGAACGCATGCTCGCAGCATGTCCTCCAATGTCTGGATAGTCCGCTCTGTCTGCCCATTGGTCTGGGGGTGGAAAGTAGTGCTAAGGTGTAACTGGGTGCCAAAATAATGCTATAACCCCCTCCAGACTCGTGAGGTAAATCGAGTATCCTGATCTGAGACAATATTTTTCAGAACTCTATGAAAATGCACCACCTCGTCTACGTACCTCTTTTCTAAGGTACTCACTAGGACCAACTCCTTAATTGCTATGAAGTGAGCGGATTTCATCAGTCGATCCACCACTACCCAGATAACATCATAACCACCCTGGGCTTTGGGTAGTCCTGTGACAAAGTCCATTGAGATGTCAGCCCACTTCCACTTAGGGAAATCTAAAGGATGCAACAAACCACTGGGAACACGGTGTTTAGCCTTTACTTTCCAACACACTAGAAACATAGACACAAACTCTTCCACTACTCGTTTCAACCTAGGCCACAAAAGCTGTTCCCTCAGGCCTCAGTACATTTTCAAAACTTCTGGATGTACCGTCAAGGATGATCTATGGAACTCATGGAGAACTCACTCAAGAATGGCCTCTGGAACAAACAACCTTCCATAAAAAAGCATCCGATTTCGGATTCCCTCTGACCATCCTTCTATATCGTTTCACTAATCGATATGATCCCGCATTACTTCTGCCTCGGAGTCTCCCCACTGAGAATCTTCCACCTGCTGCAACAAGGAGGACTACACCATCATCTGAAACAAACAGTCTCTAACACCCTCTACCCTTGCATCCAAGTGCAAGGAATCCAACTCTCCCATTTCCTTTCAAGCATCAGCGGATTATCGAACCACATCCTTATGAGACATCATGCTCAGGGAATCAGCCACAATGTTTCCCTTACCTTCAGGGTAAGAGATCTCAAAGTCATAGTCTTGGAGAAACTCGACCCATCTCCACTGTCGTAAGTTCAGGTCATGCTGGTAGAAGATATAACGTATGATCTTATGATCTGAGAAGACCACAAAGCACTCCCGAAAGAGGTAATGTTTCCATAACTTCAGTTCAAACATTACTGCTGCAAGCTCTAGGTCATGGGTGGCATAGTTACGCTCATGAGGGCGCAACTTCATAGACCAAGAACAGATCACACCCTTCTTATGCGTCAGTACACATCCCATACCAAGGCCAGAAGCATCACAAAACAGCTCCTACAAGAACCATTCCACTAGAAACCAGTGTACTGGAGCACTGACCAACTTCTCCTTCAGTTAGTAAAAAGATTTCTGGAACTGCTCGATCAAGAAACAACTGCCTCCACCTTCGATGGGTCCACTGACACTCCATGTTGAGATGCTACACTCCCAAGGAAGTGTACTTATTACATCAATAACTTACTCTTTGAAAATTTCCCATAAAGCAGGTGGTGTCGAAGGACTTCCAAGACTACCCTAAGATGCTCAACCTGCTCCTCCTTAGATCTTGAGTAGATCAGGATGTCATCGATAAATACAATGACGAACCTATCCATAAACTATCAGAAGACAAAGTTCATAAGTCCCATGAACACAACTGGTTCATTCGTAACCCCAAACGGCATCACTAAAAACTCGAAGTGCCCATACCTGCATATGAAACTCATCTTTGAGATGTCACTTTAATTTACCCTCAGCTGATGATATCCAGATCGTAGATCAATCTTAGAAAACCAACCTGCTCCCCTTAGCTGGTCGAAGAGATCATATATCCTTGGATGAGGGTAATAGATCTTGACCATTACCTGATTAAACCTTCTGTAGTCTATTCATATCCTAATACCACCATCTTCCTTCTTCACGAACAAAACTGGAGCACCCCATTGCGACATGTTGGGTCGAACAAAACCCTTCTCCATCAGATCGTCAATCGGAATCTGCAACACCCGAAACTCAGAAGGTGCCATCCGATAAGGGGACATCGAAATAGGAAGGACACCAGGATGTAAGTCTATCCCGAACTCAACGTCATGTTGGGGGGGGGGGGTAGAGTCAGAACCTTGTCAGTAAAAACATAAAGGAACTCCCCAACAACTTCTGGGACATCCATCATCTCTGTATGAGTTGAAACCACTGAGAAACCACCTAACAAGGAAAAGAGAGGCTTCACATGCCGTCTTCTGACCTGATAGCTCCTCTCGCCAACAAAAGATACACGCTACCCATCCACGTTGGAGAACACACCTCTTCTTCAGAAGCAGTCGGTAACGGCACTAACAGAAAAATGCCAGTTTATTCCTAGGATGGCATCGTATGGCTGCATCTATAGCAAAAGAAGATCCCCACTAGATCGATGCAGTCCCAACGTCAGCCCACATCCCCAGAATACACAAGATACGATGTTCTGACCTCAAACTAGTGTACTCAGCACCATGGGTAAAAAAAGTCTCTCTATGTCTAGACCCAAAGCATGGGCTAGACCGGGAGCAAAAAAGGAGTGTGAAGCTCCCGAATCGAACAAGGAAGAAATGAGAGTGCTGAAGAAACAAATCGTACCCCACAACACCTCTGGTCTAGTCAGAGCTTCCAACTCTGTTGCATGCAACTATCCACACCCATCTCCTCTACCTCTCCGATGTTGACCACCTCCCCGACCATGCCCTGGTCAAGGTCCCTGAGGAGAACCATGAGGTCGGCCTCCTCCTACAAAGTCTTCCCTCAGAGGATCAGGGTCCTGCTGCTGCTGGAAGGGCCTCACTGGAAACTGGTGCTGCTGAGGCGGGTGCTGAACCTACCCACCTCCACCGTACTGAGCTCTAGTCGAGCACCGACTCTTATTGTTCCCGAAAACTCTGCAAGAGAAACACTTCGGTCTTGGGCTTGTGAATAAGGGATGATCACCCGAAGATCTAAACTGGAAATTTTGGGGCCTGCTTCATACTGGACTGAATCTGGAAGGTTCTATCACAGGAGTCCTGATGCTGACTACCTTCCCCTTCGACTAACCCGGCTGGATCCCCTCTCGTGGTGCACATCCCTGCAAGTGCATCCGCTCTCCAACCTCTGCCTTCTTTTATACTGCCAAGTACATCGGAAGGGTGAAGGGGGTGGCAACATACTGGAGTGAAGGATGAAGTGCCTCCTCCAAACATCTCGCCTGAGACTCCTCATCCGAAAAGAGACCTGGAGCAAAGCGTAAGAGATCCTTGAACTTGATCCCCAATTCTCGTACTGATATACTCCCGCACTGGAGGAAGAGTAACTCCTACCGCTTCTCTACCTTGATCATGGAATAAAGGAATTCCTCTCGGAACTCTTTCTCAAAGTCAGCCAATGGAACCTCTGCCTCTGACCTCTCCCTGAGGTAGAACGTCCACCACTGATGCACCACACCTCTCAGCGGAATCACTACTAGGGGATCCCAGTACACCCTCGGAGCACAGATCAAAGTAAAAGCAATCCCTATCTCTTCATGCCACCCCTCCGTCTCAATATCCGAAGTACTAACCTCATACTTCTTGAGGGTTTGTCACTGAAAATAACGGAGAGTCTTCTGCCACTGATCATCTTCCTCTTCTCTGTCAATCCTCAACTGATCGACCGCCTGAATCTTTTGGGCCTCGACTATCTGAGTAACCCGGGGACGACGTCCTAGTGCCATAGCTATACGGTAAACAGAGATCGCCAAAGACCAAGTAGTAAGGAAATTTCTCAAGGTTTCATTTTATTACTTTATTTCAATTTATTTCCCAGAACACCCAAATCAAGTAAAAAACAAACATGATGATGCATGTACCTTCCTTAGGGTCTCTACCCTGTAATCAATGTAGTCCAACTTGGTCGTTCGGTAGGCTCAGAGTCATTGCATCGGATCACAGGGGGCCCTAAAATCCTGTTTTTTAACTTGTCTTCCTAGGCGTATGTCACACACCAAGATCACCTAACACTTTTTCCCTACCATCCCATGTAATCCATACTGTGTCTAACTCCAGAATCCATCCTATCGCTCAACCATCACCTATGATACCATTTTTCACAACCCCCTCCCACCAAAGAAGCCCCTTTTGAGATGGAAATGGTGAAAGGGAGATAATGACTCACGAGTCCCGCCTCCAGTAGGCCCCGGAGTGGGGACTAGAACCAAGGGTATGAGTTTTCACAAATATGGGATGCAATACCCTTTTTATTATATAAGATCGGGAAATAGGATGAGTCAAACACTGAAAAAAAGGAACATGTATATGAAAAAAACACACCCAAACCAATCCCACATGCATGTTTAATCAATTCTGAAATAATGAACAAGTACAAGAAAACTCAAAAGTGCAATACCAAAAGAAACAAGAGTACAACAAATACATCAATTCCAACTGTCCCGACTATTAGGGTCCCACACGGCCCTGGTAGTCCTCTTGAAAACCTAAAAGTAAACGTATGGTGAGCATACATGTATACGCAGTATGGAAACCTAAAGCTCTCGTGCACAGGTGGGGAGGCATCCTAATGTCCCGTGAGAACAACAGAAGAAACCAAAACCTAGAAAGGAATTCTATCCACCCAACCTCACCAGCCATGCTCACCAAAAACACAAAACAAAAAATAATTAGTATATAAGAACAAGAGTATTGGGTACCCCGCACCACTTCCCCCCCACTAGTTAGCTTCTCTTCCTAACGGAGAATGTCCAGATGCTACCGCACTCTTCCTACCTGCACACACCTGGGCCTCAAAATCCACACATCCCGCCCGCACACACCTAGGCCTCACAAACCACATATCCCGCCCACACACACCTGGGCCTCACAAACCACATATCCCGCCTGCACACACATGGGCCTCACAATCCACAATCACATCCCCGCCCGAACACACCTGGGCCTCATCCCGAATATTCTTTGGAACAGTAAACCTGCCCAAAGAGTCATGGTCTGAAATCAAACGAAAATAAACCTACCCGAAGAGTCTTTGGTTTAAGGTTGCCTCAAGCCATCATAGCCTATGGAAGAAGGATAAGGAAGGAGCTAGTAACTAAGGGGAAAACACCTTATCCCTTGAAATGGGCGTGTTCAGCACTAGGTTCTCATCATGGATGGGGTGCGACAAAACAAAAAGATATAGATACATATATGTATACCAAACACATAGCCCAACCTATGGTTTCTAAACAGAGAAACTGATCACGTGCCTCGGCACTGCTACTACGAAGCGTGTATACAACAAACAATCCCAACCCCATTTAGGTTTTCATGTCTCAACAGTATTAGTTTATTTGTTCATTAACTACTGGGAAATTATCAAACCAGATCAAGAATTTCATAGAAAACCCCTACCAAACACAAATCAAATTTGGTAGAACATAAGCAACACCTAACCAACCTGTTTATCATCAATAAATCCCAATTGATTGTTCCCGTGTTTCGTTCATTAGCATTCCCCACTGTTCATTTATCAACTTTCCACTTTATTTAAATATCACAACCCATTACTACAGCCCTACTTCCACAATAACCACATCTCCACAACTGTATCACAAAATAAGGCTTGTGCCACACCATGTCCCCTTTAATATCTTTTACCACAACCCCACTGCACATCCTATTCGTAAAAACCGAGAATTCACCCCCCCCCCTTTCACACACCATGTAACAAAACCAACACCCACTTGTTCATTATTCCATTTTGTTCAACCGGGGTGATCAGTCAAAGTTTTTGGATATTAATTTAGTCAGGCAACATTACGTGATAAACCAATTTCCATATTCCACAAAGTTTCCATCCACAAAAATAGTTTAGAAAGACAGGGAAACATTTAATTTCACAAGAAAATTCTCCCAACAACTGTGATTTTCAGTAGGCATAAGATTATTAAATTCACAATATAACAATAGGATAAACAATGATAAACATAACAACTTCCCCATCCCCATTCTTTAATCTAGTTATTATCTTCATTAAACTGGTTCAACTATGTATCATGAAAGAAAGAGGACACCCATCCCGCATGAAGAAAAAATTAGAGAGACGAAGGTAAAATCCCTACCTCAATAGGTTCTGATCACAATGCTCCCCCAGATGAACTTTAGAATACGTCCGTAGGAGTCCGTCGCTTCTATCAAACCCGACAAAAACCTCCTCAGGTGGAGGCTGGGAAAGAATAGCCAAAGGGAAAACAACAGATCCAAGCTCAAAAGTTCTGTCTCATAAATATGATCTCATGACCACTGACGGATCATAAATCCGAACTTGGATGAAGAACTTATGGAAGAAAGGAGCTTTGGAGTCTCTCAGGAGGGCTCTGCTCGAAAGAAAGGGGAGGAGAGGAATGATCTGAAAAGGAGGAGAGGCCCCCTCCTTTTATAGGAGAGAAAAACAAAAGTACACAGCGTGTACTTCCTAGTACGTGGAGTGTACTCGGCCATTCCACACCGTCACCACGCGGCTTCTAACACAACATTCAATGCGGCACACGGCCGTTGACTGGTCAACACACGGTTTGAGGGTAACATGTACGTAGGGAAAACTACACGGTGTGTTGGATGGGCTACACGGTGTGTACTTATTTATTTCATGCGGCAAGGAAATGACTTCAACATGGCTGTTGACTGGTCAATACACGGTTTGAGGGTAACGCGTACGCGGGGAGAAACTACACAGCTTATAGGATGGGCTACACAGCGCGTACTTATTTATTTCACATGGCAAGGACATGGCTTCAACACGACACACGGCAAGGGGGTACACGGCGTGTACTCACACTACACGGCATGTAGTCACAAAATTCTGAAAAGTGTGGGAAAAGACCATTCTACCCTCCAGAACACTTCATTACCTTCTTTTCGATAAAGGAATGGGCCAGAGAGGTCTGATCCATTACATTCCCCTTCAGGGGACACACTCAACCATCTAGTTGTAAAATCTTTCGTCCATAAGGGACACACTCCATCATCCTATTGTGAAATTATCCCATATGGGGGACACACTGCATGAATACCAGTTTGAAATTATCCCCCTTTTGGGATACACTCCATTAATGCTAGTGTGAAATTATCCCACTTAGAGGGGGGGGGACAGTCCTCCATCCAAGTGTGAAATTATCCCCCTAGGGGAGACATACTCAAACAACCATGTGGGAAATATTTCTCCCATGTGGATTAACTATATCATCCTAGTGCAAAATTATCCCCTTGGGGTGAAACACTCCATGTTTCATTATGTAAAATCATCACCATTGGGCTAGGAACTCAATCAATCCTAGTGTAAAATTATCCCCCATTAAGAACATTATACTCTATCCAGGTATGAAATATTCCCTCATAGGGACACAATACAGCACCCATCTTTTCAAGATGTTGTACATGTGACTAATCCATCACCACAAGATGTTAAACCGGTGACCTGATCGATATCCATAAGATGTTAAACTTGTGACCTGATCCCAAATCCCTACCCCAAGAAATAATCATTGGATGCCTGAGGTAAAAATCATTCGATGACTTACGCCCCTAACATTAATAACCTTGTGACATACACATGATGCCATGGGTTTCATGGCTAATATTACTCTTACATGACATTACCTCAAAAAGTGGAAGGCTTTATTGGTTCCAAAAATACCCAATGTATAGACATCCCAATGTAGTCAGTGCTAGTACCTCCCCTGACTGAAGGTTCTTGGCCTTTTGAGATAGAAACATCATAATTAACTAGTGTCCACTGAACACGTTGTCATGACACATAAAATTGACTATGTTTTTAAAATGGAATTATAAGATAGGGGACACATTAATTAATCTCTTAGGGAGAATTAGATTTTAAGGTGTGTATTTTAAATAATAAATCACCAAAATTGGGTGTTATATTGAAAATAGTTTTAATAAAAAAATTTGAACAATTAAAGAGATTAATAGTTTATAAAAATGGTGGTGTTTTTAGAATTAGGAAATAAAGATCTCATTTCATGTTCACTACACATCGTGGTTAGTTCCCCATTATGAAAAATATTCATGGTTTAATGTAATCATTTGGTTGAGAGTTTTCAAGATCTATATTCCCCTCTTTCTTCATAAAATAATGCGTAAAGAACAAATTCTTTACAAAACAATCAAGTCTTCATTGTTTTGACCACAAAAATAGCGTGAGTGATGGAAAGTAATAATTATATCTTGTGTATTTTCCTGAGAAAGAGGATTATGGTTTTGTAAAATTTGTACAACCCATGATTCCCACATGAAATATTGACCCAATTGGTGTTGAGATAAAAATTGATTCACTTGATTAAACAAAAACAAAGCATTAAAATAAGAAGTATGTTAATATAAAACCTTAGTTAAATGTTTCAATCAAAAATTACATGATATAAGTAGAATATAAATATCTAAAAATATCTACCAAGTATGTAGCTCCCATGAAATGTTCTTCCACCATTTAGCTCGCCATTGAGAGGTGGAAGAGTCTTGGGTTTAATTTTTCCATTATCCTTAACCCCTATGAGGATAGGGCCCCCAAAAATTCCCAAGATGAGTAATGGAATCATTTTTGTCTCCAAAATAGAAATGATTTTATCCTCTGGTCAAGCTTGTAAACCAGTTCCCAATGTTCCAATTTATAGGCTTTGTGGATGGTTTTTATGGAAACCTGGATTATGTAAAACCACATGGCCCTTGTTTTTTGGCACCTAGACAGTCATATATTACTTTGTAAAAAATTAAATACATTGTTACCCACTTCTTTAATATATTCACTAAAAAATTGGCATCACTTGGAGGCTTATATCTTGAGATATGCATGAAATACTGATCCTAACATTTATTTTCAAGTTGAATATTTTTCTTGGAAAGAGATATTTAATTGGGCCCCATAATGGAAGAATTTGCATTTTGAATTCTCAAAATAGATCTATCCTGATAAATTTAGGATCATACCACCAATGTTCATCCTTATTGGATGTATGGAGTAGCGCCAATGTCTATTTGAATCCATAGGTATTCATGGAATCTTGTATAGTTTGGCCCATTTTCTAACTTCATAATTTTCCCTTCAAATAACCACCACATATAATGGAAACATAAAAGAATGTGAAATCCACCCTTTTAAAAGAGATAAAAAATAAAATACTGAATGAAACATGATTTAAAAAATTTTATAATAATTTTTCTTTACAATATAAAAATCTTTGTAAAATAGTGGTTTAAGGGTGAAATAAAACAGTAAATCACAATTCAATCACACCCCCACATATAAACATTTTAACTCGTGGGAAAAGTCACAGTTCTAGAAAAATTATATAAAAGATATTCCAAAATTCATGAATATATAATAGTTAATGAAAATTTAATTCATGATAGAACTGAGATCAATGAAAAAAATCACAAAAAGGTGCTATTATCATTGATCATAGAAAATGATTCCTCAAAAATTATATAATTATGGGATTAATTGAGATGAATTTTAAAAATATGATAAAGTAATAAAAAAAATAAACAATGTAACTAACTCTTCACTTGTGTTTGAGTAAACTATTTCATTCCATTCATTCCGAATTCTATCTAATAAAGATATGTTATTTAAAAAAATATGATTAAATGATTTTTTCCACCAAACATTCCCTACATCCTTTGCAACAAAATATCAAGACCCACTAACTAAAGAATTCTTAGATGTAAAAACCTTAATCTATTGACCTATATATCCCCATATTTTTTACATTTCATCACTTTCCTCATTTATTCTTATTGTTGTTTATTATGAAAATATGAACTTGGAAAAAATATCACACTCATCACTCAAACCTTGTTTGATATCATCGTGAAACTAATTTTAATTTTAATAACGTGATATATAATTTTGTAATAGTGGTTTTTGTCCTACCCAAGAAACAAGAGTTAAATTTATATTTTTTTGTTTTTAGGGTGTATAGTAGTCAAATAATAGTTGCACATATATAAGTAAATATGGTATAGTAATGAAAATTATCAGATATGGAACAAACATATGGAAAAATCATTTTGAAAAGTAGATAGATATTAACCTAAATTTTATCTACATTATATTGGGTATTAAAAAATCACACTTCATGGTTGGGTGAAAAGATGTGTGGAGATATTAATTGACACAAATTTCCAACAAACCACATACACAGAAGGTATTATTCTCCTAAAAGGTTAAAAATGATAGAATAATTCATATAATCAAAAAAAACAAGAAATTTTTAAGAAAACGTTGCACCTAAATGTTAAATTCTTGCTAAAACCCACATTCTATTAGAGATATTTTTCAAAAAATGTTAAAAAAACATAAAAATAGGGAAATTACTACCACATTTTTACTAATTTCCATGATTATGTGGGCCTAAAAAATGAATATTCCAGTAAAACTATGATGGGGTAAATGTGGTGGGAAGGTAACAATACTATTCAGTATGAAAAAAGTGAAAAATAAGAAAGGTGATAAAAATTTATATCTAACCCATGAATGTACTTAGAAAAGAGGGGGAGGAAAGGTAACAACACTATTCAAAAAGAAAAAATAGAAAAAGAAAAAATATGATGAAAATTACTAACTAAAATAGAAATATATCCACCCCACACCTAGATTATGTAGTGTCCTTATAATAACAATGGATAATGCGGGATGGAAGGAAAAACATGTTTGGTTTCACTTGTAGGATGATGCATGAATTTGGAGTTCCACCATCAAGGAATCTGGAATGGATTTGTGAATGTAATTTTACTTATTACCATTGAATGGGTATATCTTTTTGGTTTCTTCATTTTGAACCTAAACAACAGAAAATAGAGAAACATTTGTAATAGATTATGGGTTGAACAAGTGGAAATGAAGCTTACATAGTTACAACTTCAACCTTGCATTGAAAAGGAGAAAATTCTACCCAATGTGGAATTAACAATGAAGGATGAGGTGGTCAAGGTAATATGTGGTTCACTCCTTATATATCTAGTAGTTCTCATATGAATCACTATGCATTTACTCCAACTACCGAATCTGTAGATTCCTTTGAGAACCTATACAATAATGATTTGAATAGTATTTTTTTAATAGACCAGTAAGTCATGTGTTCTATATTAGTAAGGTGTGACATGTTTTTTAAAAACTAGATGATATGGTGACATGGAAATGAGTGTTTTGATTGTAGTACAATAAGCCCATAATGAATCATCATGTTTAAGACTCCAATATTTTTTGTTGGGATGAACTATTTTTTGAAGAATTTGTTTTACCACTCTATTTGACACGTTGGATATACCTTATGTTTGTAGGAGATATGTAGTAGAAACTTGATGCATGACCCCATACCAATGAAATAGTAACTCCATTATTCAATTACAAACATGATAACCATTGTCAACAATAATGAACCAAGGTAATCCAAACATAAAGAAAACTTTTGTTCCCAATATTTCCACAACTATCTCAGAATCATCAATTTTTTTTGCTTGTTACTATACACATTTTGACACATAATCAACTACCAAAATAATGTACTTGTTCCAAAATGAATTCATAAATATCCCCATAACTTCAACGCCATAAGAATAAAAAATGTCAGGAAAGATAAAATGTTGTTGTGGATTTTCATTTCTTTTAGAGATATTCCCCATTCATTATCAGAGATGATAAGATTTACCGAAATCATGGGTATCTTGAAATAAATTTTTCAAAAAAGACTAGAATTGAGGAACTTGTGAGTAGTCTGTTGGGAACCAAAGTGTCCTCCACAATCAAGATTGTGGGAGAACACAAGGGCAGACTAAAAACTACTATCACGAACCCAAATATTGAGGACATGATCACTAAAAGGGCACCAAAGGTAGGGGTCATCCCAAATGTACCAATGGGACTCATTTTTTATTTAATTAGGTTGGTTTTTGTTGAAATAATATGGAATGAAAGATTATAATGAATAATTAATAATTTCAGTATACCAAGGAATTTTATCTTTCACTCAGTACAATATCTCATCAGGAAACATGTCATTTATGGGAATGCAAGGGGAAGATTCAATGTTTGATGATGGGAGGAGCCTACTGATATTGTTAACCACTTTATTTTCTACTCATTTTCACCCAAATTTCAAAATGAAAATCATGAAGGAGGAGAATATATTGAATGGTATGGTGTTAGGAATTCAGTTTCATAAGGAGAAACCGGAGGGCTTCATGGTCAGGGAAAAAAATTACTTCATACCCTAAGAGGTATGATTTGAATTTATCCAAGGAAAAAAATATAGTAATTAATTTTTATTTTTGGTGTAGTTTTATTAGGTAAGGTCCTCTGTGCATGAGGCACAAGCTATGACATGTAGAGATCGATCAACCCGTTGTGAAAAGACTACCACAACCTCATAGTTAGAGGCTTCAAACATGATCTCAAATGGTAAATCCCACTGATGTGGTTATATTATTGTCTTTGATGTGAGAATCCATTTTAATTTATTAAAATCATCCTTGTAAATTTTATCAAACATAAACACATTTCATTTTGGAGTAAGCATAAGAGGGGGAGTTCAATCTTACTAGTGTCATGAATGAAATTATGATAAAATATAGCTTGAACTAAGAAAGATCGCACATCCCATAAATTACTAGGAACATTTAGGGAATAAATGAAATATAGTTTTTATTTATATACTTGGATACCATCCCCAAAAGGTGCATGATCAAATACAATGCCTTTTACACTATGATTTTCAGTTGATCCTAATTTAATAAAAGATTATTTTCAATAAAATGGTGTAGTATTGAACAAATACTACTAAATGACTACTGAAAAGTGGATCCATAGAAATTGAAATCATCCATGAATACTTCATGTAATTCTCTATGTAATGTATAAAAATACTAACCATGCATTAGTGTAATGTACATGGAGCATCACATAGACAAATGGCTTCCTTCAATTTGAAAATGTGCCAAAGTTGAATGTAATGGTTGTATTTTACTAATACTCAGGGGAAATATGGATATGAAAGTATCCAGAATACCCATCATAGATATAGTAGTGGGACTCCCCATTGGACATTTTAACATCCTGTTAATAAATAAAAATAGTAAATGTTTTTTCCTAGTGCATTAGTTTAGTCGATGATTGTCTACACATACGTGACAACTATTCAACACGTGCGTTGGAACCAATTATGTTTTTCTATTTTTTATTAATTTTAAACCAATTTCATGATAACTATTAGTAATGGATAGATCCACTAACTTTCAGAGATGGGATAAATGATTCTAGGAAACAATAATTTTGATACATCGCTTTTAACAACATCTATGAGGTTTGGGTTTAGTCAGCATTGTGCCGACATTACTATTTTAAAACCATCACTTAGTAATAAATGATGTGTGAAAATTGAGGATCTAATACTAATAATTTTAGAAAGATTCCATCTCATTGATTTTTTATACTCCCTTAAAAGGTCAATTAGTCACAATTTAAGCTTTGGAGGGAATGAACTAGTAAGGATGATAATAAATTTTTTTCCATTTTAATGATATGAATATTTCATGTTATGAGGTTGTGGTTTAATATCCAATTCAGGGGGATTTCAGATAGCTGGGATTGAATTTGAAAGTGAAAGGTCACAGATCTAATACAAATAATTAATGGTAACAACATCATATAAGTAATACGATTTTGTAATATTAGTAGTATCATCGATGGTTATGGGATCCTTAGTGCTGAAGAAGTCATCAATTAATGAACTATTTTGGTATTTTTTTAAACATGTAAAAAATCAATGAGTGGTTTATGACCTAGTATTTATATCAAAGATAAAAACTCAAAAATGGGGTTAGGGGAAATAAATGATGTTTTTTATGGGGAATGGATTACATTAATTTAATTAACATAAACTAAATATTGTTCTTCTCGAGTGGTGATTCATGACATCAAATATGATAAAGTGGAATATTTCACCAAAAAAATCCGTAGATAATGTACCATTATGGACCTTATTCTTGGGTTTTATAGTTTTCAAGAAACTTGTCCCCAATATAATTAGGGAATGTTCATTTATCCTCTCATATTCTATTTTAAGAACCTTTAAATCAGCAAAAAAAAATATATGTTTCACCCTCATAAGAACATCCTCTAATACACCATCAAGGTATATTGTACTTTAGTTTTCTAGTTTAACAACATTTCCAGTGAGATTCTATTTCCCATTCTACATGTAAGAGAAAATGGAGTGGGACGTCACAGTTATATGAGCACCCAAATCAAGAATAGTATTAGAAAAATAAATTCTTTCTAATGGTGCATGAAGTAGAAAATGTTCTTGGATCATTGAATCTGGTTGGACATGATGGATCAATCAATGATGATATGTTCATACCCGAGATAACATTTTCCTCAAATCTAAATCACATTTTTTCTATACACATCTCCTTGAGAAACATTTAGTATTGTGGAATTTTCTTAGGACATCGATCTGGGGGATGTCAACCTGCAATTTATTGAATGATTCCAAGATTTACTTATCAAGTGCAGTTTCCCATGGATTCTTTGGTTGGGTATACATATGGGGAAATGGAAGAGGAATGGTTTGGATTTATGGTTCATCATATGAAACTCTTTTTCCTTTGTTAGGGATTTCCATAGGATAAGGTTTTTCCTCTCTTGTACCACATTCAGTGGTTGGGTGGTGGTTTTATAAGGATGGGATGACTCTAATGGAGGGGTCATTTGGATTTTAACATGTTTTCCACACCGAATGGTGATGAAACTGACAATTAAATTATCCCTAGGGTAGACGTGGTTGATGATGTATTTTACATGACTTGTGTGCAATATCGTAGACCCGAATAACCACCTGAACTATGCTAAATGGGTCGGGTGTTACTACCTTAGACGCACCTCCTTGAATTCCAAAGGATTCCGACTAGTATAGAGGGTTTAATATGTATATTGGGGAGGCTATAACCTCTGGAAGGAATAAAATAATGGCACTGGTCCCAGCATAATAAAAAATAGTGACTCTATAGACTCAAACTAGACCCGCATAGTAGAAGAACAATCAATAGCAATAAACAATGGAAGAAATAAAGATAAACAACTGTAGAGAAAAGTAAACAAAACAACATTCTAGAAAAAACTTGTAATAACTTCTGAAATAAGAAATCATGCATGCAAACAGTTCATACACATCAATACGCAATAGCGCCCATGGATTACCAACAGTTGCTTCAAAACAAATTAAGCATGCTGATACGGAAATGAATGATAAAAAATAAACTCTAACTATGCATGACTTCAAGTTCTATACCAGTACCTATGATAAGAACACTACAATCCAGCTCCTGAAGATGATCCTTTACCTATGTGTAAAGACATAAAGTGTACACGTGACACGAAGTGCCCATGTAGGGTGTGAGACGAATCTCAGTAGGATACCACCCAATGGTGTGTACCTAATATATGTGTTTAAATAGTCTTGAATATATAATAAAGGTAAGTAGTATGATACACAATGTAAAAACAACCTCCACTAGTTCTTAGCAGCCACCATGGAGTGTCACCTACTTTAGCCAATGTCGTAATATTAGTCACATAATGTCACACCAAGTGCCTCCTGACACCATGTGTCTTAAGAACTGACGACCTGAAGGCACACCCAATAAATAGTAACATTACACCATATGCCTCCAGTAACCTCATGTATCAAGTACCGACGACCCATAGGCACACCCAAGCAATAGTAACCCAGCACCAAGTGCCTCCTGACACCTCGTGTATCAAGTAGTGAAGGCTCCTCACCTGCCAAGAAATAGTATCTCGACACCATGTGCCTCATGACACCTCATGTCTCAACTGCCGATGTCCCTTAGGAACGTCTAGACAATCTGAAGGCTCCTCACCTTCCACATGGCATCTACGACAAGAACCCTAACTATAATCACCTAACCAAAACAATGTGGGCCTCTACCCATAAGAGAGGTCAAAACAACATCATCATAGATTCATCTATGTGCACATGACCCAAAGTCCTAGGTGAGAGGTAATAAACAAATATATAACCCTAGCCACAACGTCTCTGAAACCTCGTGTCCCTATGACCATGTCACTCAAGTCCGATGGGCTTGCCATCATAGTAACCCAGGTCATGCCCAACCTCAGAGTCATACTGCCTCAAGTTGATGTCCATGACGCCAAATCCCATGGTCAAAACCACCCAATGTAATCTAGGCCAAGCCCACACAGCGATCAACATCACTGAAGTATATTTGGGACACACCCAAAACAACCCCAAGGGATCCAATATATGCAATAACACATATCACATATATAATCACAATTAAATATTTTAAATAGGCAAGACAAACATAATAGTTGATTTTCACTAGCCAGGTGTTGTCCCATACCGACATTGAGGTCTTGAATGCCTCTAATATTTTATATCATGCTTTAAAACTTTATGCTTAGAGTTTAATAAAAAAATCATTTAAAACCATTTTGGCACCCTGGCCAAAATGCCCCAAAAAATAAATGGCCTCTCACCCGACCTCACTCTAGAATTCAGGTATAGGGAATGCCCAATGGAATCCCACGGGTCTAACAATCAATTTAATATGAAACGGTAATTGAAACGGGGTCCCGCTCAATATAACCGAAGATGTACCAAAGGCCACGCCATCCAAATGACCACTAAAATACCAAAAGTGGTATGAATCACCTAACTCATACTAGTACGATTATACTCCTTTGATAATAGCCTCAAATTTGGCCTAAATCAAGGTAGATTTACAAAAGAAAAAACACTTAATCTTCTATAACTCAGTTTAGAACAAAAATCAAGAAGAATGGATCAAGGGGAATCAAGGCCTTATTAAGGGGGTTCTAACGCATCAGAAGACAATTAAAATAGATCTCAGATGGACAATAAAAATAAAAAATGATCTCTGACCAGCTCTCCCCACTCAATCCCATTGAGGGTTTGGGTTTTTTCCTCAAAACGAGGCTACTTCCAATTTTAGAAAAAAAAACATAGTGTGTATATATGAGTACATGATGTGTGTATTATTTTACAGTTCCTAAGATGGCTGGAATTTCACCGAGGAATTTTTGACATAACTACATCGCATGTACCTAGGGGTACATGACATGTACTTATTTACCCAGACAACATACCCAACAGGCTATGTATATCCCCATACACAACCCCTCTACATGGCATGTACAAAGAGTACATGGAATATACTTGCTAAAATATTTCTTCCTGACCAACAGGCCCACACGCCATATAAGTCATACACAAATAGTCAATAGTATAGGGCATGTACTAAAGGTATATGGCGTCTAATATGTAATTTTCTAGACACTACCCCGTTTCTCCAGTTTTCTCAGAAATAGGAAAAAATTCAAACTGGGTTGAAATTTTGACCCGTTCCAAAAAACCCAGGTTTACATAATCTCCCAACCATAACATAGCTTGTCATAGAGCTATCAAATGAAACCTGGAGATGGAAAAAAATATACCACCTATGTCATAGTAACTCAGACTACCCTAGTCATAAATGTTCTAGTTAAATTATTCAAGGGGATACCCACCATAAGATTTTTTTTAACTCAGTCTCAACCTTAAAAAAACTCAATCAAATAAAAGGTTCCCTAACATGTTCTCACACTCATGGTACTCTTGTGACACATTGTCACCCTTGTGCCTCATTGGTTCACCCATGTCATTTTTGACTCCCCAAACATATCCCACACTTCATCAGTGTCCACATCCATGAGTTCCTGCATCCCATGGATGCTCAAAATAAAACCTAGAGTCATACACCTTTAGTAACCAGCATCCTCGATGCCCAAGGCACCTCATGTAACCTGCATCTTTGATGCCCTGATTCCCACAACACCTCAAGTAACATGAATCCTCGATTATCTTGAAGCAACACATCTCCTACATGTATATATAAATATATCACACACCCAAAATGGTGTCAATCCCACTGACCATCATCTAGTCCGTACACATAAATCATATGCACCTCATGCACTCAAAGAGGACATGCCTCAATAGGTCATGCCAAAAAGGAAAAACTAGGAAGTCACACCCACACTCGCAGTGTACCTCTAACCATCGTCAGCTCACCAACGTCCTCAACCCCTAGAAGCTCCACAGTGTGCACCTGACCTGAATTACGACTGCATGATGCCTGACCTCCCTATGGTGTTTCTCCAGTCACCGGCCACTGACCACTCATCTGGGTCATGTTGTCTCTTTCACATCCTCTATGTACGGATAAAACTCAGATACCCTCTCCTAGTACCAAACCTGAACCAACTCTAGATGCCACAATCTGTCCTGGTCCCTGCCTTCCAGATATTTGAGAAGGCTCTCTACAGAACCTCTCAATATTCCCCACCTATCCACATGCCTAAAACTCCTTTTAAGGCCTATCGCGCTGAGTATGGGCATATCCTGGCTATCCACATAAAAAAACCACTAAAAACTACTAAAAGGTGGTTTAACTAAGTCATTGGACTGATTTCCCTACTGTAACTCATCCCTTCCTCGGTTCCTTATGTCCATACCATCACTTGAAGCTGTTTCCTGACTCACGTGAGACTTGTCCATCATGTTTCCCTCGACTATGAGTGCCTAATTCACTGCCTCTGAGAACAAGGCCAACCTAAATATGTTTACCTACACTCATATGGAATGTCGTAAGACATCTTCGAAGAGACTCACCCTCGAGGTGTTATTTCTTACCATACCTAGTGCAATGGGAGCCATCTTAGCGAATGTAGACACATATTCCATGATGGACATGTCACCTTGCTGAAGGCTCAAGAACGCCCAAGCTCTCTTCTCCCTCAGTGTCACTAGGAAAAAGTGCTCCAAAGAAATTTCCTCGATGTCCTTCCAGGATAGTCCCTCGTGTATGCGAGCCTGAACCTGTACATCCCACTAGCGCTTTTCTGGTCCTCTCAGCATGTACATCGCCAACTTTACCCTCCACCCAAGATGTATCTTTAACTAGTCAAAGATCATCCGCATGCTATCTATACAGTTCTTAGCCACCTGTGGACCACCGTCGCCCTGAAAAAGTGGCGGGTGCTACGACTGTAACTCTCACGTCAGATACGCCCTGTACCCTGCGCACCTCTTTTGATCCCCTTCAAAACACGTACCAGGCTAGTCCAGAGCTACTCATTAAATCGTGGACCAAATGATGCCAAACTCGGAATCTGCTCTGTCTCCAGAAGATCCTAAAATCGTTCTTGTCCCTGAGCCTATAACTGCAGTTCATGTTCTGCCTGTTCCTCAGGATTATAAACCTGATCGTGCTCCTGCAAAACTGTATCATCACCCGACGGATTCTCTATAGAGAATTATAGGAGGAACCCACTGAATACCATAAATTGTTAGTTATCCCATATATATAACAATATATTCAATGTGGATTCAAAAAGCAGCAAAAGGAAGTGCATAACAACTACCCTTACTCTTCCACACCACAACCCATGCCCACGACATTCCATCCTCATAGCCTCCTTACCCACCATCAATAGAGCCAAGTATCAATAGTACCTCAGACCATGACCAACCCGACAACCTTCGTTGCCTCAAACCGACGACCGGGTCCCCCAATCCTGACAGTCAAACTACCTCAAACCGACGTCCAAGATGCCCAATCCTAGTGATCATTCATCACCTTAGTCATTTTACCTACCTGATCTTATAATATTCAGGCCCAAATACCCCACCACATGAAATTATACAAATATATAACGCATGGAATAACACATTTTAATAAACTAGCAATTTTATAAGTAATTTCACCTATCACATTTCCAAAGCATTATATAGCATGGGAATTGATATTATTCACATGGAAATATCACATCAAAAAGCAGACACAGAGTTATGAAATTGAAATACAAAAAAAATATGCCTCTCAAAAGAAAAACAGTCACGTCTTTCCATAATGAGCAAAGTTCCAATTCTCACTTACTGCACCCGGTCAAGGGTCACATGTCATAATCAATAACATCACACACCATGTGAGCCACTGAGGAGGAAATAATATGAACTATAATCTAAGAAAATTTGAAATAGAAATTCCTACCCAAGGAAACTCGGTCCATCACTCAGACATGGGGTTGTAGGAACCTAAGCCCAAGCTAGAAGCCCAGTTAGAATTACAACCTATCTCTAGTCTACCATATCCCAAATGGTAAACCAGTAGAAATAAAAAGATAAGTCTCAATATCATTAGTATACAATAAGACAATGCTACTAAATCCTTGTGATAAACTCCTATAATACCACTTTGTAACGTATTGGACCCGAATAACCATCTAAACAGTACTAAACAGATCAGGTGTTACTACCTAAGGAGCACATACCTTAATAAAAAATTCTTCCGACTAGAAGTGAGGGTCTTATATTTATAGTGCGGAAACTATACCCTCTTAGAAGAGGAAAATAATGGAACTGGTTCGAGCATAATATAAAATAGTGACTCTGTAGACTTGAACTATACCCGCATAGTGGAAGCACCATCAATAGAAATAAATAGCAGAAGAAATAAAGATAAACAACTGTTGTGGAAAGTAAACAATATATCATGCCAACAAACACTTGTAATAGATTCTGAAACAACAAATCATGCATCCAAATAGGTCATACACATCAATAAGAAATGGCTCCCATGGGTAACCAATAGTATCTAGAATACAAAGTAAGCATGCTGATACAAAAATAAAAGATAATAAATTAAACTCTAGCTAGGCATAACCACAAGGTCCATACTAGTCTCCATGCCAACAACACTACAAGCTATCTCTTGAAGTTGATCCTTTACCTATACGTAAAGACATAAAGTCTACAAAAATATCGAAGGTTCCATGTAGGGTGTGAGAAGAATCTCACTAGGATACAACCTAATGGTGCATACCTAATATAAGTGTTTAAGTAGTCTTGCATCTATAATAAAAGTAAGGAGTGCGATGCAGAAAGTAAACACAACCTCCACTGGTGCTCATGAAGCCACCATAGAGTGTCACCTGCTTCAGCCAATGCTAGAATCTTAGTCACATAACCCTACACCATGTGACTCCTGACACTGCATGTCTCGAGTACCGACGTCCCAAAGGCACACCCAAGAAATAGTAACCTGGAACCATGTTCCTCCTAACACCATATGTATCAAGTACTGACATCCCATAGGCACACCCAAATAATAGTAACACGACAACAAGTGCCCCCTGACACCTCGTGTCTCAAGTACCGAAGGTTCCTCACCTCCCAACCAATAGTAACCTGGCACCATGTGTCTTATGACACCTCATGTATCAACTACCGATGTCCAGTAGGTATGCCTAGACAATATAAAGGCTCATCACCTTCCATTTATATTCTAGGACAAGCACCCCCAACCATAATCTCCTAACTGCAACTATAGGGGCCTCTAATCACACGATCAGTAAAAACCACCTCATCACAGAGTCATCATGTGCACACAACCCAAGGTCCCGGGTGAGCATTAATCACAAAATACAGAACCCTAGCCACAACGTCTTTGACACCTCTTGTCCCTGCGACCATGTCACTCTAGTCGAAGTGTCTTTCCATCCAAGTAAACTGGGCTATGCCCAAATTGACACTCACAATGCCTCAAGCCGACATACATGATACCCACATCTGTGGTCCAAACCACCCAATGTAGTCTAGTCCATTCCCAACCTGTGATCAACTTCACTCAAGAATATCTGGACCATTCCCAAAAAAACCCCAAAGGTTACAGGATATTCAGTAACACGTATCACATATATAATCACAATAAAATACTCTAAACAGGCAAGAGAAACTAAATAGTTCAATTTCACTGGCCAGTTGTTATCCCATACTAGCAATGATGTCTTTAATTCCTCTAACAATTCATATCATGCATTAAAAAATTAAACCCATCGATTTAATCAAAAATAATAAATTTTAAATGATTTTATCTCCCCTGATCGAAATTCACAAATATGTAATGACCACTCGCCTGGCCCCTCTCAAGCATTCAGGTATAGGGCATGCCCAACGACATCCCATGGGTCTAATAAGCAATTTAATATGAAACAATAATGAAAATGGGGTCTCTCTCAAAATATCAAAAGACACACTAAAGGATGCATCACCCAAATGACCATGAAAACACAAAAATAGGTATGCACCGCCTACCTTGTACTAGTACAATGATACTCATCCGATAATAACCTCAAATTTGGTCTAAATAAAGGTATATCTATAAAATAATAAAAAACTTTTAATCATATATATCTCAATTTATAAATAAAATCAAGAATAATGGATTAAGAGGGATTAAGGCCTTACTGAGGGGGTTCTATCACATCTAATAATAATCAAAATGGAGTTCGGACGGATTAGCTGAAGTAAAAAAAGAGCATTGGGTAGAATCTCACCAATAAATTTCATTGAGGGTTTGGGTTTCTACCTCAAAACTGGTCTACTTCTCGTTTTAGCGGGAAAAAATACATGATGTGTATATATGAGTACGCACTGTGTGTATCATTTTAATTTTCCTAATACAGATGGATTTTTTTTGAGGAATTTCCGACATGACTACACGACGTGTACCCAGGGGTAAATGGTGTGTACTTATCTACCCAACCGACATCTTCATCACCCCATGTTTATACCCATACAAGACCCCTCTACACGGCGTATACAAATAGTAAACAACATGTACTTGCTAAAATATTTCTCCCCAACCAATATTCCTAAAATCTATGTAAGCCTTAACACATGGTTAAGAGTACACGACATGTAATATTAAATTTTCCCAAAACTACCTAGTTTTTCTAGTTTTCTTAGAAACAAGTCAAAAATTCAAACATGGTTGGGATTTTGACCCATTTAAAAAACTTGGGTTCTTACACCGTGACATTGTATTTCACCCATAAAGTAGGAAAGTTGGCCTAATCCCACTTGTAGGTCTTATATGGATGCTTGGGTGGTTTATTGGAATAAAATATTATTTGTATCCATTTTATTCATGGTCTCTTCTAGGCTAGTCTTATGTTTTTAGGGGTTTATTATAACTACATTTATGGTGGTTGAGGATTTCTAGGTGGTGGTGGAGGATGACTAATCTACCCTAGTTGGTTTCCTAAATGGTTTTATTATTATGGACATTGGATTTAATAAAACACTTGCCTATGGTCTTGGATGTCTTTCCTCCCATGGGTTGATAGATAGTATAGTTATTTTCTAATGGTTTGGTTATAGTGGTGGCCTAGGAATATTACTATAGAACTCTGATAAATTTCTCTAAAAGAGTGCATTGGTCATAATATTGGGTGATAGCAGAATAGATACCATAATGTATAGGAGGAGGATATTGGGTCTTCCCTTGGAAGAGATTAATTTGTCTTAGAAAGGTACTTACCTCTTCAAAATTTGTTCCCACCTTCATCTCAGACTCATAAATTTTCACCTCATTGATATCGTGAATTGATATAATGACCCTTAAATCAAATTTTTTACTATTAAATTCTTAGTTATCAATTAGTTTCCTTGAAACAATTGGG
Source organism: Viscum album (assembly GCA_963277665.1). NCBI lineage: Eukaryota > Viridiplantae > Streptophyta > Magnoliopsida > Santalales > Viscaceae > Viscum > Viscum album. The sequence goes on along the minus strand of OY728143.1, from coordinate 1,207,700,134 downwards.
TATTTTGAACTAACTCCCCACCTATAGATTCATTAATCATGTTATGATGAAAAAGAATTAATCCTTCATTAAAATATTTTATTAAAATATGATCACTTATTTGGTGGTGCAAAAAACATGAACATAAACACTTAAATTGTTCCCAATATTCCTTTAGTGTTTCCTTTGTGGTTTCTTTAATCCAGACATTTTATTCCATATAGTATCATTTCAAGACGCTGTGAGGTATTTTTTTTAAATTTGTTTCCAACCTTATCGGCCTCTAACTAGGGTGTTAACATAATACAACCGATATTTTGCAGTGTATACCAATGTAAAAGGAAATTCCCTAATATTTACTTTTTTTCATCTAAATTTGTATTTTTTTTCATGTTAAACACACAATAATAAAATATTTTAAGTGCTTATGTGGGTCTTCTCCCATGAGTCCATGGAATCATGGTAATTAGTGAATTGAAATATATTGTAGTTCAAAATTATGTGTTTTCCATTATATTTGACTGTGTATAGGATGAATCTATATATCATGTGAGGTTAGTTATTTCAACATTTCTATTATTTTCAGCTATATAATGAAATTTTATTTCATTTTAGATGTTGTTTTTAAGAGAATAAGAATGATCAAGAAGGTTTTTGATGTTTTGTGTGCCATACTTCTAGGGACCATTTGGTAGTTCTTTATGTCGTTGAAGCAAGATTATCTCTAGTTTGTGTTTGAATCAATGTAGTTCCTCTAATAAATACTACATCATTAATGAGGCCTACATAATGAATATTTTATAAAACAACTTAAAAATTGAAGGAATAAAATAAGAACCCAAATATTTACCAAATAAACCACATTTTTATGAAAAAATCACACTAAATACTAAAGGTCTCCATGAAAAAGGTTCCAAAATTTAATTGTTTTTTCATGACATGTCAAATTTTTTATGTTTTTAAAGGGTATTTATAGAATAGGACCCACCATATATCATCTCTCTAGGATTTGTTTATGTTTAAAGTGTATATTTTTAATATAAAATACTAAAATAGGTGGTGGTTTTGAAAATAGTTTTAAAAAACAAAATGAATTTATTAAATATTTTAATAGTTAATAAGAAAATATGGCTCTTTTAGAATAATGGGAGAAGGAATTAATTTCTAGTTCACTAAACATCTTGGTTAGTAAATCATTTTAAAAAACACACATAGTTTAACGGAATCATTTGTTTGAGGGTTGTCCAGATACTAATTCCCCTCTTGAATCTCAAAAAAATGCATAAAGAACCACCCCTGGACTCAAAAATCATGTTGTAATGGTTTGGAACTCAATCATAGAGTGAGGGTTGACAAATATCACTAATATTTCATGTATTCGTTTGATAAAGAGGATGTTTCTGTTGTCCAATTGGAACAATCCAAGACTTCCACTTGAAGTATATACCTAATCAGTGTTGAGAGAAAAAGTATTTCACTTTATTAAAACAAAAAATAATAATTTAAATATGAATTATGTTTAGATAAAACTACCATGAAATGTTTCCTAAAGAAATTAAAAAATAACAATAGAGTAACAAGTGTTTTAACTCCCTACCAAGTGTGTATCTCCCTCAAAATGATTGTCTACCATTTAGCTCAACTTAGAGAGGATGACGAGGCCCTTGTGGAACTTTTCCTTCATCCTTGTTTCTCATATGATGATAGGGGACTATAGAGAATATATGATGTGGAGAGCAATCCTTCGAGTCTCCAAAATGGATGATATTTTCATCCATGGTTGAGCTTATAAATGTATTGACCAAGGTTCCAATTTATAGGTAACGTGGAAGGTAGTTTTGGAAACTAGATTTCATAAAACAACTTTGTTCAAGGTTTTTAGAATCCATATAGTCTTATCATAATTTTTACAAAACTAATAACTTTTTTCATAAATTATTTAATATCTTCCCCATAACGTTTCTATAATTTGGAGGCTTATATATAGAGATAGAAAAAAATAACGAACCTAGCATTTTTACATCAAGTAGAATCATTTAATGGAAATATATTTATGAATTGGCCCAATTAGTAGATGAATTAGGCTTATTTGTCTTCAGAAGAGTTACATTATACTTTATTTTGGATCCTTACATAGTATTGTAGCCCAATTGATCTTACATATTACCTGCAGTGTCTATTTTATTCGACAAGAATTCTTAGAATCTTTCATAGTTTGGCCCATTTGTATTCAAATTCATCATTTACCTCCAAATCACCTCTAACTACAATGAAAACATTAAAATCAATGAAATTTAATTTTTTAATAGTGATAAAAATTATATTAATAAATAAAAAATGATGTGTAATTTTGTATAATCATTTGAATTTAAAATTCAAAATCAGTTTAATATGGTTGTGTGGGGGTGAAATAAATTAGTGAATCATAGTGAAATCATCAACCTAAAGATGGAACTAGGATTTAGTTTCTTGAAAGTTACATAAATCAACTAGAGAGACTCATACTAGGTGATGATAACCAATGTGGAATCCATGGATGGAATAATCAATATCCAATCATCCTATTTCAATCAGGGTTCTAGCATCACACATTAATGAGATGGAAGTATCCCTCCATTAGGAAATGTAAATTTATGGAAATAGAAGTTTATGTGACACGATAGACTGATAACAATTGTCAAATAAAATCATCATTGAATAAAATGTTTTAAAAATAAATCATTTAAAATTTAATAACATTTTTTCCAAGGTAAAGTGTCCCTTTCCTCGAGTTTCACTCATCACATATAAACATTCTCTTTCATAATAACAAAATTATGATAATTATTTACTGTAATGAGAATATTTTTCATGTTTATTATTAGTTTTTTATTTATTACCAAGTTATATACAATTAAACAATCAATTAAGGTCAAACAGTATGTTTTGATCATATTTTTTTGATATGTAGAAAATGACTTTTATAAGTTGAATATGGTCCAAGACATGAATATTACATCATAAAAAATATAATAATCATCATATAATACTATTTTCTATAAATAAATTATGAATTAAAAAAACATCAATTTAGTATAAGAAAAATGAACTATATTATAGTCATGAACATGGTAGGTCGTACGTACACATGAGTAGCATTTCAGAATTTCAAAAAACACAATGAAAAGAATGTAATTATTACATTATATTTTTATAATGATTATTATATAATAAATATAATATTATTTTTTAAATACACTTATATTGAGTATACTTTTGATGTGGTTATGGAAAATTAATTGCATTGCATCATGGAGGCGAGAATTCACATGTATGCACAAATGATGTTACAATTTTTCATTGGATGGAACTGTAAAAAATGTATGAAATCATAAATTTCAAAAATTATAATTGTATCATGAATATATTATATATATATATATATAAACCCATTAAATATGTCTTTATAAAAATATATGAGAGGCATTGATGGAAAACTAAACACATTGCTTCATGGAGGTTGTAGTCTACAAATACACACAAATGGTTTGTTCATTCCCCATAGGATGAAAAATGAAATGAAAAAGGTTTGTAACATAGTCATACTAAAATTTTATTATTTATAAGTTAATTAATATATTATATTATCGTGGTTTAATAATATTTTTCGGAGGAAGTGGAAGAAATAAATATAAAGCATTTAGGTTGGATGATTACCTCTTCTTGAGTAGTCATATTGTAGATCAAATTTTAATGATCTATATAATGGTCTGTTGAGAATACATGAACCTATAAATAATTTATAGGGAAGTTTATAAGGGAATCGAGATTTGGTTGGTCCATATATATGGATCAATGTTCTCTAAATAAAAGAAATAATATGTTCCCTTTTATATGGGAGGAAAAGTGGCACAATTTGAAATTCATGAAATCTTATAATATAATTTATTTTTCACCCATGTCAAATGACTCTAAAATTATTTTTTTGAATATAAGGATGAAATTGTATTAATATATTCAACCAATAAAAATTATAATGGTATATCTTTCATTTTAAATTTTAGCATTTGGTTTAACCCCTTGGTTAGAAAATTTTATCATTAATTGTGGTAATGAATATTTCAATATTAAAAGGATAAAGTTATACTTAAAAGATGAAAATAGGCTCATAAAATAAAAAAAGATTAAATATTAATCCATTTATCACATTAATTATCTTCTTTCAATATTTTTATGATTTTAAAATTATATAATAATATATTATTTAACAAAAAATTTCATTAATGTCATTTTTGAAACCATTAATTTAGTTTTCCTTTAAAGACAATTAGATATAAATTCTTTTCAAATATAAACCTTTTCTACATCTTGTAATATATTATATTGATTTATACAATTCATATTACACTATAACTTATCAAACAAAATTTACATATAATTTTTTTATAATAATATACTTCATTTTTATACTGCTTTCACAATCACTCTTTCAGCATTTGCTAATAATTTATTGTCATTAAATCATTAATAAAAATAAAAAATAATTTTAAATGATAAAAATTAATTTACATTTAAAATAATATTTTATAATCAAACATATTTTTTATTCATAATTTAAAATATTAAATATTATAAAAGTAATAGTCTGACATATTTGAATTTATCATTTACATAAAATATTATAATGGTAAAATTTAAATATAAATTAAAACAAAACATCATATTTTTGAATTTTGGATGTTTTCTAGAAAACATTGTCTCAAAAAATTAAATTAATTAATTTTTTTTAAATAAATTTTAATCCTTATTACATTATTTCTACGCTTAATTAACCCATTTTACATTTACATGGTAATAAAAATTTTATATGGTTATAATTAAAATTGAAAAAATTATGCTGACCATATTTAATAATATTAATTATGAACATTCAAAGTAAAGAATACATTTTATCAAATTCAAATAACTTTTTTTTAGAATTTAAATTAAAATTGAACATGTAAAACGAGTCGATAAACAGTTTCCAAAAAAATCATTTTCAGTATGAAAATGTTTGTATATCAAATTAAGGTATAATGCTAATTAAAATAATTTTTTTTGGATTATGTTTAATAAAAAATATTTAATTAAATATTTAAAAAAATTATAAATATAATTTCACTTATTATGTTCCTGAAAAAATATTTCTTCTAATATAAATTTTTATTTTTTGATATTCATTGAAAATAAATAGTTTAAAAAATTTTCCAAAAATTAATTATAATCTAAATTAATAAATATTAATTCAAATATGATATCATTTCTATCAAACAAAATTTTGAATATTTCTGTTAATTAGTATTAATATTTACTCACAAAAATAAAAAAATCATTATTTGAAGAAAACACATTTTTAATGTGTATACTGAATTTAAAAAATAAATTAAGAATTCATTTCCTAATAATTAATCCAAAACATTATATTGATTATTTCCTTTATATATATTTATTAATTCATTTAATTATATTCTTCCCCACTAATTTAATGACTAGGTTATAACTGTAATACTAATTCATGGTTTGTTTAAGCTCTATGTGGCATGGTGTATATAACAGAAAACATTGGGTTCGTTTAAAGTCACTAGATATTACAGCAAATGAAAAACCTGGATCAAGAATTTCTAGGAGAATTAAATAAATAATTTTATTATTAATTATCACACAAATAAATTAATATCAGATGGGATCCATTTCTAAATCCCAACAGATCCCCTTATAAAAAAATTTGATACTAAAATATCATTGGAAAAATATCAAATTTTATTTCAAAAATATGATATGATATTTTCCTATGATTTAGTAAAATTGTTAACTTGATTTTTGTAGGAATAACTCAAGAACCACTTAATGAGGTTATCCCCCTTATCATTTCATTAGTTTATCTCCACTAATGATAAATTATTACAAACATATCCTAACACCATTAAACCATAATCCCATTACAAAAGGTGATAAATTACAAAGCAACTTTTAAGGATTACCAATATAATTATATAAAAAAATCATTTACACTATAAATTCTATTAAAAATATCTCATCCCTATTATCATGATATTATAGATAAATTAATCATAAAATTTCACTCCAATATTTACAAAGCCCTAACAGAATCATAGATCCATATCCATTAACCCAATTGAGGAAAAACAATGAGAAAACAACTCATATAGGTCATCAGGTACCAATGGAGGAAGAAATAAAAAAAATTGAATTATTTTCTCACGATTTTGTGGAATAAACTCTATAATTCCTTTCCATACCATAGGAAAATATTTTAATAAGTGGATGATAAAAAATTGGAGAGCGTGGGAGAAGAAAACATTCTATTTTGGCATGAAAATCACCCAAAAAATCTCACTAAATTTAGGGGATAGAGGAATTTATTGAGAATAATCAAGAGTCATTTTGAGGTGCCTCTATGATACTAGTGATGAATTAGATAAAATAATAAATGAAAAAGAAGAAAAAATATGAAGGTGAAAAGAATAAAAAACCATATTAAAATACACATGAGAAGGCCAATGGGTACTCAACATTGTACCACCAGCCACTATGTGGAACCCTGAGGTTACCTAGGCAACATCATGGTCCAATGGGTACCTAGTGGCCTTTCACCAAGTACTTGATGTCACATAAAAAATTAACCTTCTTCTGGAACCCTTTCCAAGGTACCTCAAAATCATGAACCACTTAACAAACCACAAAACACATCCTAATGCACCTTCCAACTCATTCCCCAACACCAAAAATAATTTATTAACTATAGAGTAAAATATTCATTATTAATTTTTTAACTGTAGAGTAAAAAAACCCCACCACATGGGTAGATGTATGGTTTGTGGTGTCTGTGTTCTAACTATGAACCCTCTTCTATAACTCAAAAAAATATTTACTTATAAAAATCTGTATGTCAAAACACAATCAATGCCTTCCCAACAACTATATCCACATCCATCACATTTTTTAATGAAGATGTATAATATTTTTGAAACATCTAAATAATAATGTACCTTAATAAAAACATAGGGTCTTATAACATCCCCACATTATTGTTGATCATCCTTGATTTACACACCGAAATAATGGCTTTGGTTTTACAATCTATCCAAATTAGAGTAGTTAATCCTTGATATGTACATTAAGTTTTATATTGCGGCTCATCGATGAAAAATCAAGAATATATATATATATATATATATATATATAATTATTGTTCCTGAGTTTCCTCGTAGTTGTTTCCATGATACTATAACTCTCACGCCTGTGGAAGTTTCTATCCATAAAGGTTATTTGAACTCAGATAAACAATACATACCATGTAATCTTGAAAGGATTAATCGTCCAATAATTCAATACCATCAATTTCAATTGCATGAGATGGTACTATTATATTTGATTTGAACTATGATATGTGGAAAATTTCATGAGTAGCACTTTTGTTTTGTAGAAGAAAAAATTAGTTCGCTCCTAGATTGACCTTATCCGCTATCATGAGTGGCACCACAAAACTGTGTTCCATCTTTACATGCCTCTAAATATGATGATTCGATAACCTCAATGACAGTGGAAAAAATTATGGACGAGAAACAACAATTTTGGGAGGTATTCATCGCCAATATAAAAAAGATAATTGTCCTCTATTTGTGGTATCCAACTACATCTGGTGAAATTGAACATGAATTGATGAATCATTCACTTGAGTAAACCTAATTAATGAATAATCACTATCTTGTAACCAATATAGTAGAAAGATACATAGTCTACCATACAAGACCTCATAAGTTTCCCTCCGTTTATAATATAGAAAACTCTTTTTATAGGTTATCACTATAAAGGATAAGTGGTTCTCCCATGAACCCCAAAATATTGGTCATACAAAATCATTATGTCCTCATAAATATTAATAGTCCACTCATCATCATAAAAAGTACAAATTTTTATTAGATATCCAAAAAAATAATAGTCCAATCAATTTTATGGTGTTTGAAAATAATGAATCCCAATAGCATCATTATGAACAAGATAAAAAAATAGGGGAAGGGATCCCATGCTAGGGAAATAAATAAATAGTGCATCCTGATAGCCTCAGGAATCATGTACATTAGCAACTTTGTTCCACTGAAACCACATGTAAAGCACATCTACAAATTTGTTCAAAATAATATTGATTCTCTAAATATGATATATAATGGACAGAGATTAGAAAAATTTTCTTGAAGTGAAGTATTGATAATCAAGAAATATATTTAAACAAACTCCAGCATCATGCTCCTATCAAAGAATAATTGAGTTCCATTGAGTAGTGTGTAGGCATCAATGATAATGGAATCATTGTGTCCATAAGTACTATATAATTGCACTAAAATTGAATCCCTATAGTTAAGAAGGACCCCCCCCACACATGAGGCCATGATTTCATGATCCATTAGTATTAAGTTTGAGTCCATTATTTGGGGTTCCATTTAACCCATCTACCATGAGTATATAGTCTATTAATGGAGGGGAAGGAGCATCAGCCTGCTGTACACATTCTCATGGAAGGATTATTATTCCAATGCTTCAGGAAGATGTCTAGATCAAACAACAAGTTATGAGATCTAGACATCAATTCTAGATAATAAGTAAAAAAAGCTTATTGTAAGGTCTTGGTTATGTAATTCCAAATGCACCATCAATCCTTAACCCATAAGATCGCCTTTTTTTCTTCCTTTAATTATTTCATCTGGCAGTCTAGGTGTATGTTCATAGTTGTTATTTCTTAAATTTACATACATAATTATTGTTTTCTATAATCTCTTCCATGATTATGATGTGAAATTATCTTCTCAATGAAAAATTATTGTATGAGGGAACCCATCAAATCCCACTATATCGAATTCATAGATTATACCTTGTTCTTCCACTAAAAATGTCTCCCTTATTGTAAAAAAGTGACCCACCTATATTTTTTGATATATTATCACCAAACTACATTACTACCCTAAGGAGTCCTCAAAATCCCATAATAAGTACACAGTTATATCATCTTATTTCCTATTAGGAATGTGAAATATCTACAAAAGGAATGTAGGGCATTAGTTCTTATACTTCACCTACTTTCAGGTGTCGAACCATGTAAAAAATTCTACAGCATCATTCTATAATCCTAATACATATTCATTTATCTATAGTAGACCACCAATTTTGGGTTATGTGACTCTCAAATTATTTATTCATATATATATATATGGGAACCAATACATGAAAATAAATATAGATAATATCAACCTCATTCATGTTTTGATCAAGTGGTGGATTTCCTCCATATATGTTATAACTATATTCTAAACATTCTATGTTAGATATATATCTCCTCATTATCATGAAGTGTAATTATGGAGAAATTTCTAAATACATAAATTTCATTTGAATTTTTCTCTTTGGAAAATAAAAATGCATCTCTAGGAAATGAGATATCAAATACCATTTACTATTGGACTTTTGAATTATCTATTCCTATATCTTCTTGATCATAGTGTCTACAACAACATTCCCATTTATAGAGGTATATGATAGTTACAATTAAGAAAATTAAAAATACTCGACCCACATTTACTGATCAAGGTTTTTTATTCTTAAGAGGAGTTGAATTTCAAAATTTAGTTATCCATATAAAACACAAACTTACCGCCAAAAAGTAATGCCTCTAACATATCAATGTATAAATAAATACTTCTAGCTCCCTGTCATTGATTAGGTACTTATAATCATCATTTCTTATTTTAATTGAAATCTGGGAAACCACATAATCATTTCATATCGAAATTAATCTTAGCTAAATTCATGTTACAAAAAAATAAGGGTTCTACTCCTTACATTATTCAAGCAGGGTTAGAATTATTGTTATATTCATTCCTTCATTTAGCTTCTAAAAATAATTTTCATAAGCATCAGACCATTCAAATAGTATTGGGGTACATATCCTAAAATATGTTATAATGATTTATATTGTTAAAATTGCTCAAAAAACAACCATGATCTCTTGTATTGATTCCCTATATAGTGCATACCCCTATTTTGGTTGTCCCTATCCCTAAGAACTGCATAGTAGACCTTGAACTGAACAACTAGCTGAGATCCAACATCCCACTAGAAACAACCTAGTTACTATTTAACCACATCTTTTCACTTTACATTATTATCCTCTACATTTATAGCTCAGGGCTTTCCTAAAGATGTTTTTAGGTTCTTACCCTTCCATAAAACAGATACTATATCTATTGTTGAAGGAATTGGGGTCCATTATTGATTAATTTAACACACAAATAACACTATTTAACAAGCTTCCTTAGTGAAAAGGGAGGAAACCCTCCACTTTTACTGCTCAGACCACCACCCTGAAATTAATCTTTATGAAAATGTTTCCAACTTTACTGAATATTTTTCACTTAATCCCTTTGGAGAAACTAAATTCCCTATGTCTTTTCCATAATATTGGTTTATTTATGATATAAGAGAATGATTCATAAAATAAAAAATTATTTATGATAAATGAAATCCACAAAAACATGAATCCCACACAACATTTTATCTTCAAAAAAATTCAGCCTAGACAAATAATTATAATCTAGTGTAGGATAATAATATTGATTAAATATAGAATGATATGTATAGAACATGAAAAATATCTTTACCTATTCATGATTAATGAATTTCATGGCCTTGTCAACTCTTCGGGTATATGGAAAGTAGTGTTTAATGAAATGAGTCTTAAAAATTTTTCTAGTCAATCATGACATCTTTTTTACCAGGAATACATTTTTTTAGCAATGTTTAGCTAATATTTGAATAAAATAGATGGAAAATTTTATCATATTATCATGAGGTCTTTCAAGGTGATCAAAAATTATATTTATAGACTCAATAAAATGAATTGTTTCTTAATAACTTCCCTACCATGAAATCAATTATTGGGTGAAGTAGATGAAAATCTCTATTTAGTTCACATCTATAATGTAGGTTGAGAAACCTCTACCTCTCTATAACCCTTATCCCTATCAAAAAACATTCTAAAATATGAACACCCACCACGCACCCTATTACCATATGATTTTCTAGTCCAACAACCATATAGAAGTTCACATTAACACTCTATCAAATCTCTATAGTAATTAATTGTAGGAGAATTCTCCTACAAACAAAAACTTTAAAGTATGTCATTATAGTAGCTCAGAATATCATAGTTCATAGAATGTGGTAATAAACATACAATTCATATATTTTTTATGTCCCATTTTAAATTCATATCATAACAGGATACCTCTCACAATCCCCCCCAAAAAAAACAATATATAAGATTTTCATAACACATAATGTTTTCCACACATTCATATGATCAATATCATCATGGATTGCCCTCCAAAGTTTGATCGTAATTTCATAATAAGGGTTAAGTGACATAATATTAAAATTACATGCTTTAGAAGAAAAACAATTTATGATATGAAATTTTCATTTTAATTTAGCATAATAATAATAATAATTTAAACAATGATCGTGAAACACCATTTGAGGAAACCAACCACATTATAAAAAATTAACCACCACATGACATCATATATATGAAACATGAGTCCTTCATTCATATTATGATCCATGAAAACACAATATTCTTCCACTTTTTTCAAGAAACAAAGTCTCATAAATTATGAAATAAAAAACTCATGTGAACTATTCTTGGTAGAAATTTTCAAAAAATTAAAATGAAAATCATGATCAGTAGTATTGTCCCTAGAAACATTGACCTTACTCATACATGGGTTATCCAATTTAGGGATCAATATATACATTAAGCATTAAAAACTCTATACCCCATGGCTAGCTTACCAAAAATATTTACATAAAATAAATAACATTGATACAACTTAATATTATACCCTAATATTTGGCCACTAATTGATTCCCAACAATTGATTACTACGTGACCAAAAGTATAACACTCTGTATAATAGAGTCTATCAACAAGTATTGTGTGTCAATTATGGTACTATGGAGAGACTATACCTATATATCAGAGAAAAATCAAGTTATAAATTAAGGTATTAATATAAAAAACCACAATGATATGTAAAAAAATACATCCAAACAAGTGATAATGAATAAATATAGGTAGAAAATATCAATGATTAAAAATTGTCAAAAAGGAAAAATAAAATTTCAAAACCCAAGAATATCCCAAATAAAAATTAGACAAAACAAGAAGACTCCAAATAAAATTTCCTAAAATCTATTATCCTATCCTGGTAGCTTGAATCATGAATTAGTTGTAGAGTTCTTTCCATCATCTAGTCTTGTAGTCATTAAGTTTTCTCAGGTCCAAAGAGTGTTCCAATCAAGGTGTTAGTAAAACTAAGTAGGCCACCAACAACAGTTTCTATAAATATATCACATCCGAGTATGTTCATGTATATGTGTCTAAATATACATATGAGTATAACTAGAGAAAAACATAAATAAATAAGTTCATTAATCCTTAATTTCTAAGAGTACATGTGGGACCAAACACACCTTTGACAACTATTGTTAGATATATCACAATAGTAAGCACCAGAGAAATAGAATCATCCCATATTATAAGTCACACCTAGGGAATATTCCCATATTGAATCAATAGTCTCAACTATGAAAATACACTTGTCCCTAAACACTAGTCGTACTGGGGGAAATATACCCATCACAAAACAATAGTCACACCCATTAAAATATACCTGTATCAGAATAGTAGTTGCACCCATGGAAATATATTAGTCCCAAAATAATAGTCCCACCTTAGGAATATACCAGTCTTGTAGCTTTAGTAGAACCGCACCAGATACACAATCCCAAAAATCATGCATACCAACATATCAAAATTTGTCAACATCACATCATAAAACAACATTTATCCTTTATTAAATACAATTTAACTTCTAGATAAACCTTCCTTTTTTTCACATCTCAATATATCAATTTCAACTTCTTTAACACAATTAACACCATTTAAATTCGACATTATTAACCATTCAACATTTCCATCTAGAATTTGTGCAAACCAATCACTATTACAAATCTAAGTGCAAAATTATTTAATTCAATTAATTAATTATTATATTTAAATTTTTCGTATTTCTATCACCTGATAATATGGAATAACCACACGGTTTATAGAATATGAAAAGTGTTCACACATTAAAGATATATAGAAATACCCAACATATAATGTATCAAAATATAAATAAAAAGATAAAATTAAATTAAATTTACCAAACAATCCATGATCCCTAAATTAGACTTGACAAACACCATGTTTTATCATAAAACATGAACAAAAAATCAAGAATAAGAGGATAATTTAAATATCATTAACTCAAAGATGGTTTGAGTTACTAATATGAATCAATCATAATGAATGGTTCTTCAATCCTCCATAAATTGAGGAAAAAGATTCGTCAAATTCCAAAACTCAACTAACGGTATAGGGAGGCTTTAGATCCTTTCTTTAAGTGAGAAAACATATGTTTCAAGTGAGTTTTGAGTTTAAATACTAATTTTCATAATTCATTAATTTTTTCACACAATTTGGGTACACAATTTACCAAATTGTCCTCCAAACGTGAACACCCCACTATTCGAGATACACTACTTCACCTGGTTAGGCTATATAGTTTAAAAAATATTACACCAACCATGTTAAATAGATCTGTATCAATTTTGAATTATTTTCCTGGATACCTAGTAAAATATTATTTATTTAATGAATTTTGTGCCTCACTTTACCCCTCCAGATGGTTAGAAATACAGTTTTCAGAAATCATGCACTAATTCTGATACCCCTTATTTAACTCCCAAAAAAATATTTTAGAGACTAAAACTCACAAAACGATCAAGAATCATTTCCATATTTTGTAAAAACATACATCAGATTTGAAAAAGAATAAATACAAGGGGATTTACACCTCAAAAAACAAAATCCTTTACAAGTAATGTAATGGATATTAAATGGATTGCAATTATTGATTAATGATAGATAAAGAAAGGTTATATAATTATTCTTTACATAGAATATTTGAGATATTTACATTATGTATTATTTGGAAACATATTTTTTGAGGTATTAATTGAAGAACCATCTATGTAAATAGAATGAATTGACTGTGAATTTTTTTTATATTATAGAAAGATATTATTATAAAATATATGGACCATTATGTCCTTGATAAATAAATTTATGAATTACTGAAATCATATCACTTTATAGTAGGACATAATATAGAAGATATTGAATTTATTTGGATTCGATGGAAGGAAATAATAAAAGTAAAAAACATCATTGGTATATCAGTATCTAGATTAAAATATTAATTAATTGAGATATACTAACACATACATAAAATATATGGTTCTTTATTAGAGAGACTCGCTCATAGAAAATTATTTACATATTCATTGTACAATGTGGTTTTGTAGAAGAATAATATTCACAAATATGATTCCCTCATAATAAATTGATGTAATCTTGATTCTTGATAAAGGAAGAAATTTTTCATGCATAGATATCAAGGAAAATAATTTAACTCTTTTAAGAAAGAGATTATTGCATCTATATTGTAATGTGGTGAAGGGAGAAGTTGGATTTCATCAGAGTATCAATGTTTGGAATAATTTATATTCCTATATCAATTTACATTTCTAAATTTAAAGATGTGAAGATATCTATAAACTGATTCAATATTTCTTGATGGAGAGTCCATATTAGGTAGTAATAAAGTTACATTTGACTAATAATTAAGATTTTACTACATTTATTAAGGGTAGTGAACATTGTAATGAAATTTTCATGACCAAAACATTGTATCCACAAAATTGTTCAGGGAAGTGGACTATTTTTTACTAACACATTGCTTTGTGTATTCTCCTTGGAAAATAAACATTAAATATTACCAAGTATATTAAATGAGTATTTTTGTACATTAAATTTTATATATTCTACATATATTTATTATTGATGAATTAAATGTATATATAGATTTAATTGGGTTCTTATTAAGATGTGAATAATATATAATGATGGGACGTGGTTAGTGGGAAATTATGGTATTTAGCAAGTAGTTAGAATCAACCCCCATCTCAATATCTCAAGGTTACATGGGTCTTAAATCATAGATTTTTAGTCACAATAAGGATTTCTAATATTACATGTTCCATTGAATTTCAATAAATTTAGATTCCCAATAACAGTTGATAAAGAATTCAAATAAACCTAATACATATTTTGACTTGTCTTAATTAGTGTTGGCACACATATGCATTTAATAGTTTCAAATTGCATGAAAATAGAATCGAACCACTCTAAAATTGATGTTACATACTATTCTAATGTCTGTTTAGATGATATTTTTTTCAATATTGATGGCCAATTTTATATTTCATCGAATGAATCACCTAAAATCATGGCCAATGAAATCCCAATAAAGGAAAATATCAATAGACAACAAGTATTTCATGTATCAAAACATTTTTATATGGTATCTAGTAATTTGTAAGGAAATAATATACTCTTATCGATCATGTTACCTCTTCTAATTAGTGAAATTCAGATGGAGGCATAATGTATTTATCCTAGAAATCATACTCCATTGTTGTGTTACCTTGAGTAACTCATTATTAATTCACTTGAGATTCTAAAGACTATAAAAAAATAAGAAATCTCATTATTCTAATATGATAGATGAAACATGTTTAGGTGGGAAGTGGGATGTAGATGTTACCAATCATTTTACTTTTTTATTGGCATTAACCTATCAGGTATTATGTTGTGTAAAATTAGTGCTACCACTAAAATAATCTATTTTTCTCTAGTGTTAGGTATGTACTTCTTATTATAATGCCTCTATACAAGAAAAAAAAATTATGGACATTTCCTCATTATATGGTTAATTTTTTCATCATAATAAAATTTAATTTTAGTGTCTATACGAATAACATTTTCCAATGTAAACCCTATTCTTGGAACTATTTCAACACCTAGATTTTAAAACAATGGAATCATGTTTGACTAAAAATATCCATTGAAGGATATTATATAATTCACATTAATTTGTGAATTTTAGCATTATTTTTTATTTGGGACCCTATGTTTCTTTAATTCCTCTTACTAACACTTCTATTGAACTCAAATGAGATATTGATCAGGAATTGTAATTAAATGAAGGTTTCCTATTAACACCAATGAATGTGATCATGGTGGGGGTTTATTTTCCAATTTTCAATAGAGGTGACTATTGGTATTCTTATGGAACTACCCCTAAATATAAAAAAGCTATTTTTTTACAGAAGAGTATCATCAGTTTTGGAATACCTCAATCATATTGATGATACAAGGGTGGTAGTGTGGGTAAACGACCATCATTCCTATAGGATAGGGTTTACCTTTTGTTCCCATAGTCGTGGAGACATATCTTTTCCATGTTTAGGGTTTTTATAATCAAAAGGTTCATATGTAGAACATCCTATTCCTATTATATATAATACATAACCTCCATTGACAGAGGTTTTTCTTTATAGAGTATTATTGCTTCAATTTGGACATATGTTTACTTTTTTCTTCACTCGATAAAGAATCGAACTTAATACTAATTTTATAGTGTACATTTTTTTTCAAATATAGGGATAATGTAATTTGGTTGGACTAACAAAATTTCATGTCTAAATCTTAGATCTAGAGAATAATTTGCAGTGATGATGTTGAAAATATTATTAAAGGGTTGGCCCTACTGAATAATGAATAGGGTGAAATTATTTTCTCTATATTGGAACAAATATATTTTGTAAAATTTTTAGGAGTATTTCATAATTATTTTATGATGCACCTTGAATCATAAAGAAATTAATTAATTTACATTCATTATTTTTATTAAATTTGGGATTTGAAGCAACCAAAATGGTGGAAAAGACAAATTAGTTATATTTCACATCAATCACCTTAAAATGATCAATTTATCTTTCATATGTAAATTATTTAAAACTGAAGTGGTTGAATTTAACCCATATATTTTGATTTTGGTTTGATATGCATTATTCATCCAGGATTTCAAGAATGATATTCTGAGATTTTTAAGAAAGGAAAAAATATAATGTATAATTTTTAGTGTCTAATTCATTCCATATACTGAAAAAAATTCACAGAATACTTGATTAATGGTTCATAAAATGGTTATAACCATAAATTTATCCTTTTTCTCTATTTTACAGAAAATTGGATTCATTTTAGGCATTTATCACTGCACCCAATATTTTTTAGTATAGTAGAGGAAATGATGATAATATCTGTATCAACTCACCCATAAGTTCAGAGGATATGCCACAAGTTTAAAATAGAGTATATAATTTAATTAATATAGGTTTTATAAGTATCAAACTACTAGAAAAATAGGCATTTAACAATGCTATAAAAGTGATGACTACCTTAGAATTATTAAAAGTCCATGGATTTTTTTAGCACTAAAAAGGAACTGATAAAGGGTAGATGTATCAGCACAAATAAAAGTGCTGATAAATCATAATTTTATTAGTTATTTTGAATGTGTTGATAAAAGATCTCATTTATTAGTTCTTTTATTTATAACTGATAAAATTTGGATTTATCGGCACTTATATTTGCACTGATAAAATTTTAATTTATCAGGGATTTTAAAAGAGTTGATAACGATATATTTTTTCAGCTCCAGTAAAAGTTCCAATAATGGAGTCCTTTGTTAATGCTTGGTAAATCACTAATAAAAGGTATCTTTAGTACGTGCCTCTAAAATCATTGATAAATCATACTTTTATCATTTCATTTATTAACGCTGATAAAGGAGAAAACTACAGTTTGATTCTACGGCACACTAAATTACTAGAAACGGGTGCTATGTGCCTCAACAACATACTACATCAGTAGAAACATAAATAAAAATACCAAAATAAGATAAAAATACTAAATTTAAATGAAATAAAATTTATAAAACAAATACAAGAAATGGAAAACACTATTATAGACTATGAAACTTGACTTTACTAAAATTAATGTAAATTTTGAATAAAAAGTGTCACATAGAGTCATACCGGTCACACTATGATTCAAATTGAGGGGTGAATGGTTCCTACACATAAAAATGAATTATTGAACATTTTCTTAAAGTACCCAAGTAATAAAATTTCATTTTTCTGGTTTCAATATGTTAGTTATTTTTTATTAAAACTAATGTCAGTTTTGAATAACAATACGCACTTGGAGTCATAACAATCACAATATGTATCATATTGTGGTGTAGCTGATCCTTACATGGAATGAGTGACCGATGGATCATTTTTTTAAATCACCAAAACAATCCAAATGAATTTTCTTGGTTTTAAATATGTGAGTTGTTTTCTAACTAAAATTAATGTCAATTTTGAATGAAAAGGCACAATTGAAGTCATAACGGTCACACTATGCATTGGATTAAGGTGTGGATGACCAATTCACCTTCTAAATGACTCATGGATAATTTTCCTAAAGTATCAAAACAATCAGAATGTGTTTCCTTGGTTTTGAGTACGCCAAGTGTGTTTTTTACTAAAATATCATTTTAAACTGGAAACACGTACTTTGAGCCATATATGTTGAATTGTGTATCAGTTTGACATGATATTGATTCATACACATCAAAAATTAATTAAAAATCATTTCCCCAAATTATCAAGACAATACAAGTGTGTTTTCCAGTTTTAGTGTGTTTCACTTTTTCTATTAAAATTTTGATTTTAAATTGATAACAAATACTTGGATTCATATTAGTCACACCGTACATCAAATTGAAGCATGGATAAATTATAAAATTCCCAAATAACCCATGGATAATTTTCAAAATTATCAAAAGAAACAGAATATATTTCCTTGCTTTGAGTATGCCATGTTTTTTTTAATAAAATGTAATTTTAAAATAGAAACATGTACATTGAGCTATACATGTGGCATTATGTGTGGGTTTGATATGAGATAGATTCATACACGTAACTAATGTATTATAAATCCTTTTCCAAAATTATTAAGTCAATCCAAGTGAATTTCCTCGATTTTTAGTGAGTGAATAATTTTTGTATAAAAATTTCAATTTTAAATTGATAAGGGAAACCTGGAGTTATACCATTCATATCGTGCATCAGATTGAGGAGTGATTGATCCCAAAACATCACAAATGATGTAAAGATCATTGTTCGAAAGTAACCAAACAATAGAAATGTTTTTGCTCAGTTTTGAGTAACCGACATTTTTTTCTTTCTAAAATGTCATTTTAAAAAGGAAAGGCAGACAATTTATTTTATATTAAGTGAAAAGTGTTGTGTTAAATTTTAAAAAAAAATCTTGAACACAATCATGGTATGATACTTATTCTAATTCATTTCCCAATAATTTTATTATTTTCAAGACAATTCTTCTCATCGTCCTCCACCTCGATCTCCACCTCAGTCCTCACCACTACCTCTTCCTCCACTTTAGTATCCAACTTTGACCCTGACTCATCCTTCACCTCCACCTCCACCTCCATATCCACATTTTCTTAACAATTTTATTGTTTTCAAGTTAGCTTTTGTAAACAAATATATTTCCACCAATACTATTATCCTTGTTAAAGAGATCAAAAATAATATATAAGCATTCCGACATTAATGCATCACACCCAAAATATCATTCAAATGCCATAACTCATACTAGATTACAAACAGAGTAGGTAATCACCTAAATTTTTTGTCAGTATTCATTCTTACAAAAAGTATGATGTCCACTCGTCTCTAAACAAATTAATTTTTTCTTTTGAGTATTATTTTTTCGAAAATATTCATAGTTATAATAAAAAATATGAAATAAAATGATTATGAATTATATTTAATGAAATTCTAATTAACTTTAGAAATTACCTATTAGGGGATACTAGTCCTTTCATTCTATATGATTTATCTAATAAAATTTCAAACATAATTTCCATAATCGATTTCATTATCTTGTTTCAGACATTGTAGAAACATTAACTATAATGAGTATTTTATTTTTAAATGTTTCTATATTTACATATATCTATATATACGTTAATTTGTTTCACATTGTAGTGATCCAGAGGCATTATATTTTTAGACACCGACTTCATACCATGATTTAGCTTGTATTTAGGAACCACACTATCATAAAAAATTCTCATTAAAACATCAAACGAACATATAATTATAATTTTATCTATAAAATGTTGATTTTAGTGTATTACATATTTAAAATACACCTCATGTGTTGTAATTTGGCTGGAAATACATGCATTGAATCAAAAAAAAAATAAATATTTTGGTTGTCAGTTTTGACTGATATCAGCATCCAGTGCTTCCTAAAAAACAAAAACAATTAGTTAATATAAAAATTAAAAATATATTTTCTATGATTGGATCATATAGTTTTACCTTTTCATTGTAGGTATCAAAAAAATTCTATCTTCTGATTCTTTTTTTATTAAACTCTATGAGTAACTCATCTTTTTTTCTCTATTTCTTCCTTATTCGAAGTAATTTTTTGGGTAAAAATGATATAGGGACTAATGAATCCAAATCTTTCTTTAGACAATCTGATCTTTATATAATTTTAATATAAACACTTATACAAAATATAAATAGTTATTAACATTAATAAACAGATTTAGATGACTCTTTGGACAAATGTATTATGAAAATGTACCTTATATATAAATATATATATTTACAACTGAGATTCCCAGCCATTCATGCTTGAGAATCACAATTAGAGTCTCAAAACAAATTATGTCTGTGATGGATGCTCCATATATGTCTTCATCATATTTAATATAAGACATAGTTTTATCTTTAAATGTATTCTATTCATGAAGATGTAATGATAATATAAATTTCTCTGGAACTGGCTAGAAGAAGGTACTCTTGGGTGGTCATTTTTTTTTCATGGTCGATTCACTACATTTTCATGGTTCAACCTTTCATTTGTCCATTGATTTATTCATCTGTAATACCATACCTCACATCAAACCTGTTATCATCAACTGTTACATGTTTTTCATATGAATTCTTTTGAATATGTACCTCATGTATCTTTATAAGATTAGACGACCAAGCTATGAAATCTCTAATAATAGATTCAACCATTACAATATATGGACCATAAAGTGGAATAAGAAAATTAGTATTTGGCTCATAAGATACCTTAATCCCCACTCTCAAGAATTTTTTTGTGAGGGTTTAATTGAGTATCTGGTCTCCTGGGATATTATACACTATACCCATCACAATACGGAGGTACTTGGGTGTTGAAATATGAAAATAACATACAACTATACCCTATATAATTTTATTAATATAAAGTTATCTGAATTTTATTGATTCAAATTTAGAAGAAAGAGTAATGAAAAATTTGTTTAACTTAAGTAAGGTATGTTGTTGGGGGAAATTCCTATCCTCAAATATAGTGGGATTATTGAGTTCATGTGAGTATATTTTCCCCACCGCCAATTCACTTTGATCCTTTTTTATACAATGGTCTACCAGACCAAACTGAAATTTAATATTTTGTAGTGAGTCTGATTGTGTGTACATTCATCTCATCATATTTAATGTATCTTCATGTGGTTTTATCTTCATGAAATTTATTCATTGATAGACTCCAAAACCTAATTCTCTAACATGACTATATTGTTCAGGTCACTTCAAAGCTACAGAATGTCTCTTTTCTTCTAGTACGGTCATTGTCAATTCTTATGACTAATCCATATAAAAAATAATAACATAGTTATTTTTATATAATATTGTTATAAGTCACAAATAATTACAATTATGTCGTACTTAAACATTCTTCCCATATTGGTTTTTTGTTTTCATCAACTAATATACCATAATAATTTACATGAGCCTCCTACCATAGCACATGACATGGGGTGGAGCTGGCTTCTGACTTTGATTCATCAGTCTTTATATAAATAAAGGAATATATGTTATTTAATACCTTCCTTTATGATAGGGGTATGTTGGTTTTGATTCTTGTTATTTATTCTTGACACTCTTTCTCTCTTTCATTAATTAATAGTTTTGAATGATGTTGGATAAAATAAATAACGTAAAATAATATTTTATCAAACACAGTTCACCTAAAATGGTTTCTCATTATGATGGTTTCATAAAGCAATCCATTTTTACTTCTTTATAATGTATTCATAACTTTGTGGTGGGTGGGGATTTATTTTCTCCTCAGCAACCCTAAGATTTAACTTCGTCAAAAGAGTTCATAAGCCTCTATAGGATTTTCCAGTGGAAATTATGACAAATTACTTATATTAATATTATTAAATAAATGATTTCTACAAGGAACAATGGAAACTAAATCCATGCTTCATTATATAATTTTTCAGTAAAATTGAGTACGTATATTGTAACATTACCATTATATCATTCCAAAGGATTTCTTTTGTTACAGGTTTGACACAACATCATGAGTCAATATTAGTCAACACATTCATCCTCATTGTTCCCCCAAGATATCTAATGAATTTTGACTTATTGGGGTCAATAGTTTGGTCATCTTGATTCAAACCAACCTAAAATTTTATACCACGACTACATGACTTGATAATTTTACTCAAAACTGTGATGTTGTATTTTTCTCTTTTTTTATGAAAATATTGTTGATCCCCTAATAATTCTATTGTTTCCTGATCAATAGTCTGTTCTTGCTCAGGATTGGAAACATCATCATGTTCATAAGACATTGTCTATATGAGTAGTCAAACATTTAATTTGTCTTGAATAATAAAAATGGCATACATTTCATGCATAAAATTACACAATTTCATCCATCATGCATGAAGATTATTACTGTCTTGAATAATGATATAATACTTCAATAAAAAAAGTAAAACTAACCTTCACAACTGTTATTTAATCTATCCTTAGATGCTTGATTTCTGTTTATCTCTTGACTGTGGGAGGACAGCTAGTTTCAAAGAGTGATTATAATCGATCATCAAGAGATAGATGAAAATTAGGCATTTAAGGATTAAATTTTCTTAGGAACCTACACTTATGGAATCACTCCAAAAGTATCCTTATGTAAAGAGTAATTTAAATACCTCCACTCTAATGGTCATGAAGAAATGAATCTCACCCCACCTATATTGGAAATCACTTTTGTTAACTAAAGGATTCATCACCTGCCAATTTGGGAGACTTTTTTAATCCACCATATATTCCCTCCAATAACATACATCCTTTTAAAGGGTTATTTCTTCAACTTATACATAGTATTGATTTATAATTGTTTTACTCTTATATATGAAATTAATCTATTAAATGAAATAATTAATTTATTATTGTGATATTTTTCCATAAAATCTTATAGGAACCATAGATACTTCCCATCATTGAAAATTATACCACATAACTTGAGGTAGATTTAGAATTACCTATAAGAATATCCAACTTTATGATAAATAATGATATTATCAGTTGTAAAATATAATATTTGAGAGAGGAATTCATGGAACTGAATCATATTATTTGATGAAACATTAGTCACACACCATGAATACTCTCAACAAATATGATAGGAAATCTCAAATTTATTTTATCTTATCAAATAATTGAGGTGATATTGTATTTGTGCTTTGATCTTCATTTTTCACAGAAGCCATGGATAGAGTCATATTATCTGATATCATATATTGTATGATAAAATGCAGTTCAAATCCTTATATTTTATATATGTAATACCATATGATATACAATATCCATATTCCATGGCTAAACAAAGAAATATTTCATATCAAAATATTTTATATTGAAATAATATAATATTCAATTTATTTATTCCAACAACTAATAGATTAATATATTATGTCCTTGAGGAAAAAGTCTCTAATACCACTTATGAGTTTTAGGGTATCATACTATGACCACCGAATGAGTGGTAGTGCCTTAACCTAGTGATAAACAGTGATCAAAGAAGATGAGAGGTTTGGATATGGAATGAAACAAAGGGATAATTACAATAAGGGGATCATATCTCTATTTTTTTTCCTTTTACAGATGGATGAAAAATTTCATGAATTATATGACCTAAATATCCAAACTAACAATGTATATTTTAACCAAGTTTTTTGTATCTATAGTTATTCACCACGTTTGACGGACTTTCAGATTAATTTTTTATCATATAAATTATTTATGTCTCTATTTTGATTAATAAATATACTAATCAATCACATCTCATAGTTTAGTTGATTAAATATCCAACCACAGATAACTCACTGACTTTATGGGAAATACACACTTTATATGTTGATTTATATTTCTAGGTCCATTTAACCATTTATTTCTCAACTTTATCCAATCTTGGTAATTTTTGAAAAAAAAATTACCACACTTTTCCCACCATAGAAATTAGCCATCACAGTTTATAACCAATGGCTAATGTTTAATAATAATATTGAATTAATTTTAAAAACAATTTCTCACAACATACATCACTAAACTAATTTTTGGAATATGGATAATTAATTCTGTATTTTTTGAATTCAATAAATATTTATTCATCAAAATCATAAATATAAATAACCAATTTCATCGTTTAAAAATTTGCATGAATTACCGAAATCTATAAAACATGTTTTTATTATGTCTAAACTTATCTTGGTCCCTATATGTTAATCACCCATAAATGAGGGCCATAACTTGGTATCACATAATCCTTAAAAACCTCATAATTAAGACTTTAGAATGTATAATCTAATATATAAGACGAATTAAATTTGGGAAACTATCTATATTTGGGAACCCAATATTATTCAAATGAATTGAAAACTGAGGGGGGTGAGAGGTCTACTAATTAATGTTGAGAGTAGAGATAACCATCTGTGTGTGTCCCTAGGGAAAAATGGGCTGGAAACACAAATACATATGAAAGGAAAATAAGAAATAGAACCACACTTGATGTATTTTAATAAGGATGAGAAGAGATGAATGGTTCCTCAAGTTTAGGAACATCGAAAAAATGAAATACGTGGAACCCAAAACATCATACAACGGTAGAGGAAGAGTAGAAAATAACAAAAATTATATTCTAGACTTGATTAATTTGAGGGAACATAGGAGATTCAAACCAGTAGTAGAGGAGTTATGCGAGAGCATGAGAATCAGAAGAGACTGAGTCATGATCGAGGATTTTTAAAATAGACTATGACACTTAAAAACTCTTTTAGAAAATCACTAATAAAGATCCATTTTATCAGTGCCAAATTTATAAGCACTGATAAAAAGTGTATTTATTAGTGATTTTTAGCACTAATAAATATCGAGATTTATCATAACTAAAAAATATCCAATGAAAGACATATTTTTCAATGCTATCATTTTATCACTAATAAATATATCTCTTAACAATTATTTTTTAGTGTGAAAAAATTGATCTTTATAAGTGATAAAAAAACACTCATAATATTTTTATAATTATAATAATTTAAATAATTTATTATATTTTTATAATTATTCAAATAAATTTATAATAACTTTTAATGATTTAAATATATATAATTATTTATTCAAAATTATATAAATACTTATTTAAAAACTAATAATTAATTATTTATAACAATTATCTATTTATAATAATTATAAATTCAGTAAATATACAATTATAGATATATTTATTTATATATATTTATTTATAAATATTTTCTTGCAAATATATTTTTATTATTATTAAGGGATATATAATCTTAAATACATGTATGTTAAAAATTAGTGAAATTAGATAATTCCAAATGTGTAATGTTTAAAAATATTCAAAAACATTTTATGTTTTATTAAATAAATATAAGTTATTAATTAAATATGGATATAAATATATATTAAATTTGATTAATACATATTGAAAACACTAAAACAATGTAACATCCAAAAAATTAAAAATAAATTTAGTCTTTAATGCACAGAACATTGAGTCTATGTGAAAAAAACACATTGTTATTATAATTATTTACACAATATAGTTATAACCTAGCCATGAAACATAATTTTGTCACTTTTGTGATTTTAATTTAAAAAAATAGACAGACAATATTGGGATTAGTAAATTTTTTAGAGTCTAATTGGATCAAGTTCATTTTTTGGTCAATAGTAAGTTGACCCTTATGAATAGTAATGTTACCCTTATTAATCATACCTTGACCCTTATTAATAGAAACCTAATTTGTGAAAGTATAAATAATATTTAAGAACCTTATAAATCAGAGTGAATGTTTTTAAAAATTAATAATTAATTGTTGGTATTTTTAGGAGTAGTAAATATTTAATAACAATTTTAAATTATTAAATTTAATTAAAGTCAAATTTATTTTAAAAAAATTATTTCTAAATTAATATTTTTTCCAATGATTTTAGGATAATTTTATGAGACCTTAGTTAATTTTTGAATGTACTATAAAATCATTATTAAATATCAAATCTGTATTTTTCAAGTAAAAATGATTTTTTAAAAAATAAAATTTATCATATTTAGAAAATTATTTTATTAAAATTAAGTCAATATTTTAATTCTATACATAAATAAATGGTTATGGTGAATTTTTTGAATTTTTCTAAAATACTCGATTCTTTGGTGAAGTGTGAAATTCCATAATTTAAAAAATATGCTAAATAAATGAATTTCTACGTCATGATTGAGTCATGGATTTTGTAAATGCACATTGGTAAGATATCACCTGAACTTATTAATATTTTTAGTCACATTAATATATACTATTCATAATCTTGTGCCAAAATAGTAATATAATGACTAAAATAATAAAAAACCCTTCCTCTCCTCCACTATAAAAAGAACCCCTAACTCCCTCTTATCTTCACTCCTCTAAGCCTTTATGCTTCTCAATGAAATTACCAAATACTATTTACTATTCCTTAACCATGTCCAGGTGCCCATTTTTTTTCCAAAAGACAAAAACCCTTTTTTAAGAATGTTTTGCAGTAGGTTATTCCAATAGGCAAATCCTCTTATTTTTTATTTTAATTTCAATTCAATTTGTCTTATTTTATTATTAATTCCTAACATACTATGTCAAATTGATAAAGGTAAATCCAGTATCATATATATACTATAATTGTATCATTTTAATGTAATATCCATCATCAATCTCCTTACTCTCCCCCTTTTATTTTATAAATGAAATCATCATCCGCATGGTGCCAATTTACAACCATCAAGGACGATGAAGATTCATTCATTAAATTATTCTTAAAAGATATTCATGAAACCATTTTAATTGTTGATATAGATAGTTAAATTCATGATATATCCATTTTTATGTTCTGGAAGAAATAAATTTATATTATACTAAATGATAAAACAAAATGAGTTCTTTATGATCAGTAACCGTCATAATAATCTAAATCAATATCACTAAATGATTTATATAATGATTCATCCTAATAACAAGTAACCAAATGATATATATAACCATTTAAACTTCTTGGTGTTAATTAAAAATATATAAATTCAATTCTAGATAATTATATCTATTCCACTTGAAAATATATACTCTTATACAAGCATGCCATTAGCGAAATCCAAGGAAACAAATGTTTTCGAGTGATAAATTTGAATCTTATAACTCTTCCAAAAATCCATAAAGGAACTTAATAAAATTATATTAAATAAAATACAAATATATAATGTTATTAATTAATTAATTAATGTATTTAATTTTATTATCTAGGATGTTATGGTCAAGTACAAAAATCGTTCAGACATAAGGTAAGGGGTTATCATCTCACTTTTATTTCCATGAGATTTTCATTATTCAACTCATATATCATGTATGTGGTGTATTATACTAAAATTTGACATATAATATCATTAATCTATTTATATTCATGTTATTAAATAATTCATTGTATTATTGTTAATTTTGGGACATACAACTCAATTTATTACAAAGTAGTAAGGGTTCTCTCATCTCACTTCCATTTTTATTAGATATTCTTTATTCACCATTATTTCTTGTGTATGGGATATGTATCCTTAGAAATTATGTAAAATATCATTAATACTTTTATTTCCATGGTATTATATGTATCATTTAATGATTCTTAATTTTTGGTCATATGATTCTATTAATTACAAACTAGTAAAGGATTCCACCTGAACCATCAATTTTCCATCGGGTTATTCTTTCACTTTACTTAACCCAATGTAATGTTTATTTATTTATATGTAATAATTATATATTGTATTTATATGTTCCAGAATAATATATTCAGATCATTTTATCTATCATTTATTTTAATTTTATGTTTTTAATTTGTTCCCTTCAAAATTGTTCTCGATAAACACGCCTGATTCAAAGGGAACTTCTCAAATTATTACCCATTTTCAAATTCACTATATAATCTATTTTAAGCCGTAATTATATTTCTAAAATCACTCATTTTATTATTATAGTACTACCTTATTTTACTTTGGGTATTATATAAATATTTTTCTAAATAACTTTTATTTTCAAAGTAAAAGAGTATTTCTATCAACAATTACATGATGCTTTTATAATAGTTTTTTCATTTCTTTAAGCACTCTAGTTCATTAATATGTTTAATTGGGATAAATATTTTATGATATCATCTACCATGTTTTGTTGAATAGTTTGTGATTTTTTTGACAATGGATTTTCTATCTTGAAATCATTATCCATATTACATCAAATGGTTAGTGTTATGTTTAATGATTATGGAAGGTGACTTATATTTCATATTATAGATTCAATATAAATGTACATGTTGTTTTGGTTTCAAAAATTTAATATTATAAATTAATTTAACATAGAAAGTTATGGGTGGGTCTCTCTATATTCCCTTGATGCATGAGTAGGTCTTATGAGACAAACTAGTTAGGAATTTTACCTGTTTATGTGTGGTCATGGAACGAGGACTTGATAGTATGGTTATGATGTACAACATTATGAATTCAATAATTATGAAACTATTATTTTATATTCCATGTGATTATTAGACTAGTATAATATTTATGGTTATGTTTCATTTTATAATTATTGAATTGTATTTTATTCCTGCAATTTTATGCTAAGGTATATTTTTAATGGCACGTGTACTTGTAGTTATTAATTATTCCTTATTATTTTATATTTATAATTATTTTACATACCATTACTAATAATGTGTCCTCACCTCTTCCTTGTGTATTGTTTTTCCCCATGATCCAAATAAGTATATTATGAATGACTTGTAAGGATAATCTAATCATTTTAGATGTTCCCAATGGAATTTTTATGATGTATTTAATTTTAAGTTATAATATTTCACTTATGTATGTATCTAGTCTTCCAAAGTTACTAAACTATTTATTCCTTTGGGTTATGACTTTATTTTAATCATGTTAATGTAATAAAGTAATGCACCGGCTCTGGGAAACTGTGTTTGGGGTGTTTCATTTTGTATCAAAGGATGTTTATTAGAATCCTTGGAAAACTAGATTTTGAAAATGTAGACTAATGAACAAAATCCTATGATTCAATTTGAGGATAATAATACAATAAAATTATATAATTTTGGGCAAGTATATATTATGTGGATCTTTCTAGAAAATACATATTTTTCTAGATACTAAAAGTGTATGTGGTCCTGGAATAGATGTACCTAGTAGTTATAACTCTGACAAGATGCTACGAGATTAACTCAGGTTAACATGGTACACAAAAACAGGCCTTACAGTGCACCTAGTTTAACACTCCTGGGAGATATTCTTAGGGTAATTCACCTTTTCTTTAAAAAACATAATTATGGATATGAATATATAATTGAAATGAATAATGTAGGTTAAACCTAAGGTGTTCTAGGATGAATATATGTTTTCATGATATTCTATAAATGATTATACATTTTTGTCACTATTACTATTGTTACTCACACATTTCTTTCTAGTTTTAGTCAACAGCTAGAATCAAAAGAGTCTTGTTAAAATTAAACATGATGGAAAAGGTGGTGGTGATGAGAAACCAAATGGGATTTTGATAATATTGAAATATATTGTGTTAATGCCTAACGATATTTTCCAAAATATTATTAACAACATATACCTTAACCAACCCTAAACCCACCAAATGAAGAGAAGAATATAGTTTTATAAGATCTCCAGTAATGGAGACCTTGGAGAAAAGATGGTTCGACTACCAGTAGGCATGAAATGTGGAATGTGACACACAAGGAAGTGTATCAGAGGAACCAAGAAATGATTTATGTGTGAGAAAGAAGGATATAAAGAAAAATAATAGTTGAGAAAAAATGAAGCGTACAATGGAAGGAAATAAAATTGAACCTAAGAATCCATTTATAGTTATATTCCTTAAATTTATGTGACTTGGGTATTAAACTATTCAATTCCATATTTTATTGGATAGCCTCTAATCCAAGGAAGGTCATATGTGGAAATAAATGTACGATATTTTTATTTATTGAGGTTATATGAAAAATACCTATTAGAATAATGTTTAGTAATTGATCTTATTTCAAGGATTTCTATAATATTTTTTTGAAATATATGGTTTTCGAAAAATGACATCTTGCATGTTATGTGACAACCCACTTCATTCTGAAATGCTATGGTGATTAAACCCACAATAAATGGGTGAAAAAGGTGAAGTTCCTACCACTAGCCTACGTGAAGTCCCGATTGTCATGAGTATTTTTTTAACTAATCGTCTAATGGATGAATGCTATTTTTTATTTTAGGGACTCTTGTTTTATCAAATAGATAACTTCCGAATTTGAAAATGATCTTTTTGTTAAGTTATTAATGTTATTTGGGAAGATGTTAATAATTTTGGAAATATTATAAGACTATGGTAAATAAATTATTTTGAAGAATAAATATTGAATTGTATTTTGGAGTCAGATGTGATTTTATTAGGGACATATGGTGATCCTGTTTATTTATGGAAACAGATAGAATATCTTGTAGATTATTTGATAGTGGAAATTAAATATTTGGTATAAGAGATTAAGAGTTATTGATTCCATTTGGGAGACTGTATGAACAAATCCTTTTGATTTTGGGGTTATAGTCTAGAATTATTTTTAAGAATGATAGTAATTTTCCAAATGATCTATGTTTAACCTTGATATTTACATTTGAATTTTGGAGATTAAAGTTGTTTTTATCATAAAAAAGTTTATTATTTTTGGATAATTATCTTTTCATATTCTAATTTTTTTATTTGGTTGATGTATAATGACAAGTGGAATATATAATTATACTTTTGTGGGATCTGTGATATGTAGAAGTTAATTATAATTCTTCAGGCATGAATTATTCATCTTGAACATCCATTACCGGGTATAGGGAATGATTTGAAAATATATTGAAGCATAACCAAAGGATGATATTATTTTTATGATATAGAAATTAATCGTGTAAGTTTAATTTCTTAAGTTCTTATCTAGATAGTAAAGAAATCCCTCAATTTAGGGAATAATATTTTTTAACAAAAACAATATACATGTAGTTTTATTTATGAGAAATAAATTTTATTTTCACCGATCAAAATATTTATGGATTTTATGTGATTAAAATTTAAATGAACATGTTCTCTATAACTCTTCATCATAACATGATGGTTAGATTATTTATCCATGTACAAATTTTCACTTCACAATAATGTTACCCTATTAAAATACATAGTTTTATAGAAAACTATTTATTCTCATCCCATTATTATTAATATAATATTTTATTAACCTTATTTTTATGTGGTTTTTTAAATAATGGAATTTTCATGTAAAAACCTTTAACATTCAAAGTACAATTTAAAATTTTGAGGATGCGATTTTTTAAAAGATGGGACAATAGAACACCCCGAGAATTTAAAAATAAATATACCCTATAATTCCCATAGAATTTAGGGTTAATTCAAAACATGTTGTTATTATAA
Organism: Viscum album; assembly: GCA_963277665.1. NCBI lineage: Eukaryota > Viridiplantae > Streptophyta > Magnoliopsida > Santalales > Viscaceae > Viscum > Viscum album. Next base: position 1,207,668,107 of record OY728143.1, on the reverse strand, counting down.
TTATTTATGCTATGTAGTTATAAACTATCCATGAAACATTATTTTTCTACTTTTGTGATTTGAATTTTGAAAAATGGACATGCACCATTGTGATTAGTAAGTTTTTTATAGTTTAGTATGATCAACATAATTTTTTGTGAATAGTTACTTGACCCTTATGAATAGAAATTTTACCATAAGAATAGTAATATTACCCTTATTAATAGTAACTTTACCCATGAAATTATAAATAAATGTTAGGCACTATATAAATGAGAGTGAATGATTTAAAAATTAATAATTAAGTGTTGGTATTTTTGTGAGTAATAAATATTTGATTACAATTTTAACTTAATAAATTTATTTAAAATAAAATTAATTTTCATAAAATTTATTCCAAAATAAATATCTTTTTGTCCTATGATTTTAGGATAATTTTACTAGACCTCAGTTAATTTTTGAAAGTAATATAAAATCAGTTTTAAATTCAAATTATTTATTTTTCTTGTAAATATTTATTTTATATAAAAATAATATTACACATATTTAGAAAAATTAACATGATAAAATGGAGTCCATTTTTTTAATTCAATATGTCAAAAAATGGGTTGAATGAATTTTTGGGATTTTTCTGAAATACTTGAATTTTTTGTGAATAGGAAAATTTGATAATTTACAAAATATGTTGTATATGTGAATTTTTGCATCATGATTGATTCATGGATGATGTAAATGGCCATTGGATAAAATTTGAACTTATTATTGTTTTAGTCATAATACTAAATACTACTCATAATATTTATCCAAAATAATAAAATAATGATTAAAATAACGGAAAAACCCGCCTCTCTTCCACTATAAAAACCACCCATCACTCTCTCTTATCTTCACTCATATAAACCATGAAGCTTCTCAATGTTATATCCAAATACTATTCCCTATTAAATCCCTACATCTAGGATCCATTGGCCTTTCCAAAATTCCAAGACCCTTTCCCTTAGGTAGGTTCTCAAGGAGTTTATTTCAAGTGGTAAATCCTTTTCCTTTTTCATTTAATTAAATTTAAATTTATCTTCCTTTCTTATTATCTGCTAACCTCATATATCCAATTGTACATGATAACTCATATATAATCTATATAATTGAATTATATTAGTTTAATTTAATAACCATTATTAATATCCTTACTCTCCTTCTTTTATTTTAAAAACGAAATCAACGTCTGAGAGGGGCCAATTTAAAACCTTTGTGGACGATGAAGATTCGTCCTTCAAATTATTCATAAAATATATTCATGAAACCATTTTAATGGTTGAGACAGATTTTAAGATTTATAATTTAACCCTTTTTATGTGATGTATGTAACATATTTACATAATACTAAATGATAAATCAAAATAAGTTCTTTATGATCAATAACTGCGGTAATAATCTAAATGATTATCACTAAATGACTTATCTAATGATTCATCCTCATACCATTTAACCAAAAGATATATATAACAATTTAAACATATTTTTTATAATTAATAATATATAAATTCAATTCTATATAATTATATCCATTCCACATGAACTTCTTTAATCATATACAAGTATTCTGATTGTGAAAACCAAGGAAACAAACGCTCCCGAGCGATAAATTTGTATCTTATAACTCATACAAAATTCCATTAATAAACATAATAAAATAATAATAAATAAAATACAAGTAGATAAGGTTATTAATTAATTAATTAATGGATTTAATTTTATTATCTTTTATGTTAAGTTCAACTACAGAAAACATTCAAACATAAGGTAAGGGGTTTTTCATCTCACATTTGTTTCCATGAGATTTACATTAATTGCCACTTATTTCTTGTATGTGGTGTCAGTATACTGAAATATGATATATAATATCATAAATAGATTTATATTCATGGTATTTAATTATTCATTGGATGACTATTAATTTTTGGACATATGATTCAATTGATTACAAAGTAGTAAGGGTTTTCTCATCTTACTTCAATTTTTATGAGATATTCCTTATTCGCTAATATTTCTTATGTATGGTGTATGTATAATTTCCATCGATGAAAAATGTCATGAATATTTTTATTTTTATTTTATTAAATGTATCATTTTATGATTAATAATTTTGGGTCATATGTTTCGATTGATTACAAACTAGTAAGAGATTACACCTCAACCATCATTTTTCCATCAAGATATTCTTTCACTGTAATTACCCCAATGAAATGTTTATTTTTTTGGTGAAATTATTAAATTTAATATTTATAATTTCCAAAATCAAATATTCATATCATTTCATCTTTCTATTATGGGTATTTTAGGTTTTAAAACGGCTACCTTCCCAATTCTTCCTAGTAAACATGCATAATTCAAGGGAACACATCGAATTATTACCCATTTTCAAGTGCACTATATAATCTATTCTGAAACAAAATTATATCTATAAAATAACTTATTTATTATTAAAAACTATATTAATTCATTTCTTTTTTATAAAAATATTTTTCCTAATGAACTCTTCTTTTCAATGTAATAGAGTATTTTAATCAAGAATTACACGATGATTTTTTAAGAGTATTTTCACTATTTCAACACTCTTGTTAATTTATATGTTTAATTAGAATAATTATTTTATGATATCATCTAAAATGTTTTATTTATCGGTTTATTATTAGTTTTACTATGGATTTTCTAACTCAAAATCATTTACCATATTACATTGAATAGTTAGTGTTATGTTTAATGATTTGGGAAAGCGACTTATATTTCATATGTTAGTTTCAATATGAATGAATATATTGTTTATGTTTTACCCCTTTAATATTATGAATTTGTCAGGCATAAAAATTTATGGGTGGGGCCCTTTATATCCCCTCGATGCAATGGTAGGTCTCATGAGACATGCTAGCTTGGGTTTTTATCCATTTATGTATGGTCTTGTTTAACAGTAAGATTATGATGTATAGAATTATGAATTCGCTAATTATGAAACAAGTATTTGATATTCCATTTGATTATTCGACTAGTAGAATATATATGTTTATTTTTTATTGTGGAATTACTGAATTAGCTTTTATTCCATCCATAGTATGATCAAGTTTATTTTTAATGGCTTGTGTACTTTTAGTTATTCAACAAGACTTATTATTAATAATTACACTATTTTGCATACCCTTACTGAGAATCTAATATCACCCATTCCTTATGTTTTATTTTTCCCTAAGATGTAAAAAAGTATATTATGAATTACTTGAAAGGTTAATCTAAGAGTTCTAGATTTTCCCAATGTAATTTATATGATGTATTTATTTTCAAGTAGTAATGTTGAATTTATGTATGTATCTGTTCATCGAAAACTACTAAAATATTTAGTCCATTAGGATATGAATTTCTTGTAATCATGCCAATGTAATAAAATAATGCACCGGCTTTAGGAAACTATGGTCAGGGCTTTTCAAACATAGTAAATAAATATATATAAATAAATAATAGGAAATGGTTGAATTTAGAAATAAAATAAAAATTAAAAAACATTAGAAATGAAATTATATGTATTGAAAACAAATAAATAAAATTGACAGATTAAAAAAATAACACATATTAACTGTGTCATGTTGTAATGAAATTCTAAAACATACTAAAATTTGAATAAATTACATAAATATTAGGTGTATGTTTTTCTATATATTGCATAAATTTATTTCTATGTGTGTTTATATAAAAATAAATTAACACACACACACACACAGATATATATATATATATATATATACATGAAATAAATGAAACACGTGAAATTTTATAGAGGTTAAGTTGAAAAATAAAACGTTAAAAATGAATAAGACATTAGTATATTTTTGGTTATCATTATATATATATTATACTTATTCATTTTATATATCTATAATTAATATATATTATTTATTAATTTTTATAATCTATATTTATTTATATTAATTTTATTAATTTTTATCAATAATTATTTAATTAATAAAAAATTTCATATTTTTCTTACATTACTCATTTTATTTTTATTTGTTTAATTTTTCATTTTATTCCTGACCTTTATCAGTATTAAAAAAGTGATAATAAAAAAACTTTTAGCAGTGCTAAAAAATACTGATTAAGGGTACATTTTATCAGTGCTAAAAATAATGTACTGATAAAAGTTTCTTTTATTACTAATAAAAATGCATTGATAAAGGTTGTCATTTATTAGAAATAAAAGAAGTACTAATAAAGGGTTTCCTTTATCAGTAATTTTTTTGCATTGATAAAGGGATGACTTTATCAGCAATTATTTTAGCATTGATAAAGATGGCCTTTATTAGAAAATTTTTATAGCGTTGATAAATGCTAGCACTGTTAAAGGCACATTTTGTAGCAATTTCCCCAATATTCCAATAGCATGGAATAATTTTTTAATTAGTGGGACCTTCATTTTGAATTCTCTGACAAGGAACTCCGGATTCATTTTATTCATTACCAAAGGAAGATGAACTTTGGTTTTATTATTCATTATTACCTTAAGGGGGACCTTGATAGTTATATAATTTTTGGACAATGAAATATTTGGATCTGGAATTATGATGTGATACATTATTGTAAATAGGACCCCTTTAAAGGGGACTATGGGGCAGAACTCCATGTATATCTTCTATGTTATTGTGGGTAGATTCTCCACCATGAGAATTATAGGGATGAATTCCATAACTACCGGTTCATTGATTACTATCATGGGGAGGGACTATATGTTAGGTACCATGATGAGTATATTTATGTTTAGAATTTCCTTTAACATTGTAATGGAGAGAACCTTTACTCTACTTAGAGTTATAGTTATTGAGAGGTCCTTCACTACAAGTTCCCTAGAAAGTACCTCTAGAGTTTCTATTGGGGGTTATTGAGTAAAGGGATATATTAATTTTGGTTTTAGATTAATTCCTAGGGAGAACCCTTATAAATAATACCATATGGGTGCCTCTATGATTTTAAGATTAAATATCACTATATAGAGGACCTCTATAGTTGTTCCATTCATAAATATTATTATAGGAATTATTTCCATGGTTGGTTATCAAATTCTTAGGGAGGGGAACTCCTTGACATGTACACTAAAGAGGACCTATATATTTTCTTGACATTTCTCCCAATGTAGTAACTATATAGTTGTTGTTGTTTTCCTTTATAAGGTATAAATTAGTCATTTTATTGTCTGATTTTCACATGAAAAATTTTTATCAATCATGTGTGATTTTTATTTTAATATAACATTATGATATCATTGTAATGTGATAACAAGTCATAAAGATTCTAGTAGTGTGGTAAATAGTATGTGTCTGGTCTAGAATAGAGTAAGTTTGTTTCCTTGAACGACCATTAATTTTAGGTGTCTTGGGTTAAATGATTGGGAAAAATGTGTTTTCCAACAATATCCCATATTATTGGTGTATTTCAAGGGTCAAAACAACCATAATTGGTGAGGTCCCTCATAATAATATCTTAATAATTCAGCTGGATATACAAGATAACCTTCTCAACCTCTATTAGATAATGTAGGTGGGTATAGTGTATATCTTAAAAGAGACTCCCAAAGTGGGATGATGATTCAATTGGGGCCACTCAACCCCTATAGTACAATCATAATAATGATGACATTCATGTATGAAAGTCTTTTATATTTTCACAAGATATCTCTATAGATATAAAAATTCCATTGTGGTGATGTTCATTCACAATTCCATTAAACACTTAGCATGGTATGAAATGAGTAGAAGATTGTTTACATTAGTTATTCATAATTTTATTAATCATTTAAATATTAGTGTATGTTTAAGGTTTCACTAGTTGGTGTTTCATGGTAACCATGAATTATTTTTTATTTACCCTAGTTATGTTTGAGAGCCTAATTAATTTTGTGTGTTCACTATGGATGAAATTTTGATTTTGATGACGATTTACAAAATTTAAACCCATCAGTGATCAATGACAACTTATTGTGCTTGATGGATAAATAACTCTCATGACTAATGTATTTCATATTGGGAATAAAAAATTTAATTTATAATGTTTTTTATTTTGGTGACACATTATACTAATTTCTCTAGGAAATTTTTTTATAATCGATAGGATGAGAGGAAAACTCATCCAATATATAAGTATGTTGTATAGTAAAAAAACTATCTTATAGATATAATAGTATTCCTGGAATCCATTGATATATCATCATATATCTATTCAGGATACTAATTTCAATAGTACCATACATTTTCAAGAACAATTCATTTAAGGATTTTTGTATCTCACAATAATTATTCTATAACATAAAACATTTTAGGAAGGCCCTTAGTAATTTATTATTATCCAGTGAGGTGGAGGATGTTGTGATTGAGCGGTTAAAACTATGAGAGTGTATTCCAAAAATCCATAGTGAATTAAATCAAAGGTAACGTAGATTAGTTATCTTTAACAAGGAATAAATTAGATTCTATGCTAATGTGATAAGGATTAGTTTTGTGTATTTTATTCATAGATCTATAACCAGTGGTGTTCCTTTTCAAGACATGTAGCTACAAACATTATATATTGTATTTTAAGGTTATAAAACTTGGACCATTAGGTGAATGTTCTATGAAATGGTTAATTATGGGATTTATGTGTGAGTTAACTGATACGGGTTAACATAACATATGATTTAGGTTAAGTAATACAGAGGCCTATACAAAAAAGGTGTGTTATTTATACCTTTCAATCATTAATTGTACCTAAAGGAGTTTGATTGAATGCTTAGAATATAGGTAATGTTTACATATAACATATATGAATGGATTGGTTCCAAAATAATTCCAATGGTTTCTATGATGAACATGACCCAAATACCCTCTCAAACTAGTACCTAACTCAATCCTTTAAATACCTAAAGGATATTCTCGATCTTCATGGGCAGTCATCTAGCACCAGAGTAAACAACAAAAAATAGAGGGAACAAATTTCCCAACCTCAATAAGACAACATGACATATATATACACATTTATGTAAAGATACAATAGAAGAAGCATGAATAGTTACATATGTCATAATAGAAAGAAAACAATAAAAAACTATAAAATTGAAAATTTTATCAAAACAATATCTAACAGAAAAGTCCAAATGAAAAGGAAAAAGAACTAAAATACTTAATCCAACAGTCTCCAAGAGATATTTTGGGAATAACCTCATCATCTCACCATTCAGTTACCCAAAACTTAGCTATATGAAAACATCACCGCTTTACTATGACACCTTTATTTTCCCTGCATTTAAATACATAATCATGTATACAAACCACTAACGGGGTATACAAGGTGTGATCTAACAAGCTCAGTAGGTTCACACCCATGTTTTCTATATCATGTATCTAAACATCAATCCAATACTTATAAACATTAAATAAGACAATTCATGATACCTTTTAATAGTTTTAATATAAAAATCACGAAAGAACAATATAACATCCCCTTTTAAAACATTCTATAATAAATTAGGTCAATATGTTTCAAATAATTTTATACACACACACAGAGATATATATATATATATGATAAAAAACATAATGCAACACATATCATATCAAATCTATGTAATTACAATAAAAATAGTATATACCAAAATTTCCCAAATCATCCAAGAAGCAACATAGGTAACATCATGCCAAGGATCACAATAGGTCAAGATATTTTGGAAACTCATAACTAATAAAATTAAATCAAATGTGTATCTTTCCTCTATACATATCCATATAGTCTATAGAGTGTAGGATCACCACAAAAAGGGAACCCTCTAATGGGTTTAACAAGTCGCTTTAACAACATGACTAGGTATAATTTGAAATCCACATGAAAACCCCCCTATAGTGGCAGGGGAATATTACAATACCTTTCACCTAAGTACCCTAGACTTCCCATATTATTTATTTTCAAAACCATTTCATCAAAATATTTTATTATTTCATTTTTAAAAACCATTTTAGAAAAAATATTTCACAATGCTTTGGAAAACCCTTTCCATTTACCAAAACTAGGGATACCTACTTTTATAAACACCCAGTTCCACAAACAGACAAAAAAATTTTCATATCATGATATTTCATTTAATAAAAAAAATTTAACATAGTTATTTGAAATGGACTTCACCAAAATATGCTATATATGGATCCACTTGCATCCAAATTCAGGTTTCACATGCCCTAAATATAATCCTCCAAAAGGAAGAAACCATAAACAATAGTGGAAGGATGAGAATGAATCTACACAACTCAAAATTGATTAAATTAACAAAAGGGTTCCTTGAGAAGAGGATACAACACAAACCTCATGATAGCACACATGACTCCAATAACTAACAAAGTAAATGACCCCTGGAACAATTTATCATAATGGTTTGAGAAAATAATGAAAGGAATCATCCCCATGGGTCCACAAAACTAATAGCACAATGAAATGTTGTCTCCACAATCAAATAAGATGAAATATGAGAAAGGATTAATTACCCAGAGACATGAAACCCATCCACAACGGTGATGAATCACTGAATGAATAAATATGTATTGAATTTAGACTTCCAAAATTTCCAGAGGAGATCCCTATGGAGAGAGTAAGGAAAACTATGGAAAAAATGAATGAAACATCAGCCATTAAATCTCTTGAAAAGAACTATTTGTGATATTTACATGGATTGTAATCCATTAACATGTTGTGTAATCCATAGGGATCACATATTCCAAAAACCCCATCAATTTTTAATTAAAAACTAATCTATAAACATTACACAACATGTAACCCTTAAATTATATGTAATAATTCATGATATATACTCAAGTCATTACTTGATCCTATAAACCACTATATGTCATGTACTCCTTACACGCCATGTAAGGTTTCTACTGACAAGGAAAACTGATGATTCATTACAAAAACCTCAAAAAAATCTTAGGTATTTACCCAACTGAGCGAGAAACACACAAATCCATTAACACAATTATAAATGGACTTTATTAATTCATATAAACATACATCCCCAAACTGTAGGTCATTTTTCTCAATATATTTACTTCACAATTGTTTTTCTAAAGGTGCACCAAATGAAATAAGAAGCCTATTAAAAAAGAAAATTACCAAAAATAGGTTAATGGGATGTTACAAAATCCCCACCATAAGACTTTAAATCCATAAAAATTCTTATAGAAGAATGGTGTATGGTAAATATGTGAGGCCACTACTCCCTCATCAATGACTCATTTTCCCAAGTCCCTTGAGAATATGTTTTATGTCTCCTCAACACTCTAACCAACCCAATCGAATTCCCATGAAATTCTTTCACTTTAGAGTCAATTATCTCTACCATCTATTCCATAAAAGAACATCTTTCTCTAACTCATTATGTTCCTAACTCAGAATGAGAGAGGGGTCAGGATGGTATTTCCTAAGCTGAAATAGGTGAAGAAACATCATGAACTCCTTTCAACTGAAAAAGAAATTCAAACCAACAAGCATCCTTCCAAATCCCCTCGGTGACCTCTAATGGTCTAACAAATCTCAGATCCAACTTTCCTTATTTTCCATGATGATGGTGACCCATTTGGGAAGAAACATTCATGAAAACCAGGTCACCTAAAGAAAACTCAAATGGATGACTTCATTGATCCACATAATATTTTTTTCATCTCTTCACAGAAACCAAATGCTAACTTATATATTTAATTCTCATGGATCACTTCGGAAAAAATTATCCCTACTGAATAACTTTATCCCACCACAGCCCAAAAGAGTGGTGATTTAAATGGAATACCATACAAATACTTGATAAAATCCATTTAAATTAAAAACTGATGAATTTTGTTATAAAAAAACTCATACATCCCAAGATTCATATCTGACATTCCACCATAATCTAAGACACAAGCACATTTCATATCCCCCATGATTTGAATATCATTCTTCATATGACCGTTTATCTATGGATGATAAGTTGTAATCCCCATTAAATTAGTTCACTTAACCTCATGGAGACTCCTCTAATACCTCAATGTAATCCTAAGATCCATGTTTTCGATAATGGTATAAGGAACCCCATATAATCTCATGATCTCCATCACAAACAGCTAACCCAAATCATCAAATTTAGCAGTGTCCTTAATCCGAATGAAATGATCTGAATTTTTCAACTGATCAGTCACCAACTAGATATAAATCCTCCGTCAAGGAGTCCATGGTAATATAACAAATATTCCATTGATTTTTCATCACATTTGAAAACTTAAATAAGAATAAGCTTAAGAAAACCAGAAGCTTTCAGATTATCTACCTTTATGTGTTAGTAGGTGTAATAGTGGGACACATAATTAGAAAAGTCACAGGTTACACCCAACCACTGGAATTATTGTATCATTTCATAATAAATATTTATACTTCATAGGTGAATGGCCCATGAAGAACCATGATGAAAAAGAAAAAATTGATCTCCTCATTAATGTCAGGGTAATGGCCCGGGTTTTAGGGGTCCATTACTTTGTGAAAATCTCATGTTGGGTTTTTTTATGTAGGAATCTCGGGGATGTTTGGAGTAACGGTGGGCCTACCGGTATCCTTATCCTATCGGTAGCAGGCCTACCGGTAGCCGTAGCCTACCAGTAGCTGCAACTACCGATAGCTATGTCTACCGGTAGCTCGGTCTACCGGTAGCTCCAGCCTTCCGGTAGCTCAGTCTACCGCTAGCTGTAGCATACCGGTAGCTCGGTCTACCGCTAGCTGCATCCTACCGGTAGCTTGGTCTACCGGTAGCTGCAGCCTACCGGTAGCTCAGCTACCGGTGGCTCTGGCCTACCCCTCGCGGGTTCTTTCTAGTGGTGCTCCTTCTTGCACAATTAGGGTTTTAAACCCTATTTTGACTCATTTAAGCATGTTTTAAAGCCCGGTAATGCCCATTAATATTTTAATTAAATATTTAATGATTTATCCTGGTTTGTGCGTCGGGTTAAACCTCCCGGCCCCTTTAATAACGTGTGGGGCCGCGTGGTCAACCCACGACCCCGCGCCTTAAGCGGTTTCACGTTCTTATCTCAACCGTCCGCGAACCTTATATCTAAAGGGTTTTCCCTGGGTTTATCCTTTTCTAGATCACCCTCGGTGAGGAGGAATTTCATCCAGATGATCTAATTTTCGTGCATCGGGCGAGCCGCATCATTATGCGTAATGTTTCTTTCCCGGCATAAGCGTCGATCGTCGATCAACAAGTAGGGAATTTCTCCTTTGTCTCTCACTTTTTTGTATCATATGTGGTGGGCGTGCTTTTGATTATGTAGAATTGGATAAATTGTACCTAAATAAAGATAATGAACAGATTATTTAAAGGAAGAAAGGGGGTCGTGATCATTGAAGATGTTTTATATTATGATCATCTTTCTGAATTGTGTGGGCTTATGCCTACTGAAAATCATGGTCATTGGTGGTCTTTCTCTGTGCATTAATGAACCCCTGGTGATGTTTTAAATAGATTATTTGTGGTTGTGAACTCATGCCGTGAAAATTAAATTGGTTAATTACGTATATTCGGCTAAGTAAATTGGAAGCACCAGGATCAACCCTTATGTGATAACTCCCGGTTAAAACACATGGAATTGAAATCATGGAGTGTGTTAAATCTTATAAATATGAAAATATAGGCATGGACCTGCTTTGTGTTGGTGGTAGTGGTTTGGTTTTTTTCTTTTACGGGCTAATTGTTGGAGATTTGGGAGGGGATGGGATCCCCTGTTTTTTTATTCTCTCAGTGGTTATGAAATTGGGGATGGGATCCCCTGTTGTTTTTATACTTTCGACGGTTGTGAGTTTTAAGACCGGGTGGTTACCTTGTTTATATCATGAATTGGGGTGGGATCCTCTGTTTATGAGAACCCGTTTTGGGGGACATGGCGTAGTGTCTCGGGGTTGTCTTTGGTTCCAGTACTTCGAGGGATCTCACTTATTCCTTTTTTTGTGACTTTACAAGAGAACCAGGTGTGGATACTTAAATTGATGTTTAGCTGATTTCTTTCCCTTGGTTATTCTTATGGTGTTAGTTTCCCAGTACTGCCTAAACATATTGAAACATTATTACTGACCATGAAAACAAGAAAGGGACAAATGGGTTTTTTGGCGCGATTCGTGACTTGGACATGAGTGTTGCTTTTGTCCTTTAGGCTGGCTGAAGAAAACCTAACTTGGGTGAGTTCTTGTTACATATATATACATACTTGTAGTTTTGTGTTTCTTATTCGTGCCCCACCCATGTTGAGAACTTAGTGCCGAACACCCCCATTTCATAGGGTATGGTGTTTTTTTTCAACACTAATATTAGTGGCTGGTTATTAGCTTCTTTCTTCTCCCTTTCCCGGATAGACCAAGTGTCTTCAGGTATGTTGTGATGGCTTGAGGTCCATTAGTAGCCTAAGAATCTTCGGGCAGGGTAGTGTGGTGGTTGGCCAGGTGTGTGAAGCAGGTGGTTTCCCAAGTGTCTTCAGGTTGAGGCCCAGGTGTCTTCAGGCGTGGCAGTGGATCTTCTAGCCCAGGTGTCTTCGGGCGTGGTGGTGGTTGTTCTGGCCTAAGTTTTTGCAGGCGTGGTTACGTGTGACAGTTGTGGCCTAGGTGTTTGTGGGCGGGATTCAGCAGTGGGATTGCGTGTGGTTGTGGCCTAGGTGTGTGCAGGCGGGTGTGGCAGTGGGACTGCGGTGAGAATGGCGGGATTGGTTCGATGCATAGGATGTCTCAATAACCAGAGGGAAAGTGGTGCGGGGTACCCAAACATCGATGTGATCTTATTATATATATTACTTTACATGCGTTATTTGGGGAGTGTTCCTTGGTGAGGATTGGGTGGATATTTTACCTTGTTAGGTGTTTGGTTTACTCCTTTTTCTCATGGGACATTAGTGAGTTCCCCCACTTGTGAACGACAGTCTTTGGTTTTCCCTACTGAGTGTACTTCTATGCTCACCCTAAGTATATAAAACTTCTTTCAAGTTTCCAGGAGTACATCGGGGATCACTCAAGACCATACTAGCTCGGACCATTGGGGCAGTTTCATTTACTGTTTTCCTTTCATTGGTACATACCTTTGTAGTCACTTTTTGTACTCTGTGGATTTTACTTTTTGGAACATGCATGTGGGAATGGTTTACTTTTGGATTTACTTTTCTTTTAGTTTTGGTGTTTTTGGGTTTTATCATCTTATCTCCCGATCCTATAAAACAAAAAGGGGTAATGCCTTCCATTTTTGTGTAATTTCTATACCCTTGGTGCTAGTCGCCACTCTGGGACCTATTGAAGGCGGGTCTCAGGGTTCATTATATCTCCTTCAACTTAAATAAGGAAGGTCCTGACAATCTGCTGACCCTTCCCTCATTTTGGTGGAGGCGGGTCGTGACAGAATGGTATCAGAGGAGAGGTTGAGAGATAGAATGTATTCTGGAGTTTGGAACAGTGAGGATTTAATGGGATGGTAGGGAAACAGTGTTGGGTGACCTCGGTGCGTGAATTTGGCCAGGGAAGACTGGTTAGGACAGGGGATTTTAGGGCCCCCCGTGGTCTGATGCAAGGAATCTGGACCTGCCGAACAACCAAGTGAGGCCACACTGATTGCAGGGTAGAGACCATATGAAATGTAAATTCATCATAATGACTTGTGTTCTTCTGTTTCTGGGGTGTTTTGGGAATAAGGAATAAATTAAAAGTTTAAGAAGTTTTAAAGAACGGCATTATTCACTACATGGGATTAGGCATTCCTTGTTCACCATGCAGCTATGGCACCTGGAAGGTAACCACGTGTGGTATGGGAAATCAAGGCCCCAGAGACTACCTTGGACAATCGAAAAAGATATTATCAAGAGGAGGAGGATGACCAGTGGCAGATGACTCTTCGGGCCTTCCAGCGATAGACCCTCGAGAAGTATGAGGGCATCACCTCTGACATGAAAACTGAAGGCTGGATAGAGGAGCTCGTGATAGCCTTCGGCCTGATTTGGGCCCCGGCCGAGTACTGGGTGCCTCTGGCCGTCAGCCAGATGTGGGGAGTGGCGTGTCAGTGGTGGACGCTTTACCTGCGGGAGAGGAGAGAGGCTGAGGTGGTATGGGCTGATTTCGAGAGGGAGTTCCGGGTGGAATTCCTCTCTTCGACGATGAAGGCGGAAAAGAGACAGGAGCTACTCTCCATCCAACTGGGGAGTAAGTCAGTGAGGGAGCTAGGGATCAAGTTCAAGGACCTCCTACATTTTGTTCCGGACCACTTTCCCGATGGGGAGTCTCGGGCCAGACGTTTGGAGGAGGCGCTCCGACCCTCCCTCCAGTATATTATTACCCCCTTTACCCTTCCTACGTACTTGGAGGCCCAGAAGAAGGCCGAAGTGGTGGAGAAGATGAATGCTCTAGGAGGAGTGTCACGGGAGGGGATCCAGCTCGGACCATCGAAGGGGAAGGCCATCAACACCAGGCCTCCAGTGTTAGGACCCTCCAGGTTCCGACTAGCAGGGAGCAGGCCGTAGCAGTTTCAGTTTTGATCCCTTTAGTCCTCGCCCTTTTTCTTTAGGCCCAAAACTTCGATGCTTCGTCTGTGGGAGCCCTGGACATCTCACGAGTCAGTGCTCGGACCGGGTACAGTACGGCGGTGGCGGACAGCCCCACCACCCGCCCCAGAAGTAGCTTCCAGTCAGGCCTTTCCAGCAGCAACAGCAGGGACAGTGAGCTCCTGCTCCTCTAAGGGCAGACGTCGGAGGAGGAGGCCGACCTCAGGGCGCTCCTCAGGGACCTTTATCGGGGGGTGGTCACAGAGTTGTCCGATATCTGAGGGGCAGAGGATTTGGGTGTGGATAGTTACACGCAGAAGAGGCAACAGTTCCAGCAGGGCCGGAGGTTGATCGAGGTACGATCAGTTTATTTAGTACCCTTGCTTACGCCTTGTTCGATACCGGAGCATTGCACTCATTTTTTGCACCAAGTCTTGCCCGTGCCTTGGGTCTAGATTCCGAGAGACGCCTAGTTCCCCTGGTGTTGAGCACACCAGTCAGGGGTCAGACCGACTTGTTGTTTGTTTGTCGGGGATGCAGACTGATGATAGGGCCACATCAGTCAGTTAGGGATCTTCTTCAGCTACAGATACAACCATAAGATATCGTCCTAGGCATCGACTGGCTATTATCTGTGTGTGTCGTCATCGACTGTTTCAGAGGAAGGGTTGTGTTCTCGGACTTGGGTGGCCGACGTGTTGTTTTCACCGGTGAGCGGAGCAGTCAGAAGGGAAATAGGAGAGAGGAACCCCTCCTCTCCTTGTTAGTTGAGTTGTGAGTAGGGTCAGTAGATGCTGAAATGGTGGAAGTTCCAGAGATCATCCGTGAGTTTATGAACGTCTTACCTGAAGAGGTGACAACACTACCCCCTCGACGTGATATCGAGTTCAGGGTAGACCTGCAGCCCGACGCTCATCTAATCTTGATGGATCCTTACCGGATGGAACCTTCAGAGCTACAGGAGTTTCGGATCCATATTGATGATCTAATGAAGAGGGGTTTTGTTCAGCCAAGTGCGTCACTGTGGGGTGCTCCAATATTTTTCACAAAGAAGGAAAATGGTGGCCTCAGGTTGTGCATAGACTACAAGAGGCTGAATCAGGTGACAATCAAGAATCGATACCCTCTTCTGAAGATAGACGATATTTTCGACTAGCTGAAAGCGGCAAGATGGTTATCGAAGATCGACCTGTGGTCTGGGTATCACCGGCTGAGAGTGAAGGAGGGTGACATCCCAAAGATGGCGTTCAGGTGAAGATATGGACACTTCAAGTTCATAGTTATTCCCTTCGGCATTACGAACGCCCCAGCTGTGTTCATGGGGCTTATGAACTCTATCTTTCGGGAGTACTTGGATCGGTTTGTGGTTTTGTTCGTCGATGATATCCTGATCTATTCGAGGTCAGAAGAGTACCATGCAGAGCACCTGAGGACGGTTTTGAAGGTCCTTCGACAGCATCAGCTCTGCAGGAAGTTTCCAAAATGCATGTTCTGGACACAAGAAGTGCGCTTCCTCGGGAACGTGGTGTCCGAGTAGGGGGTAGCGGTGGACCCTTCAATGGTTGAGGTAGATGTTTATTGGGCATCACATAAGAATGTGTAAGAGGTCCATAGTTTCCTCAGGATGGAAGGTTACTATCAGTGGTTCATTCCCAAATTCTCCTGATTAGCGGCCCCTTTGTCAACCCTAACCAAGAAAGACCAGGTTTTCATGTGGAGTGAGCAGTACGAGTCAGCCTTCTGCTATCTGAAGGATAAGTTAGTTACTGCCCCAGTGCTAAGATTACCAGAAGAAGGGGAAGCCTATGAGGTGTACTGGGATGCTTCGGGAAAGGGCCTGGGATGTGTGTTCATGCAGCGACAAGGGGTGATCTCTTATGGGTCCAGGAAGCTACGCCCTCACGAGCGTAATTACGCCACCCACGACCTGGAGCTTGCAGCGGTCTTTTTTTCACTAAAGTTATGGCGGCACTTCCTCATCAGAGAACGCTTTGTGGTCCTCACAGATCAAAAAATCTTGAGGTATATCTTCTCCCAGCGGGACCTAAACATGCGAAAATAAAGATGGGTGGAATTCCTCTAGGATTACGACTTCGAGATCTCTTATACTGAGGGAAAGGGAAATGTAGTGGCCGGTGCCTTGAGTAGGAGGATGTAGAAGGATGCGGTCTGAGATTTGGCGGACGCCTGCAAGGTGATGGAGGACTTGGATTCCTTAAAACTGGATGCGAGGATGGATAGCGGTGGAGGCTTCCTGTATCAGATGGAAGTGCAGTCGTCTCTGTTGTAGCAAGTGGAGGATACTCAGTGGGGAGACCCAGAGTGCGAAGTGATGCACGACCGAGTTGACAAGGGAAATGCCCCAGAAGGACGGACAAAGGATGGCCAAAACCGGATGCTTTTCCAGGGAAAGATGTTTGCTCAGGAGGCGGTGCGTGGCAAGGTTCTCAGTGAGTTCCACAACTCACCACTGGCAGTACACCCAGGAGTTTCCAATATGTACCAGGGACTGAAGAGGTAGTTTTGGTGGCCCGGATTTAAGCGAGCAGTGGTAGAGTTTGTAGCCAAGTGCTTAGTGTGTCAGCAAGTGAATGCTGAACACCGAGTTCCAGGCGGCATACTACAGCCCCTAGATGACCCCGAGTGGAAGTAGGACGACATCTCGATGGATTTCATCACAGGACTACCCAAGTTACAAGGGGGATATGACTCCATCTGTGTGGTAGTTGACCAATTGATGATATCGTCTCACTTTCTGGCGATTAGGGAGTTGAGTGCAGTGGATGCTTTGGCGCGAAGGTATGTGGATGAGGTGGTGCGGTTACATGGGATTCTGAGGTCTATAGTCTCGGATAGGGATGCACAGTTTACCTCGCGAGTCATGAGAGAATTGCAGTATGCGTTTGGCACCCAGCTGCATCTTAGCATTTCTTTCCATCCCAAGACAGATGGACAGACAGTTCACACCAATCAGACCTTGGAGGATATGTTGCGTGCATGTGTTCTGGACTCAGGGAGATCATGGGTGCGATACTTGCCCCTGGTAGAGTTTTCCTACAATAATAGATACCACTCTACCATTGGTATGGCCCTGTTTAAAGCTTTGTATGGGAGGCCATGTCGTTCACCTGTGTGTTGGATCGAAGTAGGAGAGGCAGCCATCCTTGGCCCGGAAGTGGTGCAGAGCATGACAGAGAAGGTTCAGCTCATACGGGAAAGGATGAAGGTGGCCCAGGACCGACAGTAGTCGTATGGTGATACCAGGAGGAGGCCCTTGGAGTTTGAGGTTAGAGACCACATGTTCTTGAAGGTCTCCCCTCGACGTGGGCAGCGGAGGTTCGGCAAGTGGAGTAAGCATTATCCCAGGTTCATCGGACACTTCTAAGTGTTTCGGAGGGTCAGTGAAGTGGCTTATCATCTAGCATTACCACCGCCGCTACTGAAGATACATGACGTATTCCATGTGTCCTAGCTCCGTCGGTATCTACACGATGATTCACACGTCCTTGATTGGGGTGAGCTGGACATCGGGGACGACGTGACTTTCGTGGAGAGACTAGTGATGATCAAGGATCGCAAGGAGAAGGTGATTCGTGGATGAACCATTACCTTGGTTCGTGTGTTGTGGAGACATGGTGGGCTTGAGGATAGTATGTGGGAGAGGGAAGCACAGATGCGTACCCAGTACCCAGAGTTGTTTTGAGCTTTGTTCCTTGTTGTACCTGCTGTGATAGAATGTTTTGTATTTTTGGCTATGAAATTTACTGGTTTTATTTCCTCTGAATGTGTATGAAAAGCCCTGGCTATGGGAGAGGAGAGAACCCGACCCCTAATCAAGACGCATTAAGGTGTATGTAATTAAACCTGTGCGAGCGAGTCAGTGCCACCCAAAGCGAATAATATCGTGACATGGGGTAGAGGACTCCCCAACCCACATATCTGGGCAGTTTGACATGGTATGTTTATTGTTTCTTGATAAGAATGTGTTTTTAGTTAGCATGGGTTCACTCCTAAGAGGTATCTTTCAAGGTGGTTGTTCGGACCCTCTCTTTCCTTCAAGTTTGTTTTGATTATTGAGGATGAGAATTGTTTTAAGAGGTATCTGATGTAATGGCCCGGGTTTTAGGGGTCCATTACTTTGTGAAAATGTCATGTTGGGTTTTCTGGTCTGGGAATCTCAGTGAAGTTTGGCGTAACGGTGGGCCTACCGGTAGCCTTAGCCTACTGGCAGTAGGCCTACCTGTAGCTCGGTCTACAGGTAGCTGTAGTCTACCGGTAGCTCTGTCTACCGGTATCTCGGTCTACCGATAGCTGCAGCTAACGGTAGCTCGGGCTATCGGTAGATCGGTCTACCTGTAGCTGCTGCCTAACAGTAGCTCGGTTTACCGGTAGCTACAGCCTACCGGTAGTTCGGTCTACTGGTGGCTGTCACCCGCCGGTAGCTCTCAGCTACCAGTGGCTCTGGCCTACAGCTGCGGGTTCTTTCCAGTGGCGCTCCTTCTTGTGAAATTAGGGTTTTAAACCCTATTTTGACTCCATTAGGCTTGTTTTAAAGCCCTGTAACGCCCATAAATGTTTTAATTAAATATTTAATGATTTAACCTAGTTTGTGCGTCATTTTAAACCACCCGACCCCTTTAATAACGTGTGGGGCTGCGTGGTCAACCCACGACCCCGCGCCTTAAGCGGTTTCACGTTCTTATCTCAACCGTTCACGACCCATATAACTAAAGGGTTCGCCCTGGGTTTCTTCTTTTCTCGATCACCCTCGGCGAGGAGTACATTCATCCAAACGAGCTGATTTTCATGCATCGAGCGAGCCGCATCATTATGCGTAATGTTCCGCGGCCGGCCTAAGCATCGATCATCGATCAACAAGTAGGGAATTTCTCCTCTGTCACTCACTTTTGTGTATCATGCGGGGTGGGAATGCTTTTGATTCTGTAAAATTGGATAAACATGACCTAATTAAGATAATGAACGGATTATTTAATGAAATAAAGGGGGTCATGATCGTTGACACTATTTTATATTATGATCATCTTTCTGAATTGTGCGGGCTAACGCCTACTGAAAATCATGGCCGTTGGTGGTCTTTCTCTATGCATTAATGAACCCCTAGTGATGTTTTAAATGGATGCTTTGAGGTTGTGAACTCCTGCCATGAAATGTAAATTAGTTAATTACGTATATTCAGCTAAGTAAATTGGAATCACCAGGATCAGCCCTTCTGTGATAACTCCTGGTTAAAATACACAGAATTGAAATCATGGAGTGTGTTAAATATTATAAATCTGAAAATACAGGCATGGCCCGGCTTTGTGTTGGTGGTTGTGGTTTGGTTGTTCTCTTTTACGGGCCAATTTCTAGATATGTGGGAGGGGATGGGATCCCCTGTTTTTTATGCTCTCGTTGGTTATGAAATTGGGGATGCGATCCCCTATTGTTTTTATACTTTCGGCGGTTTTGAGTTTTAAGACCGGGTGGTTACCTTGTTTATATCATGAATTTGGGTGGGATCATCTATTGATGAGAACCCATTTTGGGGGACACATGGCAGTGTCTTGGGGTTGTATTTGGTTATAGTACTTTGAGGGATCTCACTTATTCATTGTTGTTGTGACTTTACAAGAGAACCCGGTGTGGATACTTAAATTGACGTTTGGCTGATTTCTTTCCCTTGGTTATTCTTATGGTGTTAGTTTCCCAGTAGTGCATAAACTTATTGAAACATTGTTACTGAACATGAAAATAAGAAAGGGACAAATGGGTTGGTTGGTGAGAGTCGTGACTCGGACATGAGTGATGTTTGTGTCCTTTAGGATGGCTGAAGAAAACCTAACTTGGGTGAGTGCTTGTTACATATATATACATACTTTTAGTTTTGTGTTTCTTATTCTTGACCCAACCAAGTTGATAACTTAGTGTCGAACACCCCCATTTCATGGGGGAGGGTGTTTTTTTATCAACACCATTATTAGTGGCCGGTTATTAGCTCTTTTCTGCTCCATTTCCTAGATAGCCCATGTGTCTTCAGGAGGGCTGTGATGGCATGAGGTCCATTATTTTCCCAAGAATATTTGGGGTGGGTAGTGTGGTGGTTGGCCAGATGTGTGCAGCAGGTGGTTTCCCAAGGGTCTTCGGGATGAGGCCTAGTTTTCTTCGGGTGTGGAAGTGGATCTTCTAGCCCAGGTGTCTCCGGGCGTGGTGGTGGTTGGTCTGGCCTAGGTGATTTCAGGCGTGGTTACATGTGACAGTTGTGGTCGAGGTGTTTGCAGGTGGGAATCGACAATGGGATTGCGTGTGGTTGTGGGCCAGGTGTGTGCGGGCGGGTGTGGCAGTGGGACTGCAGTGAGAATGGCAGGATTGGTTCGATGCAGAGGATTTCTCAATAACTAGTGGGAATGTGGCGCGGGGTACCCAAACATCGATGTGCTCTTATTATATATATTACATGACTTTCTTTATTTGGAGAGTGTGCCTTGGTGAGGCTTGGGTGGATAGTTTACCTTGTTAGGTGTTTGGTTTACTCTTTTTTCTCATGGGACTTTAGTACGTTCCCCCACTTGTGCATGAGAGTCTTTGGTTTTACCTACTGAGTGTACTTGTATGCTCAACCTACGTATATAAAACTGCTTTCAGGTATCCAGGAGGACTTCGGGGATCGGGAAGGACCATACTAGCTCGGACCTTTGGGGCAGTTGCAGTTGCTGTTTTCCTTTCCCTGGTACTTACCTTTGTAGTCACTCATTGTACTCTGTGGCTTTTACTTTTTGGAACATGCATGTGGGAATAGTTTACTTTTGGATTTCATTTTCTTTTAGTTTTGGTGTTGTTGGGTTTCATCATCTTATCTCCCGATCCTATAAAAAAAGGGGTAATGTCTTCCATTTGTGTGTAATTTCTATACCCTTGGTGCTAGTCGCCACTCTGGGACCTATTGAAGGTGGGTCTCGGGGGTCATTATCTCTCCTTCAACTTAAAGAAAGAAGGGACTAGAAATCTACTAACCCTTCCCTCCTTTTGGTGAAGGCGGGTCGTGACAGTCGGTAAGACAAACTAATCCCCATAACTGAGAATACCATCTGAAGAGAGAGAGAAACTAGAAATGGTATCCCAACCATATAGGGTTTCAGGAATTCCTATGAACTCATCCTGGTGCTTTTGGATCTGTAGAATAGACTTAATGAAGGATGATGATAACTGAACACAAGTCATAACCATGAATGAAACATCCTCTTGAGCATCCAAATGCAACTGAGAAAAAATCATTATAAGGTTCCACTCTTCATTTGATTTTAAAATAGCTTGCGATTTAGCATTCATGACTAGGGAATATGCAAGGACATTAAACTTACTCAGGGTGGAGGAGATATTGAAGTCAAATGTCTTAAGTTATTCCACCAATATTATTTGTATAATTTTCAAATATTTATGAGAAAAGATCTATCCAAACTCTTAATTTCATAAAATACTATGATCATCTCCCCAAAAATATAGTGTCACCAACACTTAATCGCAATAATAACAAAAAAATTTATAAATCATTAGTGGGGTAATTACTCTCATGTAGTCAATATGAAGAGATCTATAAGATATAACATGATCATCCTATATAAGAAAAAACGAAAAAATTACCATAAAAATCACAAAAAACCACATACCCCATAATTGGATCATGAATGATCAGAATAATAGATGATGTCAGAAGACATTTCATATTATCGAAGGAAGAATGAAATTTTATATCCCATATTAAATTCATACCATTCAGGGTAGGAGAAATTAGAGGTAATGAAAACTTTTATAAATCATTGAAAAATTATCGGTAGTATCAGTAAGACAAATGATGCTCTAAATATCAAAGAAATAATGTGGATCTTCCCATGACAAGACACACTTTACCTTATCTGGAACAATTAATAATCCCAACACATAACCCACGTACCCTAAGAACCTCACATCATTGATCTAAAATAAACATTTTCTATTCTTTCCATACAAATGGTGACTCACCAAGATTTCAAAAACAGAACCTAAATTTTGTTCATGATCACACTCATATCTTGAGTAAAACAAAATATAATTAATGAAAACGATAAAAAATATTTCATGATACGGATAGAGTATCTAATTCATCAATGACATAAATGTTTACGTAGGATTTATTAAACAAAACAACCATACAAGAAATTCATGATGGCCATAAATAATACAAAAATCCATTTTTAGTATATCACACTCCTAAACCTTGAGCTGAAGATTAAAAAACTGAGTATCAATATTCAAAAATCACTTTCTCCACCTTTAACTGATCAAACAAGTCATCCACATGAGGAAAATGATACTTTTTCATAATTATCACCCAGTTCAACTTCTCATAGGCCTTGCATAATTAGAGTAAACTATCTTCTTTCATTGAAAAGAGAATTGGGGTTTCCCAAGGGGAAACACAAGGGAGAAAAAACCTTTTTCCATCAGATCATCCAACTAAATAATGAGATGCTTCAACTATGCATGTGTCATATGATAAGGATTTATTGAAACATGCTACATTCCTTAAACTAGTTGAATCGTGAACTCTACCTCCCTATTTAGATCCAGCCCACTAAAATAATATGGTAAAATGTCAAAAAAGTCTAGAAAAACTGTGAGAAGATCAGAAATAGAATAAATTCCTCGATCTCAACTATAACAACAAGCAACAAACTCTAGAGCTATAGGAGGGAAGGCCCTACACTACCAGACCTTGGATCCCACTCACTCTAAAAAACACAAAATCCCTCATTAGACATAAGAAATGATACATTCTGATGATCAAAATCAACCTCATCATTATTATCAACAATACAATACATCCTGATGACGTCTTCAAATAGATCCATATCAAAATTTAGAAAATATCAGACCGTCTCCGTATCAGCGATTGATAGTGCAAAAAATAAGGACACTAAAACCCCTTCACTTTTTTCTCTTCCCTAGAGGTATCTCAAATTACATATAAAAGGAAATAAAATCCATAGGTATTTTAATCATATCAAAAAAATGACTAAATGTAAATGAATCAGATACACCATTATCAATTAATGAAATCACTATGGAAGATGAAATAAAGATGGTACCTTTCACTATACATAGACATGTATCAACCTCCATTGAATACTCATCTACAACATGAAGGTGCTTAAATCATAAGGCATAAATTTGGTGTCTTGTTTTCTTAGAATCAACTCACTCTACTATAGTTAAAACTACGCATTTTTTTCTTGCGGGTTTAATTCTTCAACCGGTTTTAATTTTTGGAGTTTATTGGTCGGGCCAACTAATTTCTTGATCTTCTGAACATAAATACAAGAGTTCCTTTTACCTAAGGAATTTTTTAGATAAATTTTAATTATCATAATGTGAATTAGATTTTTGAGGGTGTTTTAGGTGCATTGGATTATGGAAACCCACCCTTTTAGGGTGCACATACTGAGGCACACAGTTTGGGAAAACCATGCAGCATCTCGGGAGAAACTGTGTGGCCCTAAATTGTATCTTTTGATGGATTGAAAAACAATAAAAGAGGTGGAAGACATATATGGGATCTAATCATTTTTTAGATGGTTCACACACAATTTTCGCACAGTTTGGGAAATTGGATTCATGTATCGTGCATGTATGGTGTTCATGTAGTGGTCACCACATATTTTACACAAGGCTTTTGCAACCATGAGATAATAGAGAAACCTATTTAAAAAGGAAAGATTAACATTTTCCATTATTTTCATTATTAGGGTTTCACCTCTTTATTCCTCCCATGTGTGTGTCTCTTCTCTAGAAGCCACATTGCTCCTCTCATACGCATTCTAGGATTTGATTCATATCTCTCATTAAAGATTCAAACATTGAACCATTGGTGGATAAAGATTCATCTTGATATGGAATTTAATCAACTAACTCCCTTTCATCTTTTCTCTCTCCGTATTTTCTACCAAATCCATGTAAACCATTTTACCCTAATTTCAGGGTGTTCATCTAAAAAAAAAATTTCATTAGAATCAACTCAATTTAGTGGTTGATATCAAGAAAGTGGAAACAAATATGAGGTAGTTGATTTGTAAATTTATATTATATTTTGTTGTGTTTCAAGAGGTTATTTATTAAGTGCAGAATTTTTTTTCTGATATAAACCCTAATAAATGCATTCTTATCATTAATTATTAATTTTATCACATGAGATGTCTATTGGAATGAACCTCCTTTACTACAAATATTATAAGATAGGTGGGAGGCTTCAGAACTATTGGGTAGGATAAGACATGTGTGTTATTTAACTAAAATTGATTTATATATATTTCTTGAAATGGTTCATCACAACATACATGATATGGATCTAGGATTGATGTGGAGATGACCACCTAGACTGATGTGATGTGATTCATTAGGTTCGGTGAGGCTTAAGACATATGAGTTGATGTTGATCACTGGGATGTATGAATGAGAGAACATGATGAGGTGAAGAGGTTATCAAGTATTGGGAATGGCCTATGTGATATTGGATGGTGTTTAACATCAGGCTAAGTGACATGGTCACAGGTCCATGAGTTTCTAGGATGGTGTGGATTATGTACTATATATGGGCGATTGCTGCTCACCATTATTAGATGACATGTCATTGGAGTCATTTGCACAGAAATATTCCTCAGATGATGAGGTGTTGTTGACGGCTCGAGTGGGTAAAGTCCTCCACTAGTTGCGGCATAGGATAGTGTTGACCATCAGTTTGATTGAAGGTACTTCCCATGGAAAGTGATATATATGTTGATGGACCATCATCTAATAGTGTTGAGACATTCATTTGGGGTATGAGGCTCGCTGTATATAGAGACTGTTGGGTCGGGATTATTTTAGAGGATGGATATCATCTTTCATTGGGATGTTAGTGATTGAGTAGATTGCGTTTATTAATTTGAGGATCGACATCATTGTTCCTCAAGATATTGGGATTTGAGTAGATGGGGAGTTTTCAAGCTATGGTTTAGGAGATCATATACTTGTTTGGTAATGCCTCTGGTATGCTGATTATTTAATTATGACATGGGAGGTTTATATTGGAACTAGATGTTGGTGATACTTTTATATGAGGTTCCTGAGGGATCTATAGCTTTTTACCCATCAATGGATAGATTGGGTTAAATTCTAAGGATCCTTTCCACCAAAATTATATATATATATATATGAAGATATTTTGTTTTATTCCATATATAGAACTTGGGGGCATGTGGTATACCAATGATGGTTAAAGATGGTGATTTCTTCCTTTTTGTTGTTAATCATAAGGTAATGATGTTATTTATATGATGTGCATGTGCTCATATAGGTGTATTTAGATACACCTACTTTATCATTGATGTAAGTTAGGAACACATTGGTGGTGACCTTATAAGATTTATTCTCACATCCTATATGGGACCTCAAGATGCGTGAAGGCTTTACACATATTAAATCAATTAAGGGAACAATATCCGGAGAAGGCCCTTAGTGATCTTTTTGTATTGGTTATGATGGGATTGATGAAAATGACCTTGGGTTCCTACAACACTTAGATTTTACTTTTTGTGTCTTTTTATTCCATTGTATCATTATGATTATTATATGTATATGCTGAGGTCGGCCACAGATTAACCTCATGCTCAACCACAATTTTTATTACATGATATGAAATGGAATGATTTATTTTGGTAAATATAAACAATGTCTTAATTTAAAAATCATATCTTTGATCTTGTAGATTATTATTGATATTTCTTTTTGTACTTCTTATACGGAAGGTGATTGTTTCCTCTATTTTATGTTATTTTTTCCAATATATTATAAACATATTTACCATTACTATTATTACCATAGGAGGTTATAGTCTCCCCACTATCGCCTCTTTACACCCTCACTACTTGTTAGTAGCCTTTGGCGTATGGGGAGGCACACCTAAGACCGAGTGGTCAATCGATCTAGAGCATTTTTTGGGTGTAAAAAAATAGGTTGGGGGACTATAAATAATATCAGGGTAGTTTTGAGGCTTATAATTACACTACACAAATCGACCAATTTGTGACGGGGTATTTGCAGTAAGGTCCTATCGCAAATATCACATTGCAGAAAATGACATCGCAAATAGTTAATTCAAAATTTGTAAATAATCTATTACGATGGACCCGTCGTAAATAACTTTACAAACTAAAATTAATAATATTAACAAAATTCAATAATATAATCTTAATAATAACAATAAGTTATTGTTATTAAATTAATATTAAATAATAATAATAATAATAATATAATATTAATAATTGTAAAAAAAAATAATAATAATAATTTTAATATTAATAAAATTAATAATAATAATAAAAAATTATAAAATAATAAAAACCTCAATATTCGTAAAAATATAAAAATAATAATAATAATAATAATAATAATAATAATAAAATTATAATAAAATTATAAAAATTTATAAAAATTAAATAAATAAAAATATAAAAAAATAAATAAATATTAAAGTAATAAAATGATTAATAATTAAATAAATAATAAAATAATAAAAAATGAAATTTTCCAAACAATAAAAAAATTCAGTATATAGAAATGTAAATATATATATATATATTACAAAAAAATTACATTCAAATGTTTTATCATAAAAAGTAAATACATCACTAAAGGATAAGGTCATCTAGAGTAGGTAGAGGAGACAAAGAAGATGGTGGATGAAACTCTATCCCTAAACCATGAGTCATACATTACATGGACTCCATCATTTTCTTGTACAATTTTTGTTACCATCATCGCATCTCCTCCTTCTGATGCTGCTGTCGATGGAGATCTTCCTGCTCCCTACTCATACTCTCTATAAGCTCACCCTTAGCTCATAGGTTCTACTGATACTGTGTAGTGGATGATGATTAATATTCATGAGATCCTCTTGAGTTTCATACCGACATCAAAACAGTACCATAATAACTCACAGACGTTAATTGAAAGTTGATACGAAAAACTCGGTCTTTCTCAAAGGAAAACTGGGTCACCTACATCCATGTTGTCTCATCAAATTCTACTGCACTAGTCTGATACTCAGTCTTGGCCTGAATCTCAGTCTGTGTCTGAGATTTTGTAGCCTCATAAGACTGCTTTACTTTCAATTTAGAATTAAAATAGTTTAAATATTTTTTGAAGTTAATTTCAAACCTCAATAAGAAATTATACTGACAACAATCTAATGCCGACAATCAGCTCTAATCTTTCCAGTGATAGGATCATTGTACATCCACCTATAAAAGTCAAAATCTATAATATCAGGTTATTCAATGGCCTATATGAATATAAAATAAATAGTTTACATTTAATTTTATTTAAATTAATTTAAAAAAGGTACTTACCATATATTCCCTTTGTGTACAGAATGTACGGCTATGAGCTCGATGTGTCACCTCCTGTATCCCCGAGTAATGTTGACCTACTGATGATCTCATCTGAAAATGACTACTCATAAAATTTTAACATAATCCATTTAATGTTTAAGAATAAATGTAATCAGGTTGGTGGGTGCAACACGACTCATCAAACTCTGTGACTCCTACTTTCCTCATTGTTATCCTCCTCAAATTGTGCAAAAATTGACAGTAACAATTGCACATACAACCCTGCCATTCCTATCAGATAGATTAACACATGTTCTCATTAATGTTATACTATAAACCATACAAACAATTAATAATATCATGTTATTAATTTAATATTTTAAAAAAGAAATTTTACTTATTTACGTACCTGCCAATGATCGAATATATGGTTTTTAACAACTATGGGAATCTAATCCCATGTAACCCATGCTCAGGAAAAATAATTTCACAATATATCACTCCCTAATCAAATAGCTATATGAAAAAAAATCTGTTATAAAATAATAATAAATAATCAGAAAATTATTATATAAATAAATTAATGATAATTAATGAAAACAGACTAAAATACACATCTAGATGTACCTTAGCAAGCGTGGATTGAATCCAAGATGTGGATGTCACTTTCGGATAGGGTCTGAATTCCTCAATCACAGAAGACCACTCCCCCTCTGAGTCCTCCCTAAACCTCGAGTAGTATTAGGGTCATTTGATCCAACATCCTTCGATTCATTAGGTAGACCACCCTCACCAAACTCATGAAACAGATCCAATTCCATCAGAAATATGGAATGATTGTTTTTAGAAAATAGTTGAAAACAACTATTATATATAGATATATATTATACATGACCATAACCAGTATTTAATTATGTTAATCTTCATCTTCATCCTCATCTTCATATCTGATGGTGTCAATATCTTCATATTCCTCCTCAGCATCATCAATTTCCATATGAGTTTCAGATTTATCATCTCTTGTCATTTCAAACTCAATTGTTACATCATTAACATCATTATCACCATCGACCCTTAACTATGGGGTGTCATCATCGATAATTGTGTCTTTTCATGAAAAAGATGTATTTAGAGTAGTCCCTTGAAAAATTTCAATTCCTTTCACTTCAGTAGAACTATATTCACCTTGAGTAAACCTATTTTCCTTAGATTTCATTTTTATTGTTGTACACCAATCACCCAAATCTCTTGTAGTATAACTATAATTTTCTTAATAAATATTATGTATCTAATGATCTAATAAAAATGGTTCATTTTTTGAATAAATTATTTTATAGTCAATATCAACAATTCCATGGCTCGAATTAACACACAAGAATCTCTCAGTATCAAACCACTGAAATTTAAACATCCTTATCTATTTCTACCCCAGATAAAATAATTCAATAATGTAAAGACCTGGAAATTAAATATAATTTATTTAATTATGTGTAATTATTACGAGTATGAAAAAATTCACAGCACGTGATTTCGAGGCCCAAAGATCTCAGAAAATAATTTTTAACTTCTTTTAAGGTTCATTTAGTAAACGTGTGGGTGAAAATTTCTATCTGTTGAACCGGTTCTTGGATTAATAATTTGAGGGCATCGTTGAATTCACAGCACCAGGATTCTCTTAAGAAAGGCATAAATTTGTTAGGAAAAATTCATATGAAAAAGATAATTTTTGGACCTTACAAAAATAATAATAAAATAACTCCATGAGTTATTTTATTTCTTTCATTGTAACCGATGATCATCGGTGGTGGGACGGCTGGGTTGTCTGATCTTTTAATGGTCGGTTACACTAGTTTATGTAACCTCACCATCGGTAGATTAATGGGTTAATTAATTAAACACATTAATGAACCACATTAATTGTGCAATAAGTTCTGATCCACTTTATTTTATTTAAACAAGAGGTTGACATGGGTTTTGGGAGATCTACAAGAGGAGGCTCTGACAAAACACGAGAGACTTTATGCTCCAACAAGAATGGTGAATGAAGAATAGTCGTTGGAGGAATCGACGTGTGATGACGAACGCCAATGAACACCTATGGACGCGGACCATTCTTCCTCATCTGCAGTGCCTTCCACCGTTCCCATGTAGGTTTTTGCCTTGGTTTTATTTCTATGAGTTTAATGCATTCATCTACCCTTGACGATGATAAATTCTTTACATGTTATGATGGTAACACGGAGGGCGCAAGCTGAATGAACAAGGCTCGGTCCCTCCGCTAAAATATTTATTGATTGGGTTCACTATGCATGACCGACTGATATAGAAGCAAGATGAAACTGGGATCCATATAGTGGTTTTGACTTCTGGGGAGGCCCATTGGTGCAATGAGAAAATAAATCCGACCTCTGGAGCTTCACCGAAGGCCCATAGAACCTTTGTTGGTGCGGTGGCGTCGGTAGCTGGAGGAGGAGGCGGCCAACTCTCACTGTTTGGGATGGGACGATGACTCCCAAGGGCACCACAGCGGACATGGGAGACCAGCTGACACAAGCCATGTTGACGACAGCGGCGTGTTGTGGTAGTACACTACAGAAGAGGGCCTCATCTCCGAGCCGTGAAGGAGGGCGGACCCGCGCTCGTGGGTCCGTTGTTGACCAGTCCACGTATAAAAGGCCCAATGGGCCTATTTCATGGCCTAGTGGTCTGGACAGGGCCCAGCCGAACCGGTCCAAACACAGCCCCTTCGGGCAGGGCTCAGTGGGTCTGGTCGGTCTGACCGGGTCCGATCGGACCCGGACCCACAAACGGCACAATTTCGCTTAAATGGGTTTATATCCTCAACCATTCTTCTATCTAAAAATAGTCTATGGCTCTGAAAAACTTAGGATGAGATGTCCCTTTTGAGATACTCTAATTGAGTTGTGGTAAAATTCGGAGGGTGACTGATTTGGATCAAACCCGAATCTAATCGGGCCCTCGACATTGAAATTCCTATAACATATAGACCGAGCATCCAATTGATGCACTGTCAGTTACATTGGAACCCTTATGACATGGAGGTTCATTTGGTTACTTATTCATGGGATTTTGTGGCAGTTGTGTAATTAACAATGGCATGATGAATAGATCCTCCCGGAATCAAGCGTGCTTATTACGGGAATCTAGTGGTTGCCTGTGACATGAAGAAAGAATATAGATCATGTGTGGGTCAGCCCACATCGATCCTAAGTTGTTTAGAACCTAAAGATCCTTTGTGGGTCAACATATAATGATCTTGTGTGGGTCAGTGCATAGGGATCCTATGTGGGTCAGCATCTGTCAATCACGTGTAGGTTAGCACCTATCGATCCTGTGTGGATCCGCATCAATCGATCCTGTGTGGGTCAATGCCTATCAATCCTTTGTGGTTCATCATCTATCAATCCTTTGTGGGTAAGAAGCTGAGACTCTCAACTGAGTAAGATGATCAAGCATTATGACTAGTCATATGTACTTCTATACTTAAGTGGTATACCTGGTTTGAGAAGATACTTTCATCGTTATTTGTGATTAATATCATGGTTTGTGGTTTTTTACCTTGTGGAATTATGAGAGACCATCAGAGGTCTCGGGGTCCCCACTGGGTATTTTTATACTCACCCCTGCATGGGCTTTGCTCGAACCTTGTTGTGTCTTGTGAAAATGACAGAAAGCTTTGACTATGGTTTGGGAGATTGGACCAGATGGTGTGTGAAGGTGACATGATGACACAGTGAGCCATAGTGACAAGTTTTAACTACCCTTCAGGTATGATTCTTGATGGATGATCTCAGGATCTTTTTTTCTATTTTGTTTTGTGTTATCTCCATCAGTTGGTCTTGTATTCTGGCCCCTTACTTTTAATTCACACTTTTACTTCACTAGTTTAACTACGTGGTTTACTTTTGTTGTGTACCTAGTCTATGTGTTTATAGGTTTAAAGGAAATTCTTTCCCATTTAGGGATACACCATTCTGGTGCTAGTCCCCAACCCCTGGCATTTGGAAGGCTGGTTTGGGGTAGTCACAACACGGGCCCTGGGGTACGGGTCATGAAAAAGTGGTATCCGAGGAGTCAGTTATACTGAAGAACTAAGACTCTAATCGTTTTAATGGGGAAATAGTATTATGTGTTTTGAGTATGGTTTTCAATTTGAGGTGTCTTGTGTTGGTGCGGAAACTGACGTATCCATACACAAGGACCCTGAGTTCTGATTTCTGACTCGATGTATTAAAATACTGATTGCGTGTGTTTTGAAATATTTTTCTTTTGATCTATTTAGAGTAAGCTCACCAGGAATAACTTATCGAATTTGGGGCACCTATTTCATTACAAGATGTTGTCCTGGAAACATCCAGATAGGATTATCGAAAGATTTCATGATGATTCCCCACCGAGCAATGGGGCTTCGGTGTAGGGCCCTCTTACGACAATGGTACCTTCGGGTGCTGTACAAGAAGAACCACTACTCGTAGGGTAGTAGTTTCTACCACCCCACAAGCGGATGGTGCATGGTGACTTATAACAGTGAAGGAGTTCCATTGGAATAGTCCTCTATGTTTTTGAGGTGAGACAGATCCATAGGCAGCTAAGGACTAGCTGGAGGCTGTAGCTAGAGTTTTATGCCTTGTTGGGACACTAGCAGAGCAGATGATGATCCTAACTGCTTGTCTCTTCTAGGGTATGGCATGGGGATGGTGAAGCCTCGTTATCTAGACCCACAAGGAGGTGACACTCATGGTTGGACTTCAAGGGCCTCTTCAGGGAAGTGTTCGTTCCAGTGACTTTACGCTCTGTGTGTATTCCAGAGCTCCAACACTTAAAACATGGCATCCTGATAATGGCCCAATACTCAACGAAATTCACTAACCTCTCATGTTAGTCCACTGATAAGGTACAAGGCCCTTAATTTGGGCCCAAACCTTTGATATGGGTCTCCGATGGGAGATTAGAGCATTGATGATGTCGCTCAATATCCCAACGCAATCTGGAGTGCTTGAGTGATGAATGTTCAGGGAGAGCTTCCTAGCTGAGCAGGAACCGATGGTGAGAGCCCCCACCAGACGACAGGCAACTAAGTCATTTGTAGCAGGCAGTAGGCAGATGAAGCAAAGGTCCAAGAAGGAAATAATTTCAGTTGATGACCCCATGATATAGGGTCAGATTTAAGAAGATCATGGGATAGAGGAGGTTAGTAGAGGAGCTGACTGTGCTACACATGCGGCGGGCAGGGTCACTTGTCTTGCGACTGCCTAACCCACTGCACCAACGATCAGAATATGGTCATGGGACCACCGAGGATGTGGTAGAGATTTTAGTGAGGAGTTCCAAAATGTGATGGACATGGCATAGGAGCGGGCTGTGCAGTAGGAGGTGGGTGACGATTTGAGGTTCTACCACCACCACCCCCAGGTGGTCCACCACAACCATAGAGACCAATGGTAAAGGGACGACGTCAGCCTCAGGAAATATTTTCCTATGGACATGGTTCTATAGAGATGATTCGAGGTACGATCTGTGTATATTACACCCTACATATAGTACTTATAGAGAGAGGTTCTAGTCACTCTTTTATTTCCACGACACTCATTCAAAGCTCATAGATTTTGATAGAGCCTTTGGCCTGATCCTTATGATTAGAGACTCCAACGGTAGATTATTGGATGATTACGCACTGGTACCAACAATGTGAGCTTACTCTAGGAGGCGATATCTTCTGATGGGATATCCTAGTAGCACCTTCAAGGACTTACTATGTCATCTTGTGTATGGACTGGTTATCAATGGTCCATGCTCAGATTGACTGTTTTAGGCCTAATGTGTGGTATGACAGTGAGTTTGGGACCTGGTATTCCTTCACCGATGAGAAGGGAAACTTTTCAGCTTCGGATGGACTAACTCGGAGGAGGGTGTATCCGGTCACTCATCAGTTTGATACCCTTACCCTCACAGTAGTTGATGAGAGGAGTATGAGTTATCATAAAGTGGTGGAATAGTATGATGATGTCTCTCCTGAGAATGTTTTGGTACTATTTCCCCTAAGAGAGGTAGACTTCCACATCGACCTATACCTTGGTACGACACCGATATCTACACCTTCTTATTGGATGGCTCTCACATATCTTCATGAGTTGAGGGAAAAGTTAGAGGAAAATCATGGTAAGGGGATCATAGGACCCTGGGTCTCTCCATGGGTAGCCCTGATTTTGTTCTCCATGAAGGTAGATGGGAGTTTGAGGCTTTTCATGGACTATCGGCTCCTAAACCAGGTGACCAAGAAGAACATGTATCCACAACCGATGATTGATGATCTCTTTAATTTGCTAAAGAGAGCTCACGGGTTTTAGAAGATAGACCTCAGATCAGGCTATCATCAGCTCATGGTATGGGATGAGGGCGTACCGAAGATATCTTTAAAATAAAGGTATGGACACTACGAGTTCTTGGAAATACCTTTTGGAATGACCGATGCTCCGACAGTGTTCATGGGACTCATGAACATGATCTTCCAAACTTACCTCGATCACTTCATGGTGGTCTTCATTGAAGGCATCTTATTATACTCAGCATTAGAGAAGGGTCACGTTATGCATATGTAAATAGTTTTTGATACACTCTGAGGGGAAAAACATTATATAAAGCTCGCTAAGTGTTAGTTTTCATATGGATGGCCTCTTTATAAGACACGTTATATCAGAGGCTGATGTTTCAGCGGATCCAAAAAAGGTAGAGGTAGTTCTTTCTTGGGATCCACCGAACAGTGTGACCAAGGTTCAGGGTTTCTTGGGGTTGGATGGGTACTACTGGAGATTCATACCTAGCCTTTCCAGAGTTGCAGCACCCTTTTCATCTTTGACAAAGAAGGTACAACCTTTCTTTTGGATAGAGATATTATAGCAGAGTTTCTAGAAGATGAGGCGGATATTGATGAGTGCCCCCATCATGAGGGTACCATAAGAGGGTTTTGGGTATGTAGTATACTGTGATGCATCAGAAAACTGGTCTCGGATGTTTCCTAATGCAATAGTTAGTGGTGATCATCTATGTCTCACAACAATTGAGGCATAATGAGAATAACTATGCTACCCATGACTAGAATTAACAATAGTGGTCTTTTTCTTAAATATGTGGTGGCTCTACTTGTTGGGTGAACGGTTTAATATCTTGTCTAATCACAAAAGTGTCAGGTATATCTTCCTATAGAAGAACCCAAACTAGAGGTAGCGGCGATGGCTGGAGTTCCTCCCAGACTATGAATTTGAGATAGTCTACACTCTTGGGATGTGGAACACTGTGGTAGATGCACTCAGTAGGAGGTCTGGGTTACAATTGCTGAGTGAAAAGATAGAGAAGCTAGCCATTTTGAAGTTATCCTTTATGGATAGTGATGTAGAATCATACCTTTAGTCCATGACTATCACTCCCCCACTCCTTCAGTGAGTACGAGAGGAACATCATGAAAACGCAGACTGTGAAGCCCAATGTGCTTAGATATCCTCAGGAAGGGTTCCTGAAGGATTTTCTGAAGGTGGGTAGAAAATTATTCTTTTCATAGGATGCACTATGGTACTAGTGATTCAACAAGAGGAGGTGATGAGGGTGTTCTACACATACCCTTTGGTGGTACATATTGGTGTGGGAAAGATATACCGGGTCCTCCAGCATCAGTACAGGTGGCCAGTGATAAAGAAAGTAGTGGTAGAGTTCGCTTCACAATGCCTCACTTTTAAGCAACTGAAGGCATAGCACTAGGTTCTAGTAGGCTTGACATAGCCACTTGAGGTTCCAGAGTGGTTATGGGATGGAATCTCCATGGACTTTGTGACAGGACTACCATGTATGTTTAAGGTCCATGATTCCATCTGGGTGATCATTGACCGAATCACCAAGTTGGCCAACTTCATACCCATTCCAGAGTAGGGATCAATAGAGGGCTTGAGATTCCTTTTTGTAAATTAGATAGTACGGCTTCATGGGGATCCATTGACATTTATTTCATATCAGGATACTCGTTTACATCTCATTTGTGGAAGTGATTACATGAGGTTTTTGGGAATCAGCTACGCTTGAGCACCGCCATTCATCCTTAGACAGATGGTCAGATGGATCAGACCATTTAGATGCTTGATGACATGCCTTTTTCTTGTGTGCATGATTTTAGCCACAATTGGGAAGACTGCCTACCACTGGTGGAGTTTGCATACAATAATAGTTATAACTCCACCATTGTTATGGTTCCATTTGAGGCCATGTATGGGCGACCATGAAGTTTATCTCTATGCGGGACAAATTCATGGGGGTCAGCACTTAGTTGTCTAGAATTGGTACGAGATACCACTAAGAAGGTGCAGATCATCAATGAGTGGATGAATACTGCACAGAGCCGAAAAAATTCTTATGTTGACAAGAGACGAACACCCTTTGGAGATCGAGGAGGGAGCCCATGTCTTCCTACAGGTCTCACCCTGATGAGGATTTTTGAGATATGGTTAGGGAAAAAAGCTTTCCCCGAGGTTCATTAGACCTTTCCAGGTACTCATCAGAGTAGTTTAGGTAGCGTACCATCTATCTCTTCCCCCAAAGATACACCGGGTGAATAATGTTTTCCATGTGTCGCAGATGAGGAGGTATGTGCATTATCCATCGCATGATATCGACAAGGGTGAGCTATATATTGATGATATGGTGATGTTCTCGGAGTTATCAGTTGAGATAGAGGATTGATAGGAGTGGGTCCTTTATGGGTGGTTGATTCTTCTAGTGCATGTTCGGTGGCAGCATGGGAAGCTTCAGGAGAACACGTGGGAGTGGGAGGCTCAGATACGTGCTCAATACCCCATTTATTTACCTAGTTTTGTTATGGATTTTGGGTATCAAAATTCCTAAGGTGGGGAGAATGTGAAGACCGGAAAATTATACATTGTTTTTTTTAATTATATGGAATTGTTATGAGTCTACGAAAATTAATGGTACATCATTGCGAGGCCCAGAACCGAAACAGAATTTTGAAAATTTTTAAGGTATGTTAAGTAAACCTACAGACTCAAATTTCTACATTTTGAACTGGTAATCAAATATAAAATAAGAAGGAACTATTGAATTAGATGTGCCCAGATTCTCTTAAGAGAGGCTTAATTTTTTTTTGATAAAAGTCAGATAAAAAATGTAATTTTTGGACATTAAAAAAATAACTTCCGGAGTTATTTTATTTCATTCTTTGTAACCGATGAGCATCGGTGGTGGGACTGCTGGGTGGTCAGATCTTTTAATGGACAGTTACAATTGGTTGTGTAACCGCACCATCAGGATATTAATGGGTTCATTAATTAAACTCATTAATTACCCACATTAATTGTGTGACAAGTTATGCTACCCTTTCATTTATTTAAACAAGAGGTTGGTATAGGTTTTTGGAGAGCTACGAGAGGAGGATCTAAAGAAACATCAGAGACTTTACGCGCCAACGAAGAACGGTGCACAAGAGATAGTCATTTGAGGAATCGATGAGCGACAGAGAACGTCAAAGAACACCTTAGGATGCAGACCCTTATTCCACATCTGTAGTGTATTCCACCATTTCCAATAAGGGGTTTATCTTTGTTTCATTTTTATGAGTTTAATGAATTCATCTACCATTGACAATGATAAATTCCATCCATCTTATCATGCTAACATAGAGTGCATGGTCTGAACAAAAAAGGCATGAACCCTCTGCCGAACTCATCATTTATTGCATTCATCATGGGTGACTGACTGATACGGCATCAAGATGAAATTGGGACCCATGCAGTGATGTTAGTGTCCCATGAGGCCCAAAGGCACAGTCGAAAAAATAAATCGGGCCTTCAAAGCATCACCAGAGGCCTACTGAAGCTTCACCGGCACCGGTAGGTAGAGGAGGCAGTGGCTAGCTCTTTCTAGCTATGAAGGGATGGTTTCACCTGAAGGAACCGTGGTGGATAGGGGCGTTCGGCCGACGTCGGCCGTGTTGATGATGGTGGTGTGCCGCGACATCGCACTGTGAAGGAGGGTCGCGACAGAGGGCATACTCAAGCCCGTGGGTCTGCTGTCGACCAGTCCACATGGACATGATATCTAGAGTAGTGCCAACTGGTGTCGTTTCATTGAATACTCAAAAAACTGATCTATTCATGAGGCGAGTGGACCCCCGCGCCAGTCAGCGAGCTGGGCGATTCCGCGGCCCGGTGGGCCGCACCCAGCTGGGTGGGCCTGGACAAACCTGTGGCCCAGAAGGGCCATAACAGTCATCAATCAGGTCCAGAATAGGCCTAGGATAGCCTGGATAAGCCCAACCTCTTTGAGGCAGGCCCAACCAGCCAGGTCAGGCCGGTCTGACCAGGAAAGACCGGACCCAGTCTCTCTTGCGACCCCGTTTTTCTTAAATGTGCATATCTTCTAAACTAGATGTTCATTTGAAAAACCGTCTATGGTGCTAGAATCCTTTGGATGAGATGGTAATTTTGAGAAACTCCACTTAAATTTTGGGTAATGTTGTAGTGTGTCTGGGTTGGATCAAACTCAAATCCAATCGGGCCCTCGGCACTTAAATGCCTATAACTTACCGACCGTGTGTCTGATTAATGTGTCGTCAGTTGCGTTGGAACCCTTATGACATGGAAGTTCCTCAGGTTCATGATTCATTGGATGTCGTGGAAGTTTAGGTATGAAAAATGGAATGGGGAGCATATCCTTCACAAATTAAGTGGGCTTAGTGCGGGAATCCGGTGGCTAGCTGTGACGTGATGAAAGAATATCGATCCATTGTGTGTTAGTGCACATAGATCATGTGTGGGTCATCACCTAGTGATCATATGTTTGTTATCATATATCAATCATGTGTGGGTTAGCACCTAGTGATCCTATGTTTGTCAGCATATATCGATCATGTGTGTCTCAACAGCTAGCAATACAGTGCGGGTTATCTTCTATCGATCCTTTGTGGGTCCGCGCCTAGCGATCCTCTAGGAGTCAGCATCTATCGATCCTGTGAGGGTCATAAGTAGAGCCTCTTGATAGAATAAAATGATCTAACTTTATGAAAATTCATATTTACTTTTAGACTTATGTTACATACTTGGGTTGATCCAATTCTTTCCTTGTGATTTTTGGTTGAGATCATGCATTGCAGTCTTTTCATTGTGAAATTATGAGATACCATCAGTTGTTTTGGGGTCAGTACTAGGTGTTTTTCTAATCACCCTTGTACGGGCATTGACTACACCTTGTTGTGTCTTTTGTAGACGAAGAACATATTTGAACATGGTTTGGGAGCTAGGACCAAAAGTTGTATGAAAAAGACAGGTTGACGTAGTGAGTCGTACTGACGAGCTGTACCTACCCTTCAAGTAGAATCCTTGATGAATGATCACAGGAGTTTTTTTCTTTTTCAATTTTATTATCTACATCATTTGGGCTTGTATACTGGACCCTTACATTCAGTTCACACTTTTACATCAACAATTTTACTATGTGGTTTACATTTTTTGTGTGTACCTAGTATTTGTATGTACTGGTTTAAAGGGAATGCCTTCCTGTTCAAGGATACGCCTTTCTGGTGCTAGTTGCCAACCCCTGGACTATGGAAGGTGGGCTTGGGCTAGTCAAAAAAGCCCTAGGGTATGTGTTTGGACAAATAATTTCTTCCATAATTCTGTAAAATTCAGCATAAATTTCTCTATAATGATATCATCTCGAGAAAAAACCAATATTAGTTATT
The DNA here is from genome assembly GCA_963277665.1 of Viscum album. Lineage (NCBI taxonomy): Eukaryota > Viridiplantae > Streptophyta > Magnoliopsida > Santalales > Viscaceae > Viscum > Viscum album. The sequence goes on along the minus strand of OY728143.1, from coordinate 1,207,628,379 downwards.
TTTTTATTCCTCATATGCACGTATATGAAATCAAAAATCATTAACTACATATGCATTACAAGATTTAACCATTTTTTATGGTGGTTTACTCAATACCCACAATCAATTATCAATTTTATCTACATTTTGAAAAACATGATAATTTTAAAAAAAATTCAATATGACAGGTACTAAATTAATTTTATGTAACACCCCTAACATAGTTACCTAGGATCAGTGCATTATTACATAACATTGGAATGATCACAAGGAAATCATGTATCGAAAGACCGATCAGTTTAGTATTATTGGAAACAAGATTCATACATAAGTAAAACATTACAACATGAAAATAAATACAACATGAATTTATTCCATTAGAAACATCCAAGCCTCCTAGATTATTTCTTCAAGTCACTCATAACCAACTTCTTCATATCCACGAAAAATGAAACATAATAAAGGGGTGAGCTGAAATGCTCTGTAAGGGTAAGAAATATAGTGGAAGATAACATAAATATTAAGAATGGTGAATAATTGAAACCACAAGCCTTTACCAATAATAAAGATGAATAATTTTATTGTAGAAATATGAACTAAGTAAATAATACCATAATAAAACATAATCATGGGTATTCTACTAGTAGAATGACCACATGAACCATCAATATTATTTTCATAATGAGGGAATGTATAATGTCATCCCTTCTGAAACATTTTGTCAAGGCCTCAACCAAAACGTCTAAAAATGATTAAGGGCTTGGCCAAAACCATATATAAAATTGGGAAAGGAATTGGACAATTCCATGTCTAGTTGTATCATGAGACCTACCGATTCATCAAGGAGCTATAGCGGGCTCCACCCATCACTTACTAAGTCCAATGCATTCTACATATGAAAAGGTTTAAACATAACATAAACATTTGTATTAGAACTAGCATATGAAATGTCAATAAAATATCTATATACCCTAAATGGTATAAAAATAACACATCCATTGTCAAATGTATCCCAAAAACATCAATAAAATATGGAATATTTGTATCATAATAAATCAACTTCAAACAAGTTTAAAAAACCATCAAAAGATGTTGACATAAATGAAAATTATTTGTAAAACTATTTGAGAGAAATAATACCCTTTTTATGAAAACATTTAAATGTCACACAATATTTAAAAGGATACATTTAAAGAAATTTTTGAACCAAAGTTTCCAATACCACTTTGAAATTTGTTAAAGGAAATATCATTTTTAAAACATTCATGTCCATATAAATAAATCCTTAAAACCCATTTTGAAGAAATGGAAATTAATGAGAATGACTTAGAAGAATAAATATTTAAAACATTTTAAATTATGTTTTAGCAAAAGTGTTACTAAAATGAATCATTTTTTAAATTTCATTTATGAATCACAGGAATGGATAATAACTATGTCCCAGAAAATACTAGCATATAGACAATCTCACATAATAATGAGATTTAGGAATGAACCATTACCTTGTACTTTTCCTTGGTCGAGGGTAGGTTAACATCCTGTATAATGGTGAAATAATTGTTATTAAATTATATAAAAACCATTTACATTTATATGATATCATATATGATCTTTTGACATTGCTTTGTTAACAATATCTTAGTATTGTCATCATTTCGGGTGTTAACTGATTCGTTTCCCTTTATATGATTTGTTACATAAGTAATGTTGTTATGGATATGATTTATATTAGTCATAATCAGAATGATATTAAGTCTGTAAACAATATTTTTAATCATCTAATGAAAATTAGTCTTGAATGGATATGATGAGGAATGAATCTCATCGCGTTCGTGGAGATGGTAATCCGTACGTATGCAGGAGCGACAATATCATTCTTTTGATATTAAAATAATATATAATTGGATGTTATATCATATATACATAATAATTATCATGTTATATATATTATTTACATCAATTACACATCATTATTATACTCATCCAAATAATAATTTATTGAATAACAATTATAGCACGGCGTGGAGATAGTATGCCATACGTACGCACGTATGGTGACATATCATTAAAAGGATGGATAGAATATTGTATATGGATGTACCATATTTATATTAACATCCCAGTATATAGAATATAATAGAGTTATTATTTTAGAATGGAAACATCAAATAAAGAGGAAGTGGAAGTAGAAAGAAACTTGAAAGAGGAGATAAAATATTTGCATCTTATTCGGGTTCTTCATATTGATTTGATCAAAAGGACTACTTAGGTTAGATTTATGACTAAATTAAGGCCTCTAGTATGAAAGGTAGAAATTTTAGAGAATATTTTGATAGGGTTTGGCCAATCCAAAGGGCTTTTACGGTGTGAATTAGAGAGAAGAGGAAGTTCCCTTTTATAAGAGGGGTGAGGGACACCTTAAGAAAAGATTGAAATATTATTTTATAATAAAATATTTTTCGGTTTATAATGGCACCAAAATGAATTATTTAAATTATAATATGGGTATGGGTCTAAAACGACTCAACCAGTAGGTTCTAGACTGGTTTGGAACACTATATTGACTTTATCTTTTATATTTAACTCTTAGTTAATTAGTTTGACATTTACCATGTCTCTTTAGATTTTTATATTATATGGTTAATAATCATACTATAAACATCCAAGAGAACCTAAAGTGGTCCATTAATGACATATATAATATTATTTAAGACCTTTGGGCTAACCGTATATTTTTAGGAATATGATATTAATTAATAATATATTATTTGTTTTAAAAACACTTTTATGTCAATTTTGACACTATTTGTTATTTTGTTTTTGTTAAATACCTAGAAGAATTATTAGTTCAAAATAAATTTATTTAATCAATCCTAACACGTCAAATTAACCTAGAAAATTCTTTGATGTCATCAAAACATTCAAATTATACTTATTTTAACATCTATAATACCATTTATTTGATTCTTTCATTAATAAAGAAAATACTACATCATCATTGTGTCATGAATAAATATATTTATTTTATGCCTAAAAATTAAAATAAATAATCATGAAGTAGGAAATATTTTTGTATTTCTAATGACTATTTATAATTTAATATCTAAATTATATAACCTCATATAAAAATTGTTTTCCTAAATGATATTTTCTTTTGTTATTTTTGTCTTTACTTTAAATTTGTTAATTTAATGTGTCATTATCACTTACAGGTGGCTCCATGGGGTCCCAAAATCGACCCACATATGCCCATGCTCAAAAATTTATCATCCAATAGGGTTACGACACGTGTTAGGATAATTTAATATTATTATAAAATTATTTTTTAACCTTATTTACTGTATTTAACCCATTAACCACAGTATATAATATATTTGCTGAAGTAAATATTCAAGTTGGGTGGCAGCGTTAGGGGATTACAATGCCAATTTTTCAGATACATAGAAGCTTAACTAAAAAGAATCTCAGTAATGTATCCATGCTTGATATCAGATAATACCATAGAGGAGTTAGTTGTCAATGGAATGATTTTAGTTATGGAAACCAATAAATGTTCAGATGTAGTGTGATCGGGCACCGAAGGAGTTTCTAGCATGTTCCTTGGTTGGGAATCTTGAGAGTTTCTATAGGAAGCCTTCTTGGATAGACAATAATTATGGAAATGGGTAGGCTTATGCATCTGATGTCAGACTAAGAGTGGGTTCAAGATTTGGATGTTGGTATTTAGCTTCATGGAGAGGTCATAGAAGAGACAATGGGACCCAACAGTGGGGTTAGTGGCTGGTAGATTGTGCATCTCCATAGGGAGGTTAAGCCTCAGGCAGTTGAGCTTCAAGCTATGTTCACATAGTGGAACTTCCAAGTGCAGAGCAGGCTTAGGAGCCGACTATGTTTTGAGTTATGTAATGATTATGTGAATTAACTGGTATATTTTTATTTTGGCATTGCCCTTTTTATAGTCATGTATTGTTTTTGGTGCTGGAGGTGTGTGAGTTATTTTTGGAATAACGAGATGTTGGTTAGTATGTCGGAATTATTTCATATGTGGGATATATATATATAATCACACATATGTGATACATGGAACCTAGGATTATTATGGGTATTGATGGATGCATAGTGCATTTGTGGGGTGTAGGAATTGGGAAAATTGTGTGGGTATTCATATATAAATATATATAGTATGTAGGATATTGTGAGAACTTGTTTAGGTGCATGATATAGGTAATTTCATGAGATATGTGACATTTTAGGTGTCATGTGTGACATTGTCAAGAGGTGGGCATCAGAGGAGATGTGAGGCTTGATTTTTGTCAGATGTGACACAGGAAAAATTCAATCATTGGATGAGTTTAAAAGTGATTATGAGTCATAAGATGAATTTTAAGCCTATGGATGGTATCTAGACCATTGGAATATTGAGTTTTGTGTCAATATGTGAGCGGGTACATAACTCATAATGTAGGGGGCACTTTGAGAGAGTTAAACTTTAACTTTGTAACCATGATAGATTTGGGTGATTGGAACAATATGGGTATTTTTGGTACTATATCCGGGAAATTATTTATAGCTTGATAATGATATGTGTTAATGTGGGTAGACATTAATGACCCATTTTTTTGGAGTGGTTGAATTCCTAAACCTGTTTTTATTTTTTAACTTTGGTGTTTGGACCGGCTATTTTCTTGATATTAATAACATAATTATGGGTGTTCCTTTCACATATGGACATGTTTTTATATGGTATTTAATAAAATTCAGGTACTTTGGGCCTTTGAGTGGGTTTTGATTATACTAGAGGCTGAAACCCCAACTATTTAGGGTGCGCAGATTGAGGCACACAATTTGGGTACACCGTGGTGTCTCCCAGGAGATACTCTGCAATAACCCTTTGGTTATGTGCATAGTTTGAAAAAACCATTCAAGATAGGTTAAATGGTTTTGTGGTAGCTCTGTAGTTTTTTATATAGGGTTCACGCACAGTTTGGTTAACCATGTGCATGCACCGTGTGAGAATGGTGTTCCGGCAGTTGGTACAACATGATTTGACAAATCATTTAGTAACCATGAAACCTTCTTAAAAAGAAAAAATTACCATTTTAATATTATTTTATTTATGATGTTTCCCATATTTATCCCTCCCATGCATGGATCTCCTCTCTGGAGGCCATGAAGCTCCTCTCATCCTCCTTCTAGGTATTAAGAAAAATTTCTCATCTAAGTGACCATATTCACACTGTTGGTGGCTAAAGATTCATATTTCTAATTCCTTTAATTCGATGACTTCCTTTTGTCTTTAATCTCACCATATGGTGCACTAAATTGGTGTGATATATTAAACCATATTTTTAGTGTTTTTTTCCTAAAAGTGTTATTTCATCCAAATGTGATTGGGTTATAGGACACTGTCGGAAGAGATAACAACTACCCATATTAGGTAGTTGGTTATTTGATTTAATTTTGTTTTACTTAAAGATGTTTTGGGGGTGAATTCTTGAGTGATCCATTTTGTTATATGAGAGAGTCAATAATAATTTTATACTCTCTTTTTAATTATGAAATTGAATATTTAAGATGTCTATGGAAATGATCATCCTTGACTATAAATGGTATATTCTTGGTGAGAGGCTTGAGACCACTTGGGTAGGTTATGCTGGGTGGGTTATTTAAAATAAATTAAATTATATATATTTCTTGTAATGGTTTAAGAGAATGTGTTGGGATTAGCCCAAGGATTGATGTAGATATGACCACCTGGACTAAGGTGACATGATTTGATAGTTTGGGAGAGGCCTGAGACATATGAGGCTTTCTTGATCATCAAGTTGGGTGATTGGGTTATCAGGATAAGGTAATTTGATACTTAGGTAACATGCATGACCCCTGATATATTGGATGCTGGTGACCATCAGGTTCAGTTACATGGTCATAGGTTCACAAGGTGTTGGGTTGGTGTTCCATAGGTACAATTTTTCTGTGATTTCCAGTCATTGTGATTGGAAAATGCACCATTGGAGTCTTTGGCACACATATAGGACTCATATTATGGGGTCGTATTGAATATTTGTGTGGGTATAGGCCTCTGTCAGTTACAGATTAGGATGATGTTTTCCATTAGTGAGGTTCGAGGTTCCTTCCATATAAATCCACATAGATGGTTACAGACCATCATTTGATGATGTTAAGACCATCGCTTGGTAGATGAGGCTCACTATATAAAGAGATCTTTATGATTCGATTATTTGGGAGGATAGATATCATCATTCCTTAAGATGTCGACTATTGAGATAATGGTGTTTATTAATAAGAGTACAAATATAATTTCACCTCCGGACATCGGGCTTTGATTTGACATGGCTTTTATGACATGAGGTCTTACAGACCATCTTGTTTTTTGGGAATTCCTTCGAGACACCTGTTATTTGATTATGGCATGGGAGGTGTCGGTTGGAACTAGATCATTGTTATACATTCACAAGAGTTTTCTAAGGACTCTCCAGCTTATTACTCATCTGGATATTCCTTGGGATTTATTATATGGATCCTCACCACCACACACACACACACACACACACACATATATATATATATATACATTTCATTTTTATTAAATATATATGACTGGGAAACATGGTAAATGGTCTATAACCTAAGTAGGTGTTTTCTTCCATATGGCTACTGAGCATAAGGGAAGAAATTTATTTTTATGATGTTCATGGGTCATGTAATATATATTTAGATTCGTGTTATTTATTGTATATGTATGTTTGAAACACATTGGTGGTAGACTACTAAGATTTATTCTCACACCCTACATAAGCCCCTAAAGATTTTTATAGACTCTAAACTTTTTAGATCAGGTAAGGGACAAAGATCAGTAGATGGACCACAGTGATTATGTCGTATTTTGTCGCAAGGGATGTATAGAAATGAACTTTGGTTATGGAATCATCTATAGTTTAATTTTTGTGTCTTTTATTTCTTTTTATTATCATTCTTGTTATATGTATATACCAAATTCATCCACGGAATACCTTTCTTATCACCCACTATATTGTATGACCAAATATGAGATGGAATGTTTTGTTTTAGTCGCTTCAAATGATGTTTTATTTTACAAATGGAATATTCAATATTGTGGATTATTATTGTTATTACATCATGTGATTCTTCTATAAAGGGTTATTCTTTCTTATATTCCATAATCATTCTTCTTCTATGTCATATAAAAATATATCATTACTATTACTACCACCAAAGGGTATAGTATCCCTACTATTTCCTCTTTATACCCTCATTTATAGTCAAAAGACATTTACCTATGGGGAGGTTCACATAAGGACCACTTTTCAATCATTTTAATGAACTGTTTGGGTGAAAAAACTAGTCAGATTACTACTGTAGTAGAATTTTTTTCCAAAAATCTCTAAACTTGTTTAGGTGTATAAATAGACTGATAGAAACAACAGAGATGACCATAATGTCCACAATTATTACAGATCAGTACTGGAGAAGGACAAGAACGTCATGTGTATCTGACCATACCACATTGATTGAAATTCATAGGCATACCACTAGCTGTAAATGATGGTATAGAAGATGCCTCCTATAGAGAACCATGTCCACCACTCCAATGTTAATCCTTCCACTTCCTCTTATTTCTTGTAATTCTATTAAAGATTCCACTAGGTGGAATAAAAGGGGAAGAATATCCAACCTTTCATGTCATATTTATTTCATCCATTCTAGACCTATCCATATTCTCTGTATAGGCTGAATGATTTAGCATAAATACCTATGATCTGACATGAATTTACAAACCGCGCAGGTACTTCTGATCTTTGAACTTGTAATTCTTTACAGCCTTCCTTGAAAAAATGTACCTACTCTATAAACTCATTTTTGTATTCCTACATAGAATTCTCTCCCTACTAAAAAGAGTGGAACTCCATAGACATCTCCATTAATAGTGGCTGTTGAAAAAAGTTTTGTAAGAAGACAATCTTATAAACACTCCAATCCCACCCCACTTGTTTATCTATTTATACCATATAATCCCACCATCCCTTGTTGGGATTTTCAAATTTGAACACTGCACAATTCACCATGACAATCATAGTTGTATCCAAGAAGTCAAAGATCAAATAAATATTTTCAAGCACTTCCTCTACTTCTTAAGATTCATTCATGAATTTAATGAAAGGTTTCTTCTCAAAAATGAACTAATGTGATCAATCATTGTATCCTATATCTCACGTCTATACCTAAACAACTATTTTATGAGCTTGATGTACATTCTTATCCAAATAATGAACTTCTCTCAAGATGGCATCAATAGAGTTCTAATCCATAATATATTTTCATTGATGAGAATTAGATGAAACCTCCTGAGGAACTTGAAGAACGTGTCATGGATTTATACTACAACAAACCAAAATAGTTGAAAAGATCATATAATAGAATAATTTCTATTCAAACTAGAAAACCCATAAGAAAAAACTATGGTTAATATTAGGAAGTCAAAATAGGAGACCCAAATACCCACATACCAATGTAACATGATACAAGCTATGAAAATAGTTGGCCAGTTGCTCACCACAACCTACCTCTCATGTACCAAAAATCCTAGATCCAATCTTACAAATGTCCCAACATAAACACTCTTGAGGAAGGACCTCCTCTGATACCAAAATGTGAAAAACCAGACTAAAATACCCTCTCAACCTAGTACCTAACCCATTCTATAACATACCTAATTGGATTTTATGATCCTCATGGGCTACTGTTTAGCACCTGGGAAAATGAATACAAATAAAGGGAATTATTTCTCCCAACCTAAATTAGTCAAAATGACATATATATATATACACACGTTTATGTAAAAAATAGGGGAATAAAACATGAATAAATATACATTTCATAATATAAAGAAAACAAAGAAATCAATACCGTGTAAAAAGGGAGGAAAATATCAAATAGAAAAGACCAACTATAAAGGATATCCATGATAAAATAGCTAATCCAACAGTCTCTATGTTATAGAATGGGAAAACCCACACTATCTCATCACTAGTTAAAATGTGGACTATACCCATGGCGTTATAACAATGATTTCAAAAACCCATTGGTATAGCTTACCCAATCCCATTGGTTTTAAAAATCATTTGGATAGCTTATGTTTATTACAATGGTTTTAAAAATCTATTAGCATAGATCTTCCTCAAATATCGCAGCTCCGGATCCCCTCCCCTCCAACCATCCAATTCTAATCCCAAGCCCTAGTAGTAGCATGGTTACACTATATTCAAACTGGTCATGCGAGGATCTATCATCTCTTCTGGATATTATTTCATTATTCTTCAATAAATAATCACTGAGTTTTAAATCATTCAGTTATTATATCAACAATTAGTTTTTTTTATTTTTGGCCAGAGAAGAATCTAATTTTTTTTGGAATTTAATTTATTTTTATCATTTGGTTTGATTCATGGTTTCTTATATTTTCTTTATGTCTATTTTGTGAGTTCTATATCCATCATTTAGAATTCCCTGTGGTTAGTTTCATAAAATTTTATTTGTCATTCCTTTAATAAAAAGAGCTCATTATGAGTACAGTGGTCACTTTATAACATTTGTTCAAGATTTTTGTTGAATATGTCTTACACTTACTAAAAAAATAAGGATTTGGATTAATGTAGTCATGTATATATTATGTTAGTGAGATTATATGTGTTGAGTTTGTGAACCATTTTGTGAGAGATAAGTAGAAGATATTTTTTTTGTTTGAAGGTTGGGTCCTCTTTGACATCATGTTTTATGATTTTATTATGGGATTGTATTTGTTTCATTATATATTTTTTAGTGTTCTTTAATGGATAATTTAATAATTAATATTGGTAATTATATATTTTTATTCATTATACCACCATGATGTCCCCTTTTGATATACTTTCCATGATTACAATTTCCAATAATATATTGAGATTTGATTTTGGTGAGTTGTGAGATATAGTATATGATATGTTACATTTTGATGATTTTTTAGGTATGTTATTTTTTTTACAATGAGGTAATTTCATAGGTTAATTATAAATTCTATAAAATTAATATATAAAAATAGGGGGGGTCTTTTAACCTCAAGATAAGATATCCGTTTTTTTAAAATGGTTCTTGATTTAGATGATGTATATATTAATTACAATTAGTGCTTTATGATACATTATTTTAAGTGATAGATCATAAATTTTGATTCTATGTTATTCTTATTTCATGGGTAGTTGAGTGAATTTTTTTGAGGATTCATCAATCTAAACATATTTTTTGAGGAGAGATTATATAATTGTATCACCGTGTAAATTACATAGAGGTTACGTGATATATGATTTAATTTAAGATCATTTAAGTATAGTATTGATGGAATTTATTATCTCAACAACCCAAATGTGTTAATGGTTTATTGATCTAAACCAAACAAAAAAATAGTAGCCAAACCTACATGAATGGAAATGATTTAGACCAACCAAACCCAGACATAACCGAGATGAAACTACCCAAATCAACCTCACTCGAATGGCGTGAAATTGATCAAAATTAAATCTTGACCAAACAAAACAAAAATTACATGAAATGACATAACATAAACAACAATTTGGAACTGAAAAAACTAAAAAAAGTGAAATGTACAATGAATACCCAATTCAAAAATAATTAAACTAAATTTAAATGAATTTATTAGAACCTAATAAATCAAAATTTTTCCAAACTGATCTAACTAGGATTGAAAATAAAAGTAATAAACCAATAAACCCATTGCATGCCAATTCATAATTGATCAATAAATATTGTCTATATAAAAAGTGAACCAACTCGAAAAATCCAAATTAATTGAATTGAAATGATTTGATCAGACACATGTAGACATGAATAAATGTGAACTCCAATAAACTACATCAAACAGAACTAAAATAAAAACAATTTAAATGAATTGAACCTAACTAAAATAGATTCAATAGTAATCATAAAAAATGAACTGACATGAACAATCATATAATAAAACGCTAATAGGTATACACCAAACCAAATGCATCCAAACTAAATCAACAAAAACTAAACTAATCCTAAACAATATAACTAACCAAAACAGATCCAAAACAAATATAAAATATTGAACCAAATAGAATAAATTTATAGAATTATCCTATACCAACCAAAAATCATTCAAAAACGCATATTTAACTAACCCAAAGAAAGAAAAACAAAATCTATAGACTAGAAAAAAATATAATTGAAGAAATCCAAAGCAAAGAAAAATTAGATGAATTTTTCTAACAAAACATTTCCAACCTGGATGATATATTATAGAATTAAACTAAACCAACACAAGAAATAAACTATAAAGGAAAATATTTTACATAAACTAATAAAAAATGACCAAACATGAATAGAACTACATTATAAAAGATATAAATGAACCATATCAAACAACACCAAACAAAAAGAAAATAGAATTTATTTAAACCAATGTAAATAGAGGTGATTTATACCAAACTAAACCGCTTTGAATCAACTATTCCAAAATGAATAAAAATTAAATTAAACCAATCTATATGAACTTTAACTAAATATACAAAACCTCAACCAAATTATTGTACTATGTATAATATGGTTACCTAGATGTAGTGCTTTTTATGCATGAATTTATTGAAATATAATATAATTAGTTTAAAATGGAATAAAATAAGAGAAAAAACAAAAACAAAAATTATAAACACGAGTTTGGGTAGTATTTTTTATAGTTATTACAAAATGATATAATTTAATTTAGTATCATGGTTTTATATTGATATTATTTTGTTATATATTTAGTATTTTTTGATATTTATACTTTTATTATCATATATACTAGTGTGTCAGTTAGGGATTTATATAAAGTAATCAATTATAATTTAATTGAATACATTTTTTAAAATGTTAATATTATTTAATAAGTTTTCCTACATGATATATAATTATGTTTTATAGAATGGATAGAAGTTGGATGTATGAAAGTAATCAAATCTCAAGAAATTTTCAATACAAGTTGGAGAGATTTTTAGATTTTACAATTATCAACTCTTCAATTAGTGGTCGTATACACTTCCTATGTTATAACTGTGTTGGAAGACCTTGGTTGAGTCATGATGAATTTTTCTACCATTAATAAAAATATGGTTTTCAAACAAACTAATATATGTGGTATCATAGTAGGGAGAAAATAAAATCTCCAAATGTTCAAGATAAAAATGAGATGATTGGATTAGAGAATTTATTAGATGGCTAATTTCTATTTATTCATCATAATGAGAAGGAAATAATGATGAATATGTAATACTTATATATGATAACACATGATTCATGTAATGAAAATTATTATGTTGATAGGGTGAAAAAAATTAATGATGCTGCCATGACTCTGGTATAACCACAATGTGGAAAATGAAAATTTTGTAATATATAATCTGAATAATTCATGAGAAAACCATGTATTGGATTTCTAATAATTTTGCCGATTTCATTCTTAACGTTTTGAATAATTTAATTCCATATAATGTATATATTCCATAAAACCATTATTTGGAATTAAATTTAGTTGAAGAACATGAATTTTCAAAAACAAACCTTTCTTTTCTAAAATATTCTATCTTATTCTAAGAGAAACATATAAGGCCCCAGCCTTAAACATTACATAATCTTCGGTTATGTCAAGAATTAATAGTGGTTATCCTTTCATGCATATATATTTAGATAATTAGGCCCAAACTCATAAATAACAATTTAAATAATAAAAATTATACACTTCTACTCAGTATTGATTTTTTTATAAATAAAAAACGTTTAAAAAGAAACATGGTTTCATTTCATGTTTAAACAAAAAACTTTTCCCTTTCTTATGTCCTTGTCTCTATCATCCTATAAATATTATGAAGAAAATTTTTAAACATGGGATGAGAATTAAAAGCACAATAATGGATACATAAATAAGGAATTTTTTTTTCATTGAAAGAACATGTAAACAAAGAATATTTATTATAAAGTAATACTTTACACCTTTAATAAGTAGTAAATTATATCCACTTAATAGAAACTCATTTTTTCCCATTTTGTAAATCAAAATATTTCCAAAAAAATCATAAAAAGAACATATTAAATATAAAGGTAACATAGAACATAATAATACTTAAATGGAATAACCATATGGTGGACTTCCACATATGTCACTCTTATAAATGGGAAAATCATACGTCTGACTTCTATACCCAATGCTTTGGAGGTCATAACGTAACCACATTTTCTTAGTTTATCATAGAACCAATCATCATTGGTTTATCACATAACAACCCATATTTGGTTTATCACATAACCACCCATCAAATATCCAAGAACCATTAAATAATCATAAAACACAAAAGATTTCAATTATTAGTATTTCACTCCGAAAATTTCATTCTCAATAACAATAAATAATTTTAAGATAATGAAATAGTAAATCAATTTTCATAACCATTTTCAATACCAAAGTACCTAAAAGGTAAAAAGGTATACATTTACCAAATTTGTAATTAACTTTATTATAGATAAAATAAGGATATGAAATGTTATAATGGCTGTATATACGCCTAATAAAATAATAAAGGTGCATATTATCAAGAAATGCCTCAATTAAAGAAGATTGGGATGATGTCCCTTACACGTGTGTTATTTATCATAATTAATTATAAAATAAGGTTAATTTATATATTCTTAATAAACTTTTTCATGTTGATTATTTCTTTTATATCACTTATTAACATGTCATAACAATTACGCAATTATTTGAATTTATATCGGACATTTTGTCGATATTCAGTTCTTGAGTTGAAAATGAACTTTATATGGTGTCAATAGTCCCTGTGGTCATAATTAAATCATCTCTAGAATATAAAATAGTATATAAATATTTTATATATTAATTATATAAGTATTTATAATAATATTTTATGACAAACTAAAAACACAGATCATGGAGATGGTAGGCCTTATATACGCATGAATGATTTTTTTTTTCTTTTTCCCTATTGTATTGAAAGAATGAATATTAAATGAAATGTATGTAAATACTGGGAAAGTTCTTTATCTGATCATACTTGGTCTTGAAATTTATTAATGAAAATAAAATTCAAAATACATAAATACATGTGGTACATGACACCACCAAAATAAAAATGGTAGCCTTACACCACCCAAATCAATACCCATGTCAATAAGACCCCAAAATATCCACCTTTACTCTAGAAAAATACAAAATAAAATTACCCCCATAGCTAGCTTGGAGATTTCGACACCCATGTGAGTCACCAATACCTGTAATCTGCCACGCTGCTACCCAAAACAACCTATAAATGCATTGAATATCATCATAATCACTATAATTAGCCCTACTCCATGGTCTGCCCAGAAATTAACAATAATCATGCTCTGTCGATCGCTTCACAGACACTTCCAGATCGAATCAAAAAACCTAAGCTCCCTAGCATTGTTCCCGTCACCATACTTTCACCATCATCCCGCACAACATCCTTTCTTCTAGTGACCCCAATATCACCAATAATCACGCCCAAAAATGCCATCCCATGATAGTGAACTTCACCGAACATGATGTCTACGCATGTGCGCATAAAAATACTAGGTACTTTTCATCATCAACGACGCAACCTACACCCAAATCTCAATTCATCACATTGCCATGGCCCTCCGACAACTTTAGCTACCATTACAACGTGTACCACTTCACATCGGAAGCCATTTACCCAATAGCCAGTATTCACGTGAACACTACATCAATTCATCACCCACATTAGGATCAAACACCCACCCCAAAGTCACCATTGACCTCTGCATCTCCCACCACTCCAGCCTATCTCCAACACCTGAGGTCATCCCTAGCCTACTCCTAGGTCATTGCCACCTCCAATACATATAAATCTAGTTCATTTCAAGAAACTGAGCATCTAATCTCTATCCTTACACTGCTCCCATCTCCAACATGTAACGACAAAAAATTTGATGATATACAAGGGTTTTTAGGTCTTAATGGGGAGGCAAGGGTTGTTATTTATACTTGAGGAGAGGTGGGTTCAAGTGATTAATTGATTGATTATTTTATATAAAAATATTACCATATAGATGTTGTATTAAATTACATGACATTGGCCTATAATTAATGTTTTATAGACTGGTTAGGTTCAAGACACACCTCAAAAACCCATTAAATGTTTTATTTTTTAGTTATGTTAGGCTTTAAACATTTAATTTTTACTCTTGTCAAATTGTTACTTTTACTATGGTAAATAAGTTTTTTACCATGGTACCCTTTTTATATCTTAAAATTTAAAATTTTCCACAAAACCTAATTTATACCATCTAATTTAAAATATGGAGTTAATTTTAACAAGTTCAATTGAATGAATTGGTAAAATTGTATTTAAAATTAACTCTACAAATAAGAAAAGGGGTTTTAAAGTGAAACATTAAAAAGTTTAAATTTTTATACATCTAATTTCAATTTGAAATTAATTCCAATGACAAAAATTGGATTAAATGACAAAACATTAATCTATATCTACTTTAAAACTTATTAAAAGTATCTTATATCAATAGAAATAAATTAGATTAAAAATCAGTTTCGAATTAAAACACATTATTTCTCACAATACATTAAAATACTTAATTTATCATAAAAATACCAAAAAATAAACCACAGTAAATTTGGATTTCCCTCTTCCAAATAATAATCTTATTTTGTCAAAAATATCTAATATAGTGAAAAAAACAATATTTAATGATGGTTCTCCATGAAAAGGTGGTAAAACTGTTTTTTAGAAAAACAATTTTTAAAATCATAAATATAGATTTATCATATATTGTGTTGAACATATTATCTATATAAAATTATATATAATTAATAAATATTAATAAATATGAAAATTTCTTATTCTATAAGTACTTGGGATGTTACATCCGTACCCCTTTTAGAAATTATTTCCTCATAATTTTTATTCACTTAAAAAATAAGTGGGCGTATTTCTACCTTGTAGAATTTTCATATTCCAAGGTTTACTCTTTAATCACTGGGTTTTTTTTAAAAACGTTAACTTGAGGAATCACCTTATTCTACCGAACATTATCTATATGATCAAGAATATGGACTGGTTGTTCCTCATAAGAGATATTCACTTCCAATTGAACTATATTTGAACTCAAAACATCAGATGGATCTGGAATATACTATATTAACATTGAAACATAAAAAAATTGTGTACCTAGAAGATACTCGGAGGTAAATCCACTTAGTATGAAGTTGATACAACTTTCTTCAGGATTTCATGGGGTCCAATGAACTGTGGATTCAACATTACTTTCTTACCAAAACACAACACACTTTTCCATGGTGAAACATTGAGATAAATATGATCAACTACCTCAAAATAAATATTTTTCCGCCTATTATCCATGTAAATTTTCAGCTTACTTTTTACTATCCTCATATATCTATGAATCAAATGACATTTATCTTCCATTTCCTCCACCAATTCTGGTCCCAACAAATTTCTTTAGCCTACTTCATCTCATAAAGTAGTAATTTGACAATACATTCTATATGATCAATCAAATGGTTCCATTTTTATACTGGAATGAAAAATTCTATTATAATATAACTAAACCAAAGAAGGATGTTGAATTCAACTTCCCAGGTAATCTATTGAACCAGAACATAGAATCTCCTCCAAGGCCTGAATTCTTCATTCAGACTTCCCATCTAATTGAGAATTAAAAGTCATACTAAAATTTAATTAATTCATAATGACTTTTAAATCCCTTTCCAAAATTTAGAAGTTAAACTAGGATCATGATCAAATACAATAAAAAAGTGAACCCCATGTATCCTGAATATTTCATTTATATATAACCGAGAAATCTGATCTAGATACAGAGTATCTCAAATAGAAAGAAAATGAAAATTTTTAGTTAGTCGATCAACAATACCCCAAATCACATTTTTACCTTGAGAATTATTTGTTAATCAAACTATGAAATCAATGGAAATATTTTCCCATTTCCACTCTCGCACTGGAAGATGATGAAGCATTCATTTTGGTAACCTTCATTCTACTTTAACAAGATTAAGAGTCAAACATCTCATGTTAAAATTTGAAATATCTCTTTTCATTCTATCCCACTAGTAATACCCCAAAGATCTCTATACATTTTATTGAAAACCAAGTGAACTAAAAATAAAGAACTATGATTTTCACATAACAACTCATTCTTTAATAGTGAATCAAAAGGCACACATAATATCATCTCAAATATTGAAACACTATCATTATCAATGTTGAATTCAGGTAACTTACTCTTCTGAACTAATTCTATATTTTTCAAAAACTAACTGTATTTATTATGTGGTTTCTTAATTCTATATGATAGAGATGATTTCACTAACACCTAAAAAATAGATGAATTTCTTATAGAATCAACATCCAATTCAAAATTCATCAAATCATTAAATAAAATTTCACATTCCAAATGTAGGATGATTAATTTAGCATTACCTTTTCGACTCAATTTATTGACCACTTTATATTATTTTCATATATGATAATGAATCATGAAATCATAATACTTGATTAACTTCATCTATATCCTTTTTCTCATTTTCAATTTTTTTTAGTGAATATATACATCGAAATTTTGTGATCAGTATATATTTCATACTTTACACCATACAAATGATGCCTCAAAATTTTTGATAAAAAAACCACAAAAGCTAATTCTAAATTATGTGTATTGTAATTTAAATCAAGAGGTTTCAACAAACATGATGAATAATAAATTACCTATTCATTCTGCCTTACGAAAAAACAAATTAATTTCGATGAACCATCACCATAGATAACAATTTTACCACTACTCGATGGTAGGGACAACACTAGGGCATTTATCAATCTTATTTTTTAATACTGAAAAACAATCATCACATTCCTTTATTTATAAGAACATAACTACCATACATATTAACTTAGTTAGTGGGATTGATAACCGAGAAAATTTTTCAACAAACATTTGGTAATAACCCATTAATCTATGAAAAATATGAATCTTTATGATATTGGTAGATCTTTTTAACTCTTAAATAACTTTTTTTTAGAAGGGAAAACATATATGACATCTTTGGAAGCAATGTGACCAAGGAATGAAATCTTTTGAAACCAAAATCCACTCTTAATAAAATATATATAGTTTCTTTTATCTTATTGTTTGAAAAAAAATCCTTATGTGACTTTCATGTTCTTAATAACTTTTAGAATATACCAATATATCATCTATAAAAACAACCAAAAACTGATCCAAAAACTGATGAAAGACTCCCTTCATGATATTCATAAACAATCAAGTGAATTAGATAATCTAGAGGTCATACCAAAAAACTTATAATTCTCATATCTCTTTTAGAACTCTATCTTGGGAATTTCATCCTCCTTAACCTTCAGATGATGGTACCTCGAGCTCAAATCAATCTTTGAAAATTAATTAGCTCCCTAGAGCTGGTCAAACAAATAATCTATACAAGGAAAAATATAATTATTATTAATAATGATGATATTCATGGCTCTATAATTAATAAAAAGTCTCATGGATCTATCCTTATTTCTCACAAATAAATCAGGAGCACCTCGTGGTGAAGTTCTAGGTCGAATGAAACCTTTATCAAGTAAATCGTGAAACTATTTATTAAATTCCACCAATTAAACTTGATCCATTCAATATAGGGGTTTTGAAATAGGCGTATCATAAATAGATAAATCAATAGTAAATTCAATATCCCAGTCAAGAACCATACCATGAAATTCATTAAGAAACACATCTGCAAATACATTCACTAATAGAATGTCACTAATCAAATCTGTTTCATTATTTTCAACAACATGATCTAGATAACTTTCACTACCATATTTAAACAATATCTTAGATTATAGGTATGTTACCAAAGGTGTTAAATCAATGAATTAAAATTTCTTGGATTTGAAATCTATTTTATCATGATAAACTGAAATTCATTCCATACCCAAAATGATATCAAATTCATCTATGGGAAGTTTAACAAGATTTGCAGAACAAATATCCCACTAATGATAATAGGAATATTCCTATAAATCATGGTTTCTTTAATACTTCCATCTTTATTTTTTACCAAAATATATATATATAAATCATGATGTGGTATTTCCCATTTACTTACAAAGCTAACCAAAATGAATGAATGTGAATATCCAATGTCAAATAGAGTGTTGGTATATTTTGAAAAAACCAATAGCATACTGATAAAAACATCATTTGATGGTCCCACATCAACCGTAGTAATAGAAAATGATTTTTCCATGCCATTATAATTTTTATCATGATGGTTTCGACACCGGGTAATCAACTTTGTGTAATTATTGGCATACTTCCATAACTCATTTCAACTAAAACATCTTAACATTTTATTTTCATTGCTTTCATGATCATATCATTTTCAGTCTTGAGAAATATTACCAGTCATACCACATCATAAGAACATACCATATTTTGAGAGACGTTCTCTAGGATGATCTTTACTACCCTTCTTACAAGATGGAAATTTAGCTTTCTCACCTCCAAAAATATTTGATGAATTCCTTCCCATTATCTGCCAACTAGATTGCTCCTTTTCCTATTATCATGGATTATTTCTAATGCCCCCACCTTTCATTACTGAGCACTGACATGTATTATTATTCTACTATTAGATGATGATAGGTTATTCCACTTTTGTAGCGGGGGAGGATTATGTTCACATGATGACATACAAATTCTACCGCATCCCAATGATTCAAAAATAGAGCATAAAAAATTTGTGGTCATAGCACCTGAGGTTGATCTCTTCTCTACTCATTATACTCCACAATAGCACATATGTTGATCTTGATACATGCGTCTCATTCACAAAACTCATTGTGGGACTGGACATCATCATATTCTATGATTGTACTCATTTAATTATATGTGTGCTATTGAATTAAATGATTTGAAACAATTGTGTATTTTATTCTCTATATGATTGTATGTACAGTAAAATGATGAATTTTTTACTATAAACCATTATTAAATGTTTAATGAGTAATTCAATTTTTAATTATATATTTCTTACTGTTTAAATTTTTTATACTTTCAAAGTCAACTATTTGAAACATATCAAATATTATTAAATTTTTTTTAGGTTACATTAAATTCCTAAAAAATATAATCTAAGAAAACAATATCAATAAATATTATATCATAGCCTAAACATAAGAAAATATATTGAAAGTAAAAACAATTTCGTAAATATATTAAACAAAATATAATTTACAGGATACAAATATTATTGTTTACAAATGAAATATAGACACAGCAAAAACCATTCTCACAAAATATAATATAATTAAAACCAAACATGAAATTTATAATGTTGGATAAAAAATTAATAAATAATAGAAAATGAAATTAATGTAAAAAAATTTACAATTATAAATGAAATAGTTTAATACAACAATATATTGTGCCACTAAAATTACATTTCATTAATTTTTTTTGAGAAATATTTGTTATTTTCAATTATTTTTTATATGTTTCTTAAATGTGACCAATTTCATTTGGATTGTATTTATACATTATTATTTATAGACCTATAATTCTATAAACTGGAGACATTATTTTGTTTCATATATTTCACATTGAAATCATATAAAATTTAAAATTTAAATATAATCTAAAATATAATTGACAAAGTGACTCAACATATATAACATAATTGAAAATTAAAATAATATTAACAAGTAAAATATAATATACATGTTTCATAATTTATATCTTAAAAAAAATAATATTTTCACATTCAAATATTAATGGAAATAATTTTAAAAAAAGAAATAAATATATTTAAATATGAAAAGATATATATTCTTAATTTTTTAATTTTTTCCAGGAAATAAAATAAAGGAAGTGTTGGCCTTTCCACCATTGGACTAAAACCAATAGGCAACAGAGCTGATACCACTATTCTATATTTGTTTTTTTAAATAACCTTGTATTAGTTTAATAATAATTTTTAAAAAACACACAACAAATAATCTCGAGTGTATAATCTTATTTTTTTTTCAAAATTTCAATAATTTTCAAATGGTAATGTCTGATTATTTTGAGACAAATTTTGATCACCAATTAAGTGATGTAAATTTACATCTTTTTATTAATAAAATAATTTAATATATGATTTAATAATTATATTGGTGAATATACCATTAAATTCTTTATAATTTCAACTATTGTAAAATAATCCCCAAAATAAAATAATATAACATTTTAATTGATTCAACAAGGTTTTATTGTTCAATGTTTGATGATAATTATTAATTTATTTGTTAGGAGTTAATGATTTAATAATTTTTTTTGAATCATCTATATAATTAAATATATTCTTATTTATGAATTGATATTCAAAAAATAAGTTTTATCCAAAATATGAATAATTTTATTATTAAGAGGGTTAACATAAAATTTTTAAGGGAGTAAAACAAAAAACAGTTAGATAACATTCTTTTAAATTTTAATTCATCATAAAAATTAATTTTTTTGCACAAAAATAACATTCAGTCTAATTCCTCTCTCACATTATAGAGATAAAATTAAATAGAACCATGCAACTTCTCTCTAGTTTTTAGAGAGGCAAAATAAAGATATTTCTACATATGATCAAGAGAAGACTATATAAAGCACTTGTTTCCCACATGTTGGAATATATTATGTCAAGAATAAAATTCATAGCATCCATGAAAAAAGGGTATCTTTTCTAGCACCGAAGATATGGGTATCCATTCATAGCATCCATAGCATCCATTATAGCACCAAACATATGGGTATTAATAGAGGAATTCATATTTGGTTTCTTGAAGCGAGATAATTTTAAAAAGATTAATGATTGGGTTGGGAATTTCAAAATGAGAAAAAACAAATTAATAATAAAATAAACATGGTAAAATTTAAATTTAAATAAATAATTATAAATTATTAAAAATGATCCAATTAATATGTGATTCAGATTGATTTTTATAAGTTAACATGGAAAAACCTTAAACATTAATTACATCCCAAAAATTCTTCTCAACTCAAATACCTTATGTTTTACTAGAGTGATCAAAATGTTTTATAATTATTATTGTCAACTGGTTTATTAAAATTCATCTCTTTTTTTGAGTTCATGTTATAATATTGAGTCCACATGTGAATTGAGGTTCATATGGTCAATAATTAACCAAATTGAGTAATATTTTATTCACAAGAACACATATTATTTATTTTATTAATACTAAATTAAATAAAAAACAAAAAAATGGTGATTTGACTAGGTAGTATAGAGGTTTTTGTTACATGTACTTTTAAATCAGTATATATATATTTTTTGTGAGTGTATGTTTTCTATTTTTGACACAATTTTCATTAAAAATATAGTATAATCTCAACCGTCTGGGGAAGACGCCTTCCAACCCTACTCATGCCACCCCAAAATGAGGGGTATTTCATTGTTAACGAATTTTAAGGGTAGCGGGGGGCATCCAAACACCAAATATATATATATATATATATATGTGTATACATAATGTTATATATATTTATATATTAATCCATTAAACGTCATAGTATACTTTAAGATCCATTAGTGGAACTATAAAAATAATTAAAAATAATTTATTAATTTAAATTAAATTAAATTAATTTAAATTAAAAAATAATAATTTGATGTCCATTAATATATAATTTAAATGATTTTTATTCAATTTTTTTGTTAAAATATAAATTATTATTTTCTAGACTAAACAATGTATGTTATAATTTGTTAAATTAATTTTATTTTTTAATATCAGGGTTTATATATGTAATAAAAACAAATAAAGTAATATTTATGATCTACATATCATCCATCCTTCTTTGAATTCTATAAGAGTCCATTTTTCTTCATGTTATTTTTAAATGAAGTTCCCATAACTAGATTTCCACTCATCTATGAGTAAGAATGTATTGATGATAAGCTCGGGAGAAATTCAAGAAAAGAGACACATAAGAGAATGAATGGTGTTGCAACTTGATTAAACTTAGTCCCAATAAGTTTTCCACTTAGTTTCTTGATTGGTTTATCTATACTCGATAAACTAACACATAAATAAACTTTATGATCATATAAAATTTATTTATTAATTTTATTGAAACATAATTATTTATTCATTTAAGTGTTTTTTGGATTTGTTATTATTAAATTTGATCAATCAAAACATTTTTTTATTATGTTTAGATAGAATTAAATGAAAGTTCATGATATTTATTTTGTTGGGTATGGTCAGTTGTAATTACAATATCTAGCATAAGATAATTTTTGGGAATATTAGGATAATATTTGATATGTTAAATAAGTATAAAATGAAATAGTTCATCAATGAAAATACTATGCAGTTTTATGCATTCCATCACCTATGCTATAATATAACCATAATACAATTTACTTATCCGGTTCTCATTAAGGTACCTTAAAAATATGGAATTTTTTAATAATGTTTATAATAATAAATAACTATATTGCATCAAAATAAGTTTCAATAGCTTTATTTGTATAATTTAGTGGAACATATTGATATAATCCCAATATATTTTTTTGTACATGAAAGCTGACTCAAATGATCATGGAAGAATGTGTTAATATAATTATCAAGAGTAAATCCATCCCAAATACGATTAATTAATTTGATAAGACATTTTATTGATATTGAGATGGTAAATATGGATCATTTATACTATAATATCTAGGAATCATGATTTTTTAATTTCAATTATGATCATTTTTTTATTTACTAACATAGTTATTCATATAAATAATTTGAGGAATAATATTTTATAAATTTTTAATTGAAAATAATTAATATTTCATTTCATTTCTTATTATAGAAAAATGTAATCAAATACCAAAAACTCAATATCATTTTGTTTTATTTTTATAATGTTAATGTATTTATAAGAGCCCATTTTCAGAAGTGGTACAAGATCTTTCAGATCATACAATTAAAATGAAATAAATATTATTTACAAGAATCCTAACACTATATTGGGTATCCTTAAAAATATAGTGAGGATAAGAAACATGTATACTGGACATATATAGAAGTACTACAAAAAATACCTCTTTTAAAAGTGCTAGAAAAGAACTAAAAATTTAAGTTCCATGAAAAGGGTGGTCTCTTTTATCCATGATAAAAAAAGCAATGATGAAGACTCCTTTTATTATCACTAAAAAATAAAAGGTAAAACAGGTCTTTTATCTGTGCTAAAAGAATTTAGATAAAGGTAAAAAACGTTAATTTTTTTTGTCTTATGAAAATCGAAGGGTGGACCAACAACAATTTTGTTAGATCTCGAACCCCAATTAACAGGTCTCATCTACCCTCCCCACCCCTTTAATGATGCTCGAATACCCACTTTAACAAAACAATGGAACCTGCTTCACACACCCATTCACCTCTACCTTTTTCAGGTTTTAAACTAGATAGATCCAACTCAAACACTCACACCTTTTCTACTCCCCTATATTATTTTATGTAATTTATGAGATATCTATATATTTATATATATCATTACATTATTTACCCATTTATATATAATTATTTTAAAATAGTTATAGAAAATATGATGTGTGTGTGTTTATAAATAAATAAATACATACAGACAAATATATATATATATATATATATATATTATATTTGTAGCTACAAATATAACATTACATATTTATATATATTCACATATATTAAATATTAGTTTTTTATATAAATATATTAGATTATATAGATAATATATGTTAGTATGTTAATACACACAGAAATATATATATATATACATTAAATATAAATATGTTTACAAATTTATTTATAAAATCATATTTTATGTGCAAATATATTCATATATTCATATATATATGTATATAATTATATACTACAATACATTATAAAATATGACAAAATATGAACATAAAAAATATCATTATGAGTGTAACCCTATAAAATAAACTGAGTCTCCACTAAAAAATGATAATAAGACTACATTAAATGAGAAAGGAATTTCATAAAATATTTAAAAATGGGGTATCCTAAAAAATCAGTTTCGGAGTCCTTTTAGGACTTTATTTACAAAAAAATATTATTGAGGTTCCAACCAAATCACCACTATCACACTCAATTTTTTATGTTTTTTTGATCTGGTTCATTGTAAATCCAAATCCATTTCATGGGTATTGGGTGAGTTGAAATTTTATTTTTGAAGTTTCATCTATGACTAATCACCCTAATTTGAGTTTCTCATTTCTTTTTTAGGAGTTTTTGGAGAAATGGTGGTTCTTTCAAGATTTAGGATAATCGTGAGCCCATTTCCAGATTAAAAAACATTTTTTTATTTCTTTTATAACTCATTAATTTTTTAAATTTTTGACTCATTACACTTTCCACTTGTCCTAAACTGACAAATTAAAACTACCATATCCTTTTTGACCCCTTAAATAATCATAATCATGGTGAAGTCGTTTTACTTATTTAGGAATTGGGCCAACCCATGGACCCAGTTCTATTTTAAAAAAATTGTGTCTTTTATATATAATTCAATGTTTTATATTTTTCAGTAATTACAACTCCCACTCAAATCCAATACCCCTATTCTCACCCCAATTATCGATTTTACCTCTTTGGATCTCATATGAGTCACAGAATTGGGAAAACTTCTCAATGTCTTTCAAATCATCCAGAATCGCAAAGGTAAATTATTTCATCCATAAATCGATACATTCATACAATTTTTCCCAAAAAATCATCATTAAATGGTTATTACAGACCTTAGGAGACCCTATAAGAGGTTTCAAGTCATTCCCTTTCCTCTATGGGTGCAGATCTAATGTAAGATGAAGAGTTTTATAGTTGGCATGATGAGATTCCATCTCTTTTCTCCTCCCTCTTCCTCATCCTTTAATTATTTCTTGGTTTTATTTTCTCCCCTAGTCTTGCTATACCCAGGGTTATGTTATCCCATTGTTTTTTAAGGAAGTTGTATACATTTAGGTAAGTTATTCATAGTTTTAGGGTTTATAAACCCGTGACAGGTGATTTTGGGTGTGTGTTTCCAATATGCCAAGGATTTGAGGTAGGATATCCCTTTCACATGAATTTATAATTTAATATTAATCATTTCCATATTTTTTCATCTTATATATATGTTTATTATTATTTTTCAGCATTTAGATAAATTTTATTGGTGTGCAAAATGGTTGTTTAATCCTTGTTTTGTGAAAGGTTGTGTTGTTTTGTTATAAAAGTGCACACCAAGTGTTTATTTAAATGTTCAACTATATTTCAATCTTATTTATTATGAGGTTTAGAACCTTTTTTATGGTATTTTGAATATTTTACAGTATCTTGTATAAAATATAGCATGCAATTGGTGTTTTATTCTTTCTCATGTGTTTTAAATAAATTATTTTGTTTAAAAAGGCATGTCATGTGTTCAGTAAATTGACCTTTTGGATTTTATGTGTTATGTTTGATTTAAAAATTATTTTTTTGGATTTATAAATGAATTTAAAGAATGATAAATGCTATTTTGGGTCATCATATTTCATTCCAATATGGATTTGTTTTTACAAAAAAATGGGTTTTGGTTTACAACATGTTTTGGCCCGAGTTATCGGAAAATGACCCATTTCACATCCTTATGAAAATGCTTGTGCTTTGAATATATAACCTGAATGTTTTAATGGATTTATGAATATTTTATTCTACTGTAAATGGTGTTTATACACTACCTTAATAAATGTGAAATGCATACCTTGGTCAAAGGATAGTTTTGAGAAAGGCTTAAAGGCCCGTTGGGCATTTGTTTTTTTGTAAAAATAGTTTCCATGTGTTTTTCATGTTATATCTTTGGGGAAAATATATATTCCATGAAAATGATTCATTAATTGTTTTTGGGGGTGAAAAATCTAGTTTTTTATGTTATCGATGTGATTTTCGCCTTAAAAGAGAATTTTTAAGGGATTTTATTTGCAAGGCCTCGTTATACTCCTTGAAATTATTTTACGAATATTTTTAGTGGTTTATTGATTCGGGAAAAAAATGTGAAGCCTGTTTGAAGGATGTTTGTGTGTTTATGGTTTTTTTAATGTAATTCTAATATGGGTATTTTATTTGATATATGTGTAACTTTTTTAAGCACTAAAGGGAATCATGAGTATCCAGGTGGGTAGACGTGTACTAGTATGCTAGTGATTCGATGGGGTTTGGCCTCTGTTTCATGTAAAAAGTTTGACTATGACAACACTAACTAATCTATGATGATGATTTTGTTGGGGTACCACTAGGTTATTGTTATTCTCCCTACTAGTGGCTCATGTGCACAAGAACCGATATTTATTATGATTACTTTCACCGAGATACGATGTACATGGGGCTCATAACTAACTAGTTCCTTGGGGTGTTCCCGTGACTTGTGCACATTGGTTAATTTTTACTCATAATTGGAATACATTGTGTTGGGTTGGAAAATTCAGTAGTTTGTGTGATTTATTTAAAAGTATAAATTCTTTAAAGCATCCCTCTTGAAAACTATTTTCATTTTGAATCTACGCCTCTTTGAAAATTACTACTATCATTCTTCTTTATAAAACATGCATGTTATTGTCTGGTAATTTTTTATTATATAGAATGAAACCTCATTTATAAAACATACCTTTATATCTTGTATTTAATACTTGAAATTTATATTTCTTTTATTTTAAATTATGTTCATTGAGAATAGAGTATCAGGCTAACCTACCAAGTTTTAATAGTCACGCTTATAGTCTTCTTATATTTTTAGCCCTTGCGCTAGTTTCAGCTTGAGATAGATCCCCATGGGTTACATGTGATCATTATGTTCGAGAGTGACTAGAAGGGTAACATGTAGATATTTGGTTATTGGGTTTGGTTAGATGAGTTTTTTGTTTAGTTGTACTTTCAGTTTCATGTACAAATAATGTTCAATTCAGTTTTTATATAACTTTATATTGGGTTGTCCATTTCCTTCCACTGTTTGTTTTATTGTTTATATATGGACTAAATCATTCCCTTGTGTAATATATTGATTCCCTTGGTTCTTGTATCCATCCTGGGTGGATTGGGAATGCCTCTCGGGACTTGTCGTGGGCTGGTCCTTGTGTCCAGTTCAGGGTCGACTCGGGTTGTTTCATGACAAAATGGTATTAGAGGATGTTGTATCTTAGTAGAACATTAATATTAGAGAGACCTTGATATTTGGGGGGTATAACAAGGAAGATGGAGTAGGATTTTTGGGACTTGAGGGGTAAGTGCAGGAAGAGCGTCACGAACTCTTACTCGTTCAGATCCTCGAGTTTCCACGGGATGTCCGGTTTTATTTGTTTCCTTTGTTCTGGTTGATTGTTTGTTGTTGGGATATGAGAAGGGGAGTCTGACTAATGGCCTCCATGAGCTCACAGGTCCTGTAAATCCATGTGGAGCCGGGACATATTCCGAATAAGTCTCTCTGTTTAGGTGTTGTGTTTGAAATATGGCCGCCTACTATATGGACAAGTAACCCACCAACACTAGTTCCCTTTTGTGGGTTTCTTGAACCTTTCATGAATTATGAACTTTATTTTTGAAAATACTTGTATGAGAATTGTAAAAATAGGTTTTAAAGGCAGGATTGGATTTTTAAAATTAGAAAAATGGGTGTTCAAAATTTAAATATAAGAATGGTTTGGGAAGGTTGTGTTTTTGGGAAAAAAAGTGGACGTGGAAATGATTTAATGGGATTGGATTATCCATTATCTAACCTTGTTGTCTGTTGGAATAAAATATTTCTAATGTGTGAATCGTTTTAAGGTGATTCGGAATTTTTGTTTTAAATGGGGTGTTTTATGATGTTGTAAAGTGTTTGAATCATATAAATTGGTTTTAGAAATTTGTTTTTAATGGTTGGTGTTTTCTATGAAAGGGTATTGGTCTCAATGTCTATCAGATTATGAAAATATACATTACTGAATTTTAGAAAACGGGAAGGGGTTATTTGGGGAATCTTGGTTGTTTTAAAAGTTGTTAAAAATGAAAAGGGGTAGGTTTTTAAGCAAATGCTTCTTAATGAAGTTTGGTTTGTTTTGTATAATATGAAAAGTGTGTTTTACTTGGTGGTTCGTGTTCCATTTGAAGGTACATGATTTTTGGAATGATGTTGATTTGTTTTGGCCTTAGGTGTTTACATGGGTACTCAAATGGATGGTATGATTAATATCTTGAAGGATGGCCTATATGACATGGTTGATGGGTTCCTGGGTGGCATTGAAATGTGCATGTTGGTGAGACTTGATGAAACACCATTGGTGAATGTGAAAACCCACCTAGTTAGTTTTTTTTTCAAAAGTGTTTTGAGCTGAAAAATTGGGGCCTTTGATTATAAACAAATCGTTACGTGGATAGCTTTTCTATGACGTAGAAGGTTTTTTATTCATTAAGCTTCCTTGTGATCTAGAATTCATACTCTTATTGTATCTTGAGATGATATCTTGTTGTTTTCTCGGTTTTGAGTAATGTTCATTAGGTTTCTAAATATGTGTTTGATGTTGTGATCTGACCATGGATAGTTCTCTGTTGGAAATATTTCTTGTTTATCAAGCTAAGGATTCATTTAAAATGTTAAATCAAACTCTTCAGATGATGCCTCAGCCTGATTTTTGGAATATAGAGTTGTTTGGGATCGATTTAAAGTGCTTCCTTACTGTGATAATTCTTTTGGACATAGCAGTTGTGTTGATTGATACTGATATGCTTAACTATATTCCTTGTCCATTCTGTCCCTTTTTCAGAGTGAGATATAATTTTTATATGTATCTATGTGTTACTATTTAGAGGAATGTGATCTGTTGAGCATGTGAGTTTTTTTGAGTGATGTGATCCTTAGCACCCTAACTACGGTGCAACAACTGCTTCAAGAATTAGGGATCCAGCCATATGCCTCGAAGTGAAGCTTTTCACGCAGTCAAGAAATATCCATAGGTGTGGGGAGATTGACCAGGCTTCTACCTCCACCATTATGTTATGGTAGTTTCTATGTCTTTATTGTGGTATTTAATTTCTGTGAATTTCCTTTTTTCACAACAATCGTGGTGGACTTACAACTACACAGTGTCTATGGTTATCCCTACATGGATGTGGGTTTTCGATCAATGTCGTTGTGTGCACCACCTGTGAAAATAGGGGACGGTCTTGGGGTCACATTTTCATAGGTTGAGAGTTTTGGGTAGTTACATTGTTTTTTAGTTTCAGTGTCCTAATTATTGGGTCCCCATCCCTCCCCTACCCTCCCTGAGTGGTGGGGGTCCGGATCAGTGTCGAAAGTGTTGGCACGGTTCTTCTCCCCTCCATCTTAGAGTGGGTGGTTTAGATGTTCATGTTGTAACCCTATTAACATGAGTTTGTAGGTTGTTTTGGGAGAGTTTTTCTGGTCCTCTATAAGTGATTCCAAATTTTATTTAATGTTTAATTCTTGTTTATTCGTTGCAATTTGGGTTCTAATAGTGGGGAGACCCACCACGGGTCTCATTTGGTTTTTTTCCCTCATAAGAACTTATCTAGTGCTAGTTGTTTCTTAATGGTGTGGATTCCATTACATAATAAATTTTAATCTTTAGTTTTTGTGAGTTCAATTTGGTTTTGGGGATTTTTGGGTTCATTGGTAGAAGGCCCAACAATCAGGTTTTTAGTTTGGTTTTGGAGGAAGTGACCCAATATTTTAGTTGATTCTCGAGAAGTAGTTGAGAGTTGGTGTATTGGTTGAGGTAATATGATTAAGTTACACTAATTTTTGATGGTTATTCAAGGGATTTGTAGGCTGGACCATATAGATAATGAATCATTAGGTGTTGATCAATTAGTACGAATGTGCACTGTCTTTCCGGGGTTGGAAAGCTTTAATGGTGGGGAGAATTGTCACACCTAGCTTTTCATGTCTTTGTTTTGATATGGTTAATTGGAAATACCAATACATTTCATGGGTCATGGGTGATATAAAAGTTTATTTTTGACGTTTTATCTTTGTCTAATCACCCTAATTTGGGTTCCATATAGATTGTTTTGGAGTTTTTGGAGAAAGGGTGGTGATTTCATGATTTGGGCGAACCGTGAGCCCATTTCCAGATTTAGAAACATATTTTTTTCCTTTATAACTCATTTATTTTTTTATCATTTTTGACTCATTCCACATCCCACTTTTCCTATACTAACATATTAAAACTAACATATCCTTTTTGATCGCTTAAAAATTCATAATCATGGTGAATTAGGGATACTTATTTAGGTATTGGGCCGACCCATGAGCACAATTATAGTTTTAAAAAAAATAATCTTTTTGTATCATATATAATACCATTTTTTATATTTTTTGGTTATTTCACCCCCAAATCGAATCCAATACCCCTATCCACACACCCATTATCTATTTTACTTCTTTGGAGCTCATATGAGTCGTAGATTAGGGAAAACTTTTCAATGTCTTTCAAATCTTCCCGAAACGTGAAGGTAAATTCGTTCATCCATAAATTATACAATTCATACTATTTTTTTGACAAATCATATTTACCTGGTTATTACTGACCTTGGGAGACTCACCAAGAAGTTTCAAGCCATTACCTTTTATCTATGGGTGTAAATATAATGGAAGACGAAGAGTTTTCCAGTTGGCATAGTGAGATTCCTTCTCTTTTCTCCTCCCTCTTCCTCATTATTTCGTTATTTCTTGGTTTTATATTCTCCAATAGTCTTTCTAGACCTAGGGTTATGTAATAACATAGTTTTTTATTGAGTCTATATATATTTCGGTCTGGTATTAATAGTTTTAGGGTTTATAAACTCGTGGTGGGTGATTTCGGGTGTGCGTTTCCATTACCCTCGGGATTTGAGGTAGAATATCCCTTGGACATGCCTTTATCATTTAAGATTAAAAAATTTCATATATTTTTCATCTTATATATATTTATATTATTATTTTTCAGGATTTTGATAAATTTTATTGGTGTGATAAATGTTTTTTTAATCTTTGTTTTGTGAAAGGTTATGTTGTTTTTCCAAAAAATGCACACCAAGTGTTTGTTTAAATGTTCAACTATCTGTAAAAAATATTTTGTGAGGTTTAGAACCTGGTATATTGAATTTTTAATATGTTTTATTAGCTTTTATAAAATATGTCATGAAATTTTTTTTTATTCTTTGTCAAGTGTTTTAAATAAATTGATCTGTTTAAAAGGGCATGTGATGTGTTAGGTAAAGTGCCAGGTTGGGTTTTATGTGTTATGTTTGATTTAAAAATTATATTTTTAGATTTAAAAATTAATTTTAAGAATGATAAATGGTATATTTGTTCCTTATATATCTTTCTAATTTATATTTTGTTTTACAAACAAATGGGTTTTGGTTTACAACATGTTTTGGCCTGAGTTGTCGGAATATGGCATGTTTCACATCCTTATGAAAATGGTTGTGTTTTGGATATGTAACCTGAATGTCTTATGGTATTTATCAATTTTTTTTATTCTTTAAATGGTGTGTATAAACATACTTAATAATATTGAAATTCATAACTTGGTCAAAGGATAATTTCAAGAATGGCTTAAAGGCCCGTTTGGCATTTTTTTTTGTAAAAATGGATTCTATGTTTATTTCATGTTATATCTTTTGGGGAAATTTTATGGTCCATGAAAACGATTTATTAATTGTTTTGGGGATGAAAAATCTGGGTTTTTATGTTATTTATAGGTTTTTACCCTTCAAATGGAATTTTTTAATGGATTTTATGTGCAAGGCATCATTATACTTCTTGAAATTGTTTTACGAATATTTTTTGCGGTTTATTGATTCTTTGAAGAAATGTAATGCATGTTTGTGGGATGTTTGTGTGTTTATAGTTTGGTAATTTAATTTTTATAGGGAACGTGTATTTGATAATATGTGTAACTTTATTGAGCACTAAATGGAATCCCCGGTATCTAGGTGGTTGGACGTGTACTAATATGCTAGTGACTCCATGGGATTTGGCCCCTGTTTCACGTAGCAAGTTTTATGATGACAAGAGTAACTAAAATAAAAAGATGATGTTGTTGGGTGACCACTAGGTTATGTGTATGATCCCTAATAGTGTCACACTTGAACAAGAAATGATATTTATTATGGTTACTTTCACCGAGATACGAGGTACCTGGGGCTCACAACTAACTAGTGCCTAGGGGTGTTCCCGTGAATTATGCTTAGTGGCTATTTTGTACTCAACATCAGAATATGTTTTGTTTGGTTGGTAAATTTTTTAGTGTTTGTGATTTATATAAAATTTTAAATTCTTTAAATCACCCCTCTTGAAAACTATTTTCATTTTGACGTTTCACCTCTTTGAAAATTGTAACTAGCATTGTTGTTTATAAAACATGCATGTTTTTTTCTGGTAATTTTTTATTATATTGCATGAGACCTAATTTAGAAGTAATACCTTTATATATTGTATTTGAAACATTAAATTTATGTTTCTATTATTTTAAAGTATGTGCCTTGGGAATAGAATATCAGGCTAACCTACTGAGTTTTAATACTCATGCTTATAGTCTTCTTCTATTTTTATCTCTCGTGCAGGATTCAGCTTGAGTTCGATCAACATGGGCGTTCTGTGATCATTATTTTGGAGAGTGAGCAGAAGGGTCGCATGGAGTTAGTTGGTTCTTGGGTTTGGTTAGATGAGTTTTTTGTTTAGTTTTACTTTGAGTTTCATGTACAAATAATGTTCTGTTCAGTTTTTATATAACTGTATTTTATGTTTCCCATTTCATTCCGCTATTTGTTTGATTGTGTATATATGGGAAAATCATTCCATTGTGAAATCTATTGATTCACTTGGTGCTTATTTCCATCCCAGGAGGATTAGGAAGACCTCTCGGGACTTGTCGCGGGCTGGCCCTTATGACCAGTTCAGGGTCGACTCGGGCTAGTTCGTGAAAAACACAACGTATATCTTTTCCCAAGATTTGATTTGATATGTTATATAGATAAAATGGATATCGAGAACAAATTTGATAGTCATTTGATGTTCAATTCATGTTTTCAAAATATTATTAATTACAAACGCTACAATTAAATACTACCTGAGGACTCGAGACCGTGACCGAAACGTGGCACCCCAAACCTCCCTACCACCCCAGCTGCCTGTGTGGGGAATTCAGGACCTAAGGACATCAAATTATAATAGATCCTTTATTAATTTTATGATTTTTTTATCTTTTAATTGTTATTAAATGACTATTACTCAATAATAAGTATAATTTTTATTTAATATTAATTTTTTAATTATTTTATAGACAATTTTCCACTAAATATCTTAAATAATAAGTGAGATTACATATTTTGTCTAACATAAATAATATTTTATAAAATATATTATATTTATATCAATATAAAAATTTTTATATATTTATATAATATTTTTAATGATATTTAATTTTTTGATGAAATATATCTTTTATCCGTGCTAAAAATAGTGGTTTTAGAATTATAATTTTATAATTTTATCAATGATGAAAAATTGTAATTACATGAACCCTTTATTAGCTCTAAAAAAGCACTAATCAATGGGGTTCTTTTATCAAAAGTAAATAAATCAGATATAAATGATTCACTTATCAACATTTTTTTGTACTGATAAAGTACCCATTTTTTGTTTTTTGGAAAGTTTATAAAGGAGGGTGCTACATAAGGCAGAATATGTGGTAGTGATGATGTATTAAATATATAATTTATTCCATTATCATTTATGTCGAGTGAAAAAAAAGAAACATGATGAAAATGATGCATACTTTATAATTTCTCATCTCCTAGAGAATTATTGGAATTGAGCTAGAAGATAGTGATACATAAAATCCAAATTACTCTTCATGTGAATGTTTGAAAATGGATATTTTTATCCATACAATATTTAAATTACCATTAAATCGTTTTTTTGATAAATAAAATAAAAAAAAGTAATATAGAATAAGAGGGTTTACTGTCCTGGGAATATTAGATACAAAAAAATGACAAAATATGAAAATTTAAAGATTTTTTTAAATCATTTAGAACAATCCTTTGAATATTAATACATTTAATAAATATAATTATAACCACTTGAGAACATTATTAAATTAAAGGTTGTGATAATATTCAAGTAATGGTACCCAACATTGAAAATGTATTCCTTTCCCAATTTTTTGAAGGGGCCCCATTCTCCACCCCATGGTATTGAAATTTTTTACCTATTGAGTATTATCCTCCACTACATCTATATTTTCCTATGTTTTTTGTTTTTCTATATTTTATTATGTGGTTTATGCTCCACATGATTCATCATATCCTAAGTTATATTTAGTAATTCATTCTCTCTCCTATAATCTTGTGCCTAAAAATGGATCGTTTTATTCAAATTTGATGGGGGATACTAGCTCGGGTGAATCTATTTTCCACTAAATTCATTCATGGTGAAACATTACAAGGCCTCTAATTCTCTTACAAATAATCTTCTTCATACCATTCACTTTCTAATATTCTTCTCAAAATCTAATTATTCTTTTAAAAATTATATATTCATTGATGATTAAAAAATTATTGGGAGATAAACCACTTTCCAAGGAAATTGATTGTATTGATGTTAATTCCTTGTATTTTTTTGGTTACTACACATTAGATTTTCAATTAAAGAAATTAATTATTTTAAAACATTCAATGTCCAATATTGGTCTCCTGATATAAACCATGGTTCCCTTAAAAAACATTCCCTATTAAAAAATAGTGCAACAAAAGCTAGTCATTTTTATCAGTGCTCATAAAAAAGCGTTGATAAAGATGTGGACTTTATTAGTGCTAGCTAAAAGACCTGATAAATCTACCCATTATCAGTGGTATAAAAAGAACTGATAAAGGTGTACCCTTTATCGGTTTTTTCTTAGCACTGATGAAGGGTAGATTTATCAACACTAGTTTTAGTGCTGATAATAGTTTTTAAAAATAATTTCTACACAATTGTTATATTTATATTAAAAAGTAATGATTATTTGTTAATATTAAATAAAAAACATAGGTTTATAATTAATATATATTTTTTAATAATTCAAATATATATATAATATTTTTAATAAATATAAGATTATAATTTAATATATATGTGTTTCTAATGAATATGGAAAAATAATTTATTAATCATGCACGCATATATGTTCTGTGCTCTTTTTATTGCTTGTGGTAGGAGGATCAGGCATTCCATTTCAGATCTTGGTGGGTCTGTGCCCTGTGAGACAGGTGGTAGGGACCCTAATGTGGTTGATAGTCAGTCCTTTTCAATAAAGGGGATACGCAAATATGCCTTTATGGTGGTTGTTGGTGATGATACCTTGAAGATAGAGGCATATGATATTGATTTAATGGTGGTTGATGGCGCTTTGAAAGCTGTGGAGGTTGTCAGAAATAGGTTTTTTGGTGAATCCCTAGGTTTGACTTGACTCCTAGTGATCCTATTTGGCTTCGATCTATGATGATTCCCGATTCACGGGTGACGAGGTTGTGCGGCTGGCATTCGTTCAGAAATGGAACAAGTGGAAATCTTGTTTTTGATGGCAGCTTCGATCTTCTTCATGGTGGATGGCGGGGCGACCACAGATCTACGGTGTTATCGACGTGGTGCTCGCCGGAGGGATTCAGAGGTGTTGAGATCCCATGAGGGATGCGAGAGCATTGGCAGTTCATGGGATCTAGGCTGGGGGCATGACAATGCTCGAGGCGGGATGGAAAAGCTGATACACTATGGTGGTGCGGGATAGGGGTGGGAAGACACTGGATGCAACAATAGGGTTGCACATGGGATCCCTGTAGAGATGTTTCTTGATTGAAATGTCTGGCCGTGACATCAAAGCTGGGAGATGATATCGGTGGTATACAGGCTGGTTTCGAGTAGGCATCCTTGAAATGCAGGCAATGGATTTTTTGGCGTACATGCTATATGCAGGTATCTTTGGAATGCGGGTGAGGACTTTGGTCAAGAGGGAGTGCATGCAGGATGTGATTTTGTATTATATGGTAGGCCTTATGGCCTTTTAATGTTTTGATATGGGTTAATTTGAGTCACTAGGGTATTTAGGCCTCTTTTGATTTTGAGCATTCAGACTGTCTTCTTTTGTTGCCAGGATTTTGATTTGGTTGTCTTGTGGGCGGTGTTGGCATGCTGTTGTGTGCTTGGTGGTATTTGTCTCACAATCCTGTTTCATTATCTCTACGTTATATTTTATAATAATGTTTTTTGGTTGAGTGGGCTCAGATCAAAAACCATTCTGGTATTACTATAAATAAATATATATATATATGTAAAAATTATAAAATTATAATAAATATATTTATTATACTACTTATAATGTTAAAATATATAATTATATAAATGTATTTATAAATATAAAAAATTATTTATAAATAAATACAAAAATTTATAATTATAACTCCTAAATAAATATAGATATATTTATAGAATTAAATAATTATAATAAAAAAAATATTATTATATATATTTATATAAAAATATCTATAAATAAATACACACTGTTATAAATATAATTCTAAATAAATGTAGATAAATTTAAATAATTAAAAAATTACAATAAATATATTAATTATATACATTTTAAAAATTATAAGTATATTTGGTTTAATATTATAATTAGAAATATATATATATATATATAATTACAAAAATAAATAATTTATTTATTTGAATTTTTATGTAAATTTATATTTTTTATTAGTTATAAATATAAATAAATATATATATATTTATATAATTATTAATTCATAAAAATTATATTTATTATTTTCATATATTATTATATATAATTAAATAAATATATATAAATATTGAGAAATAAATAAAAATATTTATATTTATAATTATAAATAAATTAATATAACATTAAATAATTATAAAATTATTTTAAATATTTTAAATATTAATATTAATAAAATTTAAAAAAATTTAAATATTAATTTATTATTATTTTCAAATTATTTAAATAAATATATATATCCATTTATAATTATAAGTATAAATTAATATATATTCACAAAAATAATTAGAAAATTAGAAGAAATAGAGTTATATACATCTATAATATTGTAAATATATATAATTAATATATTTATTATATATATTTATATGATTATAAATATAATAAGTATATTTATTATCATTTTAGAATTATTTAAATTATAATTTTATAAATATAAATATATATTTATCATGTATATAAATTTTATAAATATATATAACAATAGAAATAAATTATTAACTTTATATCTTTATCAGCACTTTTTTAGCAATGATAAAGGCCTGTCTTTATCAGCGCTAAAAAAGTGATGAAAAATGCATGTTTTATCAACACAATGTATCTTATCATTGATAAAACATATCATTATCAGCGCAGATAAATGGTTCATAGGGTTCTAAAAAAACCATAACATTCCCCTCATTCCTCACACCCCTTAAGCTCTTAGAGAAGCTGATCACTACCACTGCGCCTCCTCCTGTCCTTTCACCACCCTCTACCCTGAACCACACCTACATTGTGTTCCTCTCCTTTGATACAATCTATACTACCATGCCCCTCTCCTCCACCGCAAACCAAACCGTTGTGCGCCTCTCCTCTGTTGTGTGCCACACCTCCACCATGTGCGAACCAGACCGATGCACGCCCCACATCCACCGTGCACCACATATTTGTCGTGTGTCTCTCCTCTGATGTGCGCCTCTTCTCCACCAGAGGACTCTTATATGGTGTGCCTCTCCT
Organism: Viscum album; assembly: GCA_963277665.1. Taxonomy (NCBI): domain Eukaryota; kingdom Viridiplantae; phylum Streptophyta; class Magnoliopsida; order Santalales; family Viscaceae; genus Viscum; species Viscum album. The sequence goes on along the minus strand of OY728143.1, from coordinate 1,207,589,360 downwards.
ATTCCGCTAACGCACCTCCATTGTGTACTGAACGATCCCTTCACACTGAGTTTTCTCCTCTTTCTCTTTGTTCGGTGGTGCTTTTGTGAATTATACTGGCTAAACTCCCTGCTGAAAATCGTGGCCATTGGTGGTCCCTAATTACACAAAAAATTAATTTGATGTTGGTTGGTTTTTGAAAAGATATTGGTGGTCCTCCAGTGAAACATGATTGTATACCCGGAATTTGTGTGTGCGTGAACATGGGAAAGGTTATGCCAAGTATGAATGTATTGTAATGATCATGTTTATGGGTTTCCAATATGGTTTTCACTTATACCTTTTTATCAACTTTTTAAATGTTTCCAATCATTTTTTTGCTTTATCAGAAGATATCCATAATACCAACACTCTCATCACTTCCTCAAATGTTTCTTATCATCGGAACATTGTTTAGGTAGTAGTTTTTATGAAAGTCTTTTTAATTGGAATTTCATTGGAGGTTCAGTATTTTAAACCCCTTATTAATCTATAATGTATGAATTATGTTAGTTTGGATGATGATATAATGATTCCTTATCAAGGTGACCTTTAAGTTAACTTAAACGGGTTTCCCAAAATCCGTTTATCTGTATATTGTTATAACCACTCTCTAATTCATCCTAAGTGTTTGGGTAAATTATTTATAGACCCTTTTCATGCAATTATATTTTTAAACAGTTGTTCAACCCACCTAATGGCCTTGAAACATTTTCTATATGTAATAAATTAATAATTCTACATTATTTCTTTATTAAATTTCACTTTTTTGAAGGGTATTTTTTTTATCTATGGTGTTCATTTTGTTATCATTTTATGAATCTTATATATTAATTCGATTTAATAATAAGTAGTGATAGTTAATATGATTTATTGACACCCTGTTATGTATGTCTGATATATTTAGGTTGGAATTTAATTCATTTATTATTTAAAAGAGTTGTTTATTATGTTTTGAATCATGTTTGGTCTCTATAAAATATTTCATGTGTACAAAATGGGTGAAATATTTAAGGATCGTATGAAAAATTTTTAAAAATAATTTCTTTTATTGGTTATCAATGAATTCTCAAAGTCGTAGTTGGAACTTTATAAAAATTGTTTTTGATTTGGGATCATTTCCACAATATTATATTTAGATTTTTATGGTTATATAAAGCGGGTTGTCTTTCTATTGGAATGTGTTATACATGGGTAAAAGGCATTATTTTAGAGAAGGGTGTGTAGAGGGGATATGAATAGATTTTTATGTCATTCATATTTTATGTGATAAACTTCATGATTGATTTACATCCCTATCATTTCATTTATCATGAGAACCCCAGTTACTTTGGAAGGACCTAGGACATGTACTTTATAGACATTGATATGTTATCCCTAGTATGGTATTAAATCCCCACACTTACTATGAATCAATATTCATTCCAAGATATGGATCAAAATGCTTCACTTTCTAGGAATTGATACATTCTCATCGAGAACCACCGTTGCACCAAAACCTTGACCAATCATACTCCTTGATCCCTCCCTCTAATACACATCCACCTTTAATGCTCGATATCATTGAGACACATCTTTCTTCATGTTTGGATCCTGATTATCTTGGACAGAACATTTAAAAAAATCTAATACATTCATCTCATGGTTTCCCATTCTATTGAAAACCTCAATTCTAACTAATTCAAAATCAATGTAACTTTTGAAATCTTTAAGATTAAGAAGGTCATTTTCCCTCAATGTCTGAATCTTCCACCATTGAAGATAAATCCATACCTTACTCATTTAAATGGAACCACTTCTTTTTTATTAGTGCAATTCCACTAAATCTTAGAAAATTACTTCAGTAGAAGAAACCCATTAGTCTTCAAACTAATACATTCTATAGAGTCTTGATAAAATAATCACCATATGTTATATAACAATGCATTAAAACCATTTCATGGGAATTTATAGTATAATAATAAAAAGAGATGATACCACTAGTTGGGTTTGGTACAAATCAACAACCCTAATGTTAAACCCAAAAAACATAAATTAAAACCCTGAAACATGCAGATAGAGGAAGAAATTCCAAAACATACCAGAATTGATAGAAATCCCGAAACCTAATATACCATAATATATAAGTAAAGATACAACTAAGTAAATACATCAGATATCTACCTTTTAGTTTCAGTAACCTCATGGTTTCGAAAATACCTCCCCCAGAGAAAAATGACCAATAAAGGATAAACACATGACATGAATGGAATAAGCATAAAACATGAAATTTATATTATTTTGATGAAAATCATACTTTATAGGGGAACACACTGATATTTTTATTAAGGGTTAAATTGAGTTATAATGGAAATATATATTTTGTCATCCCTACCTATCCAAATCTATATGAGACACTTTATGGACACCTCGGTCAAATAACCATAACAACACATATAATGAATCCTTTCCCCCACAAGCAATTTTTAGTGAATCCCCTCAAAGGGAATAATTATATAATTCAAGTGATTATCAAATAGTATTTTATTCATAGCATAATTTTAAATATTAACATATAAATTGTTATTTTATTACAATTTTAACAAATTATATGAATGAATTATTTACTATTGATATTCAATTTTAAGAAGTGGTCTTGAAATTTAGGTTTATGCATCAATAAAATGAACCAAACCTAGATTTTATTTATGAAATTTTGTTTAAAAGTTTCTAGACTATTTGGGAACTTGATATTGTTATCTTCATGAATGAGATTGGGGAGGTAATAATTCTATTTTGAGTTATAATGATACTCTCATCACTTTGATTCTAGAGTTTTCTCGTAATCATTCAGATAAGAATTTTATAATGACTAGTCATTGTAGTGTTATTTATAATTTCTTTTTGATGATTTTAGAAAATAGACTATGGAAAATCATACAATCTATTTTTTTAGTACCAATGTTTTTTTTTCAAATTTTTACTTGAGAAATGATATTCATAAAAGGATCAGGAAAGAAACAATTTTTTTAGTGATGGGTGGCATAGGGAAATTCATGGTGTGAATGGAATGTAACTGGAGAAATTTTGGATTATGTAATGGGTTTATGCTTATATATTTTATTAGTTGTATTTATAATGGAAGGAACCAATAGTAATTTATGTGAGAGACATAGACATTGTTCATGGGGTGTACAACCAATTAATTTGGTGTGAGCTAGGGAATATTGGGATCATGTAGTGTTTGTAGTAAACTGTAACATGAGTGTTTCATGGTTGCGAGTGTGGTCACTGACTATGGAACATATAATTTGGGACTCTGCTGTTGTGGTGAATGATAATTGATATAACTGGACAATGGAAGCATGTACAATGGATAACCAATGACGAGGAGAACAATATCAAATTCTAATATAAATTATAATTCTTACTCATACCGTTGGAATAATGTGATAGAATCATATAACTCTGATTGATTTTGGACAAATCGAGGTGTTTTCTATGTATCTTTTAAAAAGTGTCTTTATTAGGATATATGTTTTTGTGAAAATTCCTATGTGGCTCTTTTAAAATGATTCAAATGTTTTGAAATGTTTCTTAGAGGGGTGTCAGTCATTTTAAATGATTAGTATTGTTAGGTCATGAAGTTATCTTGAATTATTTTAAAAAAAAGGAGTTTTAGTTTTGTGATAGAGTGTTTGGAACTGATATATTTATTTTAAAAAGTGTGTTTTACTTTAAAGAAGAATTTTTGTAAATGGTTGGTTTTTAATGTGATTTAAAGTGTGATTTTTAATTAGTTTTCAATGGACATTTGAACTATAGTTTTTTCATAATATTTTATGTTTAGATTTTTGTCAAATTATAAAAACTGTTACATTCTATCAATATTTTGTGTATTTATTTTGTTACATGGTAATATCACTGAATCAAATAATGTAGATATGAATAAAGAAAGGATGGATTCCAATCAATTAACAAGAGAGTATGAAGGTTGAGTGAAAGATTTCATCATGTTTTCAAAATACCATGAATAATTCCCTTATCAAATATATTGTTTGGGTTTATGTTGTTGTTATTCCATACAATTTAGTCCATATGAGTTGGAAGAACACATGATCTATCATAGAATATATTGATGTTATAAATATTGAAATAACCATGGGGAAAATAGAAAATGTAGCTAGTGGTAGGAATAATAATGTTTTTTATGGATCATCTGACATGATTACCAGTGTGGATAATGAATAAGACTGTATCAAGGACATGATTATAGATTCAAATGATAATTAAGATCATATTAAAGAAATGAAAAGAATAGTTGAAGATGAAATTTGTGATTGCCTAAAATTGTTTGAGTAGTTAAAGAGTTGTGCAATGATTCCTTTTTATGGTGGTTGAATTAAATATATAGCATTATCAACCATACTAATGTTCTATAATTTTAAATTTGGAAATGGATGGAGTGATGCCAATTTTATAGAATTGATTTCTATCTTGAATGAATTGCTCCCAGAAGATAATGAGCTCCCTATCCAAACATAAAAATCCAAACTAATGCTAAGTTTTATTGGTAAGATCTATAAATGAATAAAAACCCGCCCGAATGAATTTATAATTTTTTAAAAGGATCATAAATCACATAGAGAATGACCAAAGTGTGGTTATTCTCAACACAAGAAAGATGAATTTGGTCTAATGAAACTTTCATGGTACTTTCCAATCATTCCAAGGATTAGAAACCTATATGGAAGTGAGTATATCACATGGAAATTGACCTGGCACATAGATAGAAGAAATAAATAATGGAAACTACGTCACCTGATAGACTCTCCTTAGTGAAAGAGAATCGATCATGAGTATCCTGATTTTGTAAATGAGCTGAGAAACCTTCATCTGGTGTTATCTACAGATGCCGTGTATCCTTTTGGTTTTCAAAGAAGAACTCATAGTACATGTTTGGTTATATTGTTAAATTATAACTTTCAATCATGGTTATTCATGAATCAGAAACAAATAATGTTATCTATGCTTATATCCAGGATTTGAAATTATGGTGGGATTCAGGTGTTATGTTGTATGATTCTTATAGAAATGAATATTTCATGTTGGGAGCCATGTTGTATGTTGTGAGAAATGACATTCCTTCTTATAAAAATTTGGCCGAATGTTTCATTAAAGGAAGTAATGGGTATCCCAACTGTGAACAAGGTACAAAGTCAATTAGGTTGAAACATTTTTCGAAAACTATGTTTCGAGGACATCACATATTTCTACCCCTATGAAATAAGTACCTATATTGGATGACATCATATGATAGAATTTTAGAATAATTTACAACACCATCTCCACATATAGGTGTCCAACTATTTGATAAATTAAAATATATAGACACTACTTTTGGTAAACCATTTTAAAAAAACATTACAAAAACTAGTTGAATGAAGAGATAATTTTTTTTTGAATTTCCTTACTATAATTGTCTATACATCAAACACTTTCTTGATGTTATGCATGTTGAAAATAATTGTTGTGTTAGTGTCATCTGCATGTTGTTAAATGCACCCAGAAAAACAAAGGATGGAATTAAGGCTGGGTTGGACCTGGTTAACGTGAGAATATGAGAAGAGTTGGCTCCAGTGAAGGGTGAAAAACAAAATTTTCTTCATCCAACTATTTAAACTCTATCCAAGTCGGAGAGAAATTATTTTTTCAACATCAAGAATTATGTAAGGGTTCCCAAGGGGTATTCATCGAATGTCAAGAATATCATGTCAATGATCAATTTAAAGTTAAAGGGTCTGGAATCACATTACTACCACGTTTTGATGCAGGATCTAATTCTTTGATATATTGGTTCATTTAATAGATCTCTTAATGGAAGAGATTCTACAGTGTGGTCTGATATAATATAGATGGATGTACCCTATTGAATGGTATAAAAATACATTAAAAGGGTATGGTAAAAATTGATGTCGGCTAGAGGGTTTTATTTCAGAGCGATATATTATTTAGGAAGTTGTTGAATTCTATACTGAATACCTGTCCGGTGTGGAAGGAATTGGTATTCCAAAATCGTAACACATTGGGTGGCTTATGAGTGAAGGAATTTCTATAAGTGTGGTTGTCACAATCAATGTTACAGATGGGGTGCATGCCCACCTTTATGTTTTTGCATAACAATTTATAGTTTAACCCATATGTCAAAACCCACAATGAAATTATTAATAATTTAAATCCATAAAGGGATGAAAAATGGATATCAAATACAAATAATTGATAGTTTATAGGATGGTTTTTGGACAATATATTTAAGGAGTTAGATAAAAATATAGACTCAATTTCAGAATGACTTCGATGGCTAGCCGAAGGACCAAGTGTGTATGTATTATATTATAATGATTATGTAATTAATGGTTATAAATTCTATAATAACGAACATGGTGAAGAAATTAACAGGAAGAATAGAGGAGTTACAGTTGTGGATAAAGTTATTCATGTTTCTAGTGTTAAGAAAAGAAATATAATTTATACGATTATTTCATACTTTGGTATCATGAAACAAATATGGGAGTTGGATTATATGAATGTCCAAGTGTCGATGGTTCTGTGCTAGTGGGTTGATAACAAGAGTGATGTTAAAATAGATGAGTTGGGATTCGTGAAAGTTTATTTCAGTAAGGAAAGGTATAAAGAAGAACTATTTAAAATGACATCAATGATAGTACATATATTTCATGTTACATATCCCACAAACTGAATGTGGTCAATTATTCTGTTATTATCCAAAACCAATTAAGGCTTTGATGAAAATTCAACAAAGGATGACCCATGTATTGGGAGGTCACAATCATTTTGCAGTGGTCCCAATGGTGATGGTGTTTTTTATGTTAGAGGAGTCCATAATTACGGGATTTGGATAGTCTATATAAGGGTCAAATTTCTTCATCCTTTTAGAAAAAAGATTTCAATAATCATGTTATTTTCTTTGTAATATGCATCATGTTACCTTATGTTTTTATTTTTTTATTGTTGCTTTTGTGTAATATAAATAAAATGTTAAACCACATCATAATATAATGATTTATACACATGATGATGCTCATGATCATGATGCACAACAGATCTCTTGACCTGCTGCTCATAATGTAGAGGAACAACATATCTCTCAACATGCTACTACTTATAGTGTAAGGGACCAACTGGTTTCTCAACCTATTGCTGCAGTTACTCCCAGTGTATAGTTACAACCACCATCTACACATTCCAATGCTAATGCTCTAAAAAACATTTTGATGATGTTGAAACCAAGGAAATGGTATACAATGAAACACTGGTGGCATAGAAAAAAACGAGCATCATAGTTTTAGGGTGTTATAAAAAATCCTTAAGGAAAAAGTGAAAGAAATCAAATACGATGTCAAATGGAATATGTGGGGACAGCATGTTAACCCCAACAAGGTGATGTTCAGTAGTGACTTTAGAATCATCACTCATAAACGAATGCCAATTCATCTAATGTCTTGGAACCATGTTATCTCCAGGCTTAATATACTGTTTTGGGGAGATATTATGCTAACATTATGATGTTATTTCTTTAATTTACTATGAAACAAAATAAAGAAACATTGAATTATTCTCCATCATACTTTGTAGAGTGATTTTATTGTGGATGACTCGCACAAGGACTATGTATTAAGGGTTTATGAAAGGATTCACATAGGATTTCATATAATTTTAATGAGATTTTATCTGAAATATGTTGAATAGAAAATAAACCCATATACATATCTTATTTATGCACACATAATAACCCAAGGAGCATGGGATGCATCTATAGGCCATTGTGCGGAGAAGTAGTTTCAGGTACATTGTGTTTTGGTAATACGTTATTTGAATAAGCATGTATTTATCACATTTGTTGACAATTTTTTTACTTATGAAACAATAACCATGTGCTGAAAATATGGAATGAGTAGAAAAACCAGCATACCTCTAACGTAAAGCAGGAATGGGGTACGTTTCACTTGAAAAAAATTGGTACATATTTTAAATCTAAATTAATACTTTTATGTGACATAAAACAATACCATATATATGTTCCTCTATTTTTATATAGATTGATGAATCCAAATCCAAATCCACTTCCACCCCACTCCATGTACAATGGAAGGAGTCACATATAAATAAATATGGGATACTAAGAGATGAAAAACCACAAAAAGAGTGGGAGAAATGTGTAAGTAGGTCATAATAAACATATTTTTTGATTTAAATCGATATTACATAAAAATGATTACTTATTTTCAAATATTTTCTATTTAATATAGTCCCATGAATTAGTAACATCTAAATTGGATGCAGAAATAATTTCGGTGGCCTTGAAGTAGCAAAAAAAGTATGGATGTGTTAGAGGTGTGGGTTTTGGGGTGAATCCCCGAAAATTTTTTGGGAAAAAAACAATAGGAGGATAAAAGTAAAGAAATAAAAATGAGCAGATAACGAATATATATCATTGAAGAACATAAGAAACTATAGAGAGAGTTTATGGTAAATTTTATGGCATGGGGAAAAGAGAAGAAAAAAATAAAGAACAACCAGCATGTGAAGATCCTACACCACTCCCACTAGCATTGAGGTGAGCCATTCCCCTCAAAAAACTGTCTTAGATGAGGTAATAAAAGTTGTAATAATTGTTTCTATGAATTTTTAATCAGATAAATACTTATAACTTTCTTGTATTGATATTGTATAGGGTGAAAATTATTGTGATTTATATCTATCAACACCCAACCATCACCTTGTAGCGAGGGCTATGGTGTTCAATATCCAGAACGACATGATACACAACAGACCACTTCAACATTTCATAGCAAAGTGTTGATTAAATTATCCCATGATCCGAGCACCAATATACCTAATCCAATTTATTATGAAGATATTTATAAGGATAAAAAAGCCCTTGGAACATTCATTTCATGGTCTTCAGTGCTTGTAAAAAAATGTTTACAAGGATGTATTCATTTCCAAATTATATTTTAAGATAAATCATTATCATTTAATGAAAAAAGGTTTGAACCAATTAATTTTATTATATATGGACATAGGTAACATGGTGAAAATAAATAATGACTCAAAACCATCTCAAGGATCAACCAACCGATCGAAGCAATATACTTAACCCACTTTAAACCCACCCATTCTATATCTTCATTTTATATTATTATAGGATCATGTGAATACGAAGTTGAAAGAATGTGTTACTCATACAATTATTTTTGATGAAAGTATGTATAGAGGGGAAGATCCAGATTTCATTAGTGTTGACAATGAAAGTGAAATCCTAGAGTATGATTAGCTATGCAGCTTAGTTGTAAATGTATACATGAGGTATGTTTTCATGATTTGATTTTCCAAAAGCTGATATATTATGAAAATTATGACTAAATAAAGTTCATATTTTTCATAGGTTTATATATGAAAAGTAATTTAAGGGAATTTCCCAGGAACAAAAATCTGGACTCATTAGTCGCCACGTAACCTCTACAAAACTAATATAATAGAATCCAAGAAAGCGGTTTAAATAGTGGCAGGCCTGCTGAAATTATTTAATAGAAAAATTATGGATGATAGACTCTTATTAATACTAATGATACAGGGGTAAAAATCTACAATTTAATCATATCGAATATATTATAATTTATTTCACGACTTATTCTTTTTTGTTTTCTTAGGTAGCATTGGATGCTCATTATAGTTAATTTGGATACACAAAAGATTTATTTCTTGTATTCAATGCCTGGATATCCAACAAACCGACCACACATGATGGCATTTGTGAATTTTCAATACACCACGTCCAACATTTTAGATCTAAAAATATAATTATATAATTTATATTATCTTCTAATGAGTATTCTTTTATGATGGGGTGGTGTGTGAATATCTTCTACATCATGGAATGAGTCTAGGGGAAAGGACAAGAAATATCAAAAGTACTATGACTAAATACAAATCAGGGTATATATAATAATATTTCACTATGAAAATCCATATAAAAAATTAATTATATTTATCAATGTGTCTGTAGTGTCTGAAATAAGAAAATCATAAAGACTATTGTTATTAAGTTTGTAAATATATGAAAGAGATCATATTCCATGAAAAATCTAGCATCGCTAATGATATATTTTCAAAAATAATTACTATTTAATTTAAAAAAATTATTAATAATTTTTGTATTTCTATTTTCAAATACTACCATGATATTTGAAAATAATAATTTTGTCAAGATAAGATAAATTCATCTAGAAACAAATGGGAAACATAACTGATGGAAGAATGTACACAAATTGAATGAATATGTGACCAGTATGACACGAATTTTCCATTTTTATTGAAAATTAACAGTATTTTTAGTATATGAATGACCTACTGAAAACTGAGAAAAATCAATAGTATTGATATAGTACTTTAGGAAAATGATTTATATGATATTTGTGACATGTTGTAATCAACCACACCTAAATTAGATGTACAATGTGAACATTATGACTTTATGTCTGTTTTTGTATTCAATTGTCAATAAATTTAGAAAAAAACACAATTGGATGAAAACTAAGAAAATTAATTCATCTTGTTTTAATAATTTATGAAAATGATCCATCATAATTTTATGATTTGTAGGAATCAACCGCATCTCATTCTGAAGAATAGTGTGACCGATATGACTAAAAGTGCTCGTTATCGTTTTCAAATTGAAATTTTAGTTCAAAACATGTCACTCACTGAATACCCAGAAAACTCACTCTAATTGTATTCATAATTTAATAAAATGATTTATAAGTTCTTTGTGATGTGTATTAAGCAGTCTCATGTCAAACTGACACATGATGCGAACGGTATGACTCAAAATGTGGGTTTCCTGTTTGAAATGATATTTTATAAAAAAACACAACTGACATACTAAAAACTAATAAAAACACATTAATATTGTTTTGATACATTTGTAAAATTGTCTATATGTCATCTGTGACATGTAGGAATCAATCGATCTTCAATCTGATGCACTGTGCAACCGGTATGAATCAAAGTGTCTCTTTTTATTTAAAATTCACATTAATTTTAGTAAAAACCAGTAATAGCATCTTGAATATGGAGAAAAAAATTTGAATTATTTTTATAATTTATGAAAAAGATACATGAGTCATTAGTGATGTGTAGGAATCAACCCCACCTCAATAAAATCCACGATGTAGCCGGTATATATCCAAAATTTTCTTTTTTTAATTGTCATTAATTAAAGTAAATAGAACAACGTACATATTGAAAACAAATGAAACAAATTTAAATTATTTTTATACTTTAGGAAAATCATACATGTGTCATTTGTGATGTGTAGGAATCAACTTCACCTCAATCTGATGCATGATGTGACCAATATGACTAAAAGTGTTTGTCATCAGTTTTAAATTAAAATTTTAGCCCAAAACGTATCACTCTATAAAAACCAAGAAAAAACTTTCTTATTGTCCTAATAATTTAGGAAAATGATTCTTAATTCCTTCCTAATGTGTGTGAAGTAGTCTCACACCAAATCAATGCATGATGTGACCAATATGACTCAAAAAGGGCGTTTCTAGTTTGAAATGATATTTTGGTAAAAAAAACCGACATTCTATAAACGAGATAACACATTTGGATTTTTTTTATACCTTAGAACAATGATCCATGAGTCATTTGTGACATTTACGAATCAAAACCACCTCAATACGATGAATTATATATCCGGTATAAATCCAAATGTGTTTATATTTATAATTGACATTAATTTAAGTAAAAAGAATAAGTGACATACTAAAAACTAATAAAATGAATTAGAATTGTTTTCATACAATATGACAATGATCCATGAGTCATTTTTGATGTGTCGGAATCAAAAGTATCTCAATACAATGCACGGTGTGACCAGTATGACTAAAAGTGTCTGTTATTAGTTTAAAATTATCATTTTAGCAAAAAATGTTTCACTCACTGAAAACCAAGTAAATTCCCTTTGATTGTATTCATAATTTAAGAGAGATATTAGTAAGTCCTTTGTGATATTTATTATACAATCTCACCTCAAACCATTGCACGATGCAACTGGTATGACCCAAAATGGGTGTTTCCAATTTGGAATGATATTTTAGTAAAAAAACACAACTGTCATACTAAAAACAGAGAAAACACATTCATATTGTTTTGATACTTTAGAGAACCGATCCATTAGTAAATTTTGGAAGTGTAATAATCAACCACTCCTCAATTCGATGAATTATGTGACTGGTATAAATCCAAATATTTCATCTCAATTTGATATTTTTTAAAAAACAAGAGACTTACTCAAAACCAATAAAACCATTTTATATTTTTTTGATATTTTATGACAATGATATATAACTCATTTTTGATGTGTAGGAATCAACCCCACCTCAATACAACACATAGTGTAACCTGTATAACTCCAAATGTGTTTTTTTTATTAAAAATTAACATTTTATTAATGTATTATTTCATATTAAAGTTTAATTGATTTCTTTACAGTATTACTAATATAATATTTATTTTCTTATATAGGTGGGACCTCATTCATGAGTTCGGAGGATTTTTTCATCAAATAATACCATGGAAAGACATTTTTGAGAGGGGATCACGAATGTTAAAGGATGAAACATTAATGTTTTTAACTATTTGTTGGATAATGGTAAATGAAATTATTTAAAACATTGTTTGAAATGTATATTTCATTGTTTTGCAAACCCTTCTATGCACTTATTTGTTCTTGTGTGAGTTTTTAGTTGGTGCGTTTGTTTTCTATGAAGTTTCTAGTGGGTGTGATGTTACTTAAAAATCACATCATAGGCATCTAGGCCTTTATCAGTTCTATTTCGAGCGCTGATAAAGTGGTCCTTTATCATCACTAAAAATAGCGCTTATAAAAATTTCCCTTTATCTGTGCTAAAATATCACTGATAAAGTGGGGAATTTACTAGTCCATTTTCTAGCACGGATAAAGGACACCCTTTATCAGTGCTTCTTTAGCACTATTAAAGGGGACCCCCATCTTCACTGAGATTAAAATTAATTTTATAGTGTTGCTATAAGCATTTTCTATCACTTTTAAGAGAAAAATATGTAGTAATGTTTTCAAATTGAAATCCACATATCATTGAGTTTTCAATATTTAGAGAAAGTGGTTTCTGAAAACACAATTACAATTTAATTCAGATTTATCAGAATATTTTTAACAAGATAAAAGGAATTTAAATTAAATAATATGTAATATAACTTCCCCAAGATTATTAAATTCATATAAATCTTAATTATGTGTTTTTTTGTTTGTTTATTTCCTTTTTTAACCTCACCATGTTTTCATTACATTTTCATTTCACATCATTATAACCTTACATTATTCTTATTGTTTTTTTCTTTAGGGTTATTTTTATTTAGCATTCATAAAAAACTTCATACTGGTCTCAACCATAAATAATGCTATGAAGTTTTATATATGAATAAAATAAATAACATTACATTTATCAATGACAGACTAATCATATTTTGGTGACATTACCATGGAAGGTACAAAGGACCATCCAAAATTAAAAAAAACAATCTTTGATTATTGTGAACCTATTAGTTTTCTATTTTAGATGGTCACCAGATCACCTTACAAATAATTTCCTCCATTCAAAAATAAAATTTGAAAACTCATAACTCCTCTTAGAAAAATAACACGGAAAATATAGAAGAGATGATAGAGTATGTTCTTGGATATGTTATGAAAAGCTACCAACAAAACCTCATTCAAAGAATCTAGGAAGACCATTAATGAGGGAGTTCTGACTCCTGTATGTTTTGGTAAACACAACCTCCATAAGAATACCACCTAATTCATGATCCTATAATATTAAATAGTTATAAATTTCACTAATGACCATTTTTAATATTTTTAACAATGAATATTGTTATTCCTTTACTAGATAATTTTAAAGTACCATTCAATAATGAAAACTACAAGCGATCACTGAATATGAACTTATAATGAGATTTTTCACTTTTTTCTTATAGAAATCGATAAGAACTATTTTTCTGATATAAAGAAAATATCAAAATTGGGAACATAACTATAATGATTTTTTATATTGATATACCAATAAAGATTAAACACAGAAACTAGAAATCAGATCATTTACTTTTTTCAAGAGGATAAATGGTCCTTTCATGAATCATGAGATAAATATAAGGACATTCATAGAAAGTGACCTAACTAACAACTCTCTTTTAATATAATCATGGATATCTTATAGAAAGTATTTTCTTCCTTGCGATATAAATTAGTTGACTAGATAGATGGTGGAAACTATACTGATAGAACTAGTGAGGATCTAATAAAAATTTTCACCACCTATTCCCTTAATTTAGAGCACAAGATTTATAGGAGAAAATGTTTTAATAGAGGATAAATAAATATTTCATCACTGATGGAAATGAACTCATATAAAGCTAAGATTAAAGATAAAATTTAATCCCACATGAACAAAAATTTTAAACAAAGTGTTAATAATGTGACCAATCAAAATATGATTCAAAATATTTGACAAATATTAATGTTTCAATAGTGGAATATTTTGAAACTTTTGGAATTACTTCATAAACAATGAAACAAAAGTCAAAAATTGGAAAATTGTTATTTTGTAGGATACTTTCGTAGAATACCGAACAATAATGACCATTTATCTAAAAAATCCACCTCAAGTTATATGATTCATACCAATATTTCTTAGAAAGATAAATTAATTTTAATAAAATATTCCCAAGGATTCCATCAACATCCCAAAACATAATTTCACAACTGACATCAGATTGATACCAATTATCTTCAAGAAGATGTAAAAGGTATGTTTTAGTAGTTGATCTGAAAATTTGATTCAAAAAGGGGGAATTTAATTCACAAAAATCTCAACATCAGTATTGCATTGATCAATTAGATGTAAGAATGCACAATCTAGGGATAAAAATATGTAATTTAGCTAGGTATATGAACATAATGGATAAATGGAAACTTCCTAACATAACTGAATTTAATATTAGGGAGATTTCAATTATTGGGACCACTATGTGTGGTTTATAAACTCTTGAGGAAAATAAAAAACATACTCTGACTATAAAAATGGAATCTCTTGATTAATTTCGAAGAGGAATTTTATAATACATTCAACCTTGAAATCTAGATATATGCACTAAAAATAATACTAATTATACTATTTAAAAAATAAACACGTTCAAAAATATATTAATGTAAAATATGAATAAAGGGGAAATTTTGAGGAAAATTTAGAGGGAATTACCACTATTATAAGTAATTTTTATCCTATATTCCACTTTCAACAAAAGATCAAAAATAAAGAATAAATACTTGATTATATAAGAATATTTTAGTTATTTAAGACGTTAATTCTGAACATTACTATTATGGAACCCCCAAAAAAATCACATACTGCGTAATATTTATCACGACGGTTCTTGATAACAAAATAGAGTTAGATCTAGTTTCTAACATTGGTTAAACACCGGAATGCAGTTTTATCTTTTAAAATAAGTTGTCTCTTAAACTGAACTTCCTTAAGTGTATTTTTATTTCACAAAAAATAGAGGAATATGAGGAGTTTAAATTATTATGTGACTTATGAGTGAGTGTTATCCTCATTAATTACTCCTTATAAAAACTGCTGGGTCATGGCGAATATAAACCCACTTTAGAATCTATTTAGTTGTACAATTGGTGTGTTTTCCAACATGTTGGATGGGTTGATGTCCTAATAGTAAATTTAAGGTATCTTATTTCCAAAATAATTATCTTATTATTTAGATAGCCAATGAGAAGAAGGTTACTATCTTTCGAGGAAAATAATTTCCAACCTCCAGTGGTGATTTAATTGATTTATCATCATGTAAACACACCTTTTAGGTAAAAGCTTGTTATTTTAACAGAACTCTACGTTTGATAGCATACAAGATGCACAACACTAATCCAAAAAAAATATATTATTATTATAAACTATCCATTGAATTAGTGGGTATGAATATTACTAATTGAATTATAAAATATATATAAAGGACCAACTCAATATAAATTAATTTATTAATTCTTATAAAAAAGGTAATCAATTTTTATTAAAGTCATTTAATGCTTTAGAAATATGTTTTTTTTAAAAATAATTTTTTTTCTTTTTGTGAGGAAATGCTAAAATTAATTTCTGGAACAAAAAAATAATAGTATTTTATAAAAATAATAATATTTTTTAAATTATCTAATCATTATTATCTTAAGGTCTAATTTTCAAAAAAATTCTGAAAAGATTACTTTTTTCGTGACTAGTAAAACATACATTTTAATATTGAAAACCGTATTTTTGATTGAAATATTAACAAAAAGTCCCATTATATTTTTAAACTATTTAAAAGTAAAATCAATCCTCTTATTTTATAAATATTCCAAAAAATTTATTGGAATCAATTTTATGAATAAATTTCATATAAACAAATTTTTATACATAAAAAATAATTTTTATTAAATAATATTTTTCATTGAATTTTTTGTTTTTATTTTAAATTAATTAATTATTATAATAAAAATTTAATATTTAAAAATGAATTAAAAATTTGTAAATTTCAGTTCTAGATTTTTCAGATAGGTCTCTTCTATTGTTTTCAATAGAATAGTAACCATAGTAGATAATTTTCACAACGACAAGGGTAAATCATGTAATTAATGTTTATTAGAATATGACACGTACTAGAAAATGATCCTAAAACATTATTTAATTTCATTGTATGAACCTATATCATCCATAATCATAAAATATTTTAAAATATGAAATTTTGTTGTTTGAATATGATATTTAAATTTATAATATATTATTTAAAGAAGTTAAAAATGTCATTCCTTTTGTTTTATTTATTTTTTTAATTTTTAAAAGATGGTAAACAGAGTCAATGTTTGGTTAAAAATTGAAATTTGAATGATAATTTTTTTTAATATGTAAATTTGTTGATGAAATAATTACCTTAAATAATTACAAAACACTAAAAAAGTATTTATTGAATTAATATAATAGTGAAATAATTTATTTTGAAAATAGTAAAAGAGATTTAATTTAATGAATTATTATTTCAATTTATTTTATAATAATATTTGATATGTTAGGGAATTTATAAATTATTATATTTGAAGTATTTATTTTTATTGATGTATTTAAAGTTGTATTGAATTAATAGTGTCAAAAAACAAAATTAGTAAAAATTTATAATAAAAACAATAGTTTATAAAATAATGTAAAATTAATTATAATCTTATAATTGTCCAAATAAATTGGATATGGATTAAAAACCCAGTAATTTTCTATTTATAAGTTATTTATCCATTTATGGTAATATTCATTACCCTTAAAGGGTTGAAAACATTAATATCATGGTAATTATCAAAAGAGTTAATAGGGATTAAATAATATAAGGGTGAAAACATCATATAAACATGGAAAATTTTATTATATAAGTTACTTTTTATGAATCATTGTCCTATATTATAAATATATTATTTTTTCACCATTTTCCAACAAAATTTAATCTATGTTCATTTAATAATTTAAGATATTCCAAATGTTCCACTCCCCTCTCTTATAAAAGGATACACTTTATATTCTTCTCCCATCATGTTAGAAGACATTTTCTTTATCCATGACTTTTATATATACCTTATTAACACACTTACCCATATTGCAGAGCTCTTATTTTGGGTATGACACCAATCATAGAGGGATTGAGATGTAATGTAATGAAGGTAGAATGAAGAAGAGACATAGTTCTTAACTGTGTTTCTTAATTTTGTTTCTTATTCAACATCCTAAAAATATTCTCCAACAATGATGAGATAATGAAATGAGAATATTAATACTACAAGGCTTATATTAAATTAATGAAATATCCTATACCCATCTCCTCATCCATCAAATGGGAAATTAAACTATCAATCGTGTGTAAGACGGAAAACCGCCTCACAAACTGATGTTATTCTTTTTTCATAACAGCCTCTAAAAAATGGATATAATTATGGGTTTAATTTTTATATATTACATTAATGAAATTATAATAATTATAAAATAATAATATATAATATTCTTTCTTACCATTCCATTCATTGAAAAAATGATAAGATTGTTTGTGCGTATGTGTGCACTACCACTTCCATGAAGAGGTGTGATTCATTTTCCATCACCACATCACATGTAAAATATATATATTTGTATTTAAATGAATAAAATTGTATTTATGATATAACTAACATTATTTAGTTAATATATAATACTTTATTTTTTCCATCATGATCGTAGAAAAATGTAAATGTTAGTCATGCGTACGGATAACCTACTGTCTCCATGATTGTAATATACTTCATTTTTCATAACCATATGTTATAGATGGTTTTATAAGTATAAATAATTTCTAAGAATAATAAAAATGTTCAGATTAGTATTTTTAAGTTGATTTAATAATTAAACCATTGTTCATAGTTATCATATTGATGAATTTTTTTACATATGAGTCAGATATCATCAAAACATCTGACACAAATTGAACTGATTAAGTAATTGTATATAACATGTTAATAAAAAAATTAAATGCATAATAAATATGAAAAATGTTATTATGAAAGTAAATTATTAACGCAAGTTTATTATTCCGGATGAAAATGAACATTCAGGTTGGGTTGAACTTGAGGTGTGGGATTTTGTCTCAATTTCCTTTCACTAAGGCACATTTTATTGTTATGCACTAAATTTCATTATTTAGTGTACATACTACCCATTTTACAAGTTATATCAGGAATTCTTTATACATTATGATATTTTAAGTCTTAATTAATTTATGTTTCATTTCAATTGGTTTAATGTGGGATTTAATTTGATAAATATAATCAATTCATTTACCAATTTTTCACTTCAGTAGTGTTATCTTTTTATGATATTTCCTCACAATTTACACTCCATTGATACATGTTTGGAAATATTAACATTTTTATATTTATGAGGTGTAACTACATCCCCATTGATATATTATATCTTAAATAAATTTATATTCATGGTATTTACTTTTTCATTTTTATTTTATTTCTCTCCTAGGGGTTACGATTTAGTAGTTACTAAAGTGGCTAGGGTTTATTTCATAATATCATCATTATTCCAGATTATTTTTGTTTAAGTTACAAATGGGGGATTTATTTTATATGTGTACATTAAACTGAAACTAGTTTCATCTCCTATGGTAATTTACAGATATAATATGTTTTACTTTCACTTTCTACTCTATAAGTACTCATGATTTTGTTTCCATGTTTTTAGGGGAAACCAATTTGATTTTCTACACGGTCTGAAATATTATTCTTCCATATCCATGTTTTCTTTAAATTTTTTTAAATTTTATTTTTTAATATTATCAAATAACTTTTTAAATAAAATTTTACCAATTTTTTAATTTTTAAAATTGTTTTACAAGGAATATTTTTTCATTTCCCAAATGAGGTACTATTTGACATTATAAAAAAGTTTGAATGAAATATTTTATTTTAACTTATATATAATGTGTGGAATTTCCCAATGTTATGGACTCTAATTGGTTTGAAACATCATTTACATGTTTAGAAAGTTCTTTTCAAAGAATTTTTATCCTTTACATTAAATAATTCTATGTTTTTAAAAGTTATTTTCCAAATAAATTGGTACTTTCCTCAAGACTATTTTAATGATCTTATTTAGAAATTATATTCACGATTTATAAAAAAACCATTATTTTTCTTCGCTGTAGATATTTTTTAATGTTACCATCATTATTATAACTCTTGATGGATTCTCATTATGTTTTTTTACTTTGAAAATTAATAAAATTTCATATCATAGTTTTCAATATGAATATTTACATTGATTACGTTTGACCCCTTTCATAAAATGAATGAATTGTACATATTATGGTATGGGCGGGGCCTACTATATAAATTCAATGCATTGGAAGGTATCATGATACAAACTAGTTTGGGTATTTGGCTTTTTCCTTACCCATTTATATATGATATCTTGGAATGATGTCATTATGGTATGTTTATGATTTCTTGGCATGATGCCTCGATGGTATATTTAGATGTCTAGCATTATGCATTCCATTATAATGAAACAAGTTATTGATATTCTTATTGTTATATAAATAGAAATCAGATCTATTTATATGTTTCAAAATCATATGACTATGTATATAGAATTATTTGATTGTCATTTATTCCCATCTTTTTTTTTGTTTGTTCAAATGTTATTTGTTAAATGGAATGTGTTTTCATCAATTTACCTTTCTATATTCATTATTCTTTATTTAATGATGCCATCTAATTCATTACGTAACCCTTACTGAAAATTTTAGATCTCCATTATTTTGTTTAATATCCCCAAGATTTGATGATTAAATCTTTGAATTTTTTGAAGGTTGAATAATAATTATTTTCTTTGCATTTTTTAGTTTTTTTCTAATATAAAATGGAGGCATGTCGGTATATGGTTTACCAAGACTGCTATACCATTCTCTCTTTTTGGAGGAAACCACTTATATCAAATTCAAATTTAATAAAATAACCACCAGATATGATCTACTTGATATGTGATCCTTATAGTTGGTATAAGAACAATTATAGTAGAGACCATTGGTACTAGCACTACAATAAAAGTTGGAATTTGCGGCAGGTCATTTGCAACGAGACATTACGACGGGACATTGACCATTGGAAAATAGTTCTTTGGGAGGGTTTTTTTCGATGAGAGAATTGACCTGTCACAAATAATAATGTTTTTTCAATGGTGTTATGGTTCCCATCACAAAATATTTGGCACCGTTTGCACACCAAATCGTGGGAAAGGGTATTTGCGATGGGCTATAGTAGGTCATCATAAATACTCGTTGTTGTTTTTAGTATTTGCGACGGGATATAAATCCCACTGAAAATACTATGTCGACATGTTGTCATTTGTGATAGTGCCCATCTCAAAAAACTTTTTAACCACTGCCCTTAATTAATAGGGGCGGTTGAAATTTGTGATGCGTCCCATCGCAAATAATATCCTCACAACAAATATAACATATATATACCCCTTTTTTCTCATCTCATTCAGTTCTATACTCCCCTCTATCTCTCTAGTGGAAAATTTTCTCTCAAAATTTTTATTATTTTAAAATTTTAATTCGGGGCAATATTCACATCTTATATCCTTAAAAATCCTCAATTTTAAGGTACTGGTCTATTTCTTATATTTTATACATAACTAGTACTTACCCAGGAATTCACATGGAAACATGTTCAATGCTTACTTTCAAGAAGACAAAACTATACTTCAATATTAATAAAGAACATCAATATTGTATATATTGAAAAAAAATATTGATACTTAATATTGAACTATAATATGATAAAATATATAGAAATGAAAACATAGGAAAATAAGAAAAATAAAATAATATAGAAGAATATGTAGGATAATATTGAAAACATATTGGAGAATATATAAGAATATATAAGGAAAACATAAGTATACTATCACTATATAAAATAAAGCAAACAAATTCATGATGGAGAATATAAGGAAAACATATAGGTGAATATAGATGGAAATTAAAATTACTTGAAATTATATAAAACATATAAGAGGATATCGTGGATATCATTCAATTGAAAAGAAAAAAACATTTTCGAAAAAAAATGAAATGAACATGTATGGAAACATTAAATAATAAGGAAAAGTAAATAGGTCACGTTGTAGAAAAAAAACATAAGTATCCAACTTCAAATACATGAATAAAAAGAAAAATTGTACAGTAATTAGAAAAGTACATTAAAAACGAACATGAATGAAATTACATAAGTGTTGATGTCACTGAGATATTATGACAAGTACATGAAAGAATTATTATACAACAATATTATAAACATCATAATATTCCATTTAAAATGAATGAAAAGAACATTCAAATGGACATTTAAATTTCCAAACATACATAATAAGTGTTTATGTCACCAAGAAATTATGTCACAGTGTACAAATATCCATCTTCAAATTTTGGAAAAACATTATTTCATAGAAAAAAAATTTTACAATAAGAACACATGAATTTGTAGGAAAAAAATGATAAAAAAAAGTATTAATTAGAAACCAAAATAAAAGAAGTCAAAATTTACCTTTTGAAGCCTACAATGAAAACCACTGTGTTATTTCCATGCATCCCTTCAGCATCAACAACTTTCCATCCTTTGTTTTTGTCATCGGATTACACCCTTACATTCAGACCATTTCTGTAGACCCAATCTCCAATTTTTACCATCTAAAGTGGAAATTCTTCCAATATTTTGAGTAGATGGTAATCAAGGTGCATGCCGCAATATATATATCTGGATAAACACCAAGACCTTGCAACATGAGTCCAGAAATCTATTCTGATGGAAGAGAAGTGGTCATTTGGACACTGTCAGTTTGACTATGATTAAATTCAGGCGATGGATTGGATGAAAAGATGGTGTACCGTGAAGACCATCGGGCCATGATCCCGTTGATGTACTTAGACAAGAGGTTAGAGGGAGACCAGGAGTTTGGTCTGATTCTGTTCGATTCCAGGGTGTGGGGGGAGTCTTGGGACATCACTTATTTACCGGTTCCATCAAATATTCATCGGTTTGAAGGAAAAGGTCATGCCTCCAATATTTGAAGTGAGATGTGTTTCATCTTCCCATCTCAAGAAACCAAAAACCGAGAAAGGAAGGGGAAGATGGAATAGTGGAAGCCTTATACTGCCAATACTGAGAGAAGATGGGATGCATGTTACATGACTTAATTTCTTTTATTAAACAAAAAAATGGTCATGACATACCAAGATTGGGTGGCCTTGTTGCGACGAGTCTTCCATATGAAAACCATCATTGTCCACTAGCCAAGCAGTTCTCTACTACCACATTGTTTTTAAGGGTACAAAATTCATAGGACCAAAATCTATGTCTGTAACCATCTATATTATTATGGCTTTTCCACTGTGATCTCCCCTTAATGAAATTACGATGAATTAGGCAACTGACATGGGACAACATTGCTCTAGAAATTTGTTCCAACAGAAAAAAAATAGTGCAATGCAAACTCTTCATGAGGTAACAGAATAAAACATCACGCATTGCAATTATAATTACACAGAACTGGAATTCCAAATGAAAATATATATTTAGGAACATATTTTAAAATTACTTCAAGAATTAATATAGTCAACAAAATATATTAATCATGAAACAACATCACAAAGTGATGCTAAAAAAAGACCAACTAAAAATAATTATACCAATTAACAACTATAGACTATATTAAACATCCCCCCTTTGATTCTAATTGAAACAATGTATCAAGTATTAATTGCTTAAACGTGGTACATCATCCATTTTTCATGAAAATATATCAGAATAGTGTACTGTAACTACCATCGACACTTTCTATTTGGTATTAAAATAGATATATTATTTATGTCATCACCACTGTTTGATTAATAGTATATGAAGATGCACAGAAGATATTTATAAATCCTAGTAAATATATAATCATCCCAGAACTGTAATAGCGTATAGATCAGGATGTGAAAATTTTCCAAGGTTTTAAGAATATAGTGGATCGATATAAGAGAAATATATCCAAGGAAGAAATAGAAATAATAAGTTTATATTAGAAGGAAATTAGTAAAAATAACATAATTCAAATAGTGAGTCTAATATAACTTCACAACATAGCAGTAAAACTCATAATTTATACCCTGCTATGATGAAATGTAATTATAGTTATGAAGAAAAATGTAATTTTATGGTACATAGTGTAATGATATTCTTCCTTAAATGTCATAATTTATTTGTTGGAGGGAATATGTGTGGAGTTCATTGACTATAGGTAGTCTCTCTTGTCTTCTAGGTGTGGTTACTAAGAATTTGAGACTAAAGGAAGGATGAAAATGCTGTTTGTTGACCATAAGGAATACCATGTACCACTGCTCAATGATGGATGTAAATTGGAAGCCATAATAACTTTGGAGAGTCCACGGTTGAGTATTACACCGTATTATGTAGATTCCTGGAGGTCATTACATTCATCCCAGCTAGTGATTAGTGTTGAAGCCTTATGTACTTGACATTTCTCGGTCTTTCTGGTGTTATCGGGTTCGTAAAATTTTCCAATTTAGAAAAATGATAAAAAATATCCCAAGCATGTGGATTAAAAATGAATAATTCAGCGTTCGATGAATAATGTACATTGTTTCAGTTCAGATCATTTGTATAAAATGGTCTATCTGGTGTGATATATTCGAGACGGCTGCATTTATTATATGTTTGAAAATATATTGGGTAAAATCTAATTAATCAAACATGATATTATAATGTATGTATAACCAAATGAAATAACATAAATCCAACTCTGTTGAGTTGGGAAGAAATAGAAGTGGAGTAAAATAATAGTATAGGAATAAAGTGTCTAGTGCGCCACAGATATCCAATGCCCACATATAAAGAATTTGTCGATGATCCTAAAGAAATCCACTAGTGAAACTAAAAACTATGTCAACTGATAAAATAGAGTACATGATCCAATTTTCAATAACATATATCAGAATTGACATATTAGTAAAATTACAATTCTGGTCAATGTTATGTAATATGAATAAGAAAAATTAAATAGCCTCATAGTACAGCCATGATTCGTCGAGGCAGAGCAGCAGTAGTTCACTTAGTTTGTAGATAGTTATATTGATCCCTAAAATAGGTAATTCTACTTTAGTGTAAGTAAATAACACATATTAGTATGAATAATGAACAGTTGACATGAATAAATGTAACTATATACTGATTTTCATCACCAAACATTAATATTATATTCACATTATACTATTATTTTATATCAGGGAAAAAGCATGTCTCAGTTTATAATGTTATTTAATTAAGAAACAATGGAAAACCAAGACCGTAAACAATCAGTAGCATCAAAGAGCTAGGCTTTTGGAATTAAGTATATTAATGAAACAGTACAAAATTTACTAAACATCAAATATTTGTTTCAAATAAAAAGAAACTATCAAATAAAATTCCTTAATTCACACCTCTTTCTAGAATTAAACCGATTCACAACGAAGATACACAACACAATATGTGTATATTTCCAAATATGAAAATGGAATGTTGAAACTTAATGATTTTACAACATGCCTCTATTACCTTAGAAATTCATGGCATACAGTCAATCTAGTTTTTTATCTTTTTTGTTTCTTATATTGATTATATGGAGATGTAGTTCGTTGGCATCAATTAAAGTGGCGTCTAAAGACAGTGATTCATTGCGTTCGACTGTATCTTCAACATCAATGTCATTTAGTAGGTTTTTCTACATGAATATTTTATTGTAATGAATGGGTAGTAGTCAGAACTTAAAATACACACCAATGAAGCAACAATAAAGTATTTAACAGTTGGGATATCAGAAAAAAAAATGTACTTCATTTTAAATGAAATGAAAAAAAACATGAAGGAAAAACTAGTATCATTTACAAAATGTACACACTGACAGTCACAATAAACGAAGATAGAGAAACTATACCTGAGTTGAAGATATAGTTGTACTTGTTGAATCGAATCCAGCACCACTTTTGTAGCTGATTACTGAATATCCAACATGGTGATGTTTCTAAACTAGATGGGTGAAATGAATTTCATAGGTATGTGGTAATTGGTTTTTATGTAAAATGAATTCAAAATAAGGAATAATAAAATAATACGTCGTAATAAAATTACTGAGAATGTTGTAATAAGAAATTCAAAAGAGTTGCAATTAAATATTTGGGGAGTAATTACTTTATTTACCTGACTATCCGCAAAACATTGATGATATGTATTGATATTATTTTCATTATCACTGATAAAGAGACATGTGTAAGTGTTAAGTTCTGAAGAACATTTCTGATTCTGAATGCTGTAATTTGTGACATCTAGTGCCATCAAGATTTTTTTTGTTTTGAAAACTCTTAACTCTGGGGGAAAACCAAACTCATCCTGCTCCTATTATGTAATGAAACAGAACTGTGAGTTATAAAATAACATCCAATACATAAAGAAGATTCAACAGTTCAAGAAGAATACTTGTATTCGAGAATCTATCAACTAAAAACCTGTTTTGGTTATGAATTGCATGATGTGCTTGTCGAAGAGAACGACAGACAACGAGTCTATTTCATTTCTCACCAGTAGTAGAACTCTAAACCTATTCTATTTATAGTTGTTATAATCCATGAGGTTGTATTAGTAAAATTAAATTCGTATAGTAAGCATATACCCAAGTAATATTTATCAATTAAAGAACACATTAAATTATTTCCTTGGAGTAGTGCATCGTGGTTGTTTTTTACAATTCTAGCACCAAATATTTCCATCTATAGACTGATCTTTTTTCAGGCAATAGTTGCATGATTCAAAATACCAGTTATGAGTGCATTGAAGTTAAACTATTGTAGAAGAAATCAAACACCTTATCAGCTGTGTGACAAATGATAATATGAATTTATATTCATGAATGTAAGTATTACATGAAATAGTGTTGTAGAAATGATAGTGAAATAAATAAATCGGGATATTGACCTTACCTCCAGAAGTTTTTTTCACATCCGCAATAATTTTTTTATCAATAAGGAAATGTTGTAACTAAAATGTTTGAATTTGTTGATGGAGGACTTACATATTGGGAATGACTGATGATCCCAGATCTGTTAAATTCAAAAAATGTAGCGTTGAAGACAATATTTTATGCAGTTGTGAATCATTCTGTTGGTATTTGTAGATAAAATTGCTGGAAAAAAAATATCAACTATAATTTCACCAGCTTATGAAGTTCTGGACTACTAGGATGTCCAAGTTTATTAGTATTTTTGAAGCATTTATTGAAGTGGTAATAATAGAAGATGCTGGAACATATTCAAGAGTATAAGAAGATTTAGAAGTGTAATGTTTTAAGCAAAATAGTCAATGTGTGGAACATTGAATAGAGTATAAATATAAATTATAAACATTAAAATTTGTAGTTAGGCATTAGTGATGTTAAGAAATTGTATTTTTCAGTAAGGCCTAATAGAATATTGGAACACATAACCTGGTGAAACATTAAACATTTCATTATCGATTAATAAATTTCAATTGTTCGAAAATAATAGCTGCATGATATCTGTAGTTTGATAAAATTTAAGTTTGCAATTATATATTAAATATTAAATTACTGTTAATGCAATAAGATAGATCATTCTTAACATCTTAATCATATTTTTAATTGACCTATTGAACATTGTAGTCTATAGTATAGAAGATTTCATAATTTTTAGCTATATTTCTTATAGCTAAGTTTCTTTTCCCTGACCATTTGAAAGATTAGTTTTTTAGATGAGTCGTTGGTGTTTTCCAAGTACTCAGCCAATATGTTGGAAAACATCCCCCACAAGCTACAATTTAGTCTCAAGCCTCCTTAAGATATCATAATATTTGTGTTGGTAATATAAATATCCTATGGTAATTATTGTGAGAAGTCTAGAATGCATACCTGTCATCCTCTAAAACAATTTGAATATTTTGGTTGGAAGTAATGATAGAATGTATATGATATGATTGTCACAGATGTCCAATAATTTCTATAATAGGTAAAACTGATGGAAAACTAATATTTTTTATGAGAATGGTATCCCCCTTATCAGTGTGTGAATAACACAGTAATTGACAAATTAAATATTATACTATGTCTGGTCTTTATTTCTCGAGTATATTTATTAAAAACATGTTGTAAATATGCATTTTAAATTTTTAATTATTACCTGAAATAGAGTTTTAATGAAATTTAACTATTAATTGTTGTTCGGGAATTAATTTGTTAATAATGTCAGAAAAATAAGTGAACTCGAAGCTAAACAGTGGCATTTGGGCATCGGTAGGTCGAACAAATGTTGTTATTGTAAAAAAATCAGAAAGCATGTCTTGTCCCCAAGTAGCTCCCTTGATTAGGAGAAATTTGGAAGTTTTGTATGATGTAGAATAGGCCTTCATGCAATAGTGGTTTTTACTTGCTAATTAGCTGGAGGTTAGTAATTTTACACTAAATTTTGGTGTCCTGCATAATTTATTTTCTATGAAAACCTTTAAAAATCATATGACACTAATCAATGACAGTAAATAATGTCCTGAAATATAAGTACAAAGTATTAGAAGTATGAAAACTGTACAGAAAAGCTAACTTATGGATAGGATAAACTCACTTCAACATCACAGTGAATCATATCAATAGAAGCTACTTCAGAGTTGGGAGACAAATTACACCACATATTCAATACATTGACTTGTATCTTTAATGTTTCATCAGCATCAATAGTAATTTCATTCAAAAGACACGTTCTTCGTTACATGTTTTCATTTTTGTATGATTTCAATTAGTCTACAGATATAACATAATAAACAGAAAAATAAGTAATCAGATTATATGTATATGTAATTGATAAAAGTAATGAAATTTATATATATTTAATAAAAAGATACCGGAGAAAGGCTATCAATTTTTTATAGTCAATTTTTTGGGTATAGTAAGAGGTTATATTATCTCTATCATCAAGAAAAAATTTCAAACCCTTTGGTGATGTAACTTTGGATATGGAAACATTAAGCTATCCATGACAGAACACAGGCTAGCGTAGATATAAAAAACCATAAGACAATGATTGAACTTGACAATTATTAATAGTCATTGCATAAGAAATAGTAAAAGCATATTGTCTTCTTTGTAGTTTTAAGCCATATTTCGTCATTTTGTGTCATATTAATTCGTGGGATGAATATCAGATACTGGGAATGAATACCAGTTAAAATATCATCTCTGATGACATGGTCACCCATGTGTGTAAAAATAAGATGAGTACTAATGAATAACCCCACTGATTGATCTATATTACTAAGAAACATAATTAGTACTCTGACCTTCAATGTAATTTTGTGTGCAAGAAGTCCAGACACATTGATACCATTTAAAACATTTGTTGTATATATGTTCTCAGGCCGATCAATATCAAAACTTGCTTTGAAAACTGAATGAGAACTGAAGTAATCTTTTCCTTCTAATGTAGTTAGATTTAACATGTAGTCATTGACTTCCTGAATAATGTCACAAGTTGGTGCTAATATAGAACAAACTTTAAATATGAAACATCTCCATAGTTATTGTTGAAATCTGGGTATTCAAATTCAACAGATGCTTCCAAAGGTGGTTTATTTTTTCTCAGGAGGTATGTTGATGGGATTTGAATACACCCATCCCCATTGTTGAGCTCAGCAACGCGACCCTCACCAATATCCAAAATCCACTTAGAAAATTGTTGCACCTTATTAGAACCATCATTTGAATATGTAGATTGCAACCTCATGTTTTTGGTCAATATTAACACATTATAGTGCTTCCATAGATATGATGAAATTATACTTGAAAATACAATGTCATTTCTATCACCAATAGTGATAATTGGAAGTATTTGTCTGAAATTTCCACCTAGGACAATCGTCAGACCACCGAATGTAAAATTAGTAGAATTTTCATTATTTAATGAAACTATATCACTTAATATACGATCAAGATCTTCAAAACAGTTTTTATGAAGAATTGGAGCCTCATCCCAGATAATCAATTTTGTTGACTATAGTAGTTATGCAACATCACTCCCTTGCTGAATATTGCAGACTGAGTGATCAT
This sequence comes from Viscum album, assembly GCA_963277665.1. Taxonomy (NCBI): domain Eukaryota; kingdom Viridiplantae; phylum Streptophyta; class Magnoliopsida; order Santalales; family Viscaceae; genus Viscum; species Viscum album. The sequence goes on along the minus strand of OY728143.1, from coordinate 1,207,559,457 downwards.
TTGTAGATATGGGAATACAAATTTTAAAATGGTCTGTCCTCCCACCTGGTAGGAGTAATGATTCTATTCCACAAGAAGCAACTTCAAGAACAATTTTACCTTCTATCCTTTTTAAACATGTTAGGACTCTCCAGAAAGAAGTCTTACCCATAACTCCCAATCCATTCAAGAAAAAAAAATCCCCCGGCATCAGAAAATGACACAGAAATAATTCTCCCAATAACTTGTTTTTGTTAAATGCTAAGCATATTGTGGAAAGATGAGTACTCAGTATGAAGTTTTTCCCTATTGTAATTGATCTCTTCTGCAATTAATCTATTTGGTTGAGTAGCTAATGAGTAATTAGAAATGGGCATTGGAGGATAACATTGCAGAGATTTACTATTATTATGCCGAATGTTGTCTATATCAATCAAACCTAACATTTTTTTGATGATATGTCATTTTCAAGTCTACATGATAGGGAAATAGTATTAGAGACCAATATACTAACATAGATATGTATTGAAAAGGAAGGTAAATTGTCTATAACTTGTATTTTTAGGAGTTGTTTTTGGGAATATACAATATCTTCGGTTATAATCTTCCATGTTTAAAACCAAACAACATCAGGTTGGGAAATGGTATTTAAGAACAAAATTCCGGAAAAGAGTCTTCACAATGAGTGTCCCATTCCCCATTGAGAGACATATTTTAGTGCTTGACTGATCTCATTATCATCAGCTAACAGTCCCATTTTTGAATAGGTTTGTCTGAATTTACTTTGAGTAATTTTCTTCACCGTTCTAATAGAATTGTATGAAGTCGCACCTCTGACATTTGTAAGTAGAATCCGTAAGTAATATAGTTCTCCAGAAGATGGTGGCACATAGTACAGTCTGCCAATACTAAATCCATGTTTGTTTGCGTACCATTTCTTTCGTGATAGAGGTAGATAAATATTGTTTGGAATTCTGCATATGTTAGTCTTCTGCCCTCTGGGTACAACAAATTTTCTTCAAACCAAGATGTGAACATGGTATTAGAAATGTAGCTATTATTTAATATTTCTTCAATATTGTCACAGTCTGCATACATCACACTGTTTTGTCAAGGTAAATAAAATAGCAGTCAATCAACTGGAGGATAACTGAAATGGATATTGGAAGAAAAGAACCTCGAAGAAGCATCACAAGGTGAGATGTAACAAATGTTGTAGTACATTTTAATCTCGTAGACACTGTTATTAGATAGATGGTTTTTGTTGTCATATAGTGTCATGGTGACATGATCATGACCTTTTCTTATATATTTAACAAGGTACTTGATAGCGGATGATTGATTGAAAATTTTAATATTCAGATGAGCTTTATATTTTAGAAGTAGAAATGGATTTTATGGCACAACAAACCGATTGTCTAATGCTAATCCGGTTTTGACAACTTTATATCAAGAATTCCTTCTCTGATATACAACATAACCATCGTCATCCATTGTTGTATGCTCAAAAAATTTCAATGGATAATATTTTTAGCATTTTCCATTCTGTATACATGGTGAGTGACGATTCGCATCACCACAAGGCCCATGGATCATAAAATTTTCAACTCCTTCATGATGTTTTGGAAAGTTACCTTTATTGGGAATTTAAGCTATAACAATTCTGTTAATGTATTTTGTAGTGACAAATATGTCTTCATGACTAAGAAATAATATAATGTGCACATGAGGTAGTCCCCTTTTCTAAAACTCTACATTACTAACAACTACATTAGAATATGAAGGATATATGAGAAACCATATGGAAGAATTGTGTAATTTTCTACTAAAAGAAAAAATTAAAATAGAAGATTTTATTAGTGAAGAAGTTTTGTACCTGCTCGATACATTCCGAAAAAAACATCCTTCATGTAAATATTTCATTAGTTTCCCCACATTAATATTGAATATTCATGAAATTATATGAGGACAGTCTAATGGGTGAAGATTTTGTACCTTAATAAATCTCAAAACTTCAGGCCACATTGGATTACATGTAAATGTTAAAATAACATGGATACCCTACCCAATTATAGATTGACATTGCATCTTGGTAATTTTGAATAATATATCTCGGACCAACCGTAAATGTGGAAGGTAAAATGATACGATTCCCACATAAAGAACCATCTCAATCACCACTAAGGAAAGCATCCTACAAACCTTTGTAAAGTTTTGACCTCAAGTAATTTTGATTGAAGCGACTAAAAGATAGTCTTTGAGACCCCATCATTGTATATGCATCCAGAATAAACTGTTGCAGAAGCCTCTATGAATAAAGTAGACATGATGAATCATTGTAACAGAATTGAAGGTGAAAGGATAAATATTCTCTCATTATAACTTTTCGTAGTTTTTCACTTTTATTGAAGGTGGTCGTACAATGGAATATGTTATGGAAATATCCATCCTCTCATCCTATGAAAACCAATGGATATTGTAGAGGGAGGTAAAGCGGGTGAAGCTCATCTATGCACTAAAATTCACCACATTTTCTTTGAATGATGATATCTTTGTCGTGATTAAGATCTTCAATGTCACCAACAATCAGCATTGCGATCTCAGATGTAATTGGTAAGTTATATGTTTGTGCATCACTTATTTGTCATCTAAGAAGTCTTAGATTTAAATTTCTAGTGCCAGTACTCTCAATAACGTCCCTAGATATTCTGAATTGACGTGATAAAGCATTTATTTCATGGATCAATTTTTGTAGTTTCAGAACAACAATTAATTGTATAACATAGTTTTCAGTCATGTCATTAAAGATGCATATGAAATTGTTACATAGTTAAAATCATAAGACAAATAATTGAAATCTTGCCTATTAATATAGTAGTCACCTGATGGCCCATAGTCAGTTTCGAGCCTCATTTGCTGTGTCATATACATATATCGGAGAAAACATTGGGGGTTATCCATCAAGAGGACAGAAAAACATCCAATATGATGGAAGTTCTATCCAATTAATCTAAAAACATTTAGAGACCCTCTACAGTTCACAGATTTTTTTACTTTGATGCCCAATGATGTGAATAGAAAAAGTAAATTGTAAATGTGCATGTGGTCTTGGAATTTTTTCAAATGAGTAGAGATTGAATTGAAAACTAATTTTTGAAGGAATTATGGATATTCAAGAATCTTCTGTAATGCAATTTTTCCCAGCAAGAAACATAAAGAAAACCATGGGATATGTGTGTGGCTATATTTTTTCCTCCTCTATTCATACCAGAAGGTTGAACCATAGTACTCACAAATGTTAGTAGGGTCTCCGCAATCTGAATATTCTATAGGAGAAAAATGTAACTATAGATGAAATTAATGGGGATGGAAATAGTTTTTTAATTATAACATATACAAATACATGGTAGTAATTTGAGTAATACTTAAATGTAAATAACCTGTTTGTTCAAGAGTTTGAAGTTGCAGTGATATATCTGCAACATATGAATTGAAGTTAGTCATTATTAAATTCAAAATAATAATAGAAAACATACAATAAAATTGTTTTCTGTTGAAAATAAAATGTAAAGTACGATAGACATCTGATGTTAATAGCAGAACCTCTTTCAGTGTTTGTTGAAGGAGTTGTTTCTGTGGTTTTTTGATTCATTATTTCCAATTCCCCGGGCAGATGTTTAGTACCTGCATGCCCCCATCTATAGAATAACCCCATTGGTTAAAATTTTATTAAATTCTATAAAATGAGTGTTACATTAATGTAATTGTCATGTTTATTCAGGACTTTGTACGTGAAGTGATATATTTACAACATTCAAATTGTAGTTATTCGTTATTAATGTGTAATTAATAATAGAAAAAATTCAATGAAATTGAATTATGTGGAAAATACAATGTCAAATTTGATATACCTCAAAAATTTATAACAGGAGCCATGTCATAGTTTGTTGATGCAGTAGTTTCTCCGATCGTATGATTAATCGTTTTCTATTCATCAGTACGATGTGTAGTACATGTATGGTTGTGTCGTTTTAAATTCACTATTCGTTACATTGTTACTAAAAAGTATAAATTATAAATATATAAATAGATAGTGATGAGAAACCTTTAATGGTAGTAGGACTGTACTGAACACCTGTGGATGATAAAGGAATGTGGTTTTCTATATTAGTAGAAGTAGTAATGTTTATTATTGAAGTCACATGTGTATAATTCAATATTGCACTGGCACAGAGTAAATCATGTAGTCAACTAATTTTTACTTATAGTTATGAGGGGGCATCAGATAGCTCTATAAGAGTACGTCCATTTGTCTTCATACATTGTAAGAGTAATTTTGAGACATGAATATACTTAATATAAGTGCAACATATTGTCCATTTATTGAAACAAAGTTCATTGAAATCATTCTTACAAAATGAAAGACTGTGTTGTATCATTGTATTTGGTCGTTTATTTATATTTTTTTTGATCCATCATATACTGTTGACAGATCTAAATAGTATTGAGGGACTATGAAACAGGAAGATGAAAAGTTTTAGCAACCTATGATTACATATTTTGCAATATGAAATCAATATATTTAAACTAGAGACAGTAAACCAAAATTACTGTTGCTGCATATAGGTGATAATGGAATGCGTCGACGTAGAACTGTGTTATCAGCTAGTGTGACAACTTCGACTGTAAAACATTGTCCTACCGTTAGTTTTATCGTAATATTCATAGTAATGTTTGAATATATATTGTCGGGAAGAAATATATTATAGTAGAGCGGTATGATATTTTTATTTGAAATATGTTAACTATAAAAAAGTAATGGAATTTGTAAATTGAACTGACAATTACTGGATATTGGTGAAAAAGGAAACTGGACACCTCTTTGCATGCTTGCTGTTGGTGTTACAGGTTCACTTGCATTAATGTTTTCAGTAGACAATCTTCCTGTGGAATTTCAATTATAAAAAACATGGAAGTGGTTGGTTGATAAATAACGAAACAGTATCTGGAATGATGGGAAAAAATGAAGAGAACCTGATTGTCGTTGTTTTCATAGTAGTCTTCTTTGTAGTCGTGTGTCCTTGTATCTCGATGGGGAGTGCATGTTTATATCATTTATCTTTTTGTTTGATTGTAAAGGAATAGAATAGAACCATAAAAACATGAAATGCAACATTGTGATAAAATGATAGACAATATATATTCTAAATACAATTGTGCCTTAGAATGTGGATGTAGTCACATTCTAGGGGTTGTATGTCCAAATGGTACATATGAAAATTACTTATTGTACGAATTCAAATATAAATCTTGATATTTCACGTTATTCATTGATAAAAGGACGATCAAATACTACATGGCAGTATTACGAAGATATTATTGAGAATGTAAATTCTGAAGACAAATAATAATTAAAATCTTCATGAAGAAATGATTTGATTGGATGTGTAGTCACAAGTCTATATACAAGATAAGTTAAATGGGGAAGACAGATAACACTGTCATTATTAAATTAAGATAAAGTATTATGAAATTGCAGTAGTCTATGTGAATCCAGAAACAATGTGAACATGAACTAAAGCTATATGTTTGACAATCGAGTATGAAAACATAAATGTTTTGGAAGCTTACAGCCGCTGCCTGGTAACCGAGTAAGAAATATTTGAGACCCAAGAGTTCTAGCACCGACTGCAGTAGGTTCTGAAACCCTAGTTTGTGGATTTTCGTTGTGATGTAGATGGTGTGTTGCAAAGAAGTGTTGGCCGATGATTTCCAAGAAGTATGTTTCCATTGACTTCGGTCGGTGATGAAGCGGTAATAGTGGAGAAATCAGATCCTGTGAATGGGAATATTTCAGGCGTGATGACAGAAATATATACAGGCGAGAAGACAATGTCTTGAAGGGGCCACGATGAGGTGTTCAGAATAGAGAATTTGGTAATTGCATGATATGGAAGATGTTGCCTGCAGTGGAGATACAGGTTATAGAGGAGTCATCCGATGAAGAAGGAGGTCGTCGAGGTTTTTCCCGATGGCTGTGCGGCAGAGGAAAATCACGACAGAGGAAAATCACGACTCAGGTTGGCTAATTATGCGGTTTGAATTAGATTTGGGATGTGTGGGTGGAGGGGAGTTATGTGGGAGCGACATGTGTCCGAAAAAAATTCTTCCTCTAGTATATATATAGATTTATTTTATTTTATTTTAGTAATGATTATTGTTAATTAGCTGTAGTTAAATTAAATTAGAATTAGATAGTTTTATTTATCATTCTTTGGGTTTATTTTTACAAATAATTACATGCGATTAATGTTATTATTAATAATAAATAGTTATTGTATTAATTATTATTAATTAGTAGGAGTTAGTATTAAATTATATTAATTAGTATTAAATTATAATAATTAGTATTAAATTGTAATAATAAGTTATAAATTGTAATTGTTAGTAATAAATTGTTATAATTAGTAATGAATTGTAATAATTAGTAATAATTAGTAATAATTTGTAATAATTATGATAAAATTCTAATAGTTAGGAAAAATTATAATATTTGGAATAACTTCATATAATTAGAAATAAATTTTAATAAATTTTAATAAATTGTAATAATCAGTAATAATTAGTTATTATTAGTAATAAATTCTAATAATTAGTAAAAAATTCAAATAATTATTTATAAATTGTACTAATTTGTAATAAATTCTAATAATTAGTTATAAATTCTAATAATTAGTAATGGATTCTAATAATTAGTTAAAATTACAAATAAATTCAAATAATTAGTAATAAATTGTAGTAGTTTGTAAAAAATTCTAATAATTAGTAATAATTAGTAATAAATTCTAATAATTAGTAAGAAATTGTAATAATTTGTAATAAATGGAAATAATTAGCAATAAATTGTAATAATTAGTAATAAAATGCAAAATATTAGTAATAAATTGCAACAATTAGTAATAATCAGTAATAAATACTTATAATTAGTAATAATTACTAATATATTCTAGTAATTAGTAATAATTAGTAAGAAATTCTTGTAATTGGCAATAAATTCTAATAATTAGTAATAAATTCTAATAATTAGTTATCATTCATAATAAATTCTAATAATTAGTCTTAAATTCCAATAATTAGTAATAAATTCTAATAATTAGTTATAAATTCTAATAACTAGTAATATATTCAGAAAATTAGTTATAATTACTAATAAATTCTAATATTTAGTAATAAATTCTAATAATTAGTGATAAATTCTAATAATTAGTGATAATTTGTAATAAATTATAATAATTAGTAATAAATTCTAATAATTATTAATAAATTCTAATAATTTGTTATAATTAGTAATAAATACTAACATTTAGTAATAAATTCTAATAAGTAGTAAAAATTTGAATAATTAGTAACAAATTCTAATAATTAGTTATAAATTCTAAGAATTAGTAATAAAATCTTGTATTTAGTTATAATTTGTAATAAATTCTAATAATTTGTAATAAATTATAATAATTAGTTATAACTAGTAATAAATTGCAATAAATAGTAATAATTATTAATAAATACTAATAATTAGTAGTAATTATTAATAAATTGTAATAATTAGTAATAAATTATAATAAGTAGTAATAATTTGTAATAATTAGTAATAAGTTCTAATAATTATAAATAAATTGTAATAATTAGTAATAAATTTTAATAATTAGTAATAAGTTATATTTATGTGTAATATATTCTAATAATTAGTTATTAATAATAAATTACAATAGATAATAATAAAATCAAATAATTTGTAATAAATTATGATAATTAGTAATGAATTGTAGTAAATTCAAATAATTAGTTATAAATTGTAATAATTAGTATTAAATTCAAAAAATTAGTAATAAAATCTAATAATTAATAATAAAATCTAATAATTAGTTATAATTAGAAATAAATTATAATAATTAGTATTAAATTGAAATAACTAGATGTAATTTTTAACAATTAGTAACATATTGCAATAAATAGTAACAAATTGCAATAATTTGTAATAATTTGTAATTAATTCAAAAAATTAAAAAATTTATTAAAAAAATTTGTAATTAGAAATAAATTTTAATAATTAGTAATAAATTGTAATAATTTGTAATAATAACTAATAATAACAATAATTAGAAATATTTAGTATTAATTAATAATAATTAACAAGAAATTTTAATAAATCTGCATAATTTCTAGTGGATTGGTATATCCCTTTGTCCCAATGTCTTATCTCCTTGTAATTTTATCTCACTAATATCACTATGAGAAATCTATCCTGACATACACATATCCATTTTCATGTGCACAAGAATAGAGATCAGCATAGTGAGGCCTCCCTGTTCTCTATCCTCGTTCATATAGAAATGAATATTCATATGTCATTCATATGTCATTCATACTTATTTCAGTCAGAGACAGTGAATATGAGTCATCCAGCAAAAGAGTTTCCACTATTCTGCTAGAAATTATGTCGTCGATAAATAGTAATTATTTGAACAAATTAGATGTAATTAATAATAATTAGTAGTGATTAGTATAAATTATTATAAGTTAGCGTAGATTAGTATAAATGTTTAAAAAAATACTAAAAATAATTATAAATAATTATAAATTATTATAAAGTGATAGAATATGGGAATTTAATTATCTTATGTTTTTTGGATAATTTTTTTATTTTATCAAATTATACAAAAAACTAATTATTTTATATTTTTTATATAAATATGTGACAAGGAAGTTTGAAAATATTCATTATTATATTATTTTTCATGAATAAATATGTGCAAGAATCCAAACAATTCTGCTTTAAATTATGTATATATTGAGGTTGTTGAATCTTTCTTATCTTTTGCATCATTAAAACCAAAAAAAAAATTCAGAGGGGACAATTACGTGTCCCTGTAAAAAATTTGCTCCGTGGACATTTAACAATTTTAAAATGTTGTGGGTCATTTATTACATTTTGGTTTCAACCAGATTATGGTTTCTTGGTATCAACATGTGAATTCAGTTATAGAGAAGATACTAATAATTTGGTTCTAGATCCAACACAGTTTCAAAATTTAGTACATAATGTGGAAGGTCTATATTTTCAACAAGGTGAAACTCAAGATGATATTAATTTAACTCATGAGTTGGAACCATTTCATTTTTATAAGTTGTTGAGGTTCGCTGAAGATGCCTTATATCCCAATTGCGAGATAAGAAAATTTAAAGTTGTTTCTAAATTTATGGATATTAAAGTAGATAATGAAACGTAAAATAACTTTTTATATTAGATATTATCTTTTGTAAAAACACTACTACCTAAAGGAAATGCATTGGCTACAAATTTATATAAGTGCAGGAGGCTGGTTCGTAATATGATTCTTGGTTATCAAAAGATTCATGCATATTTAAATTATTGAATCTTATATTATGGTGAAAATGATTTGTTGGATAGTTGTCCCACATGTACAAAATTGTGGTATAAATAGGCTCAATAAGGGATTTCTAGATTGATTCCTATAAAACAGTTGAGGTATTTATCACTTGCTCCAAGATTTCATTGTTCATTTATGTCTAAGAACACAACGACATTGATGTCATGGCACGAAAACAATAATCCAACTGGTAAAACCTTAAATAATACCTCTGATAGTGATTCATGGAAACATTTTGACCATGTTCACCCATATTTTAATTTAGAAACCCGAAAGGTGAGATTGGGTATTTTGACTGATGGTTTTGGTTCATTTGGTTATTAAGACATTCAATATTCATGTTGGCCTATCTTTACAACTCCAGACAATATATCTCCTTGGTTGTTGATGAATGAACCATATATCCTTTTATCATTATTAATTCCAGGACATCCAAAAAAGAATATTGATGTTTATTTGAAACCATTTATTGATGAGATAAATTTATTGTGGAGTAAGGGCGTTAGTATATTTGATATTGATATGAAACAAAATTTCTTACTAAAAGCTACATTTATGTGGAAAATGAGTGAATACCCATCATATGGAATGCTATCTGGCAGGAGAACACATGGTCCAAAATCATGTCCATAATTTATGGGAGATAAAAAGTCATTTAGGCTCATCATTCAAAAAAACATTTCTTTTTCGACTTTCATCGTAAATTCATTCCAAATGATCATCCATTTCGGAGGAACAAATATCATTTAAAAAAAGGATCAATTGAAAGAGATGAACATCCAAAAACTATCTTAAGCATAGAGTTAAAATTAATTGTCTCTTAATTACCTCCCATAAACTTTAGACCAACAATAAACTAACAAAAAATTGATGTCATTGGGAAAGAACACAATTGAATAAAATGTAGAATTTTCTGAGATCTTCCATATTGGTTTAATTTTTTGGTCTATCTCATGTTGTATGTTATTAATATTCAGAAGAAAATTTTTGATAATTTATTTCATATAGTTTTGGATACACTAGGTAAGACAAAATTCAATAGAAAGGATTGAATAGATCGTTCACAAATTTACAAGTGACTAGAACTTGAACTATTTGAAAATGTCATGTCATAGAAGTTAATGAAGCCAAAATCATATTAAAAACTCTTCAAAGATAATCAATTATTATTTTTTATTTGGATTGTATATTTGATACTTACATATGGTTATGCCTTCAATATGGGTAGGTTTTTCAGAAATAGTTATATTAATAGATAATAAAGTCATGACAGTCGTGTTATAATGGAAAGACTTATACCGATTTTATTAAGAGGCTTGTTGAATTATATAATTTGGAATGTGGTAACAGAAATATCATATTTTTTCTGATACATTTTTGTGGTGACAAGTGACTAAAATTCATTATGAATACTATAATAAGTTGTTGTTTTAATTTTATATATACAATAAAAAATGTTCCCATCTAATTTTTTTGACTTAATAGAGAATTTAATAGTACATTTTACATGAATAAAAATATGGAGGTATAGTACAGTTTCGATGGATGTACCCATTCAAGAGATGCATAAATAAATTAAAGAAAAAAGTTCATAACAAAGCATCATTTGATGGTTCAATTAAATAAGCTATTTGTAAGAGGAAACTTCATTTTTTTCTTTAATTACTTTCAATATGAATATCCATCAAAACATAACTATATGGAATGAAATGAGGGAAATTATAATGATTAAATGGGAAATAAATTATTAGTTTTTTAATTATCCCAATCTAGGATTCAGTGGAGTTCATGAACGATGGATTTTATATAATGAACATCACATAGCCCATACATATGTTCTGGTCAACTATGATGAAATAACTCTATTTTTACAGGGAGTGTTCATTTCATTTTTTCTATAATTTTTGTTAGAGTAAATTAATATTATTTTATTTTTAGGTTATATGATAATCAAATCATGAAATAACCTCACAAAAGCTGCTATTAAAGAACATTGATAAAAAAAAATTTCCTACTAGTTTAAAATACCCATAACATAAATTATTTTCTTTTTAACATATAAAATTAATTTATTATCTGTTATATTGATAATTGTTTTACAAATATTCAAATATCTCAACATGATGATAAAATTGATAATTGATTGTGTGTATTAAGTACCCAACCATAAAAAATGGTTAAATATTATAATGAATATGTGGTGAATGGTTTTTTATTTCATACACATGCATATGGGGAATAAAAAACAGTGAATACTGATGTTTTCTTGAGTGGATCACATAATAGTGAAACTGATGTTGAATTTTACTGCATGTTGGATGAAATTATTGAACTATGTTATCTAGGAAAATATTACATAACAATGTTTAAATGTTAGTGTTGGGATACCGAGAGAGAGGCTTGTGTGTTCATCTGACCCGTGGAATCATTTAAATTAATTATAAAAGTCTTCTTGTAGAAAATGAACTATTTTTATTAGATCATCAAGAACATCAAATTTATTATTCAAAATATTGTTCTACATCAAGATAGTTGAGTGATTGGAGGAGTATAATAAAAATTAATTCTCAATAATATTAGATTATTTAAAGTGAATGTGGGTCCACTAAAGTGTATGGAATTGAATTTTTACAAGAGACTGTTCAAAATCCATTTTTTCATGAAGAGACATGAATATCGATGATGAAACACCACTGTTAAGGGTCGATAGTGATGATGATGTTAACAATTTTTCTAATAAATTTGAAATGAAAAGAGACAATGAAACTAAAACTTATGTAGAAATTGATGATGTCGAGGAGGAATATGGAGACATTTGAATTGTTAGATACGAAGATGATGATGAAGTTGAACATTGATAGAGTCATATGAGGATTATGATCATATATGATATATATCTATATATAATAGTTGTAATCATCTATTTACTAACCATAATCATTTTGTATTTTAGATGGACTAGGTTTTGTATCGTCTATTGTAGGAAGAAAATCTACCATTGGGTGAGCATGGTGTTGGTTCGTTTGTCCTTTAAACTACTGGCAGTTCATTGGGGACTCCGAGGGGGAATGGTCTTACACAATTGATGATTCCTGACCTTATCCCCGATCAATGTCTACATCTTGGCTTCGATTCACATGTGTAATGGTATGTTTGACTATTTATTTAAGTTATTTTTCAAAAATATTTTTATATTCTAATTGTTTGATTATTTGTTCTTTTTTCACATATTTATGCATATTGATACTTAGCAGGGGAGTGTTATATTGCACAATTATATTTCTGAATCTTGGGTCTCACATGATACGATTCCCGTTGAGATGTGCATCACCACATGTTCGATCAGTGGAAGATATGTAAATAAATATTATTTGTTTTTAATTTAATTTAATTAATAACTTTATATTATAAATTATTTGTAGGGTTTATGGTATCCCATTAATGGTAGCATATGTGAAACTATCCCGAAGGCATGATAGTGGACTACACATCAGTATTGCAGTCATTTTTTTATAATTTAAGAAGGAAAAAAATGGAGAAAGAAGGAGTGATAGAGATTGATGAGCCTTGTCACACCCACAGACCTGATTACATTTAATCTAAGGTTTGATATGGATTATGTTCACACTAGTAGGGTGGTCATTTTCATAAGAGATCATCGGTAGGTGGAAAAACTATGGGAGATAGTAGGTGACACCTCAAGATAGTAGTCATACATTCCATACACATAGAGATCATATGGTAAATACATTTTTTAAATATTTTATATAACTTTAAATGTAAACAGTTTATTTTATATTCATATAGGTAGTCGAACAACCCGATATTACATATTTTGATTTTAATAAGAGGATGTACATTGATATGACCACTGAGAATATTAGATGTTCTCACCAGCGTCAGATTGTGCTCATTATATTTTCTTTTTGAGTTTAATATTTAACTACAAATAATATTTTAACTATTTTAATTTTAATTTGAAATTGAATGCTTCATATGACGACATGACATCTCGAACACAGACTGTGGGTTAATATGAGATCGATACTCAGACAAGTGACCACTGATTTAATTAGACATCATGGATGGAGGTGACCCAGTATGCCTTCGAAAAAGGTTGAGTTGTTGTTAGTGACTCTCGATTGACACCTGTAGATTATTACGGCACCAATGGAATGTCAACATCCAGCACAAGAGGAGATAATGGAGAGTCATCATCATCTACAACACATTATCAAGAGCATCTCTGAGCATAGAGTGAGCTTATAGAGAGTATGAATAGGGAGCAGGAGCAGATGCATCAATGGAAGTAGATGGAGGAGGAATAGATCCTACAACAACAGCAGTAGGAGTAGATGTAGGAGGAGATGCGTTGATGGTTGCAGTAGTAAGAGCATGAGCAGTTGGAGTACATGAGACACTTGTCCCATTGTTTTTTAATGGTGTTCCTGCAACCATCCCCTCCGGACAGCACTCCCCCCGAGTGATCTATTTATTTTTTATGATAAAATATTTGAATGTAAATTTTGTTTTTAATGTTAACATTCTATATTTACATGTAATGCATTTTTAACATTGTTATGAATATTAATTTTTTTATTTATTCAATTTTTTATTATTTTATTACTATATTTTAATTTTTTTTGTTATTTTATTAATTATTATTTTTGATTATTCTCTTTTTATTGTTTTTAATATTTTTTATAAATATTGAGTTTTTCATTATTTTATAAATTTTTATTATATTATTATTATTAATAATATTATTTTATTAATAATAATAATGATATTTTTATTATATTATTAATATTAATATTATTATTACGTTATGAATATTATTTTATCATTTTAAAATTTATTTTATTTTACCTATATTATTTTATTACTTAATTAATGTTAATATTATATTATTTTTATTTTTATTTTTATTTTATTCGAATTTATTATTTTATTATTTTTTTATACTACTTGTAGTTGGACCTATTGCAAACACGGTTTCAAAAAATCAGTGAGACAATTTTGAATTGCTCTACCACCCCTTCGTAATAATATACAAAAAAACCATGAGGAAACTATTTGTGATAGGTGCACATCCCATCGCCAATAGTATATTTTTACAGCGGGTCGTTGCAAAAAAAAATTATTTGCGACACCCTTTTCTGCAACGGATCATTTGAGATGGGATCCTGTCACAAATGATCTGTCACAAATGTACCATTTTCTAGTATTGTAGATTTAATAAAACATAGATTATGGATCATTACCCTTTAAATTAATTTTAGGATGTGTATTTATACCGTATAACATCCTCAAAATTTATAAAGGTATAGATTATGTAGTTTTCCTAGTAATACATCACTGACTAGATACCATAAGTCGACGTGGTTTTGGAACAGATTCATCTGGGATTAATTACCTTGAAAATATTTTTCTGATTACATCTTATCCATCATTATAATTCATGGTGAGTATTCCATTTCACACAAATGGTTTAATACTCTGTATGGATTCACATGGATTAATTCACATTTTCCTTATGTTCCATTATGATGAATGAGAGAAAGGAACCAATATAAACAAATAAAATTCCATATAGATATGGTTAAACATATACTGTATTGGGTTGACAAGAATAAATATTAATTTAAAGGAATACATACCCATTTTTTAATTTTACGTAATGGGATTTTAAAATTATTACGGATATATTGGGAGACATTTATTTGAATAAAACTCTATGTTTTAGTATATGTTTTAGTTAGATGTATTTTTAAAGAATAATGATTTTATATTTTTAAATAAATGTTCATTGTTGATAATAACCTTTTATGTTAATATTATCATTGATGTTAAGGTAAAAATAGTAAATTATGAAAATTTGATTTTATGGAAAATATGTTGTATAGAAACCATAGTGGTTAAAAAGTGATTTGATGACTCGTTTTATTTTTTAAAGATGTTTATCATATTTTTGTGAACATTATAAGGATAATATTAATATAGTTTTAGAAAAGGGACAACCCATAGTTAGGGTGACATCCTGTCTCATTAAGAAAGACCATGAGGCTTGAATCCACAACAAAAGGGAGACAATAGTGCATCACCTACCAATAGCCCATAATATGTCTTGGTTAGTATGATTTTTTACTTAAATGATTTGATTTCAAAATATTCAAATGATTTAGTGAATCATATTCTAGGGTAATAACAGTGTGATTTTTTTTCATATTTTGAGGTGATTAATAAAAATTTGGGAGAAATTTTATTGGGTTATAGTATATATAAATTTTGTGTTTAACATAAATGATTATGTAGGAATAATTATATTATATTTTTATGGTGTAATATAATGAATATTAGATAACAGTTGAGGTTGAAAATTTTTATAATGTTGAAGTTATTGGTGATATTTGGGATGTAGTGTTACTTATTTTAAAACAATCTATATTGATCCCTTTGTGTTGTTATGATAATTTTGAAGTAAAATGTATTATTTATTTACATGATTAATTATATGTTCTGGTTATTATATTACCTTGTGAAAAACATATACGTATTTGTTAATGATTAAAGTTAGTAGGAATATATTATTATCATCTTGTGGATAATTTGATCCATTAGAAGTTTTTTTTGTTGTCCAGGAGTCTATATTCTCCTTAAATACTAATATTTTGGAGAAAAATTATAGATTATGGTGTAAATTGATTAATGAATGAAATTATACTTTAAAAGTAGGTATATTTCCATATGTTATTAGTCAATATGGTAAAAAAAATTAAGAAATAAAAACAAAAATAAAATTCCTCAACTCTTGTAAAAGGAATATGAAATTAATTTTTTTTATATTATGATCATTTTTAATTGGTCAATTACATTTTCATGTATCACATATTTATGGTTTTATGGACATTAAATTTCCTCTCACCATATTATTTATAACTCTATATTATTCCTTTGGGATTAGTTTTCTATTTTATATCAATATTTTCACTTCCCACTAATGACCTCCTATTTTGAAACCTAATTTTGTAACGACATTAACATTTCATTTTTATCTTTTTAATTAGAAGTATTATTAACCCTTTTTACGTTGTGGATTTTCAAAAAAATAATTTTAAAATGTCTAAAACTTTATTATTGAGTATAAGTTCACATATTTGGGATCATATTTTCTGAATAGGGTATAATTTAACAGATCGAGATATTAAAAAACTGTATTAGATAGCATATAAGATACCCAATATTGAGCCTAAATGAAAAATACTATTATTTAAATATAAGAATTATAAGTTAGTTATTTAAATTGACGGTATGAATATAATTAACTAACTTATGAAATATATATAAAAGAACCACTCATTGTAAATACATTGATTAATTCTTATGAAATAATTACTCAATTTTCAATATCTTATTTTATGCGTTGTAAATATGTTTTCTGCAAAAAATGTTTTTTGTTTATTTTTTAGGAAAATGATATAATTAGTTTCTATAAATTATGAAAATTATATTTTATAAAAATAATATCATTTTGTAAATAATCATATCCAAATTGTCTCATGGTGAAACATTTAATTTTTTCTCAGAAAATATTGATTTTCCGATGAATAATAAGAAACACCAGTTATATTGAAAATTTTAGTTTTGTTTTGAGAATTTACATAGTTATATTTTGTTTTAAATTGATTTAAAATTTAAATTAGATCTCATATGTTATTAATAAAACAATTTAGTTTGTTGGAGATAGTTTTATTACTGAATTTTGAATAAAAATATTTTTATATATAAAAAGGTATTTATATGAAGAAAAAATTTCTATTGTTCCTGGAATTTTAATTTTAAATAATTAATGACACTAATTGAAAATTAATCTTGGAAAAAGAATAAAATATTTTAAATAAGGTTGTCAAAATTTGGAAAATGGGTCCCTTTTCCAGTATGAATAGTAACGATAGTAAATAATTATAACAGTGGTAATTGTAACACCCCAGGAAAATAAACAATATGACATTTTTATATTTATCCCTATTTGTGAAAAAAATATTATTATTGCTTTAAAGGGAATTCTATGCTCGATGGTTTACCCAATACGCAACAATGAGTTTTTGGGAATCATACGTTGCAGTCTAATAATAAAGTAATATTATTTTAAATGGTAGTTAATGCCTAGATGTTGTAATGGCGGGAAAGAATGGAACTAACTAAAAAATGATTATGTATGTTTGTCAAATATTTTTACTCTTTACAATAAATGTTAGAGGATTGAAAATGCGAATGAATCCATTTTTTTAAGCATAAACATTCTAATATTCTTTAAAAGGTCGATTAACCGCCTTTTAATGGAGAACCTCTTTTAAATCCACTTTATGAAAATTTTATGTGTTATATTTGACAAAATAAAATTCTTCTTTCTAATCGGGACAACAAAATTTACATTGTGTAAATTTTTGGTATTTTTCTGATAAAGTTCATTTTTTAATGAATAGTGAAAAATGTTGTATTTTAATTTAAAACCTCTTTTTAATTTAATTTATTTATATGATTAGATTATCTTTTGAATTGGTTTTAAAGTTCAATTCGTATAAATTTCTACCATTTAATCCAATAGTGGTCGTTGGAATTAATTTCATCTTGAAATTGGACTTAAACTAGAGTCAATCTTTTGATAATTATTGTTTCTTAAAAACATGATATTTGTTTTGACAGCGGTAATTAATTATTAAATTAATTAATGGAACTTATATGTTTTTAATTTTTTAAAATAGACTTCATTTTTGAATTCGTAATATCAAATACAGCTGAGGGTGAATTTTTGGTATTTTTCTGGAAAACTTCAATTTTTGATGAATAGTGAAACCACTAAGTGGTAGTTAAAGAAACTGATTTTTCGTTTAAATGAAACTTTGCCACCTCTTTGTTTTAAATTTAAAAAATCAGACATACATGGTTGTCATTATGAAGTAAAATGTGGTTCAATGGGATTAAAAAAATTTTTTGGTGAATAGTAACTTATTAAGTTTTAAATCGCGATTAGAGGTAATTAGTGTAGTTTAAGGTAAAAATAATATTTTAATAATATGAGATGAGCTTGAAACATGTCCTATCCTTATTAGATGTGTCATGGACGACCAATACAATCCATGGGTCATGTTGTAGACCCCATGGAGCCACTTCGGTTGAGAAATGACATCAATAACTTTTTATTTAATGTAAAATTAAAAATGACACAAACATGAGTTGTTTTACAAAAACAATTTTTACATGGGGTTATACAAGTCAGATTTTTGACTATAAATACTAAATGGAAATATAAAAAGATTTCCTAAATCATAGTATTTTTTGTATAATTTTTAGACATTAAATAAATTAATTTATTTATGATATCATGATGATGCAGTGATGACCTCATTATTTAACGATTTAAATAAAATGGAACGATAATGTAATATCTAAGACCTACACAAGTCCAAAACCTATTAGATGGGTGTATTTAGAACCCTTATCACCTTATCCTAGAAACACATCAATGTGGGACCATTAAAATACGAAACTCATTCTAAAATAAAGTAACATTTCTTTACATTCCAAGAGTGCCCCTCCTCTCCTCTTATAAAAGGCCCCCACCTCTACCTCCTTACCCACACTTCCAAATCCTTTGACTCGGCCAACACCTACCCATTTTGTCTATCAACATCCCTCTATAACTCCTTGAAGCCTCAATTTGGGAATAAGTCTTCCTAAGGAATCCTTTTATCTCTAACCAAAGGGAGTTATCCGATTTTAAGGTAATGTCTTCACTTGAGTCCTTTTGTTTTATTTTGCTTATCCAACCCCCTAAACTCTTTTTATTCATTTACTTTGTAACAACTCCAGTATCTTCAATATACTAGGATGTTTTTATAAGAATTATTATAGCTACACTTACACACACCTTCGTCTAATGATTAAAGAACATACTGTTTCTGTGGTTGGCGATTTTCTGCCTCACGAAATGATGATTGTTCAATATTCTTTTAACACCTTTAAAGGTGGCCATTATGATGTCACTGTATTTTATATATGATATATATGGTATTTATGTTTACTATATGCTTCTGTATTTTATATTTAAACCATAACTTTATTCTTTTCATGTTGTGTAAATGCGATAATTTCATATGAGGAAGTGTGGACTACCGCCCCCTCATGTGATGTGACTCGTACATGCAATCCATGGTACGTATAAAGAATGAAATTAATGAACATATGTGACCTATATAACATATATATTATACTGGAATGATAATATATATATATATATATATCATTTATTTTTTAATTTCGTTAATATGAAAAAAACGAAAGTAGCGTTCATGCATACGTACGGCCTACCGTCTCCATAAATGGTGCTTTTCATTTTTTACCTCCAAATGATATGGAATAGTATAAAATTCATATATACTGGATATATATGATATTTTAATCATTAATACTATTCTGGAAATTATTTACTTATAACTACATGGACAATCATTTTTCAAACAAGTTCATTTTTGACTCATCTACCAAACATCGGCAAAAACGTCTGATATGAACTAACATTATTAAACAATTATTATAAAATAATAATACATGATATGAATTGAATAATAATCTTTAAAGTAGGTCCTTAGGAAATTATAAACTGACCAAATTTTATTATTCAGGAATATAAATAAAAGAAAAAGACAAGTTGGACTTGAGGTAAGGGATCCTACTCGTCTCTTTCTTTTTCAGTACACTCTTTTATGTCGCTCCTTTTAAAGCTCATATTTCTTGTTATTGGGATGTTATTTTATATTACTATTACTGTAATTTTTATGTTCATATGATGATAGACCCTATTCTCTCTCATCAATCCATTTTGGATGTTTTGAGTGGCGCCGTTAGGCTGCCGAATTTTCGTAAGAGATCCAACCTCTCTCTTTATTTTTAAGTACTCTCTTTTATGTCATTTCTTTTAAGCTCATATTTCATATGATTGGGGATGTTATTTTATATTCCTCATTATTTAATTTTTATGTTCATATAATGAGAGACCCTATTTGATCTCATTAATCCATTTTTTGGAAGAATTATCTGGCGCCATTAGGCTGCTGAGTTTTCGTAAGGGATTTTTCATCCCACATTTATTCTCGTGACATTTATGCTACGTTTGCCGCTATTTCCTTTGAGTGGTGAATGTACTTCCCATTATTATACACTTTGTGTAGTATAATTTTATTTATGGGTATTTAAATCTTCATTGTATGACCGTTCTTCCATGGGGTGTACGTTTCGAAAGTTACACAACTCGGTAAGGGGACCTTTCACCCTCCTCTTTTTAAAAGACTTCTTTTGTTAAGTCTTTTAATTTACATCTTATTATGTTGGGATATGTTCTTATATATCCTTATTTATGTAAAGTTTATTTCCAAGTGATGAGATACCATTCACTCTCTCATCGACTAATTTTCTGAATTTTGAAGTGACGTCGTTAGGCTGTCGAATTTTTACAAGGGAACATCTTAACCCAATTTCGATTTCTTTGGGTTCAACTTGTACTTCTTGAACATGTAATCCTATGAATATGTGTGTATGACCTTAGAATGTTTCACACTTAATATCCACTTATATTGGGTGTATTTTTATTTCTCACACATAATTATGTGATAGATTTATCCTTAGTTTATGGTTACCCTCTTTATAATGGATTTCATCTCAATTTACATTTCCATTGAGACTTCATTGTTGTTATGCACCAATTCACTCTTATTTGGTGTCTATACTGTCCTTTGACATATTATATCATGAATCCATTTATTCTCATGATATTATAAATCTCGGAGTAAAAGTTATTCCGCGATTATTTGTATTCAAGAGTCGCTCATTTTGTTAAAAACTCTTTAACAAAAATATCATTTTAAATGTTTTAAAGATTCATTATTCTAAATCCTTATATTTAATGTCCATGTTTTCAAAATGGTTTTCAGTATTTATTTATATGGACATTAATGTTTTAAAATTATAATTCCATTAAAAGCTTCAAAGTGGTTTGGGACACTTTGATTCAAAAATCTCTTTTAAATGGTTTTTGAAAGTAGATTGATTAATTCAATATCATGGAATTACTTATTGTGATTGGAAATGAAATGTTGTTATTGAAATGTTTATATTTTGAATATTTTATGTGTAATGATGGTACTTGGAAATTTTATGGGTGGTTACGTGATAAACCATATGACGGGTGGTGCCGTGAATACCAGGACGGGTGGTTACGTTATAACCTCCAATGCATTGGGTATGGAAGTCGGCCATTTGGATATTCCATTAAGTATGTGTGGAAGTCGACCGTATGGTTATTCCATTTATGTATGTTTATGTACCATGTAACCTTTATATATTATGTGTACTTTACATGGGTTTTATGGTAATCTTTTGGTTACAAAAAGGTAAGTAATGGTCTTTCATTCAGTGAATTGTTTTTGCTACTTAATAAAGGTGAAAAGTATTATTTTGGTAAAGCACTCATGGTTTACTTGTTGTTTTGGAAAAACTGACAGTTTTCCTTCTTTGTGTATCCTTTACTGAGCTTTTTATGCTCATCCCAAGTTTTTGAAATGTTTTTCACAGGTCAAGGGAAGGGTACATGATATGATGATAGTGTCAAGGAAGTGTCAAGAAAGAATCCATGTTTTATTTTAAATATGTTTCTGTTGATGGGAAAAAATGAATACTATCTTTTATGTAACCACTTTGTTTAAATGTGGAATGTAATGCAAGTTTTATGATCTAATTATCTAAAACTCTAAACCTGAAAAGATCCTCAATGATTAATCATGTAATAACTCAAGATTAAGTAAGGTTTAAGGTTGGGGCCTTATAGTTGGTATCAAAGGTCGGTTTAGATAACTTTAGAGGTTAGGGTATTCTCTAAGCACAAGTGACATTACCATAATGGTTAGGATTTCAGAAAGAGTCCTCGTTTAAGATAATGTGAATGAGAAAGTATATCTTAGTGTTTACCTTCCTCATTAGTACATGATGGTTTTGTTGATATACTCTCACTGACATTTCTGTTTTTAGTGAATGGATGGATCTAGAAGGCACCAAAGAGACAACAGGTTTGAAGGAAACTTTGTTGGGTCTCTGAATAAGATACTAGATAAAATGGGGGATTCAATGAGGAAACTCATGGTTTTTCTAAACCAACTATCAAGGAGTCATGATCAACCACTTGAACCCTGGTATGATCTGTAATGCATCATGTATGAGATGACCAATCGATGTGGAAGTTAAAGTAATAATTATAAAGGTAACCATTAGAGTTTATATGATCCTTACTTTTGAGGTAATTATGGGTTACTATATGTTATGATGGAAATTGAAAGGCATGAGATAAACTTGAGGTTAAAATATGTTATGATTATTTTTTAAAATTTTATCACGTTTTGGGGAATGTTTTAAGAATTATATAGTTTTGGAAAAATGACAATATGTAGAACGTGTGATAACTCGTCGCATCGGACAAAGCTGCGGGAATAGAACCCACAACTAAAGTGCGACTGGTATTTATCGCCTACCACGGGACTATGCGAAGTCCCTGGTTAGTTTGACTAATTATTTTTAGTTATATGATTTTAGGAATAAATAGTATGTTTATTTTGGGTGCTCTATGGAAATGATTAACATATCATCAAGGATATGTGTTTAGGTTAATTACTTTTCAATATGAGAATTTAAGAGCAACTGGTGTTATTTGGAGATAAAAGTTAATTTGTACCTTGGAAGACTATGTCATTAAATCCTTCAAATATTTGGGTTTCAATCTTAGTTTGGTTTTATTTCAAGAATTTTATGGAAGAATTGTTTATCGAATGGTCCTCGTTGGACTTTGGGTTTTGTTGGACAAATTTCGGAGATTAAGAATAGATTTTCTTTTTATAAAGGGTTAACCTTTTCTGGATTATCTGATCTTGTACAAACCTTTTCGGTTTTGGTTTTGGTTAAAGTCTAAAGACATGGGAAGTATATAGTTCCCTTTTTGGGTTAGGTGATTCTCTAGAAGTTGATTATAGCTCTCTTAATGTAAACAAGTCATCCTAAATACTCATCTTTTGTAGAAAATATGAGTTCGTGTAAGAAATCTAGTAAAATTTGAAAGTCAACATGACAAGTAAGTATGTTTCCTTATGTTTTATTTAAGCTCAAAAATAAATTCCTCAATGAAAATTAACTAAAAAAATGTTGTCCATTAACTTTTCCTACTGGGGAATCTAATACCGTTTAACCCATCACAAGTTTGCGATTTTCTTATGGTTAACTTTCTCCTAAACATGTTTACTATCACTCTCCATCAGAACATGACCCTTTTTTTCCTCCATGTCCATATTTTCATACATGGAATCCTCGTATGGGTTAACTCGGGTGACATTTGTACTTCCATTTCATTATTTTAAAGTGATAGTTTAATATACTCCTTTTCCGATGTGGGACTTACAAGGGATTTTTCAAGCCCAATTTTGAAATTGCGAGGACGCAATTCCCAAAAGGGTGGAAGGAGGTAACACCCCAGGTAAATAAACAATATGAAATTTTTATATTTATCCCTATTTATGAAAAAAAATATTAATATTACTTTAAAGGGAACGCTATGCTCGATGGTGTACCCAATACGCAATAATGAGTTTCTTGGGAATCTTACGTTGCAGTCTAATAATAAAATAATATTATTTTAAATGTTAGTTAATGCCTAGATGTTGTAATGGTGGGAAAGAACATAACTAACTAAAAATGATTTTGCATGTTTGTCAAATATTTTTACTCTTTACAATAAATGTTAGAGGATTGAAAATGCGAATGAATCCAATTTTTTAGGCATAAACATTCTAATATTCTTTAAAAGGTCGATTTACCGCCGTTTGATGGAGAACCTCTTTTAAATCCACTTTTTTAAAATTTTATGTGTTATATTTGACAAAATAAAATTCTTCTTTAGAATCGGGACATCAAAATTTACATTGTGTAAATTTTTGGTATTTTTCTGATAAAGTTCATTTTTTTAATGCATAGTGAAAATTGTTGTATTTTAATTTAAAACCACTTTTTAATCTAATTTATTTATACGATTATATTATCTTTTGAATTGGTTTTAAAGTTAAACTAGAATATATTTTTACCATTTAATCCAATAGTGGTCGTTGGAATTACTTTCATCTTGAAATTGGACTTAAACTGGAGTCAATCTTTTGATTCTTATTGTTTCATAAAAACACGCTATTTGTTGTGACAGCGGGAATTAATTATTAAATTAATTAATGCAAATTTTATGCTTTGAATTTTGTAAAATGGAATTAATTTTTTAATTCTTAATATCAAATACATCTGGGGGTGATTTTTTGGTATTTTTCTGGAAAACTTCAATATTTGATGAATAGTGAAACCAGTAAGTGGTAGTTAAGGAAACTGATTTTTCATTCAAATGAAACTTTTCCACCTCTGTGTTTTGAATTTCAAAAATCTGACATACATGGTTGTCATTAAGAAGTAAAATTTGGTTCAATGGGATTAAAATAATTTTTTGGTGAATAGTAACTTATTATGTTTTTAATCGCGATTAGAGGTAATTAGTGTAGTTTAAGGTAAAAATAATATTTTAATAATATGAGATGATCTTGAAACATGACCTATAATTATTATATGTGTCATGGCCGACTAATAAAATCCATGGGTCAACTTGGAGACCCCATGGAGCCACATTGGTTGAGAAATGACATAAATAACTTTTTATTTAATGTAAAATTAAAAATGACACAAACATGAGTTGTTTTACTAAAACAATTTTTACATGGGCTTATACAAGTCAGATATTTTACTATAAATAATAAATGGAAACCTAAAAGGATTTCCTACATCATAGTATTTTTTTTATAATTTTTAGACATTAAATAAATTAAGTTATTTATGACATCATGATGATGCAACGATGACCTCATTATTTAACGATTTTAATAAAATGGAACGATAATGTAAAATCTAAGACCTACACATGTCCAAAACCTATTTTATGGGTTTATTTCGAACCCTTATCACCTTATACTCGAAATCCATCAATGTGGGAACATAAAAATCCGAAACTCATTCTAAAATAATGTAACCTTTCTTTACTTTCCAAGAGTGCCCCTCCTCTCCTCTTATAAAAGGCCCACACCTCTACCTCCTTACCCACACTTCCAAGGCCTTTGGATCGGCCAATACCTGACCATTTTTTCTCTACACACCCCTCTATAACTCCTTGAAGCCTTACTTTGCTCATAAGTCTTCCCAAGGAAGCCTTTTAGCTCAAACCAAATGGAGTTACCCGATTTTAAGGTACTGTCTTCACTTGAGTCATTTTGTTTTATTTTGCTTCTCCAACCCCATAAACTATTTTTATTCATTTCTTTTGTAACAAATACAGTATATTAAATATAATAGGATGTTGTTATAATAATTATTAGAGCTACACTTACACACACCTTCGTCTAATGATTAAAGAACATACTGTTTTTGTGGTTGGCGATTTTCTGCCTCACGAAACGATGATTGTTAAATATTCTTTTAACACCTTTAAAGGTGGCCATTACGATGTAACTATATTATATATATGATATATATGGTATTTATGTTTACTATATGCTTCTGTATTTTATATTTAATCCATACCTTTATTCTTTTCATGTTGTGTAAATGCGATAATTTCATATGAGGAAGTGTGTACTACTGCCCCCTCAAGTGATGTGACTTGTACATGCAATCCATGGAACGTATAAAGAATGAAATTAATGAACATATGTGACCTATATAACATATATATTATACTGGAATTATAATATATATATATCATTTATTTTTTTAATTCCGTTAATATGAAAAAGAAAAAATGAATGTAGCGTTCGTGCGTACGTACGACCTACCGTCTCCATGAACGGTGCTTTTTGTTTTTTAACTCCAAATTTTATGGAATAGTATAAAATGAATATGTACTGGATATATATGATATTTTAATCATTAATACTATTCTGGAAATTATTTACTTATAACTACTTGGACAATCATTTTTCAAACAAGTTCATTTTTGAGTCATGTACCAAACATCAGGAAAAACGTCTGATATGAACTAACATTATTAAACAATTATTATAACATTATAATACGTGATATGAAGTGAATAATAATATTTAAAAGAGGTCCTTAGGAAATTATAAATTGACCAAAGTTTATTATTCAGGAATATAAAGAAACTAACTAGACAAGTTGGACTTGAGGTAAGGGATCCTACTCCTCTCTTTCTTTTTAAGTACACTCTTTTATGTCGCTCCTTTTAAAGATAATATTTCTTGTTATTGGGATGTTCTTTTATATTAATCTTACTGTAATTTTTATGTTCATATGATGAGAGACCCTATTCTCTCTCATAAATCCATTTTGGAAGTTTTGAGTGGCGCCGTTAGGCTGCCGAATATTCGTAAGAGATCCAACCTCTCTCTTTCATTTTAAGTACTCTCTTTTATGTCATTTCTTTTAAGCTCGTATTTCTAATTTTTGGGGATGTTATTTTATATTCCTAATTCTGTAATTTTTATGTTCATATAATGAGAGACCCTATTTGATCTCATCAATCCATTTCTAGAAGATTTATGTGGCGCCGTTAGGCTGCCGATTTTTCGTAAGGGATTTTCATCCCACTTTTATTCTCGTGACATTTATGCTACGTTTTCTGATATTTCCTTTGAGTGGTGTATGTAATTACCATTATTATACACTTTTTGTAGTATAATTCCATTTATGGGTATTTACATCTTCATTGTATGACCCTTCTTCCATAGGGTGTACGTTTCGAAAGTTACCCAACTCTTGAAGGGGACCTTTCACCCTCTTCTTTTTAAAATATTTCTTTTGTTAAGTCTTTTAATTTACATATTTTTATGTCAGGATATGATCTTATATATCCTTATTGATGTAAAGTTTATGTCCATGTGATGATATAACATTCAATCTCTCATCAACTAATTTTCTGAATTTTGAAGTGACGTCGTTAGGCTGTCGAATTTTTACAAGGGAACATCTTAACCCAATTTTGATTTCTTTGGGTTCAACTTGTACTTATTGAACATGTAATCCTATGAATATGTGTGAATGACCATAGATTTTTTCACACTTAATATCCACTTATATTGGGTGTATTTTTATTTCTCACACATAATTATGTGATAGATTTATCCTTAGTTTAAGGATACCCTCTTTATAATGGATTTCATCTCAATTTACATTTCCATTGAGACTTCATCGTTGTTATGCACCAATTCACTCTTATTTGGTGTGTATACTGTCCTTTGACATATTATTTCATGAATCCCTTTATTCTCATGATATTATAAAGCTCGGATTAAATGTGATTCTGCGATTATTTGTATTCAATAGTCTCTCATTTTGTTAAAAACTCTTTAACAAAAATATCGTTTTAAATGTTTTAAAGATTCATTATTATAAATATTTATCTTAAATGTCTATGTTTTCAAAATGGTTTTCAGTATTTATTTATATGGACATTATTGTTTTAAAATTATAATTCCATTAAAAGCTTCAAAGTGGTATGGGACACTTTGATTCAAAAATCTCTTTTAAATGGTTTTTGAAAGTAGATTGATTAATTCAATATCTTGGAATTCCTTATTGTGATTAAAAATGAAATGTTGTTATTGAAATGTTTATATTTTCAATATTTTATGTGTAATGATGTTACTTGGACATTTTATGGGTGGTTACGTGATAAACCATATGACAGGTGGTGCTGTGAATAACTGGACGGGTGGTTACGTTATAACCTCCAATGCATTGGGTATGGAAGTCGGCCGTATGGTTATTCCATTAAGTATGTGTGTAAGTTGACCGTATGGTTATTCCATTTAAGTATGTTTATGTCCCAAGTTACCTTTATATATTATGTGTTCTTTACATGGGTTTTATGGTAATCTTTTGGTTACAAAAGGGTAAGTAATGGTCTTTCATTCAGTGATGAGTTTTTACTACTTCATAAAGGTGAAAAGTAGTACTTTGGTAAAGTACTCATGGTTTACTTGTTGTTTTGGAAAAACTAACAGTTTTCCTTCTTTGTGTATCCTTCACTGAGCTTTTTAAGCTCATCCCAAGTTTTTGAAATGTTTTTCACAGGTCAAGGGAAGGGTACATGATATGATGATAGTGTCAAGGAAGTGTCAAGAAAGAATCCATGTTTTATTTTTAATATGTTTCCATTGATGGGAAAAATGAATACTATCTTTTATGTAACCACTTTGTTTAAATGTGGAATGTAATGAAAGTTTTATGATCTAGTTCTCTAAAACTCTAAACCTGAAAAGATCCTCAATGCTTAATCTTGTAATAACTCAATATTAAGTAAGGTTTAAGGCTGGGGCCTTATAGTAATGGTAAATAAAATAATTAAGGTTAACAAAAATATGATAATAACTAAAAAATGATCCTAATGTTTTCCTTAATTTTATTGTATTAACCCATTTAATCCATAATTAGAAATACTCAAATATATGACTTTTGTTTTTCAGGTTTCTAGTGATTCTGACCTTTATATTATTTTATTTAATGAAAAGTCAAAATATTTATTACCTTTGTTTTATTATCATAACTTTATTGATATATGAATAAATAGTGGCTATATTCATCTCAAAATATGTATTTGAGAGATATTAATTTTTTTATCCAGGTAATTTATTTCTATTTTTTAAGAAATAATTACCTAAAATACTTACATGGAACCAAACCAATATTTATGAAATCAATATAAAAACAGAATACAAGATTTTAAAAATATTAAAAGATATATAATTTGAATTAATTAATGAATCCCATAAATTTTTTAGATCTTTATAAAATTTTAGGGTCATTTTAAAGGATTTTATTTGAATTCTCTCTTTGTGTGGATGTATTTACTATCATAATGAATGAATGGTTTAAAAAATAACTTTAATAATATTTCATAATAAATAATATTTTATTTAATGATTTAAAATTATCTAAACTTATATTTTTACAAAATAATTGGATATTATTGAAAACATTAACCAAGGCCCATTTATGAGTCTCCTTTTCCTTTAATGGAAATATTTTTTACTTTAAATGGTAAATGATATTAATATAGATTTAATTATCAAAAGGGTTAATAGTGGTTAAAAGGAAATTATTATGGTGAAAACATCATCTAAATATATAAAAATTTTATTTGATGAGTTTATTTCATCCCAACCTCTTATTATATTCTAAATATATAAGTTTTGGTCCATTTTCTAATGGTAATTAATTTACCTTAATTTGGGTAGAATAAAAAACTGAGTTATATTAAGATGTAAATAAAATGAGGTAGTTTGAAGAAAAGGTAGGTTTATTAACCAATAATTTTCATTTTGTTTCATATTCTACCTCCTTAAAAGCATCTCCAATCGTGCGGAAATTTTAACTTAAACATATTCCATATACTAGGAATTTAATATGTTAATTCAATAATCTATATCTATATACTCTTCCATCAAATGAGTAGAAAAACTGAAGATCATGTGTAAAATATACTAAATTATTATTATTATTATCGATAATTGAAAAATGAAAACATTACTCATATGTTGGTATGACATATTATATCCATGATTGTAACAAACTTTACATTTCAAAACCATATTTCATGGTTGGTTTTAAAAGTAAAATTAATGTAATTTTTATTTATTTATTTTAGTATTATTATTATTGATATTATGGAATAATTACATCACTGAGAATAGTTAACATACCGAAGTATTTTTTATATATGAGCAGAATATCGACAAAACATCTGATGAAAAAATTATTGATTAATTAAATATATATAGAATTGTAATAAATAAGAAAATGTATTAATAAAGGTGAAAAACATTACTAACTAGTATATACATAAAATAATTTTATTATTCAATAATAAATGGTACATATGTGATGGTTCAAACTTGAGTTAAGAGATTTCAATTGAAGTTCCTTTTATTGAGGAATATTTTATTGTTATGCAGATAAATTTATTTATAGTGTATATAATACCCTTTTTACATTTTATATAATAAGTGATCTATACTTCATGGTAATTTAAGTTCCAATTATTTTATCCAAGGGGATTTTACTTGAATGTTACCAAGTCGTAAAAGGGTTTTGTAACTCAATTTCATTTTGTTGGATCATATTACTTCTTCATTATTTTTGATACTATAAAATTATGTGTGTAATATTTTTTGAATTTTTTTATTTAATATTATTTTAGAAAGATATATATTTTCTACACATAATCATATCTTTGATTAATATCACATTAATGGAATCGTCTTTGCAAGAGATTTCATCTCAATTTCCACTCTATTGATATGTATTTGGTATTATGCACATATTTATTTTTATGAGGTGTCTCTACTTTCATGGATCATGCTCCCCATTTTCTTCCAGGTTTCCAGTTTTTTCAATTTCTGTTGTTGTTTGAATTTCATTTGAAGCATAACTCTCATGTTACAACAATGTGTATTTCTCTCCTCAATATTCATTTTGATTTTCAAAATCGGTCCATTCTTCGCTTGATCGGAAATATGTTGGGGAATTTTCTTTATGCAGACCTCCGCACACACATTGTGTGTCAATTAGTATCTTCGAGGATTTTTTTTAAATCTGATTCATCTTCGAACCCATTGGATATAATTTTCATAGTGGTTGAAGGTTAATTGAACTAGTATCATAAGGTATTCTATGAAGTGTGGGGTTCTTTCTGTTCAGCTTTCAAGCATCTCAGCCACAAATCTGGTAGATGCTGTGATGTTTTATTTTTCAATTATCAGGAGTTCCTGACTTCATTATTAGAGTACATGACTGTTCTAGATGCAATGAAGTGAGTCACTAGTTATATTGATCTTATATCAGATCATTGAGGTATTGGGGAGTTGTCGCTTCCTTCTACCACCCAAAACGAGGCAGGACTGAGGTTCTTAGAGCTGATGGTGGAGGATATTTTTGGTCATTCGAGATAGGATTTATGTGTCATTCTATTTTCAATAATGGTTTAATTTTGATCAAGGGAGGATAAGGGTGTTAACGTGGGTTCACAGAACCCTCCCAAATATAAACAATATGTTAAATATGCATGAAATTATCTTCAAGAGGTCATTTCCTAGGAAATAGGCATTGATGGATTTTTCATTCTTAACAGATATGTAAGGATAGATGTTCCTGAAGATCAACGGTTTTTTTGAGTGTAGAGAACAACCCATGAACAACTAAGGTCCCAGAGTGGACAGAAAACGTTCTAGGTAGGGGAGGGAAGCCTCCCACTCCTGTTAACACATGTACAGAAAGAGTTTCTAGTGGTTCTTAGAACCAGTTTGTGTTACTGGGTGTAGCTGATCCTCCCCCTATAGAATAAGTAACACTTGAGGAGAGGATACATGAAGAGATATGTCCTATACAAGGCAGGTCATATGTTAAAGCAGTGTTTGATGAGTCTACCTCATAATCATGATCCTTGGAGCACAACAAATTGGAGGTTGCGAAAGAGTACCTTCGGTCTTTTTCAAAGAAAGGGAAGAACACCCTTGTTGATTTTTATGGGTTTATTCAGCATAGTCGGAGGTTTCAGATAAGAAAGGAATATACATACTTACGTAGTCAACCTATTAAAAGGTCTTATATCAATGGAAAAAATCCCTCAAAATAGTTTGGATGTTGCTGATAAAATCCCCAATAATAAGGAGTACGTTGAATCAGGAAACATCCACGAGATTCTCATGAATTCTGATGCTGAAATTATAGAAGAATATTTCATGGTCAAGGAATCATAGGAGGATGCACATTGAATGCTAAAAAGACCATTGCGCATCTATTTAAATGAAGAAAAATACTCTTAAATTTTTAAACTGAATATGACTATGATATGGGGTTTCAATGAGTGGAAAGAAAGCCTTGAGAAGCATGTGCAGAATTGGGAGTGAATGGCATTCTACTTCGAGGATCTCATTAAGGATAACCCAGATAAGGAGTTTCCCACCATCGTATGGAATCTATCCAATGTAAAAGTATACTAACTGAATTATATTTTTCTAGAATGGCATGATGATTTCTTATGGGGTTTGTCTTTATTTATATTTTGAACCTTACTGGTTTCCGGCTTTTCCCTCAAACTGATTTCAGAAAAAAAAATTTATTCTTTGGCGAGGTGTATCTACTGCCCCTTTTATATTTTATAAAATGAATATTTTTATACATAGAGTATTTAATGTTTAATTTTATGTTATTTGGTTCATTGTTTTTATTATTATATAATTACAAAAGTGGTAAGGTTTTATTTCACCATCTCCTCATTATTAAAGAATATTTATGTCTAAGTATCAAATGGGAGAATTATTTTATCTATCCATCTTAAAAGTAGACTATTATATTTTCCTGTCATTTTTCTATAAATTATATTTTCCTTTAATTGTCCATTATTCATTTAATCAAGATACATAAATCATGTTTTTAAGGAAAACTGACTTGTTTTTAAACATGATAAAATATATTTTTCTAACTTATCCATATTCTTTTAAAATGTTTTAAATGATATTTTTAATATTATCCATTTATTTATTAATTCTATTCTTACCCATGTTTTTCATTTTTATGAAATTAATTATAATGAAATTTTTTCTAAATGAGGTACTTTTAACTTTTTACAAAAGTATGAATTAAAGTGTTTCATTTATGTTACTTGGAAGGAATGTTATTTTACACTCTCATAGCCTATCAATTATTTTATGACTACTTTACAAGTTTAAAAGGATTTATTTAAATAATTTTTTCCCAATATTCAATATTTTTTAGTTTATAATGTTGATATTTAAAATAAAATGTGTATTTTCCTATAGAATGTTTATAATGAAATTTTTGTACTATTTATATTAATCAATAATAATAATCATTTATTTTACACCTCTAAGGATATATTGAAATGAAAAAATACTCATTATTATTCTAGATGTATTATGATTGTGTTTTTTTATTAGGGGAATTATTAACAATTCATTTGATGGTTTTCAAAACTAATGTTTACAGTGATTATGTTTCTCCACATTCATATGACGAATGCATTGAAACTAATAAGTGATTGGTGGGGCCCACTATAGCCCATTGATGAATCATAATGTATCATTAGACATAACTTTGGCTATTTGGTGTATGACTTACACATTTATATATCATATCTTGGTAGGCGAGTTGCATATATGTTTATGATGTCTTCTCATGAGGCATCCACAATGTGGTTAAAATATCTTCCATTATGCATTACATCAATATAAAACTAATTATTGATATCCTAATGATTATACGGATATCTATGATGTATATAGATAAGTTTGAAGATCATTTGATTATTTATATGACATTATTTGGTCATTATTTATTCTTAACATATTATTATTTATGGTCATGTTATTGATTTAATGACTTGTGTTTTCAGTTATATACCTTTACATAATTATTATTATTTATTAAATCATGATATATTACATTGTATATAATACATACCATTTTATCTCACCCTAATTATGATTATTTTACTTATGATATAAAAAACATGTCTTTGAATGTGTTCAATAAATGTAAAATAACAACTTATTTTTTCCAATGTCAAATTATATGCCTGTTTGTATAAATCTTACAAAGACTAATAATATATGTAGTCCATTGAGATAATATCAATTTTATTTAGTGCCATTATGATTAAGTAACCACTATCTCTAGACTACTTGTGATGGTGTCTTTACATTACATGTGGGATATGACCAAAAAAATTGATGTGTTTATGAAATAAAAACATTAGTAGGGTTGTAAATTAATTAACCATCCTGAAGATATTTTTAGGGAGAAATATAAATTGAATCCCATGGAATACATGATTATATAATTCATGAATCAGTGAAATAGAATTTTATGTTTAGATATGTTGATTCTTAGTCTATATAAGAACTAAAAATATATAGGAAACCTAAATGTATCATTAGGTTAGTTATTATTAAGGATCATGGGGTGGTTCATTTTGAAAAAACATTCTTGTAAGGACCCAACCTCAAACATTAATTAATCATCAATTAATTTAATAATCCACATTGAGGACATTTTCATGTTTACATATTTATAGAATTAAGCCATAAATTATACATAGCAGCTTTATTATTACAATGTTGACTCTTCTAATCACTATCCGTTTTAACTCATAAAATAAAAACATTAAAAAAGAATATGATTTCATTTAATGCTTAAACATCACAAATTCTACATGGTCCCATCCTTGAATATATTCCACTTTAAATCCGGTGAATTTTTTTTCAAAAACATGGGATAAGCATAAGAAGATTAGTAAGGGATACATAAAGAATGAAAACTATTAGTTTTCAAAACAACATGTAAACCATGAATACTTTATCATAAATTAATAATTTTTTCCTTAATGAAGTAGTAAATAATATACACTAAATAAAATCTCATGTCATACACTTTTGTAACCAAAATATTACCATAAAATGCATAGAAGTCCCACATAACGTATAAATGGTTAAATTGGGACATAATCATACGTAAATGGAATAACCATATGATTGACTTCCACAAATCATTATTACAAATAGAAGAGACATACATCCAACTTCAATACCTATTTCATTGGAGGTTATAACATAACCACCCGTCCTTGTATTATCATGGATCCACTCCTCATTTAGTTTATCATGTAACCACCCGTCAAATGTCCAAGTACCATTATATAATCTTAAAACATAAAATATTTAAAATATCAAAATTTCAAAAATAAAACTTCATTTTCAATCACAAAAAATAATTTCCTGATATTAAAATAATCAATCCATTTCAAAAACCATTTTCAATACCAAAAAAAACAAAAATGGAATAAGGGATAACAATTCCTTTTAAAACAGTAAGGATTATTGGGGAAGCCAAATAATGATTATAGCGGCGGAGAGGTCATTGTCGCTAGAAAAGATAAAATGAAACATTCCCTTTATCCTTTAGTAAAAAACTTCATATAAAAATATTCCCTTTGAATGAAATTAAATGTCAATGGGTTTTATTATACACTGTGTAAAATAAGGAGGTGTATATTATCAAAACATGCCTCAATGAAAGGATATTGAGGTAAAGTCCCTTACCTTGAGTCTGAATCATCATGTATGATCCTTGTACTTCAAGAATAATAAACACATGTTAATTTATACTTTATTCAAAAACTTTTTATTCTTTATTATTCCTTTTATATCACTTATTACCTTGTTATAACAATAATATAATTATTTATGATTATATCGGTCATTTTGTCGATGCTCGGTAATTGAGTCAAAATGAACTTTTTATGATTTCAAATTGTCCATGTGCTAAAAAATACATTATCTCCAAAATTATATTGATGATTTAGATATCATATATATCATATCTATCTAGTATATATGTATTTATAATAGTCCATATCATTTGGATATAAGAAATGAAATTCACCATTCTTGGACACGGTAAGCTGTACGTACGCATGAACGCTACATTCATTTATTTTTCATATTTAAAAAACTGAGAAATAAATGATACATAGGTGTATTATAACTACAATATAATATCTATTTTATATATTTTAAATATTTTAATTAATTATATCCTTTATACACTCCATTTATAGCATTAATGAGTCATATCACTTTGAGGGGGCGGTAGTCCGCACTTCCTCAAATGAAATTATCATATTTATACAACATGAAAAGCATAATGGTATATTCTAAATGAGAATTAAAAAATAATTGAGATAAAATAAATATAATATATATCATATATAATTAAGGTTCCATCATAATGGCCAACATAAGAGGTGGTAGGAGAATGTTAAACAATCATCATTTCGTGAGGCAGTAGTTCGCTGTCCTTAGTAACAATATGTTCTATAACCATTAGACAGAGGGGTGTGTAAGTGTAGTTATAATAAATATCATAAAAAAATTATTATATTTAAGATAATGTTTATTTATATAATTATTCAATAAAAAGAGTTTAGGGTGTTGAAGAAGGAAAATAAAAGAAAGAATCTTGATAGAAGACATTACCTCAAATAGGGTAAATCCTTTTGATTTAAGCTAAAATCCCTTCTTTAATATCCTTCAGCTTAATGTAAGGCTTATAGAAGGAATATAAGGATGTTGGGAGATTATTGTTTCAGTGTTTGGATGAGTAACGAGGGCTTGATATGTGTGAGTATGGGTTAGAGGTGGTGTCCTTTAATAAGTGGTGGAAGGGGCACTTCAAGACAATTTGAAATATTTATTTTATTATTGATTGAGTTTTGAATTATAATAACATAGAAGAGATATAATTATAAGATAAGATGAGTATGGGACAAAATACTCTCAGACAATGGGTTTTAAACAAGTTTAGTTCACAAATATTACCTTCTCTTTTAGCTTTAACCCTTAGTTAACCAATTTAACTTTTACCATGTCTTCTTGTATATTCATACTATAGGATTAATTTATTTACAATAAATTTATAATAGAAAATTTTTTGTTAATTAATAAAATTTTAATTATTATATAATTCATTCAGATGAATATTATATTTTTAGGACTATTATATCATTTAATAAAATAGTATTTATTTTAATAACTCATTTATGTCCATTTGTAATACTATTAATGACATGACTTTTTAAAAATCCATAACATCGTGATTATTTCAGAAAACCATTATTAATTTAAATATAATAAGTAATAATCATCCATAAAATTCGTATATAGAATAAAAAGTTTAAAAATAAATATATTTTAATACTTATAATCTCATTTATTTAAATATTTTATTAATAAGGTAATGACTACATCACCATTGTGTCACAAATAAATTTAATTATTTGATGTCTAAAATTTATAAATAAAATACCATGATTTAGGAAATATTTGTATCTTTATAATATTTAATTATAGTATAAGATATCACTTATATAACCTCATATAAAAATTTCTATAGTAAAAGATATATGTTTAGGTTATATTTTCATTAATGTTAAATTAAAAGTAATTAAATGCCGTTTTAACAAACAATTGGCTCAATGTGGTCATAAAGTTGACCCAAGGATGCCCATGGTTGGAAATATATCATCCAATAGGTATAGGACATGTGTTATGTTAATTTATTATTACTATAATATTATTTTTTAACTTTATTTACCAGATTTTCCCTTTAACCAAGGAAAATAAAATATTTACTGAAGTAACTATTCACAATGTCTAAAAATAAAAGTTACCTATTTACACAATTTGTAAATCCTAATTCCAAATATGGAATACATTTTTATAAATTTAAAACACAGAAATTTCATACATTAACTTAAAATTAATTCCCATTTCCAAAACCAAATAGCATGTTTTTAAGGAGTAAAAACTATCAAAAGATTGACATGTGTTTATATCCAATTAAAATATAAAATTACACCCTATGAACATAATTGGATTAAATGTAAAAAAATATAATCCAATTATACTTTAAAACCAATTAAAAGGACAATATATCTATATAAACAAATTAGATGAAAAGGCAGTTTTGAATTAAAATGCAGTATTTTTTACTATTCATTAAAAATTGAACATTATTAGAAAAATTCAATATTTTCATCCAAAGTAAATTTTGATGTTACAATTCTAAATAAAAAGTTTACAGTATGAAATATAACATATAATAGTGTTAAAAACAATATTTAAAAATGGTTCTCCATTAAAAGGTGGTAAATTTACCTTTTAAAGAATTTACAGTATTTCATGCTAAAAATTTGATTCATTATTATTTTATTCGTTAAAAATTTATTGGATAAATGTAAAGACATTTAAAAAATATGTTGAATCATTTTGTAGTTAGTTATGTTCATTCCCAGAAATAAAACATCTATGCGTTAACTACCATTTAAAATAATAATAATATTATATTATTTTTCGGTATAACTAAAAGTTGTGTGCAACATAAGATTTCAAAGAATCCCATTGTTGCATGATGAGTACACTATAAAAAAAGTGTCCTATTTAACATAAAATTAATATCTTATTTATAAATATTAATAGATATTAAAAAGTATTATTCTATAAATACCATGGTCGTTATATCCTTCCCCCATTTTAGAAATTGAATCTTTGCAATTTTAAAATTGGTCTTTGAAATAACATTGAATGTCCCACATCAGAAAAAGAGTAAATAAAACTATCACTTTAAAAAAATAAATAGAATTATAAAGGTCACACAAGAAAATCAATAATAGGATTCCATATATAAAAATATGGATATGGAAGAGAAACTAATAATCAAGTTCTGATGGAGAGTGATAGAAAACATGATTAAGATAATGTTAACCACTAGAAAATCACAAACATGTGATGGGTTGAAAGGTATTTGATTGCATAGTAGTAAAAATAAACAGACAACGTTCTTGTTTTTAGTTCCTTTTTATAATGTAAAGGAACTTATTTATGAAATTGACTAAGATCATAAAGAAACATACTTACTTGTAATTTCAACTTTTATCATTTACTAAATATCTACCAAAACTCATCTTGTCTCTAATTGATTAGTAATAAATATTTCTTGGTAATATAAAAAGTTCTAGAATTAACTTCTAGAGAATCACATATTCCAAAGAAGATGATTTATATATTAACTGAAACCAAAATGTCTAGTACTAGATCAGATAATCCCTAAAAGGATAAGCTTTTATAGAAAAAATGCTACTCTTAATCTATAAAATTCAAAAAATAGCACCCAAAGTTCAACAAAGACCATTCAATACACAATTTTCCTTAAAATTATTCAATATAATCCAAACTAAGATTGAAATCCAAATATCAGATGAATTTAATCAAATTTTTTTCCATATTTAATCTTAACATTTATCTCCAAATAACATCGACTACTCTTAAACTCTCATACTGTAGTGTAATTAACCTAATCACATATTCTCTATGATAGGTTAATCATTTCCATAAATATCCCAAATCTCCATATGTCCATAATAATAACACAGATTTTTTCAAAATAAAATTTCATCCATTACTCCCCAAATTAAATCCCATAGTATTATATTTTCCTTAGTTATATATTGTTCCCCAAAAGATAGGCCATCTTCTAAAATAACCTTTATCACTTAATCATCAAATAATTTTACTATTCTACAGATATTCATTTGGTAAAAAATAATTTCCCAAAATCAACATATTATTGATCCATAAAATCATTTCATTAAAAACAATTAGTCATACTAACCAGGGACTTCACGTAGTC
The DNA here is from genome assembly GCA_963277665.1 of Viscum album. NCBI lineage: Eukaryota > Viridiplantae > Streptophyta > Magnoliopsida > Santalales > Viscaceae > Viscum > Viscum album. Next base: position 1,207,519,630 of record OY728143.1, on the reverse strand, counting down.
TAGTGGTAGGAGATAAATCTTAGTCACACTTTAGTTGTGGGTTCAATTCCCGCAGCTTTTTCCGACGTGACTGGCTATCACACAGTCTGCATGTTGTCCTTTAAAAAAACGTATAATTATAATAATATTAATAAAATGAGTTAAAATCATAAAAATATCCTTAACATGTATTTACCTAAAAGGTTATTTCATACCTCACATTTTCATCGCAAAAACTAATAACCCATAATTGCCTCAAAAACAAAAGATAATGTGAACCCCTAAGGTTATCAATTATGTCCATACAAGAAAAGATAATTCTTCCTTGAATAACTTTATCACAATTAAAACATTAGGGTTACACATAGTAGAAAAATTATTCCAATTTAATCCAATCATTAATACATTTAAACATATCATCATCCATAGATCCAACATAACTCTTCAATTCCTAGACATCTTAATCATCGATCATTATTCATGATCCTTTATCCCTATTTTTTCAAATTATTATTTTATAATTATTTCTTAAAAAAATCATATATAATGTTCTACAATTTTATTAACTTCAAAACAAGAGCTAAGAAATAATTCATACCTTTTATAGGTCATTTTCAGTTTCCTCATATTCAATTGGAATGACATTAGGAATTTGTAATGATATATTTGTATGATTCTGCTGATACCATTCCCAAAACTTCTTTATAGTACATCTATTTGTATAATGATCATTAACACCTCATTTAATACATTCAATTGATCCTTTGGAAAGAACTTCCTTCCCTTTCCTTGATTCAACTAGATGCTTCCTTTTTTCATGGAAGGTTATTTCTTTATGACCTTCATTACCATATCTGAAATATCTTCCCATCCTTTTGAAGCATTATCCTATGTGTTTCTTTACACATCCTTGACACGTAGGTTTTTGAATATACATACCTTTATGAATATTACTGGTACATCCATTGGGATTAGTTTCTTGCATATATGACACCTTAGAAAAATCACCAAGGTTCAAGTTGACAGTCATTACTCCAGGTAGTTGGTTAAGAATAACCAAAAGAGTTCTCATTTCATCTCCCATTTAATTTGGTTTCTCATTCAAAAAAAAACCATAGATTCCTTCAAATCCATTATTACCTTGGTTCCTAATAGATCCAGTCATTTACAAAAACCAAAAAGGTCAGTTTGAGTATAACAGTAAAATCATTATATAATATCTTATAAAGAGGGTAAACACTAAAATATACTTATTCATGTTATCTTAAATACATTAAATTTTTCTAAAATAACCATGACTCTTCATATTATTATAACCATTATGGTTATGTCACTTATTCTTAAATAACACCCTAACCATTAAAGGTATTTAAACCAACCTATGATACCAACCATAAGGAACCAACCATAAACTTTATGTAATTTCTATTTAAGTTAATTATTTACATTGAGGATATTTTCAGGATTATATCTTTATACAATTAGGCCATAACTTATACATAACATCTTTATTATTTTAAGGTATACACTTCTACTCACTATTCATTTTCACTCATAAAACAAAAACATTATAAAAAAATATGATTTCGTTTCATGATTATTCTTCAAAACGTTTCTATGGTCACATCCTTGACTCTATTCCACTTTAAGTCATGTGAAAAACATTTCAAAAACATGGTATGAGCCTAAAAATATTTGTAAGGGATATATAAATAAGAAAAACTATTAGTTTCCAAAACAACGTGTAAACCATGAATAATTTATCATATATTAATACTTTTCACCTTTATGAATTATTAAATTCTATTCACTTAATAAAAGCTCATTGCATATCCTTTTGTAACCAAATGATTACCATAAAACCCATAGAAATCACACATAACATATAAAAGGTAAATCTGGGACATAATCATACATAAATGGAATAACCATACGGTCATCTTCCACAAATCATACTTACAAATAGAATAGCCAAACATGCAACATTGAAACTCAATGAATTAGAGATTATAACGTAACCACCCATCCATGGATTGTCGTGGAACCACCCTTAATTCAGTTTATCATGTAACCACCCATCAAATGTCCAAGTACCATTATATAATCATAAAACATTAAATATTTCAAATATCAATATTTCACTAATAACATTTCATTTTCAGTCACAAAAAATAATATCAATATATTGAAATAATCAAACCATTTCAAAAACCATTTTCAATACCAAAACACCCCAAAAGGGGATAAGGGATTTCTTTTCCTTTTAAAAACATTAAGGCATATAGTGAAATCCAAATAACGATTATGGCGGCGGAGAGTTCATCTTACCGAAAAAAATAAAAAGAAACATTCCAATGTCATTTAGTAAAATGCATCATAGAAAAATAATCCCTTTTAATGAATTTAAATTTAAAATGTATTTATTATACACCTTGTAATATAGGAAGGTGTATATTATCAAAACATGCCTTAATGATAGGAGATTGAGACAAAGTCCCTTACATTGAGTCCGAGTCGTCAGGTATGTTCCATGTTCTTCATGAATAATAAACTTATGTTTATTTATAATTACTTCAAAATATTTTTAATGTTTATTGTTCATTTTATTTCACTTATTACTTTGGTATAACAATCAGATAATTATTTAAATTCATATCAGTCATTTTGTCGATGCTCGGTAGTTGAGTCAAAATGAACATGTTATAATTACAAATTGTCTATGTGGTAAAAAATAAATTATTATAGAGAATTATATTAATGATTTATATATCATATATATCATATGTATTTTTTATATATTTATTTATAATAGTCCATATAATTTGGATATAAGAAATGAAATGCATCGTTCATGGAGACGGTAATCCATACGTATGCATGAACACTCCTTTCATATCTTTTTCATATTTAAAGGAATTATAACTAAATGATAAATATGTGTATTATAACTCCAGTATAATATATATGTTATATATGTTACATAATTTTATTAATTTCATCCTTCATATGTTCCATGTATAGCATGAACAAGTCATATCATTTTGAGGGGGCGGTAGTTCGTACCTCCTCAAATGAAATTATCGTATTTATACAACATGAAAACCATAAAGGTATGCTATAAATGAGAATTAAAAGGCATAAAGATAAAATCAATATCATATATATCATATATAATTAAAATTATATCATAATGGCCACTATAAGAGGTGGTTGGGGAAGATTGAACAATCTTTGTTTTGTGAGACAGTAGTTCGCCATCCACAGAAACAATATGTTTTATACCCATTAGATAGAGGTCTATGTTAGTGTACTTAAAATAATTCTCATAAAAACAATCTATTATATTTAATATAATGGTGTTGTTATAAAATAATTGAATAATGATAGTTTTAGTGGTCAGATATGGAAAATAAAAGAAAGAATCTTGAGAGAGCATTACCTCAAATCGGGTAACCCCTTTTGATTTAAGCTAAAAGGGCTTATTTAATTGCATTCTGCCTAATAAAAGGCTTATATGAGGAATATATTGATTTTTTGAGCTTATTTTTTTATATTCTGGATGAGACAATAGTGCTTTAGAGATGCGTGTAAGGGTTAGATGTGGTGTCCTTTTATAAGAGAAAGGAGGGGCACTTTATGAATGTTTGAAAGTATTATATTATTATTAATTTATTTTTGAATTATAATAATACAAAAATAATATATTTCAAATATAATATGAAAATGGGTTGAATTCCTCTAAAAAAATGGGTTTTAGACAAGTTTAGGTCCCAAATTTAACCTTATATTTTAGCTTTAACACTAAGTTAACTAATTTAACTTTTACCATGTCATCTTGTTTATTCAAGCTATATGGTTAGTATATTTTCTATAAAATGTCAATTGAACCACACGTGGTAAATTAATGACCTTTTATAAATTATATAAGTAATATGACAGAATATTATATTTTTAAGACTATTATATCATTTACTAAATTAGTATTTATTTTAAAAAATCAATTATGTCATTTTTAATACTAATCATGTCATGACTTTTTAAAAATCCATAAAAAATTGAATTTTTTATCAATAAAACATAATTAATTCAAATATAACAAGTAATAAGAATCCATCAAATTCTTTTATGTCATAAAAAGTTCCAAAATAAATTTATTTTAATATTTATAATATAATTTATTTAAATCTTTCATTAATAAGGTAATCACTACATTACCGTTATGTCTTAAATAAATGTATTTATTTGATGTCTAAAAATTATAAATAAAATACCATGCTATAGGAAATATTTCTATATTTATAATGAATATTTATATTCAAATATATCACTTATATAACCATATGTTTTTTTAGTAAATGATACATGTTTAGGTTATATTTTCCTTAACTTTAAATTAAAAGTAATTAAGTGTCATTTTCACACACAGGTGGCTTCATGGGGTCCTAAAATCCTACCAAGGATACCCATGGTTGTAAATATATCTTCCAATATGTTTAAGACATGTTTTAGGGTTAATTAATATTACTATAATAATATTTTTTTCCCTTATTTACCATATTTACATTTTAACCAAGGTAAATATAATATTTACTAAAGTTACTATTAATAATGTCTAAAAATTAAAGTTACCAATTTACTCAATTTGGACCTCATAATTCCAAATAGGGACTCAATTTTTCCAAATTATAATCACATAAATTTCAGAAATTAATTTAAAATTAATTCCCGTTGTCAAAACCAAAAAAGAGTGTGTTTAAGATGTAAAAACTATCAAAAGATTGACATGTGTTTTTTTCCAATTATAATATTAAATTACTTCCATTGACCATAATTGGATTTAATGATAAAAATATAATAACATTATACTTTAAAACCAATTAAAAGGACAATCTAAAAATATAAATAAATTAGATGAAAAGGCAGTTTCGAAATAAAATGCAGTATTTTTCACTATTCATTAAACAATGAACATTATTAGAAGTATATCAAAATTTCAACCAAAGTAAATTTTGATGTTATGATTCTAAAGAATAAGTTTATTTTGTCAAATAAAACATATAATGGTGTCAAAAATAAAATTTAAAAGGGGTTTTCCATAAAAAGCCGTTAAATCATCCTTTTAAAGAATATTAGAGTATTTCATGCTTAAATTCAGATTCATTCTTATTTTAAGCCTCTAAAACTTATTGGATAAATATAAAGACATTTAACAAACACGTGTAATCATAATATAGTTAGTTATGTTCATTCCTAGAAATACAACAACTATGCATTAACTACCATTTAAAATAATAATAATATTATATTATTTTTCGGTATAACATAAAGTTGTGTGAAATATAAGATTTCAAAGAAACGCATTACTGTGTGTTGAGTACGCTATCGAACAAAGTTTCCTATATAAAATTAAATTAATATCTTATTAATAAATATCAATAGTTATGAAATATTATTATTCTATTAACACTAAGGTCATTACATTTCTACTCATAGTTATTAAGAGGATAATATTTATAGTTCTTAGTCCTATAAATTTTAGAAAATAATTTCACATAAATTCTATTTGATTTATAATATTATCACCCAAAAATAATGATGTTGTAAATAAATATTTATATACTTATCAAATGAAAACATGTGTTGGTTTGATATGTAATGTCCTAAGGATAGTTATTATCATAATGGAACTATAAACTATGTTTTTTTATCTATTGAAATTTTTGATAATTGAAAGAAAAAAAGTTTTATATATAGGTGTAATAGGTTTGTTCTTGTAAAATGAGTATTTTTGGGGATTATATTTCAGTCTTTACGATATAGGAATTTGTAAGGGAACTCTAGTATTACATCCATAATCTAACATCATGACCTTCTTATTCAAATGCGTCCTTTGATTATAGATGTTCTCCATTAAATTCTCATTTTTTTGAGTTGATACATGTTTGTAAAAGGTATTATGGGTTTTGAAAAGTGTAATAAAGAATAAATTAATGTTTTTGGTAACTTTTTATTAAATTAGGTGGTACTATGAAAAAACACTCAGGATCATTCTGTAGAGGAGGTGGCTGCACAGTGGAGTAAGGGGATACACTGTAGTCGTACTATGGTAGTTAAGGCCATGAAAGAATATGTATGGATACGTTCTTGTGAAAATGACTCTAGTGACCATACACTGTAGTCTTTTCAATGGTTGGATATTTGGGATGGGATGTGCCCTAGGGTTATTGACCACACGACATGACACATTCAGTGTTAGCTATAGAAACATATAATGCATGGGGGTTTCACATTTTGTTAGGCCATTTCATTACTTATTCATAGAGAATATTTATTATTAATTTAGGGTGTTCATTTGCATTTCTATATTTTGTGCTAACAGGAATAGGACCCATATTTATACTCATTTAATTACCTTCTCTTGGAGTGTTTCTAATACTTTGAACTACTACAGAGATGAGACTGAGCCATAATGTTTCTCTTTTCATTCAGGGGTCTTGTTATAGTGAACCCCACCTCATAGTCCCCCTATTTTTCACTAAAGACATGTTTACCATACCAAAAAAACACTTCTTCCACCATGGATATCACCTCTAGTGAACCACTATATCATGATGTTCCATCCTATATTGTGTTAGTTTTATGTGAGATGTAACAACTGGATTAATCCATAGACACTCTTAGATTTCTAAAATCCACACTTATTTCCTATTGTGAACCTCTCATCAGAGTATTCAAATATTATTTTCAATGTAGGAGGTTTCATATTAAATTTATGATTTAAATAGTCCATTCTTATAATTTAAATTGGGTTCCAAATAAATTTATACAATTTTAGATGGATTTTTTATAACGGACCTTGAAATGTAATGGTTTGTGATGAAAACGAATTCTGGGAAATTATTTATTTGCTTCAAGAGTATATTTATTGAATTGGTATTATGAATATAAAATTATTTTTATAAAAAACAAAGGAATGATATATTTGTGATTTGAAAAGAAACAATTAAATGGATTTTGATAAGAAAAATTTGATATTGGTTTTTGAAATTAATGGAATGAGTTTGATTAAAACTAATATTATGATTGGTTATGAAAATATTGGCATGAATTTTGTTAAAACCCATTTTATGTTGGATTTTTAAATAATTATATGTGTTTTTTATAAAAACCAATTGAGTTTTGGTTTTGAAATGAAATGCACTTCTTAAAACATGATTTCTTGTTGGATAAAATGATGATTGAATTTTTTTTGGACCAATTATTTCCCAATGTAAATGGATTAATTTTTTTTAATGAATATAAGTGACTAAGTAGTTGAGTGGGAAGATCCCATGATAATAAATAATATCCATACATGAAAAAATATTGTAATTGAAAATACAACAAAAAATACTTGAGTGTTAGGAGATTAGTCCTTAGATATATTTTCCCTTTATTATATGGTGATGTTCCTAGTTTACATGGGATGTCTTAATTCACCAATATCTGTGTAAATATTTGAATATATTACCCCTAGGTCTCTTAAAAATAGCTTTATCATTATAAATTGTTTAACATGACTTATGATATAAATTTTGTACTCATGTAAATTTCAATTGAAATTAATACTCATTTAATCCTTTAATAAATGTCTTATTCATTATTATTTGATAATAATGGATTATTATGACTATATTCATGGATATTATCTTATAGATATTTTTTATAGTCATTTTAAATTTCTCTTCAATAGTTTCTTGACATAAACTATGAATTTTTTATATTCTATGTTCAATTTACCTTAATAAGAAATGTTTTATCATATATGAAATTATTATGAAATGGTTGGTGAAATCCTACTGAGCTTGTATCACATACCCTACCTTTTACTTTTTGTTTTTTTGTAGATTTCCTTATAATGAATACATGTAATGTGAGGTACCACTTGGAGATAAAATGTGTATCTTAATTGCAGGACCTTCAAGAATCGACAAATTTTGATAATGTTTATGACTCACCAGTTGTTCTATAATATCTAGTTGTTCTCCATAATTCTATCAGGGTGTTGTGGAACATTTTCCCATGTGGAGAGTTTTTCACTATGACTACTTCTATCAAATTTTTATTTTTATTTTGTAACTCTTTTGGGTAAATCATTTCAACAATACATTAATTGTTTTCATATTTTCAATCTCAATACCATGGGGATCGAGAACGCCCTTCGGGTCAGTTCAAGATTGGTTTATGAACTATTTATACAGGTTAACCTTATTGGTTCACTAAAAATTATTATAAAAGGTGGTTGAGATTCCTCTTTATTATCAGTATATAGATTACAATATTATTATTGGGACTTGAGGGTATGTTATGGGTTAGGACCAAACTAGCTATTATCATAACAAGCCTTAAAATACCATGATTTGTTTAGGAAAGGTGTCATTAAAGAAAATTGATGTTTTTTGTTGATTTTTATATTTCCCTTAAAAATTTCCTCTTGACAGAGTTAATGATCTCAAGTCTATGGACTCATTTGTTTCATAATATTATGTAGTAATGTGTCCCTATGAAGTCATTTGAATAGACCTTTGGAGGAAGTTGTTGATGAACCGCATCATGCACACCCTCCAGATGATTAGAATGTTGTAGATGTTGTTATACATACATTCAATTATTTGGGATAGGTAAAAACCATGGTTTCTATTGGTCTATCGAGGTTGAAACCTATATGAATGATAGTAGAGATCCAACAGAAGTGTTTTTTCACCTCAAAACACCATTTTTCTAGGGAATCAGTGACCCTCAAGAGGTGTAGGATTAGTTGAATAATTCAAATATGATTTTGATGTTTTTTGTAAATTAATTATACTGTTTAGGTGAAATATTCTTCTTTCAAGATTTAAGGGTCAAGAATAATGTGTTGGGACATGAAAGATTAGATCAGAAAGACTGTGGGCTTGGAGTGGAAAGACATCACGTCTCTTTATAGGGAGAAATTATTTTCATAGTTGATGTTGTTGGATAGATAAATGGGGTTTCTTGATCTCGATCAAGTTAAAGATACTGTAATCTAGTATTTTAATCATTTTTTGGATCATCTTTACTTACTATCTATGGTTGTATAAAATTTTATGTTTTAATCCCATATTTGATATCGGACATCAACAATATATTTAGTACTAAGTTATTCTATTAAAAATATTCTCATATATTGATGGTTTGGATAGAGATTTGATGGCAGGGAAAAACATCACAGGGGATTCAGGGATAATGGTAATTTCTCCTACTCTTATTGGAAGTTTTAATGGTCCCTTTAACTAGAAAAGAAAGAAGGATCTGTCTTTTGGTATAAATAGTGGTTGTGGATCTTATCATCATACCTATTCTTTATAATTTATAGTGTTAAATAAAATCCATATTACCAATAATTAGTGTGGTAAAGTGGGGAACACATATTTTGTTTTCTCATATGAACCAATGAATTATTTCTCTTTTGGGTTCTCAGGTCATTTTAATTTTTTTCATGTTTTTACCACTTTTTATAGTGGTATGAGCTCATCGGTACAAAGGGGAATTGTGGAATAGTCAGATGGTTCATGATCAAAGGGTTTCTTGACACATGCATCTGGAATGAATCTCCTTCACATATTAAATGAATCATTAATGGAATAGGAATAAATTATAGATACCAAGATATGAACCATTACCATTTCTTTAACTTTAGTAAATGATTTGTTTAAATATAGTTACTCTCATGTCTTCGTATATAATTTTATTATGGAATTGTTAAATATTCCTATAGATATCATTAAGTCTTTTATGGATATTTCTATACCTATAGTTATAATGTAAGAATAGTTTATCTACCTTCCTTATTATATATTAACATTTTTATAAGCTTATCATTATTGGTTATTTCTTATTTTGGATATAACACATTTATATTTTATTCATGGCATGGATTGGTTGACCATCCGTAAATATCATATCAAATATTATCATTGATGGGTATCCTTTACTAGTAATGATGGAGTAAATAGTTTCTTTCTTGGGGAATGGGACCCAAGGTCGAGTTGAGCTGGTCCCCCTATTCAAAATTTGTTTAAGATGATATATTTTTTCTAATTTTAACTAGAGAAAGAACCTTTAGATGATATACTTCCTCCAATAATTATGTTGTGTCCTAACAATCTCCCATTTTACATTTCTTGTTTCTACTGGTGAGAGATGTATAATTCTGTACTTAGTACTGAATTTTCATCCTATCGATATCTCATCCTTCCATTTAGCACTATCCAAATTAATAGAGTTGAAAAATCATTTGGGAGTTCTTTTTTCCAATGATTCATCTATCCTAGTATTTCACCTTTGGAATCACCCATATTTTTTTTCTAATAAATCCAATTACAACCTTTGACTTTTTTTATACTATTTAAAGATTAAATCGATAACAATCAATATTAATTATCTATTTCCTCTAATTGATGATATGTTTGACCAATTAAAATTGGAGAATTTTTTCTGAATGATTTATATTTGGTATCATTGTCACCATCTTAGGATTAAGGACTTTAACATTTTTAAGGCTACCTTCAAAAGAATGTATGGTCATTATAAATACCATCTTATGCTATTTTAAACTAATTATCCTTTAGATTTAATGGAATCTATGAATAGAATTTTATATGAGTACATTGATTCCTTTTTTGTGGACACAATAGATAAAATATTGGTTTACTCTAATACTAAGTAGGAACATGTACAAGGTATGATAGTTGTACTTGTTATCTTTATTAACCACTAACGTTATGACATTCTTTCTAAATAAAATTTTTATATGTGAGAAATAATCTTTTTGGAACACATGGAAACCAACCATAGTGTATTAGTTGGTCCTAGGAAGTAAAAACCATTTTTAATGAGAATGATCAACATAAATTATAAAATCCTAAACATTTCATACATGAATATTACATGTGTTCGATTAATATTCAATACTTTACACAAATACATGGCTGACATGCTTTTTTTTTCTTTGAAATATGGAATCAAAAAGAACTAGTCCATATATAAACTAGATCATCACTGACTATAATCTTCATATAATGTGACTTTATTATAAATTTCATATGTAATATATTTCATCATAACCTTGGGATTGCAATCATATGAATGCATGATATTTTATGCTCAGGAAGGGTAAACAAGGGAGATACATAAGCATAACATGAATATATGTGTACTTGAACATGAGCATAATATTTGTAATCCATACCCCATATATCAAATATCATAATCTTGATTCATGGAATAAATATAATCTATTCATAAGAGAAAAATATTAATAAAATTAAATAATATGAACCAGGAAAATATAACATTATAATAAGAATTTTTTTGACATACAAATAATCATATAAAATCTTATATAAAGACTTCCCAGCTAAACTTTCATAACATATTAGGCTTGGGTTAACCACCCATGTACCTGCTTCAAGCTTGGACTAACCACCTATATACCCTATTTTTTCACTTATCATAACCACGCATTTACCCTGTGATATCATAAAACATTTATCTTTTCCTAATGCATTGGAGGCAGAATAATATCCCATCCATTATATAATGAATGAAAAATGGATTTTTATTTAAGAAAAAACACTTTTAAAGGAAAGTTGAGAACCCATACAAGTAAAAAATAAAAAAAATAAATAACCATATGAAATGGATGAACCATTAACATATTTTTTGAGAATATTTGAAAAAATATCATTAAAATATTTTTAGTGAAGATTGTTTACATCTCAATCTAGAGAAATCATTGATAATATCTTCAATCCAATTAGCCATATTTTCCCATGTTTGAATGTTCTACTCCATTTTAAATTCCCTTTCATTGAATCCTCTTACTATAATAAGGTTCTTCTTATTGATCCACTCCACAAGCTTCACTATTCCCAAATTTTAATGTACTCGTTAATATGTGTGCCATAAGATAATGAAACATTCATCATATCATAACTAATGATATGAAAGGGGTTTCATAAAAATTTCATCATAATATAAAATTTTGAAAACAAAGAGGTTTCATAATAATTTCATAAATTCCTCAAAGAAAAACCAATGGAAAAAGAAGCGGGTTTCATTATCATTTTATCATTGCATAACCTATTGAAGTGTAATGAGTTTTATAAAAATATTTTCATCATAAACATAAACTATTAAGAGAAATAATAATAACGGTATCTTTTTATAATATCTCTAATAACAGATAATTAATATTAAGGGATTTAATATTTGATAGGGAAGGATATTAAAATACAAATCACTTAGACTTTTTTTAGGAAACTAACCTTTCTTTGAAAATCAAATTTTAAAACTAAAATTTATAAGAGATTTTGGAAATACATTCATTTAAAAATAATAGTGAAAATATATAAAAGATTATTAAAAATCATTTAAACCTTATATTGAGAAAATAAATTTTATTTTAATTTTTTTTTAATAACATAAAACATTTTTTAAAATTTATTTAGATAAAAATATCCTTTAAATCATATAAAATAATCTAAAAAAATAATTTAAAAAATTTCTTGAGGAAAAATTCATATCCACATAGAAAAGAAATTTAGAAACATAAACCATTATAAAAATAATTTTATTTTAAAACAATCATGAAAAAATAAAAATCATCCTTTAAGAAAAATAATTGTCACGATTAATAGGATATATTATTCATGCCATACATTTTAAAATAAAGATTCTTTTCACATTTTTTGGTAAAAGGAGAAAAGTCATTTTTAGAAATTGACATGACAATTACTTTCAAAACATTTTTTTAAAACGTAAATCATGGGTAAAAATTATTTTAAAAATATTAAAACAATAGTTTAACATTTTAAAAAACAATTTTTTATAAGACATTTTCTGAAGAAAACTGAGTTTTTACTGTAGAGGGATGAAAAGTCAGATTTTCATAAAAAATTATCTAAATTATTTTAAGTACCAAATAGTGGAAAAAATGGAACTATTAATATAATAAATGACTATATAATAATAAAATTAAAGAGTTTCATGATTAATGGATCATAATATTTTATCAATAGAGGCATGATCATAAATAATCGCAATAAATGATAAGTTATAATAAAAAATAATTACCACTTTAGAAATATTGAAATGTAATATCCATAAAATATTATAATAAAATGAAACCTAAAATATCATGAGTATAAATAAAATCAAAATATTTCATGTCAAATTGGATACATATAGACCTTATAAAAGAAGATGGGTGAATAAAAGAATATATATCTCAATGACGAAAAATTGAGACAACAATTCATTACCACTTTGGTAACTTTTGAACTCTAAACCCCATGAAAGTGAGATGGTAGAATGTATATGAAAATAAACATAAATTTAATTATATTAATAATAAAATAATTTTTTTTTGAATTGTATACACCATATAAAATAAAGATGTGGTGAATATGGAATGTATCTCAAAAAAATTGAGACAAAAATCAATTAACCTAAGTCTCGACATCATTATTACATGTTCAATCCTCCAGTATAGTAAATATATTTTTATTATGAAACTATTAAATAACCATACAAATAAATATATATCAAAACATATAATATTTAATTATCTTCTTTTATGACATGTTAATTAGCAATTCCATATTAATGTCATGTTTCAGGTAATAACCGCTTTATTTTTCATACATGATATGACTTATTATTTTCAGATCTATTTCGTTAATAATTATTTTATATATGTTTAAAATAATAATAATAAAATAATTATCATATCTAAAAATTAATTATTCAATTAAAACAAATAAATAAATATTGTTTTGATAAAAGAGGTATTTTAAGATAATGGAGATGGTAGGTCGTTGATACGCATGAGTAATGTTTCCATCTTTCAAGAAATACTTATAAAAATTAGGTAAGTAATATTTAAACTTCAAATAATGATAATAATATGAGAAATACCATATTATTTCTCTATACATATCATCCTAGTTGTGTAGTTTTTAAAAGAGAGTCACATTGCTTTATGAAGGCTATAGTCTCCACGTACAAGAATGATGTTATCATCATTTAGTGAGTGAAAAGGTATGAAGTAAAATAATATATTATCTTTTAAAAATTATATATATGTCATAAATATCATAATTATTTCATTTATATAACACATATTTATCCTTATTATCTTCCATGTAAAGCGTTAGTGAAAAATGAATCTAATTTCTCTACAAGATTGTAGTCCGCCATACACACGAACAACATAATTTTATCCCATATAAAATGGAAAGTAAAAAATTTATATATGATATAATGACTAAATATGTATAATTATATTATGAATATATTAAATATAATTTATATCCATAATCATACTAAACTATGAGGACTGGTAATGGAAAAATGAATGACATCAGTTCATGACGCCATAGTTCGCGATACACATCAATGATGATTTAATAACCCATTTTATGGAAGTGGATATTCTTATAGGTAAATAAATTATGATAAAAAAATCAAATAATATAGAATATAATTATTTTACTTTATCATAATGTTTCAAAAATAATTAAATGTGGGGGATAAATAAATAATGTAAAAAAACTCATTGAAAAGGGTTACATATTCTTCAGATAACCTCCTTAGGTTCACACCAAAAGCCATACTAAGATAGATTTATGAAAACAAATAAAGATTGTAGGATGAGATGATGTAATTTGGTAAGTTAATTGGTTATATATTGGATTAACCAAAAGGGTATGAAGGTGTTAAGTGGAAACCAGATTGGGTGGCCTTTTATGAGTGAGGTGAGTGACACACTTGTAATTTTATTAAAAGAGATAATTTCAACAACTTATTTTCTTGTAACAAAGCTCTAATAATATAAAATTATAAATAATATATTTTATATGATAAAAATATAAATATCTATTTTATTTTAGATAAGTATATTGGCCATTATAATACTCATTTTATTAGATTAATCCCTCAGTAAATCCATTTTTACATTTACCATGGTAAACAATTTTACTATTTTTTATTAATTTTAGTAAAAAGTTAAGATAAAATTATTAGATAATATAATTTATAATTATTTAAAATATTTAATCAATTTACCAAAATTAAATTCAAATAATTACAAACATTAATTTATAATCATTCTCATACATGCGATAAGAAAGCGTGTTTTTAACGAATAAATGTTCAAAAGTGTATAGAGTTTTTATATCAAAATTAAATATTAAATAGATTTAAAATACATCAAATAGATTAATTTACATATAATTACATTATTTTTTGTTTAAAAAATATTTAATATATAACACATATTTATAAATAAAATAAATAAAAAAAATCAATTTTCAATTAAAATTCAATATTTTTCCCTATTCATATAAAATGAAGCCTTTTAAAAAAATCAAAAATATTGACCATAAGATAATTTTAAATTAATGTTTAAAAAAATTTATTTTATTATATATATTTTTTAAAATTTTAATAAATTAGTTTTAAAATATGTTCACCAATACTGATGTAACTATTTTTTGGAAAATATTGTTTTAAGCATAAATTTGGATTTATTCTTATCTCTTGTCTAGAGAATACATAAGATGAATGTTAAATATATTTTTTGAATATATATATATATATATATCAATAAAATAATTCTAGATAACTGATTTATTTAATTTATTTAGGTATAATACATTTATACATTTAAAAATTATTTTTTCAAAAAATGATATCCATATTTAAATTTATAATTAAATGGTTACAATAGAATTAATTATATATACATGTGAAAAAAATATATTTCCATAAATATTTTAATCTAATTCATACCCATAATTCCAATGGCTAGGTTATAACTATCATATTAAATAATAATATTTTATAATTGTGTCATGTATTGTTTTAAATCAATGGTGTGTGAAACACAATCTAAACTCGGTAATATGTGAAAAAATTTAAAGTTTTTGTTGTGTGTAATATAGGATAAAGTCAGTTTTATTTATAATTTAGTACAAACTCAGGGTTTCATGTAATGCATTCTGAACTCAATGTTGTGTGTAACACAAAATATTGAAATGATTTATTTATTTTAAAATATTAATTTCACAAAATCTTAGGGTGTTACATTATACCCCACTAAAAATTAATTTCCACTTCAAAATACATCACTTTGGTACCCATAAAAGAGGATTCGTTTTTCTCATTATGTTCTTAGGTTCTCTTATAGCATCATTATTCTAGTGATTTCACCACAAAACATTGACTAGGAGAGTGACCACTTTTCGTAGAACTTTCTCTTTTTGATTGAGAATATCTTTTATACATTCCTTATAAAAAATATCATGTTGTAGGGGTAAGGAATTTCGAATAAGTAAATGTGATGGATCAAGTATGTACTTCATCAGGAGTGATACATGGAACACTTCATGAACTGTAGAGAGGTTATGTAGAATCACCAAATGATAAGATACTATCTTGATATTGTTAAGTATTTTAATGGGGTGTATATGTCAAATGAATTATTTTCCCCACTTTCTTCCATGTATAAAGTCATAAAAATACCTTCTCACCATCTTTAAATTCTAGATTAAACTAATGATTATCATCATAACATTTTTTTCAAAATTTTAAATTACTTACATGTTGTTAAATATTTTTAACCTTCACTTCCATATCATCACCTATCTCAGACCTCAATATATTTCTTTCTAAAAATGCATTCCTATATGTATAATGGGCTTCATATGAGACATATAAACACTTGAGTGAAATATATTATTCTAAGGAAACTTAACTATAGTAATGTGAAATCCCAACCACATTTTAATTCCATTTAATAATATTTTAGAATATCTTTTAATATTTTAATTGACCTTGACGTTATAAAAATCAACTATATATTAAGAGATCACTGAAGATATCAGCAAAATTATGAGATGAAATTCAGATCCTGATAAGATAAAATATAATTTTTTACTCTATGAAATTATTGAAATTTCATTAATATGTATCCTATAAAACATGTCCCATGAAAAATATTATATTATATATATGATTATTGATGAATTAATATGATGATTAACTATGAACCATGTTTCATTATTCCCATTTATATTTCTTTGGAGTATTTCAACAAAACCTATTTTGATGTCTTCACATTTTATTTTTGGTATGGATAATGGTTATAATAACCTTTTATATAATTTTCCCCTAAAATTTAATTGGTCAAATATAAGAACTGAGATAAATACTATGAAATATCTATCTTTATTTTGTCAAAATAGAATCAATCTTTCATATTAGCTCGTGGTAGGTGTTATTCCCTTATTTTCCTTCAGTTTTGAGATTAATCCTTGTGGCCTTTTCGGATAAAAAGGATATCACTCGGTATCTATTTATCCATATTTACACTAGTATATTAATAATGATTTTTTTGAATTAAAATAACCCATAATTACCATAAATTCAAAGATAAGATAAACCATACTGTTTACTAATACCTTTAACCACACCCTTAATCTTGATAAACTCTCGTCACATAAAATCACATCAGTGGTTTCTAATACACTGATCTTTTCATCATCATAAAACCTAAAACCCAAAATGGAATCTATAACTATTAAGTTAATCTTACCTAGGGAAATATAATATTCAAAAAATAACATAATCTGTTTTTGTTTCATGATTTATACAATCCAAATACCATTGGAAAAATAATTCTATAACATAATCCTTAAATGAATGTACAAAAATAATTCATTCCATCTACTTATATTATTTACATAGAATAGGTCCTTCCTTAATATATAATTAATTATTATGTTAGGTAATTTATTTGGATAATTCATATGTTCCCCACATATAATACATTTAACTCATTGAATTTTTTTTCACTATTTGTCATCATTTTCTATATAGACAATATTCCCCCCCCCAAATTGAGATATTCTGGTAGGTTCTCCTTCTCACATTATTTAAATGTATGAAGATGAATCTTCTTTCCTCTTTGTTCATTACATCACCATCTTTCCTAAAATTTTACCGTCATTTTATTTGATAATTTAGTGATATCATCAAATTTCATGTTGTAAATATTATATCATGATATATGATTATATATAATCACAATATCTATCTATCCAGTTATTATCCAATTTGGTTTCTCAAAGTTACTAAATTTTCCATCACATTCATTGTTATCATGATTTCTTCTAGTTCCATCTATTGAATAAAGATAAAAAGAAATGTGTGAGAAACAATGTTCATCATGAGAAACCACATAATAAAAAAAATAACCTATTATATGTCTAAATCATGAAATATTCGTTTAAATCTTTGAAACCATAGGTTTATCCTATGTCATTAATATTCGCCATCTATTTAAATCTTTCATGATGTGTTTTAATGTGTTTTTTAATTTATTAATCATATCCCCCAAAGAGTTTCAAACCAAGTGTGTATTAAAGCCTATTTTCATTCACTAGGTGATGATCGAGTACATATCAATGCAACATTTTTATAGGTATTACCCCTAGGTGACTATGTTCAATATCATTATCCACTTTTAATATCCATACATAGCTTTAATTTCTTATAAACCACTTTCTATATCCTTTATGAAAATTCTAGGACATTTTCTTATATATTAAATCATCCTTATACTTATCCATAGATACATCCCTAAATGTATCATTAGCAATTACCGCTAGGATATCACTATTGTTTTCTCATCCTAGATTCCAAATGTTAACCAAACCTTTCATCTGAGACCAAAAATTTCAACCGAGGATTTTCGTACATGGATATTATGCCTTTTTATATGAATATTAAATATTTAAAAAAACACACATTCTTGAGGACCTTAATAGTTTGGTGCCATTAAATATTTGGAAACACAAATAACTATTACATAGATAAAAAACATCAACTCCCACAATTATCTTCAAAACATCCACCCAACTTAGATATATCATAAATAATACATTTCTTCCTAACATGGGGAAATGAAACATAAAAATGTGTGAGACTATATTCACTATAAGGGTAAAAAAGGGAGATATATAATAATAACATGAACATCTAGGTATGATAATATGATCATAACATTTTAAAACCATACCATTCATATTAGAGATCATACTATTGATTCATTAAATAAATATTGGAAATTCCTAAGATAATAATCACAAGGAAATTAAATAACTTAATCTATGAGGGAATAAAATTTACATAATACATAAAATTGTGGAATAAAGATAAGAATAGAAAATATTTTCTCAAGGATACATAATAATACATTAATAAAATATTAGGCATGGGATAACCACCTATGGACCTGCTTTCGACTTGGGAAATCACCCGCACACCCTATTTATCATTCTTGGGATAACCAGTCATATACCCTTTGGGCAGATATAAAATTTATCATTACATAATGCATATAATGGAGATATAGTTCCCAATCATTACATAAATAAAATCATATCTATTTGTACCATAAGTTCATAAAACATTCATCATATCATAACCCATGAAATGAAATGCGTTTCATTAACATTTAATCTTGACATAACATGTGAAAATTATTAAGATTCATAATAATTTCCTCATAGAGTAACAGGTGTGAAAAGATGTAGACTTCATATTAATTTCATTATAGTATGACCCATGCAAGGAAATGGATTTCATAAAAATATTTTCATCATAATCAAAAACCATTCATAGAAATAATAATAATTGTATCCGTGGATGATATCCTCAAGAAATCATAAGTGAAATTAAAGGACTCAATCTTATATATATAAGGATTTTGAATGAAAACTCACTTTGAATGTTTGTTTAGGAAAATAAACATTCATTAAAAATTATAAAACTAAACATTAATAAATATTTTATAATTCATTTTTTTAATAATATTGAAAACATATAAATAATGATTTAAAATTATTTAAAAAAATTCCTAATGAAAATAAATTTTCATTGCAAATAATTTTTAAAATATTAAAATTTTTTAATATTAATTTCTATAAAAATAAACATTAATTTTTATAAAATAATCATAAAAATTAATTTAAAACATTTTCTGGGGAAAATAACCTTTTTTCAAATTTTAGAATAATTTCTAAAAAATATTTTTTAAGAAATCATTTCATTTTTATTCATTGATGACTTATTTTACTTGAAATGGAGAAAATATTGTTTGGGATGCAATATTTAAGTTATCCTTTGATGATTTGAAGAATCAGTTGACTTTATCTCCTATTATGGTTATTCTAGTAATCAGTAAATGCTATGTGGTATTCTTTGATAGAACAAGTTTAATTTTGGGATGCATTCTTATATAAGGAGATCATGTGGAAGTGTATGATTCTAATAATCTTCCACTCCACGAAAATAACTATCCCACTAATGATCCTAAATTTACATCCATGATGATTCAAAAAATAGTTAGAGGCATTACCTTCTCAAATAATGGTTTACCATCTAAAATGAACGTAAAAACATGAGTTATATATTTTCTTAAAAATATTTAACCCTATAGAAATTATAGTGTCTAGAGTTCCTATATGTTTTTAATTTTGACATTTCCAAAAAAACCTGGTAAGGGTAATTCCATTTATGACTCTATGAGTAGGAACCTTCCATCTATGACCATGAAATAATATTCCGAGGAGTGGATGTTGATGTCCCTTTTGTGCTCAAATGCATCTCAGAGTCCACGATTATGAGATAAAGCTTACATTGTCTTGTGTTCAATTTTAATCAAAATTACTCAATATTATTCATCTAGAATAGAAACACGATGATGAGTTCTGGGGTGTTAGTGTTTCTATATATGATGAAGATTCCATCAGTGATTGGGCTCTATATTCACATGGAATATTATTTTTCAATAACTAGTTCCTCATTCTTTTTCCACTGAGAATTGATGTGATGGGAGATTAACTTGACACCCACTAGTTTTTACCTCCTACCTCATCAATGATGGTTTATGAAATATGGTTTTTTTTGTGGCCATGTATAAAATAAAACATTTCTGTTTTGTTCTCATTATTATATATATCAACAGGTTAATATTGAGCATCAGAGGCATTTTAGATCACTTAAGGTTTTTATTGTGCCTATATGTTAGTGGGACAAGATATCTATATACTATAGGATAACACATATGCTTACACCTTAAGGTAAGAAAGAAATTCAGGTGTTGATTAACTAATTGACCATATTGACTCACATCATTGTGACTGATGACACAAACAAGTTTGGGGACATGGGAAATTTTTATATCTAGGAAATCATTATATTTCATGGAGTTTCATTCGTGATTATTTTTTATATGGATCCTTGGGTTACTTATATATTTTTCAGTGTCCTCTTGAAGGAAATGTGATCCCTAGTGCAGTTGACCATGGAATTCCATCCTTAAATAGATGGCCATATGGAATGGGAATTAAATATTAAATATGGAATGAAGTATCATATATTTTTAACATTATAGGTGTTTGGAATAACAATTTGAGGATGGTCTAGTTTTCATATAATAACATATAGTCATTTCCATCATGATTGAACAATTAAGGCTTTGTATGATCAACCATGAATATATACACACTATTGGTCTAAGGTATACGACCATTCCTTTTTGGGACCATATCTATCCCAGGAGATTATGTATAATATTTAACTAATCTATCAGAGAATGGTAATGAAATATAATCATTATAAATCCAATGTTGATCACCTTCAACACCCTTTAGAGTTTGGTGTTGCATATATGGTGTTTCTATGTGATTAAGTATGATTATGCCATAGACCTCTTGGGAAATTTGGATTTTTCACCAAGATATGTGGGAAAATTTGAAGTTATTGAATATATAATTAAGATGGATTTCCATTGGGAAATTCCACCATAAATGATATCTATCCCCAATGTTTTCCCTATTTCTTGGTTCAGGAGGAATCTATTGGATCCATCTCAGGTCTTATATTGGTAGACCGGGACGTGGAACCTAATTTATCTGTGATTAAAACCCAATTTTTATTCATAATTCTCATATCAATGTTCTTTATAGAAAATTCATACAATTAATTCCCGAATTATAGCGGCATTTATCTGATTCTTATGAGACATTATAGCATGAAAAATTGATAAAATAATAGTTTCTCAAACTCTTTGATGTGGATTTGTATTGGTAATATTTTTGGGTGTATATTTATTTTATGGTGGTGAGGATTATAACATCTCAACATTTTATTTTAGGAAAATCCTTTGATTTTTGATGTTTTTCCTTCTTCTCCACATTGATTTTGAGTTGATATATGTTTCGGTAAGGGTTTATGGGATTTGAAATTTTTGGGAAATCATAAATGAATATTATTGAAAAAATTTTACTAAATAAGATGGTATCATACCACAAAACTCGAGAACATGATGCAAAAGAGGTGGGTACATCATAAAGTACGTGGTTATACCATACTAGTACTATGGTAGTTGAGGCTACACTTTATCATGCATGGCTACATTGTAGTGACCCTGAATAGGGTGAACTTGTGTCGTATAATCCACCGTGAAGTTCTTTTTATATAGGGTTTTGATGTGGTGACTAAGAGGACACCGGATATCCCATTTAGCATCAATTACATAAACTTATAATGTTTAAAAAAATCTTCTCTTTAGGATATTTTCTTTCTCATTCAAAGAATGTTTTTTGTGCTAAATTTGGGTGTTCATTTATGTTCTAATAGTGGGATTCAATAGTCATTGAACCAATATTTTTACCCCTTCTATTTATTTCACTCGGTTTATTTCCATATCTCTGAACTACTGCATAATAAACTCATAATGTAGTCCAGATTTTTTCCCTATGGGGGTCTTGTTCCAGAAACACCCATGTTATAGTCTCCCTATTTTACTTATTAGAGTTGCTTCCAATTCCACATGAACACCTATTCTGTTGTGGTGATCTCCTCCAGTGTACCACTATGATGTAGTGTTCCACCGTACCTAGTGGTGGTTAGTTCTATGCTGTAGTGCATGTATTTTAATGTGGAGTCTCTGAGATTTCCATAAACCTTACCTACTTATCCGTTCAAGCCTCTCATTAATGTCTCAAGATTTTATTATCAAGATAGGTGGTTTTGTGATCGATTCCTAATATTTTAATCTTTTATTCATATATTTTAAATTTATATTAAAATCAATTTCTAATTATTAAGTTTGATTTATAAAAAATGGTTATTTAAATGGTATAGTTTGTGGTGAAATTTTATACATGGAAATTATTTTTTGGTTTTCATGAAATGTGTTCTTGAATTAAAATTATGATTCTGGAAGGGATTTTGTAAATAAATAAAGGCATAATATATTTTTAATATGAAAATTTATTATTTGATAGTGTTTTATGAAAACCATTCGTTATTTTTTTATGAAAATACTTGGATCAATTTTGATAAATAAACATGATATTTTTTCCTGAAAATTATGGTATGAATATGGATAAGAAAACATTCCATGTTGGTATATTAAATAATGACAAGATTTTCTAATAAAAAAAATTTTAACATGACTTTTGAAATAAATGGAATGTTTTAAAAAAATTAGTTCTAGATGAAATGATTTTTGAAATAGTTTTTGAACTTATTTTTTCCCAATTTAAATGGTTTTATGTACCTTGAATAACATAGAAGACTAGGTAGTTGAGTGGGAAGAATACCCACTTGTCATGTAATAACACTATCCATAAATTGATTGACGATGAAAAAACAACTAAAACTACTTGATGTCCAAGAGATTAGTCCTTAGGGATGTTCATTATTCAAATTTGAAGAAACAATTCACCAATATATGAGAGAATCCTTGAATATCCTACCCCCAGATCTATTTAGCATGGTGATATTCTTGGAAATGATTTTACATGGCTTATGATATAATTTTATACTTATGTAAATTTAAATGTAAATAAATATTTATTACCATTTTTGTTAAGTGTTTTATTATTAATTATTTAAAAAATATTCTTTATTATGCACAATTTTATATAAAAACTATTGTATCTATTTTTAAATTACCATTGGAAAATTATCTATAAGATTGTTTTGATATGAAATCTGAAAAAATTTCAATTCAATGTTTTATTTAAATTAAGAATAAATGTTTTATCTCATAGGAAATGATTATGAAAAGATAGGTGAAATCCTACTTTCCTTTTATTTCTCACACCCTACCTTTGGAAAAAGGAATTTATAGATTTCTTAATCCTGTATATAGGTAATGGGAAGGGAACTCTTGAATATGGAGGGTGTTTCTTAATTATAGGACCTTTGGGCATTAATATATTTTGTAGAAGTTTGTGATCCACTAGTTGTGATGGGTTGTATAGCTATTTTGGGAATTTTTTAGGGTTTTGTGGACCCTTTTATCATGTGGACAGTTTTTATATTGAAATTCTATATATGTTTAATTACACTATTTTTACCTCTTGTGGTGAAGTAATTTCCTCTTAATTTTTATTGATACCATGGTTCTTTTCTTCATCCCATGCTGATCAAGAATGCCTTTTAGGATATGTCAATATCAGTTTGTGTACCATTTATGTGGGTTATCATAGTGGATTCTTGACCCCTAAAACATAAAATAATGAAAACTATATATGTTGAGGTTTTTATTGATGTAAAATTTTGTATGTTATAGTATATATTGCACCCATTTAGAAGTTTCTGGAAGCCTCAAGTGTGATAAAAACATTGGAATTACTTCAATTAAACCACATTATTATTAGGATGTTGTCTATAATTTTTAATTCTATTTTCTAGTTGTTTTACATTGGATTATAAATAGATAGAAACCTTATTAATGAGTCCCTTGAAGATTCCAACAAGATCATAATTTATTTTGATGTGCTAGATATTTTGACGAAACATCTTAAAGCCTCTTCAAAAACTAGAAGAGTACCAGTCAATAAAAAACCACACTATAATGATGATCATGGATATTTTTTTATAGGGAATGAATGGATGAAGAATCTAGTCATAGTGATGAATTAGAGGCAACCCATGGATTTTGATGTTTTTACCTATTTTTGTTTTTTTAAATCCCTTCCCCATGCCCTGTCTAGTCAAATTTATGATCTTTGATAACTCATTCCCTTAGTTTTAATGAAATTGTATTTATCATGGGCCTCTATACCACATCCTCTCAACAACACATGGTTTCATTTTATTAAATTATAATTATTTCATCTAATGTATAAATATTTTAGGTTTTTAAGTACTTTAATGAAGTGAACATGTGGATATTTAAGTGTAAAGGATAGAGATCTTTTAGCTTCACTAATGAAGTAAATATATTCATCCTAAAACAAAATTTTAAATCTATTTTTAAATGCCATATAATACCAAAAATATTGACTCATATTGATTATAATGACAAGGATTGAAAACTACTCAATACAATAAATTAATCATGTTAGTGTGGCTGAGTTATTTGACTATGGAATAATTGTGGAGAATCTATATGAACTATTGGGTTTCATGCATTCTGAAATCTTATATGTTAGAAATAACTGATTACTTTTTTTGGTAATTTATCATAATTGAATTTTTATTTTTATTCATTTGAAGATGAATCATGTGTATTTCTATATGTATAAAAAAAACAATTTTTTGGTGATAATTTTATTTTTGAAAATTTTTGGAACCGTTTTTTATGATTTTAATATACGACCTATCAAAAAATCTTGATGAAAATTGAAATAAATTCGTCCTCTATATTAGAGTTAAATATTGGGAATACTATTTAATTTTATATGTGGGGGTGGTGTTTTAATATTATCACTAAAAAAAGAGGTCATAATAGTGGTTTATTATTGGTGGTTCAAATAATATCTAAACAAATCATTTTAAATACAAATTGTATTTCATATAGGTTTAAATAAAACAACTACTAGTTTTTTTTAATTTTAATTAGTGTTATTACTTAAAACTCTACAGATCAATAAAAATTAACCCATATTCAACCCCCTCCCCACGCCTCCCCACCCCACCCCTTCCCCAACCCCCAACCTCACCTCTCCTGCGGTCATCACCTCTCCCCGACAGTAGAGAGAACTCATCCCATTCTCACTAATGCCTCTCCAAGACGTTGGTGACTGCCCCTCCCCCTTTGTCTAACTACTCCACGGTATAGGTGACCACCACCCCCTATTGTTCATGGCTCTCCCTGATTCTAGTGAAAACCCCTCCCCCTTGACCCTACTTCTCCCCAACATTGGCGGCCACCCATCACCCTCATCCACGCCTCTCATTAACGATGATCCCCCTTATCTCTAACAACTCTCCCTTCTCCTAATCCTCCTTCTCGCCGAAGTCTCTCACCTCAGCCCAAACAAATATTTCCACTCACCCCACCCTCACCTCTGATCCTCGTGACCCTAGCCACACCTTCTGCCTGATGATGACCCCACTACAACCCCCTACTAACTAACAGTGATCCCCAATTGAGGCTCATATTCCCCTTTTACTAGTGAGTGTGGTCCTCAATCATAAAGTGTATTTTTTAATATTGATTGAATTTTTTATCTATATCATTATACAATATATCATATTGTATGCTTAGTTTTTGTATACCATGTCTTCATAATCCTTTCAAATTTGAATTTGATTTTTAATTCATGACACATGTATGCAAGGGAGTCTCTCTTAAAATAATATTGTTATTTTAAATGATTCATTAAATCTTGACTCATTATATTTTTCAGTTTATCAAAATATTTTATTATTAAATATTGAAAAAAATAAAAAATTTATTGATAAATTCATTTTCATTAAACTATTAATATATGTTTCAATGTTTTTAATTTTTTTGTATCCAATCTATTATTATGATTATGATTTATAATTTTAGTTTTCCCAATGTCAATATTAGAGGCATATGTTGTGTGTAGTAAACATTAAACATATATTTCATGTGGTTTGATAATTTTCATATCATGTTTATGTAATGTATTGTGATATAATTTTTATTTTGAAAAAAAAATTATGTTTGAATATTTTCTATATATAATTTATAATCATGATTTTTTAATAAATTTTTTTTAATTTTTTATGTTTTTATATGTATTTTTAGTAATATATTATTATTTATTTTAAATATGTCTAAATTATATATTTTTAAAATTTCCAATATTAAGTGGATGATGAAATGTGTTTATACATGATCTAAAAATTATATACTTGTATATTAACCAGGATTTTATATACCATATTTATCGAATTATAGGATAGAGTTGGTTACCATGAATGAAAATGTTAAGTGATGTTTATTTGTTTATTATACTTGTTTGATTAAACATTTTTATCATTATATCTAAATTTAGAGGAAGAATAGTGAAAATCCAATACCTATGGATAAAATCACAATTAATTTACCTCAAAATATAGATTGGTATGAAAAGGTTTTAGAAGAATTTGTAGATTATTCAATTTCAAATCGGTCAAGGGATGGTAGGATAAAATATATGTGTCCGGAATAGAAATTCAAGATATGGTTGAATACAAAATAAGTATCTATGAATTTGATATTGAAATAGCTTCCTCCTTGATATTTATGTTGTATTTTTCATAGTAAATCTAATGTTATGTAAATTTATAATAATAAAAATTCTTTTAATGAAGTACAAAGTTACCCACCAGAGGAGAATTTATTTTGAAATCTGAAAAATGATGTTATTGGATTCGAAAGATAAAATTTCAAATATTTTAATAGAACAATATAACATTTAGTTAATCCACAGTAGATTTATCTTTCTTTAAACTTCAATGACCAAAAAATGAGTTTTATGAATTAATGGATGATGGCCATCAAAAATTATATGAATGGTGTGCCATATATTCAAAGATGTATTTTATAAATAAGTTGAACTATATCAAGTGTCTCTATAGAATTATTGAAAATGAAATTTATAATATTTTAGAGTTTATTAATGATTTATTTAGTGAATCTATAATCCCAAATTCATTCTATTGTTTAAATAATGTAATCCAAGAACATGGACATTACTATTGAAAGATACATTCATTCCCTAATGATTGCATGATTTATTATGTATAATATTATAATAAAGAATAATGAATAATATTTAAAATAATTTGATGAAAGGAAATGAAAAATAATGAAAATATAAATCAATGTAACCCAAATAATAAATAGAAAGAGAAACTCCAACAAAGATATTGCGTTATTTTCTTCAGAAACCACACTTGCAATGATTATTCACGTTGTCTAAGACTGCATGTGATAGGAAGTGACATGACTAGTATAGTAATAAAGGATTGATGATTCATTCACAAGATTCAAATTCAAGGAATATATATGATTCATTATATCCAAACTTTTCTTTAGATCACAGGAATGTATATGTGGGATTAGATTCAAATTGTTTTAACCCTTTTAGTACTTTAAGTACTAAATTTAGAATTTGGCTAGTTGTTTTG
This sequence comes from Viscum album, assembly GCA_963277665.1. Taxonomy (NCBI): domain Eukaryota; kingdom Viridiplantae; phylum Streptophyta; class Magnoliopsida; order Santalales; family Viscaceae; genus Viscum; species Viscum album. Next base: position 1,207,491,136 of record OY728143.1, on the reverse strand, counting down.
ATCCCCTATAATCTAACTATATGAATGTGTTTCAATAATAATTTGTTCATTATTTGGATGATTATTCCTATAATTAAAATTACTAAAAATGGCATTGATGTATACCTTTAACCTCTAATAAATGAATTTAGAAAATTATGAGAAGATATTATGGAAACATATGATGCTACAATAAGAAAACTATTCAAAATGAATTCTTCATTTATGTTGATAATTAGTGAATTTCCTAGAATAGGAAATTTATCCCATTGGAACACTCATACTAGTTTGTCTTGTCTAGTTTGTTGTTTTGATTTTGAACTGAAATGATTACCTCATAAAATAAAATGGTGGTTTATGTGTCATTATCTATTTAATAAATCTTATTTTAAATTTATGTGTTCCAGGACGCAATTAAATGGAGATATTTAATTGTGAAAGAAACTGAATTTATTATCTTTTTTAGAAATCATGGGACAATTAATGATTTTTAATGAACAATTTGGAAAAAGTAATTTGTTTAAAGAAGGGGGAAAGTGGTTCGACATACAATATATCAAGGATTTCGAGCAATGTAATAGATGAAACAAATTAAATTCTTAAAACATATTTACTAAGAGTTTAATAGGATATGTTATAGTATTGATGTAATGTATATTGAGAAGAAAGTGTATGATAATGTAATTTTCACATTTCATAATGAGAAAGGTAAAATTAAGGATCACCATATTTCTCATAAGGATTTAGAATCAATGGATATAAATCACGCATTGTGGATAAATAAGTATGGAATGTATACATTTTATTTTTTACAATGAAAAATTATGAGAAATATATATTATTTAAAAGTTTAATTAATTTAAAACTTCCAAATGAGTTCGAGTAACATATCAAGGTGGATTGACTTAAAACATCAAAAATTAAATGGATAGAAAATTCATGGGTCACATTTTTTAATAGGGAAGTTGTTGTGAATATAATTGACTAATAATTTACAAAAAATAGTAGTTATGGATTTAGTTGTGTTATGCACCTCATTCATAGATATTTTCGGAAAAACTCTAAATCCAACTAATCTTGATAAATATAATGAATTTTTTTTGAAACTTTTTCAATTGGATATGTTTTTACACCTTCAATTTTTACAGAATTTATTCAATTTACTATTCATTTTTTGAAGAAGATAAACAGAATAGACCAGTACACTATTGATGGATGTGTTCAATTGAGAGTTATGTTTATAATATTTCTATTTTCATTGGTTAATTCTGTTTTTTCAAATAATCATGGAATTTTTTTAATATGATTCTTATTTTTTTCATCAGGTATAATGCTCATTTGAAATCATATGTTAAGAATAAAGCTCATCCAAACGGTTATATTGCTAAAAAAAATATATAGACAAAGAGTGATTGACCTTTTATTTTAGTTATTTGGATGGGATTGAGACTAGATTCAATCATATTGGATGTGTTGATGATATCTCCACTAATTATCAATATGGAAACCAGTCATCAGTATTTATAACTATTGGATGAACAAATAAAATGGGGTTAAATTTTTCAATTATTAAATTAGAGTTTCTATAGGAACATAGATATGTGTTTCTCAATAGTTATTTTGTAGGTCCATTTATTGAATAACTGTGAATAAAAACAAAGAGGTGGCTAAGGGATATAACTCAAAATTGTAGGATCGATATAATAATGTAGATGCTTAATATACAAGAGGGGGGGGGAATTATACACTTTAAAAATTTCCTTAAAAAAGGAAAGATGCAAGTTTAACAACGTTAAACTAAGAAAATTCACAACACCTCTAACACCAATTGAAGAATTGGAACAAGGTATGAAGTTACAAACATATAGTTCTATGCACTTGCTTAAATATGGAAAGTGATTCCAAAAACAGGTTCCAGAAATATGGATCAGGAAATTGAAACTTAACCAATGTTTACAATATGAGATTATACCTTAAATTGTATAGAATATAAATGAACCAGAGTACAAGTGTAATTAAATATAGGGAGATTATACTTTCCTTACAATAAAATATGCAGCGGAAAAAAAAGTAGTAAAACTACATGAAACAAACAATAACTCTATTAACCCAAAGAGAAGGGTATCCAACCACCTTGGATAAAGGTCCTTTGATTTATTCTTTCAAGCATGTCTGTCTTACCCACACCCGGGTAATCCCTCGATACGATGATCGGTGTCTCTGTCTTTCTATCCCCACAAGCCCTCAACTTCAACGTAGTTGGAACCTCTATCTTCCTCAGCAATGAAGCCCTCAAACTTCAAGGTAGTCGGCACCTCTGTCTTCCATTACCCAGAAGCCCTTGAATGTAATCACCAACATTCGGAGTCGCATGAAGCAATCAGAATGAGTAGTTCAGTATGCACAAAGCATGAAAATCTTCTCTCTGTACAAATCACCTTAACATCATGTGGCCTCTAGAGTGATCAACATTTTATTGATCTCTTTCAAATGATCTCCTATTTATAGGCTTGGTTGGAATGGTCGGCTCCCTCCTCCAATGGTCATATTTTCCTTGATGTTCGGAGGGACCTGTACATGTGTCACTCAACCAATAGTTAGTTAGAAATAGAATGGATGACATTGTTTTATAATAAAACATGTATAACTGAATGCACATCATCGTTTTGTAATGAAACAAGTGTAAGCATAAGAAAAACTAGAATTAGGAATATAAGTAAATAATAGTTCGGAGTCTAACCAAAATGAAATTCAGAGTCTATAATAAAAAGGATATTCGGATTCTATTTTAGGAATTCAGAACCTGAATTCTGTGGAAATCCAGAGTCTGAATTTCTGAGGAAATTCAGAGTCTGGTTTCATCAGGATTCAGAATCTGAACTTATACTATTCGGAGTCGAACATATAAAGGTTCAGAGTCGAACTCATGAATGTTCGGAGTCGAACTTATCAAAGTTCAGAGTCGAACTTATAAAAGATCGGAGTCGAAATTATAAAGGTTCGGAGTCGAACTTAAAAAGGATTAGAGTCAAGCTTATAAAAGTTCGAGGTCGATCTTATAAAAGTTTGGAGTCCAGAATTCGGAGTTAAACTTTGTTAGAGTTCGTATCCAGAATTCGGAGTGGAACTTCATTACAGTTCTCATCCAAAATTTGGAGAGAAACTTTATTAGAGTTCACATCCAGAATTTGGAGTGGAACTTTATTAGAGTTCGTATCCAGAATTCGGATCCTAATAACAGAATGCTTCATACCTTATAATTATATGATTCTGAGGTTTTGGGTATGAATCCGATTTTTATACTTAAGGAAAATAGTCCTATGTATATGAATAACTGGGTTAGGTTAAATTTCCTTAAGGAAGGAAATTTTACTTATAGAAGTAAAACATAGATTTACTTAGGTATAGGGTGTTTGTGATTTTCAAAACAAGAAGTAATGTAAAAGTCATAAGGAAAACCTTATTGACCCAACAATCTCCCCCTTTTTTGAAAGCACAAACATCCTTACAAAAAAGAATATAAGGACTTTAAAAATGTTATTATACTTTGAAAATAAAAATTATCTCGCTTTGTTCATGATGATAGTGAATATAACTAACTCCCCCTTAGGAATTGAAACTCTAAGGATTTTATTCTGATTTTCTGGAGTGGAGTTTTCATTATCAAGGGAATGAAAAACTTTATAGTGAGAAACTCCCTATTACTTAAAGGATATCTTCACTTAAAAATTTTTATTCTTCATTTTAAATTTTCCCTTCTCCTCTTTTTAGTGATTATTTTTCCTTCTCCCCCTTAAGAGTAGTTCTCTTTCCTTCTCCCCATTTGTGATTTTCAAAAAGAATTGAAGGGAGTGGGAAAAAATAAATTACCTGAAACATTAGTACATAACAAGATACTACCAACCAAATTTTAATTAGAGTTGAGAAAAAAAATTTACAAAGAAAGAAAAATTCAACAAAAAATTGGAGTGAATTCATTTTTCTTCCTTTTCCTTTGGGATTAGCTGCTTCAACAAAGTTTTGAGCTTCTTCAAATCTCTTTGGTCTTCCTCAGCTTTCCCCCCCAAGGCTTTTATCCTTTCATCTTGAACATTCAACACCTCTGCCTGAGCCTTCATGGCCTCTTCCTACATTTTTATTAACTCCTCTTGCTTTTGCATCTTGTCTTCAAACTCAATCTGGAAGTCTCTTTCCCCTTTCTAGTTCTGAGCTACAGAGTTAAGCTTCCCATTCAGATCTCTAACCTATTGATTTCGAGTACTTTTCTCAATTATCAGCTCCTCCTGATGATTCTTGGTCTTGTTATCCTCAGTTTCAAAAGCATCAGTCACCTCATTCTGAAAATTATCATAATTAGCCATGTCTTCTTTGACTTTTTTTGACCACAAATTTATCGTGTTGCATGATTTCCTGTGCACATCATAGATGATAAGAAAGGTTATATGGTCAGTTTCAATCTTCACACACTTATCCATGACCGTGGATAAGGAATCTGATTTCGAATTCATGCTCTGTTGCAGCATCTGGCATTTGGTGTATATAGTTGAAAAAATCGGAATGGTGTCCCCCAACTTCTTCAGAGACTCAACCACAATATCGTCACCATGTGTTGATGACTCCGAATCTGATAATTTACATAGAGAATATTCTTCTTCAACTTGCACCAGTTTTCTTTTAGAAGATCCACCAACCTACTTCTTCTTGAAAATATCTTTTGTTGGTGTATCCATCAGGACTTTCTTCCCCTTGTCAGATTTTGGAATGGGTTGTTCATCTGGAGACACTTCCTCACTTTCTGATAACTGAACAATCAGATCATCATCTGGTTTTTCCTTTTCTTCCCCCTCTTCAAGAAAATTATTCTCATAAGATTTTTCATCATCATACAGAACATTTTCCATCTCTTCCTCTTGATCACCATTATCCTTCCCACTTTCTTTCTCTACTTCCTTTTCTGGAGTGGGTAATTTTGCGGATTCAAACCTTTCTTTATACTCTTCTACTTGTTTGATCAGATCATCAAATTATCACTTACTTCTTCTTCTTCTTCTTCAACAACCTCTTCTTCTACTTCTTCACCAGCTTGTTTTTCTACTTCTTCAACTACCTCTTTACCCTTAGATTTTTCTGAAGTGACATAGTTCTTACCTGGAGTTTCTGGTAAAGATGGTTGGACATAGAATGATTCTGGAATGAGAATTTTCTCTGAAGCTATTTCAGTATCTCTTAACAGATATTGCACCACTTCAACTTCAGAAAACTTATTTTTCAACTTCTTTTCTTTTTCCATATTTTCTAATTCATCTGCAACTCTCTCTTTTAAGGCCTTAGCCTCCTCAGGGTCCAATCCGAACTGTGGATCCCATTCTTTCACCTTTTCCTTGTCTTCCCTCCACTTGGCTGCCACTTCATCTGTATATGTTTTCTGCTTATTCGTCATTGGGGGAGAAGACTGAGTTTTCTTAGCTTTGAGAGTTATGTATTCAGTATCCACTTCCTTAATCATTCTCTTCTTCCTTGCATTTTTAGGTGGTTTCAGAGTTTGTAAATAATTCTGAGCTGCCTCAGCCTCTTCCACATATAACGGATAGAATTATCTAGATTCACTAGAAAACCCCATCTTCATCCTCTTCAAAGTATCATCACTAACCAGCATAAGCGTACAATTCTGAAATTTTGACTTTCATGAAAATTTAAAAGACTCTAATCACCAAACTATCAGATTTGATAGTAGAGCAGGGTACATAATGATTTGATCTCTCAAGTTCCCTTCTTTTATATTCTTGATCATAATCAAGACATTCCTAATCAAATTTATTTTCCTTATATTTAACAGTAAATCTAGGACATAGATGTCACTCTTCTTCAGATTATCCTTGTCACCTCTTCTTGGTATGAGAAAACCTTGTACCCACAACAGTAAAATCAGATTATTCATAGTGAGCTGGGAAATCTTAGCTGTCTTGGGGTCTTTAAGTCCAAGAAATTTCAATGCCTTCACCATGTTAAAACTACCATGCTCATCCGGAATCTTATGTGAGAAAAATTCATCTCCCCCTTCGTAAGGTAAACCCACCAAGCTTGCATCCTTGGTGTAGGATAACTTGTATGTCTTACCATAAGACTTAAAGGAAAATAAATCTCTGCCATCTTCTTTCTGGAAGGAAACAGACTCGTATAACTCAACCAGTAAATCTGTATAAACCGAATCCTATTTCTCTGACTTATACAAGCAATCATCTTACCATCCATTCAATCTGATATTCTTGGTTATAAGAGAATCAAACATGTAGAAATCTGGATGCACTAACCTTTCCCTGAAGACTAACCACTTTGAGATTGGTTTTGTAGTTGACATGTCTTGAGAGGTAGCTTCAACAGACATTCGGAGTGGGGAGTTCTGGAAGATTCGGAACGGGTTTGACAAAGATTAGAACGGTCCTTAAGAAGAGATGCAGGGGTTTGAGACATGAGATCTTGAAAACTCGATGTGGGAAGACTCTTAGGGTCCCCTTTATATAGGAGAATAAGGTGACCATTGGTCTTCCAGAAACTGTCTAATAGTTGAAAATCAATCTTATTTGATCTAATGGTTGAGAACATTCCCGTAAGGAAAACATGACTCCTATCTTTTGAGGTTTTAAGAAAATCATTCGGATTTAAGGAAAAACTATAATTATAATTGTTTGAAAACTCATAGGAAAATACTAGCAAGAAAAATATGACTACGAAAAGTTAAGTAAGTAAATCATACCTTTTAGATTGGCTAGAAATATTGTTCACAATTGGTAATATTCTTCTTAAAAGAAATACGAAAAAACCCCCCTTACAAAATTTCATTATGAAAAATTATCATTATGAAATATTCATTATGAAAATTATCATTACGAAATGTTCAGTATGAAAATTATCATTACGGAAAGTTCAGTACGAAAATTATCATTAAGGAAAGTTCAGTATGAAAATTCTCATTACAAAAATTTCAGTATGAAAATTCTCATTACGGAAAGTTCAGTACGAAAAGTTTCATCACAGAAATTTTTTTTACGGAAAGTTCATTTCGAAAACTATCATTACTGAAAGTTTAGTACGAAAATCTTTATTTCGAGAATTTCCATTCTGAGAATTTCCAAAAAATTGTTATGAAAAATTTTAGTTACAAAAGTTTAAAAAGAAAACTGTCAACGAAAATTTTGGTCAAACTAACACGCAAATGTACTCCCCCTATGAATAATATTTTATTACTATAAGGAGAATTGTTCAACAAGAAGTTAAAGAAGAACCATTACCTAACAGTTATCATTCCTAGCTTCTCTTTAATGTATTCAAATCTATCGGAGGGTAATTATTTTGTGAAAATGTCAGAAAGTTGATCTTGTGTTCCAATAAACTAAATAATGATATCTCCTTCGAGTGTGTGATCCATAAGAAAGTGATGTCTAATATCTATTTTCTTTGCACGTGAGTGATGTACACAGTTTTTACTATGGTCAATGGCACTTGTGTTATCAAACAAAATTTGAGTCTTAGTAAAACTCAAGCAATAATATGTGAGTGTGTGTTTCATCCTCAACACTTGAGCACAACAACTTCTTTCTACTACATATTCAGCTTCAGCAGTGGAGAGTGCTACTGAGTATTGCTTCATGCATGACCAAGAAACTAATGAATCTCATAAGAAATGAAAAGTTCCAGATGTACTCTTTCTATCCATTCTACGACCACCAAAGTCAGTATCTGAAAAGATTTTTAAAACAAAATCATTTCTAGAAGTATAAAATAATGCTAGATCCATTGTTCCCTTTAGGTAGTGAAAAAATATTTTCACTGCCTTTAAGTGAGATTCCTTAGGATTGGATTGATATCTTACATATAAGAATACTGAAAACATTAAGTCTGGTAGACTAGCTGTTAAGTAAATTGGACTTCCTATCATACATCTAAAATCGGTTTGATCTACTGGTTTCCTAGCTTCATCAATATCTAAAGAGTTTGAGGTACCGATGGGAGTACATATACTCTTAGTATTGTCATATCCATACTTTTTAAGAAGATTTTTAAAATACTTATATTGGGATATATAGGTTACTTCTGGTTTTTGAAAAATTTGAAAACCAAGGAAAACATTTAACTCACCCATCATACTCATTTCAAACCCATATTTCATTAGACTTGTAAAATAATCAGTTAAATATTGCTGAGTTGAACCAAATATGATGTCATCAACATAAATTTGAATAATCAAGAAATTTTTCATATCTTTATTTATAAAAATAGTTGGATCTAAATTTCCATTAACATAGTTATTTTGATTCAAAAAACCTATTAGTTTATCGTACCAGGCTCGTGGGGATTTTTTAAGGCCATACAAAGCATTAGTATGTCTGAAAACATGACCAGGATGCTTTGTATCTTCAAAAACATGAGGTTGTTCAAACAAAACTTTCTCTTGAACATAACCATTATGAAAATCATATTTTACATCCATTTGAAAAAGTTTGAAATTGAAGAATGCTGCAAAGGAAAGTATGATACGAATAGATTCAAGTCTAGATACTGGAGCATAGGTTTCTTCATAGTCTATTCCTTCTTGATGATTATAGCCTTTAGCAACTAGTCTAGCTTTATTTCATACAATGACTCCATTTTCATCACACTTGTTTCTAAAGACCCACTGTACTCCAATAAAAGAAGTTTCCTTAGGTCTTTCAACCAAGGTCCAGACTTTATTCCTTTCGAATTCATTTAGTTCATCTTGGATGGATTTAATCCAATCTTCATCACCTAAAGCTTCATCAGTGCTTTTTTATTCTAATTGGGAAAGGAATGCTAGATGTTATACTTCATTTCTCAAGGAACTTCTAGTCCTTATAGGTTGATTTACATCACCAATGATACTATCATTAGGATGATTCTTAAGAAACACCTGATTTGGGTTTTGTAAAACCTGTTCATCAACATAGGGTAGAAATTCTTCTGGGGAAAATGTTTCAGAAAAATATTCTTGAACATTTTCCTTATCAGAAGAATCTTCTAACAAAGGTTGATAATTAGTTTTTGAAAACACATCTGAGAATGTAGGTTGATATGGTTTAAAAAAAGGATCAGATTCATCAAATTTTACAAGCACTGTTTCCTCAATAGTACAAGTGTTTTTATTGAAAACTATATAGTCCTTAGAAGTTGTGGAGTAACCTAAGAAAATTACTTCATCAGATTTTGGTGCAAATTAGTGTAGATTGTCTTTAGTATTCAAGATTAATATCTTGCAACCAAAAACCTTGAAGTAGGAAAGTCTAGGTTTTCTACCATTCCATAACTCATAAAGAGTTTTACTAAGAAAAGGTCTAATCAAAACTCAATTTATAGTACAACAAGTAGAACTTACAGCTTCAGCCCAAAAATTTCTAGCTATAGAATATTCACTCAACATGGTTCTAGTTATCTATTGAAGAATTAAATTTCTTCATTCAACTACACCATTTTTTTAGGAGTTCTAGGAGATGAAAAGTTGTGAGTAATAACTTTTCTACTACAAAAAGTTTCAAAATTAGAATTTTGAAATTCTCCTCCATGGTCACTATGAATATTTTTCAGTGGAAGGTTTTTCTCGTTTTTAACTTGGGATCTAATGCTTTTGAAATAAGAAAAAGCTTTATACTTCTTTCCTAGAAAATAGACGCATGTAAATCTAGTGTAATCATCAAATACAACAAACACATAGTATTTTCCTCTAATGCTTCCAGTTTGTGTTGGACCAAAACGATCCCTGTGCACCAACTGTAATGCATCAGTTTTTGAGACTTCACGGATTGATTTAAAACTACATTTATGTTACTTTCCATAATGACAAGGATCACAAAATTTATAGGAATCGAATCTAAGCTCCGGTAGATCCTTAACTACTTTATTCTTAGATAGTTTACACAAGTTCCTAAGATTACAGTGACCTAGTCTTCTATGCCATAACCAAGAATGATCTTCCATTACACTAAGGCAAGGTAGGTCTTGGCTCCTAAGGTCTTCTAAGTTTAGTGTGTAAACATTCTTTTGCCTATTGGATGAGAGAATAAACACTTCATTGGAATTGTTTACTACACACATATCATTCCTAAAATTGAAAATGTAGACATTATCACATAATTGAATTATGCTAATGAGGTTGTGCTTAAGACCCTTAACAAACAAAACATTTGAAATTAAGGTTTTTCCAAGAAGAACAATATTACCGATACAATCAATTTCTCCATGATCATTATCTCCAAAAGTTACTTTTCCTCCTTTCATCTTGATAATCTTTTCAAAATAGTTTTTTTACTAGTCATGTGCCTGTAACATCCCCTATCCATGTACCAAGTATTGTTGTCGGTACATCCTTTATTTTCCTGAAAATAAGAAAATAATTAGGCTTTCGGAATCCAAACTTGTTTGGATCAGAGATTTTTAAATAATAAAATTTTAGGAACCCACATCTTGTTAGAGAAATAAGCCTTATGAAAACCTAGAGATTGGGTTTGGTTTAAAGATAAATTCGTTGCTCAGTGACCACCACATTTACACTTGGTAAAAAATGGGGCACTTTAAGGAACAAAATAATTGTTACTAAAAGTTGGATTTTCATGGGTATAACCAAATCCATAATTGTTTCTTAAAGGTCGTATTTGTGAATACACCTTATCAAAATTTTCATTACCATGAATACAGTTTGACAAACACTTCTTTACGGAAAAAATTTCAGACTTGAGTTTTATAACCAAGTTTTTATCGTCAATATTGTTAGATTTAGAACAAGAGCTAGGCTCGAAAATTTTTTATTAGAAATTACCTTTTCTAGCTCTTGAAAAAGTTTATTCTTCTCAGAATTTACTTCCTCGAGATTTTTTGAAATACTTATAAAATCATCATTTTTCCTATCAAGATCTTTAGAAATATCTGATATTTCTTTTGTATGAATAGTATTCCTAGAGTTTGCCTTATCATGTTTTTTATTTAGTTTAGAATTCTAAATCTCGAGAATTTCAGCAAACCTAGAAACTTCTTCATAGGTAGGTAAATTATTTTCTTCATCAGAAGAGGATTCTTCATCTAAGGAATTATAATATTTAATGTCATTATAATTTAAGGAAACATTGGTCAATGATTCAGCATTGTGTACCTTATCCATGAGGCAATGATTGTTAATAGGAAATCTAGCTATAAGACCAAGATTCTTTTGCCTAGAAGATTCATAATCAGAAGATTCATTTGAAGAGTCACCACCACTGGAACTACATGTGTCGTTAGCTTTTAGAACAGTCTTATCTTTGGCTTTATAATACTTCTTTCTGTTTATTTCAGAATGCCACTCTTTTCTTTCATTCTTTTTGAGGAAAGGGAAATCCGGTCTAATATGTCTAGCTCTCTTGCATTCATAACAAGTAACATCTCCATCTTTCTATATATTTCCTTTCCCTTTTTTATACTTGGATTTGAAATTTCTATGACCAACTATCTTGTTCCTCCTTCGAGCAAGACTTTCTAACTCATTCTATGAGACTTCACTATCACTAGATTCTGATTGGATAACCACCTTCTAAGACTTGGATCTAGTTACTCTCTCAGAAGTGTTAGCTTTCAAATAATTTGATGTTATTGTAAAAGCAACAGTACCATTTCCATTTTTCTTCTTGATGTTGTCAGCATCTCTCTTCATTCTTGTTTCATGTTTGAGAAGAGTTACAAATAGTTCATCTAAGGAAATTTGAGTTTCCTTCCTATTCTCATCAATAGCTGTTCTCTTTGATTCCCACTCATGGGGCATAATATAAATTATCTTATCCACAAAGGCTTCATCATCCAGACCTTTCTATCTCATAGATTGTAGAATGTTTATGATGGTCATAAACCTTTGTTGAACTTTACAAATGGGTTCTCCATAAGGAAAATTGAAACCATGATATTCTGCTCTCAACATATATCTTCTCGTCTCAATCACTTTAGATGTACCAAAATGTGTGACTTCAAGTTTATTGCATATGCAATTAGCTGTTTCACAAGAAGATATTTGGCTATATATATTCCTAGTCATCAAACATTATAGAGTATTGCGTACCTTGTAGTTTAATTGATAGTCATGCTTCTCTTGGTTTGTGAAAGCACTTACATACTTATTAGGAATTATATAACCTCCAATAAGAATAACGAAATTTTCTACTCCAGTATTGATAAAAAAAGTCTTCATTCGATCTCTCTAGTATTCATAATCATTTCCATCAAAAATTGGTGGTCCTATAGGATAAAGATTGTCTATGGAACCAACATTTAAACATCCCATCTCTAAGAAAAAATTTGGCAACCAAACTTTTTAGTAGGAAAAGTTCATAATCCCAAAGTACGGAGTGAACAAGTTCAGAATGAACAAGTTCGAAACAAAACTAAATTTCTAAGCAAAGATAAAGAACAATGAAAAAATGAGCCTGAAAAACTTTTATGTGAGTATAAGTATTTCGAAGACCTCCTCTGATACCAATTGTAAGATCGAAATAATGATGTAGATGCTCAATATACAAGAGGAGGGTGAATTGTACACCTTAAAAATTTCCTTAAACAGGGAAAGATCTAAGTTTAACAAAGTTAAACTAAGAAATTCACAACACCTCTAACACCAATTGGAGAATTGGAACAAGGTATGAAGTTAAAAACTTTTAGTTCTATGCAGTTGCTTAAATATGGAAAGTGATTCCGAAAACAGGTTTTGAAAATATGGATCAGGAAATTGAAACTTAACCAAAGTTTACAATATGAGACTCTACCTTAAAGCGTATAGAATCTAAATGAATCAGAGTACAAGTGTAAAGAAATATAAGAACATTATACATTCCTTAAAATAAAATATGCAGCGGAAAAACAAGTAGTACAACTACAAGTAACAAACAATAACTCTTTTAACCCAAAGAGAAGGGTATACAACAACCTTGGATAAAGGTCCCTTGATTTATACTTTCAAGCAAGCCTATCTTAACCACACCAGGGTAAGCCATCGATACGAAGATCATTGTCTGAGTGTTTCTATCCATGCAAGCCCTCAAATTCAAGGTTGTTGGAACCTCTATCTTCCTCAGCAAAGAAGCCCTCAAATTTCAAGGTAGTCGGAACCTCTATCTTCCTATCCTTGGAAGCCCTCAAATGTAATCACAAACATTCAGAGTCGCATGAAGCAATCTGAACGAGCAGTTCATTATGCACAAATCATGAGAAGTTTCTCTCTCTAGAAATCACCTTAACAACGTGTGGTCTCTAGAGTGATCACCATATTATTGAGCTCTTTCAAATGAGATATTATTTATAGGCTTGGTTGGAACAGTCAGATCCCTCATCCAATGGTCATATTTTCCTTAAAGTTTGGTGTGACCTATACACGTTTCCCTCAACCAACGGTTAGTTTGAAATAGAATGGACGACATCATTTTATAAAAAAACATGTATAACTGAATGCACGACATCATTTTGTAATGAAACAAGTGTAAGAATAAGAAAAACTAGTATTTAGAATGAAAGAAAATAATAGTTCGGAGTCTAACTAAAATGAAATTAAGAGTCTATAATAAAAAGTTTATTTGGATTCTGTTTTAGGAATTCGGAATATGAATTATGTGGAAATCCGGAGTCTGAATTTCAAAGGAAATTCGGAGTCTTGTTTCATCATGATTAAAAACCTGAACTTATATAGTTTGGATTTGAACTTATAAAGGTTCGGAGTCGAACTCATGAAAGTTCGGAGTCGAAAATATAAAAGTTCTAAGTCAAATTTATAAAAGTTCTGAGTCGAACTTATAAAAGTTTGGAGTCGAAATTATAAAGGTTCGGAGTCGAACTTATAAAATTTCGGAGTCAAACTTATAAATGTTCGAAGTCAAACTTATAAAAATTCGGAGTCTAGAATTCGGATTTGAACTTTGTTAGATTTCATATCCAGAATTCAGAGTGGAACTTCATTATAGTTCTCATCCATAATTCGGAGTGAAACTTTATTAGAGTTCACATCCAGAATTCGGAGTGGAACTTTATTAGGGTTCGTATCTAGAATTCAGATCCTAAAAAGAGAATGCTTCATACCTTAGCATTATATGATTCTGAGGTTTTGGGTATGAATACTATTTTTATACTTAAGAAAAATACTGATATGTATAAGAAAAACTAGGTTAGGGTAAATTTCCTTAAAGAAGGAAATTTTCCGTATAGAAGTAAAACATAGATTTACTTAGGTATAGGGTGTTTGTGATTTTCAAAACAAGAAGGAATGGAAAAGTCATAAGGAAAACCGTATTGACTCAACAAAAATAAGTTGGAATTTTCAATATTTTTATTAAGGAGATTGTTGAATAGTTTTACCATTGTGTAATTATATACATAGATTCAAATTATTGATGTGTAGTTATTTTTTCTGTGATAATAGTATTAGCGTATATCTATTTTTGCAGATAATGAATGTTGAAAATTGAACTGAAATATAAAATGATTTGTTTTTTAGCTTGAGGTCCACTAGGGTAGGTAATGTGATGTGATGCCTACAATATTCCTATCATTAAGGTTCTTAAAAATTATCATGAAGCAGACTTGAAAACCCATAATAGTTATGTATTTACACTTGCATAGGTGGGATACTATGGAAATCTCAATGATATAATTTAATTAAACTATCATGGTAAATTTTCAGTCATCTTATTCAAATAAATATGGGTCAATGTTGATAGGTTTATAATGAATGGTTCATTACCTATTACTTCTGTTAACTTATATAACATGATTCATAATGATGAGTGTGTAGAGCATGATACATTTAACTTGGATTCACTAGTGAATATGGTTTATTATGTGGATTATGAAATACATGAAGGTTTCAACATTTTAGTACAATTAATGAAGATATACATTTATGATATGGTAAATGAAGATCAATTGGTACTTTGTGATAGTAAACCATATCAATGAAAAATCATTGAGCAGTTTTTAATGAAAATTTAAAAATAATAGAAATTGAAAGATAAGGTAAAAATGAAGCACTCATTACAATAGAAATTTATAAAAATTAATACTATAAATATGTAGACAATTGAATGTATAAATGTTTCAAGAATTATCATGAACCAACCAGGGTTGACCCTGAACCAGTCACCCGAGCCGGTCTGCAACTTGGTGTGAATGGCAGTCCCGATCCTCACAGGCTGATAACTAGTTTTGGGAATCAAAACTAAAAAAGTGGGAACTATATTGACCATAAATGAAAGATAATATAATAAATAAAGTCTGAAAATAAAAATAAAAAAGTAGTATTGTATTGAAAATAAAATTTTACATAACTTTATGTGACTCTATAGGCCAACACTAACCTCAAGTCAGCGTCACTCTACGGTGATCGAAACCGAACAGGAAGCAACACCCGAAGCTAAAAAACAAAGATAAACTATATGCATGCGTATTAAAACTCAATAGGATATCCCAATAAACTTTTCTCAATGTACTTTATTTAAATAAATAAATATTAATTTCATGTTTAAACTATAATATATAAAATACATTTTTCACATATTTTCCCTTTAAAGAAAATCACGGTCTATTTACCTTCATATTTTAAAGTTATTTATTTTCTAAGAATATAGATTTAACCATATAAAAAAGGAGAGATAAGGAAGTGTAAAACATTTTAATAAAAAAATTTCCAAAATCATTGGAAAATAATTTTACCCATTTAAAAAATAGATTCAATGTAAGAAAAGGAAAACACAATGATCACACAAGGGAAATTTAAAATAACAACAAAGCAAGGCCAACCAAACAATGAACCTCAATCATTATCCGCAGATAACTATGATCCAAAAATACATGTGAAAACATAGAATCTCATGAATATTCTAGAGTATACTATACATGTGACTCATCCTGAAGGCATGCCCTACCAAATGATGTCATAATGCCCACACACCTGATCATCACCCTACATGGACTAACCAAGGGAAAAAATTCCATAGTAATGATAAAAAAATTACCACCAACTATGGGCTACTATCCAGTGCATAATCTAAAATAGTGCAGTAATTGTTCACTGAAAATCCACTCCCTATGCTAGGTTCCCATGTTCTAACAAAAAGGGGTGATCCAACAATGCCAAAAAAGTATCCAGTCACATGTACATTAATCAAACACAGTCAACACACACCACATGGTCACACCTGAGTTTCCCATAGGAAGAAGTATCTCAACTTTAAACCATCATAATAGGTCGGAATCCCCAAACCATGTAATCTCCCATATTTCTTCAACCAACAAGTTAAGGATCCATTCTAAGGAAGGATTTCTGATGAAACCATTTTTAAATATCCAAACGAGCATCACACAGCCATCACTTGCTAAACCATTTCTAAAAGAACCACACACACACACACCACTTTTAAAACTAGAAACATGTTTAGAAACCCTTTTAGGAAACCCAAACAATATTTTATATCCAAAACACATTTATAAATTCCAATGGGGTATTCAGTCTAGAATTTTATGTCAAAAACACAATCAATCAATTTATTGTAATACATTACCAGAAAGAAACCACTCTAATTCAAAACTGACAATTTTACTAAAAATTATATATAATAAATTAATAAAAAATATATGTGAAATGAATGAAATAAATGATTATTAAATTTTAAGGTCGCTGCATAGAGATCCCACCTCAAATGATGGCCATGTCAATGCTTTATAACTCAAGCAGTATCCCGCTCCCCGCTTGCATGCACACACTTTCATATATATATATATATATCCTTAAACTGATGCATATGTTCCCCGCACAATGAGGGAAATACACACACACAAGATATATATATTTATATATATATCCATAACTGGGAATATGAGTGAACACCTTAGAAACCAAACTTAACTCCTTAATATAAATCCCTGGGACTCAAAAACACCATAAATCCCTAAAATATAATTAATACAAACAATGAAATCAAGATATTATTCAAAAACCAACAAAACATTTAAGAAAAAAATGTTAAAGGAATAAAATATTTTTAAAGTACCCTCTCCATTTGAATGCACATCATTGTGTGCACCTAGTGCACCCATGGATGTGCCAACATCCAATGATGCATTTTAATTTCCCTGAAAACACTCAAAACCCATTTTCACAATAACACCATTTTCATTCAAACCAAACCCAACAACAAAAACAATTTGAAAAACACATGAAATCCCTATAAAAACCATTAGGTCCATTTCAAAACACTTAAACACATCCACAAAGTTATTACATTGAAAACCTATACACATAAAACAAAATTCACAATCCAACAAATTTTATAAAATATTTCCAAGTCAAAACATCAACCTAAGAACCTAATTCTTTTTATCAAAACACAATTTTTATTTTATCAACACATATATTATAGATACACATAAACATAATCGATGAGTCAATTGAAATCCCTTTTTTAAAAAATCCGACTAATATACCCTAATATTATAAACAAGAGAAACATACCTATGGAAAATATGTATAAAAATTGTCAATATAATATTTGGAATTTTATCAAAACATTGGGAACATAAATGCATAGGAATAAACAATAAAATTATTCAAAATATATTTTTATAAAACCAAACCATCAAGAGAACACCATAATAATATAAATATGGTCTTTAAGAAGACGAATATTTAGTTTTAAAAGTTAATTAACAACACATAAGTATGAAAATAAAATATAAAAAATAATTAAAAACACTCATGCATTAAATGGAATTAATCGTAATGGAAAAATGTGGAATTTCCTACCTCAATGGCATGCGAACACAATGTTGCTTCACTGGAAAGAAGAACTGAGCATAGTGATCCCTTCTCACACAATAAAATCCAAGGAAAACCATACCAAACATTAACCTAAATTTATGGTTCGTTCAAAGTGAAGAAACCCACAAAAACTGAATTAAAATAACATGCCATATGAGGAGTTTGTCGGTGGGGAGGGTTGTGTCCAGAATTGGTCCCCAGATAGAAGAGGGGTCACGTCAGTAGCAGGATGAAGAAAAGTGGTGAGAGTCATGGATAGAGCCAGTTGTCAGATAAGACAGGAGTCTCACCAGTAGTAGGATGAAGCAGGGGGTTGCGGGCAATAGTTCACGTTGAAGCATAGGGGGTTTCCAAGGATGTGTGTATGTTAAGCAGTGGGGGTTATTGGGGATGTTTTCTTCTATATCAGGCCACCAGAGTTGGCGTAAGGGGGTAGTCCGACGAGGGAGGGATAGGGGTCGGAGGTTGGTCATGTAGGGTATAGGGGGTATAACTAGGGTTTACTTTTTTCCACTTTTAATAATAATAATAATATAATTATTATTATTAGTAGTTATAGTAATAATATTTATAATATTATCAATAACTATTTTGATACTGATAATAATAAGAAAATTTTAATAATAACATTTAAAATAAGAAAAAAATATTTATTTTAAATAACAGGCAACCATATGGTCACCTGGGTCGATCGCATCACTACCGCCAACTATGCAATTCCCGTGCACTGGTCTGAAGCCCAAAAATATATCTAGGTGTCAATAATATAAACTCGGGCCCAAACCCAACTTCATCCAAAATATTCAAGACCAAGAAAAGAATAAATTAAAATTGTTTATGAGATTGGGGTGTAACATGAACATATATTACAATTTGACACTAAAATTTGTTCTTATATATATACATTATTCTAGTTTTTCTTTTTTGTTGAATTTTTTTATTTAAATTTTTGTTATAAATTTAATATATCTAAAACATTTTAATTTCACGAATTATATGAGTAGAAAAATTTGACGATCCTAACCGATCAGCATCCTAGAGCACACAACCACTACTATCAGCTTTAGTGAATCCAAGTGATTTTTTATACCTAAGACAACTAGTGAGTAAGTTGTTTCCTTGGATGATGTTGGTATCCCGCTATCTGATTCACCTTTAGTGATGGAGTAGTTGGTAACCACTTTATGTATAGCACATTGGTGAGTCATTGTTACCAGTATAGATATCATTGTAAATAATTTTTATTAATTGATTAATGCATATGTAAAACTTATAAAGATAAAAATATTAGAAATAAAAATATGAACTCGTAATATGGATGGGAACTGAAGGGATTCCATATTATCATTCCATTTTATGAGTTCAAGGTGCCTACTAGTGATGTTGTAAGAATGTATGAGCAGATTCTTAGGAAGTGTGCTTGTGAGATGGTGATATTTCCAATTAATTATAAATATTAGAGGCATATTCCTATATCTTGAATAAATGTGTTATTTGACACTAATTTAAAGGTAATACTAATTTAAATTTAATTGACAACTAATTTAAAATACATGAGTAAAATTTTGCAACAAACTTATAAAGTTTTCTATTTTTTATTGCTAGATGTCTTTTCATTTTGTTGTCCCTAACTTTATTTCATGCCCATGGAATCTTAATAGTTTAGGGAAAATTTTCATAGATTTTAAATGGTGATTATGTTCTGAGATTAGTGATACATATTTGAAATCACAATAGATCTATCAGAAAGTGTTCGATGGAATTTCTCAAGAGAAATAGAATTTGTTTGTCAATGTCAATAGAGATGCATCTCCGGAGATAATGGCATATTTTATAGTATATTAATAATATAAAAATAGTTAAATTATAATTTTTTTATCAATGTTACTATTTTTTTTAGGAATTATATAAAAAATATTATGACTCGTGAGAAAAAAGTTATTCCCCATATCACTCGGTCTCAGAGTTTTCTGAGAAAAAGAATAATTTTGGTTTCTAATTTATTCTATATTATTTATATCATTTTATATAAGTAAATGTGTTTTCTCACTTTTTATATTTTTTATAAAGTCTAATGAATTAAGTCACTCTATTGTATGAATAAAGATGTTGCTTAAAGTGTATAGGAAACCTATTGGCAGTTATGTAAATGAACCTACTAAAGACATTGGAGTAAGTAATATTCATTACCATTTCATGTCTCATTTCTATAAAAACATACAAGTGAAAAATATTCTATAATAATAAACTAGACTTAGACCGAATTAAAAGGGGTGGGATAAATGGATCAAATGGTGAAAATTTGGCGTTGATTGTTATATCTAGTTAGCCCTGTTTAATTGGGTTTATGGCTTGTTTATTATTATAATAGATTATTCAATATTATGTTTTTTGTACAAATAAAAGAATAATAAAAAAGTAAAGAAAATGTTATTAATTAGATAATATTATGATGTTCATAAATTTTAAAAATCTTTTGTCAATTTTTTTGTGTTAACATGTTAAAATTAAATAACTCCGATATGTGAACACTTCACAATCATTATCAACATACTAGAATGATGCAGTTGCAGTAATTTGATGGAAGGAGCATAAAAGATGTGTATGGGGTGGGTTCTATGCCAACTTCTTCTCCTGTATTTAGTAGGGCCTTGTCATTAGTTACTGCTACACCTAGTGGGGGTTGAATAATTCCATTGATTGAAAATCACAATGGGAAATTTTATGGGTAAAATGAAAATTGGAAGAAAAATAATATTATAGGAAATCAAAGGAGTCATGGGGGTTAGAAATGGAAAATTCATTACTTTTTTTTAACAGATGATTGTCCCAAACCTAAAAAAATTTCAAGCGTTATATCTCATCCTATTGAGGAAAATATTAAATTTTATAGATCAATCACACATTTTCAAATAATACGTCCAACTTCTACAAAAAAAATAAAGGAAATATTTTATGTTAAATACATGAAAATCGAGTCATATTGACCACATATTTATCTATACTAATGTTTAGTTGATTTCTATACATAAAAAATGAATTATATATCATTATCTATAGGTTTTAAAACAAGTCAACCTCATTTTCCTTATTTTGACTTATTAAATAGTTTATAATGGAATAGATGACTTTAAAACAAGTTTCGAATAGTCAAAAGTAGGAAAACGATATCACATTGACATGAAATCATAGAAAAATTATCTTAGATTCATTTTTTGGAAATTTCGGAATTCACAAAATTTCATTCTGAGTTAGGGTTTTCTTGGGATTCCAATAAACACATTTTTATTGTTTTAAATTAATAAAATGTGCATGTTACTATATATACCATATAAAAACCTTATATTTATGTGAAATTAATGGACAACCACTATTAAGTTAGTTGTGATGTGTATGCACTGAAAAGACATCAATCGATCATAAAATGTGGTCTAAATGGCTTGGTAAAATGTTTGTAAAGGTATTGAAGATTTTAAAAATGTGTGTTGGGGGTTCTAAACCATGAAAATCATGTTATATTTACATGAAATCGATGTTAAATGACGATATATTAATTTTTAATATGTAGGTATTGAAAAAACGTCATTCAGAGTTAATGTTTTCTCAGGATTCCCATACACATATTTTCTTTATTTTAAAGCATTAAACCGTGCATATAACAATCCAGAAATTCGAACAAGAATTAATAATGAAATTAAATCATGGAATGAAAACCTTTGAGTTAATTTTATATGTACACGTAGAATATATATCAATCTGACATGTGATGTTGTCAGAATGACTCGATAAACAGTTTTAAAAGGTATTGAAGCATTTAAAAACATGTGTAAGTGGGTAAAAACTAGGAAAATGATATTTTATTGACAATAAATAAAAGTAAAAAACCTTCTATTTGTTTTTTTAATGTATGAACTAACAAAACATCATTTTGAATTACGGTATTCCTAGGATGCCTGCAATCACATTTTTAGTATTATAAAACACTAAACCTTCAGGTAATGGTCCAAGCCATTTAAAAAACATCATAATGATGTGAAGTAAAGGGAAAACCAATTTGTAGTTATTAATGATATGAAAAAATAGAGAACATGTCAATAGGACATGCAATGTGGTCAGAATGACTTGGTAAACAATTTCTAAAGGTACCAAAGCATTGAAAAGAATCTGCCAGGGGGGAAAAACTTGAAAAATGATGTCGGATTGACTTGAAATTAGAGTAATGTTAAAGCTGTGTAATATTTTAATTTTAGGATCTAAAGAACATTTTTATGAGATTTGGTTTTCTCGAGATACCCGTAAATGTGGTTTGTATTTTTTTAAAACTCTACAACGTGAGTGTAATTTTCAAAACCATACAAATAGACCTCATATTTATGTAACATCATGGGAAAACCACATTTGAGTTATTAATGACCTTTATGTGAAAAAAATACATCATTTCAACATGCAGTGAGCTCATAATGACTTGTTAAACAGTTTTTAATCGTAATGATGCCTTTAAAATCATGTGTTGGGGGGTTAAAATAATAAAAATGATGTGAGATTGACATGAAATCAGAGAAAATGACTATCAATTGAGTTTTGAAATGTAAGAACATACTATACTTCATTCTGACATAGGGTTTTCCCAAGATGGCCATAAATGTGTTTTTATTGTTTTGAAACACTAAAACATGCGTGTAATGGACCAAAATATAGAAAATTTTTTCATATTCACATCGAATCATGGGAAACCCACCTTGGTGTCATTTGTGACATGTATAAATGGATAAAACATCAATCTAACATGCAGTGTGGTCAAAATGTATCAGTAAAAAGATTTTAAATGTAATGAAGATTATAAAGAGGTGTGTTAGGAGTAAAATCTATGAATGAATATTGAATTGAAATAAAATAATAAGATAATAACAAACCGTCAATTCGTGAAATTTAGGAACTGGCGACACATAATTTTGGGTTATAGTTTTCTCAATATTCTAAAAATGTATTTTGGTGTTTTAAAACACATAAAAATATGTGTAACTATTAAAACCATATAAAAAATAAAAATCATGTGAAATCATTGAGAAAATAATGTTGACTTATTTGTGAGTTCTACATGCAAAAAACATGTCAATATGATGTGTTGTGTGGTCAGAATGACTGAAAAAATGTTTTTAAAAGTTTAAAATCATTAAAAACACATTTAGGTGGTTCAAATCCAAGAAAATGATGTTGGAATGAAATTAAATAAGAGTAAATAGACCGTCAATTGATTTTTGAATTGTAGGAATTGACAGAATGTCATTTTAAGTTATGGATTTCCTGAGATACCAGTAAACTCGTTTTTACAGTTTTAAAACACATAAACATGTGTGTAATAGTACAAGACTTAGAAAATTACCTCATATTTACATAAAATTATGTTAAAACCACTCTTGAGTTATTTTTTATGTTTTCACACAGAAAAAATATCAATATTATGTAAAATACGGTAGGAATAAATCAATAAACAGTTTAAAATTTACTGAAGCCTTTTAAAATGTGTGTTTAGGGGTAAAAACTAAAAAAAGACTTAGGATTGACATAAATTGATATAATAAGGACCGTAATTTTATTTTTGAAATATAGGAACCACAGAAAAGTCATTTTGATTTACAATTTTCCCAAGATGCACGTAAATACATTTTTAGTCTTTTAAAACACATAAACCAGTATGTAATAGTCAAAACTATATAAAACTACTTGATATTTATGTTAAATAAGAGAATAACCACTTTTGGGTTATTTTCTATGTGTACGGAAAAAACACATCAATTCTCCATGTGGTGTGGTTATAATGACTCGGTAAACAAATTTTAAATGTAATATTTCCTTTAAACAATATTTTGGGAGGTAAATGGTAGGAAAAAAATTCATATTGACATGAAATCTGAGAAAAATGACCATTGATTGATAATTGAAATATAGGAGCTGGTGAAACATCATTCTGATTTATGATTTTCTTGGGATTCCCGTAAATATGTTTTCGGTGGTTTAAAACACTAAAATGTGCAATTAATGGTCCAAACCATAGAAAAAAATTATATTGATGTGAAATAATTGGAAAACTACTGTTTATTTATTTGTTATGTGTACACATCGACAGCATGTCAATACGACATGTAGTGTGGTCATAATTACTTGGGAAACTATTTTTAAAGGTACCAATGCCTTTAAAAACATGTTTCATGGGGTAAAAGCTTGAAAAATTATGCCATATTGACATGAAATCATATGACAATGACCTTCAAATAATTTTTTTAAAAATAGGAACTTACAGAACATCATTATGAGTTGCAATTTTTCTAGGATATTCGTATACACATTTTTATTGTTTTAAAACACTAAAACATTCAATGATCCAAAACACATAAAATGAACTTAGGATGATGTGAAATTAATGGGAAAACAAATGTGAGTTATTTGTTACATGTACCCATAAGAAACACATCAATCCAATGTGGGTTTGGTTAGAATGACTCTTTAAACAGTTTTTAAATGTATCATAGTGTTTAAAAAATATCCCAAAGGGTTTAAAACTATAAAAATGATAAAATACTGACATGGATTTAGATTAATATTATTTTTGAAATAAAGGAAATAAAGACACATCATTCAAAGTTACAGTTTTCTCTTAATACTCATAAATGCATTACTAATTTTTTAAAACACTAAAACATGTGTGTAGAGGTACAAACCATATAAAATGACCTCATATTGCTGTGGATTCATTGTAAGACCACATTTGATTTATTTCGTATGTTCAATCATATAAAACACGTCAATATGACATGAAGTGTGGCTGAAATAACCTGTAAAATTATTATTAAAGTTACCAAAGCCTTTAAAAGCACGTTTTGGGTGTCAAAACTAGTAAAATAATGTCATCATGACATGAAAATTGAATAAAATGGCCATTAATTTATTTTTATAATTTAATAATGGAGTTAAAATCCTTACAAGTAATAATTTTTTTTTCAGTTTTCTACAAATGTGTTTTAGTGTAAAAAAGATACAAATGTGCGTGTAATGGTCCAAATGATAGAAAACGACCTCATATTGATTTAAAATCATGGAAAAACCACCAATGAGTTATTTTTGACGTGTAAATATAGAAAAAACAACAACACAATGTTTGGTGTGGTTGGAATGACTCACTAAACATGTTTTAATGGCCTTAAAACCATTAAAATAGTGTTTTATGGGTCAAAACTAGAAAAACAATGTTGGTTTAACATTAAACTAGAGGAAACATATCATAAATTAATTTTTAAATTTAATTTACCAAGGAAACATCATTTCGATATAAAATTTTACCAAGATTCACATAAACATATTTTTAATGTTTTAAAACACATAAACACACATGTAATGGTCCAAATACTAGAAATAACCCTCATATTGACATGAAATCATGGGAAATCCACTTTTGAGTTATTAATGTCATATATGTAAATACTACACATCAATATTATGTGAGGTGTTGTCAGAATGACTTGTTAAATTGTTTTTCATATGCGTTGAAGACTTTAAGAATGTGCGTCGGAGGGGGGGGGGGGTCAAAATGAGGAAAACTACTCAGGATTGAAATAGAATTAGAATAAAATTACCAATATTTTATTATTGAAATATAAGACCCCAATACATGTCATTATGAGTTTAAATTTGTGTGGTATCCTTGTCATCACGTATTTAGTTTTTTAAAACACATGAACATGCATGTACCAGTCCAAACCATTGTAAATGAACAAATATTGACATGAAATCATGAAACATGCACCATTAATATTTTTATATGTATTTATATAGAACATATCAATTAGATGTTTGATGTGATCTGAATGACTTGATAAAAAGTTCATTAAGGTGTTGAAATCTTTAAAAACATGTTTCTAGAGATCGAAACCTAGAAAATCATGTCAGAGTAATATGAAATCATAGGATAATGAGAAATTATGGATATTTTTAATATAGGAACACATATCAAACTGTTATAAGTTACATTTTTTAAATTATTCCCCATAAATGAGTTTTTAGTGTTTTAAAACACAAAAATGTTTGCCTAACAATCGAACCATAGAAAAAATATCATATTGATGTGAAATCTTTTGACAAAATCCATTGAGTTATTTTGGATGTGTTTTCATAGAAAACAATCAATCCATTCTGTGGTGTAGTCATAATAACTCAGTAAATGGTATTATATGTATTTATGTATTTAAAAACTCATATAAATGGCGGGGGGGGGGGGATTAAAACCAATCAAATGAAATCATACTGACATGAAATCATAGGAAAATTATAGATGATTGATTCGTTAAATGTTGGAACCAATGATACATCATTCTGAGATATTTTTTTCTTGGGATACTTATAAATGTGTTTTTTATTGTTTTTAAACACTAAAACATGCATGTAACTGTACAAGCTATATAAAAGGACCTCATATTGATGATAAATCAAGGAAACACTATCATTGAGTAATATGTGATGTTTACAAACATACAACATGTCAATCAGACATGTGGTGTAGTCAAAATGACTTGGTAAATAATTTTTAAAGTTAGAAAAGCATTTAAAAACATGTGTCACAAAAACTAGGAATCCGATGTTGGATTGACATTAAATTTTTAGATAGTGATGGTTAATTTATTTTCAAAAGTTATTAACTAACAGAATGTCATTCATATTTACTTTTTTCTATGGATTCCTATAAACATGTTTATATCATTTTAAAACACTAAAACATACATGTAAAATGACATCAAATTGATGTGAAATTATAAGATAACCACAATTCAGTAATTTCTGATCTGTATGTGTAGAAAAAACATCAATTTGATTTGCGGTGTGGTGAAAATGACTTTTTATAAATGTTTAAACCCATTAGAAATATGTGTTGGGGGTAAAAACCAATAAAATAATGTTTTATTGACATGAATTTAGAGTAAAATTACCATTAGTTGATCTGTGAAATGTAGGATCCGACAGCCTATAAATTTCAAGTTATAGTTTTTCCAGGATTCGTGTGAAGACATTTTTTGTGTTTTGAAACACTAAAACATGTGTATAATAGTCCAAAACAAATAAAAATACTTTATTATGACATTAAATAATGGTACAATCACCATTGAGTTATTTTTAAAATATAATAAATTTTTTCATATTAGAGTCTTTAATTTTTTTTATTAAGTGCGTTTAAAGAACCCCACACAATGATTTGAAAACTAATTATAATTTTACATACATATTCCTTTTTATTTTCAAGTGTTATATGATATCTCAAATAAGTAATTTTTTGTCTTCAATGTATTTTAATGATATATTATTTTTTATGAGATAAACTCAATTCTTTATGATTAATAAAATAATAAATTTTATATGCAACATTTTTAATATATTTTTTCTTTTCTCCTTAGAATTTTTTTCATAAATATTCTTATTTTTATTTTTAGGTGACAGATGAAAGAAGTTGTTAAGAGTTTGATCATTATAGTCCATTAAATTCTTCATAATGATGTTGTTATGTTTTTTATCTTTCATGATATATTTTAAATCTTTCCATGATTCTAATGCTGTTTTGATTTATTATTTTTAGTTCTAATTTCTATCTTTTTTTGTTACAGTTTATGAGATGATGTTTTCAGTTTCAGTTAATGAGACAATTTGGAGGTAGGAGGATGTATTTTAGGTCATGGGGAGGATGTTTGTAGGCCATAAGTTAATTTTGGACATGTTGTTTTATGTATATATTGATTAATAATGTATAAGATGAATGCAGTTATGATGACCGAGTGTATATTGAATATGGAAGTATCTATAGATTAATGTGGATGTATAATGTATGCTTGATGGTTTTACCAGGCATTTAGGTTTTAGTTTATTAAATTTCATCCTTTTTATATTAATTTTTTTTTGACTAAATATACATAAAAAATAAATTCTAAATGAAATATTTAGTAGCAGTTTGTAAATACCATCCCTAAATAAATTATTGAAATTCCAATTTATTAGAAGTTGTGGTTATCTTATCTATTAAATTTTATAGTTATTTATATTTTATAAAAAATGCCTCCAAATACTACTAAATCTAATAGAAAATCCATCAAAAATAAAATACACTAAAATTGCTGCTAAATGACAAAAACTTCCATAAAATGACAGAAGATTGTGCAATATGTGACAGTTTTAATAACCATCAAAAAAAGAATTGGTGGTGGTTTAATCCAACAACATTTAATATAAAGTCCACAAAAAATTCAAGATTTTTTTGAAGTGTGAGATAAACTTGGTTTCATATATATCACTTCACACATGCTTTATAAATTTTCATGATAGACTATTTTTCAATATTCAATTATTTTATTTAGAGGATAATTTTTTCTATATTTTAAGAAAATGTTGGAAACATTGAGGGGGTTAAAATATTCAATTTAAATAGGATCAAATCATCTAATATAATTTTCATTTACCATTAAATGTTTTAACATTTTTTTAATCATTTGGATTAAGATTCACAAGAAAATCGGTTATGAAATTTTTTATTGTATTTTAAACTCAAAAGATTGGAATTTAAATTATCAATGAAATAAACTCCTAATAATTTTAGACATTAAATATCATTAATATAAAATTATTTGTTGATTTTATTATTCATTATATTTTATTAGTATGATTACTCTTCCACCAGTTATGTCTATTTATCCATTATGATAATAAAGTGAATTTGTTCACTTAGAGTATGAGAGGTTTGGATGTTAGTTAATTGAAAAGAAATGTTTCTTAAAATATTTTTATTATTTTAAATCTCAAATGTTTTTGTAAAAAAAGAAACTAAATTTCACTAAACCATCATGATTTATGATATTTAATTAATTTTAAAACATTTTAAATCCTTTGGGAGAAATAAATTTGAAAAATTACTCATTATTTTGACTTTGGTTTTTTATTATTGAGTAATTTTCTTCCACTTAATTTTTATAATTAATTTCTTAAGAATAATAAATATCTTAAGTGTTGAGGAATTTGATGTGGCATATTTTTGAAATATTATTTCACGTAATAAATATATATTAGTCTAGTTTTTAATATCAAATTGTTATTGAAATGATTGTTTTTTGATTTAATGGTTAATCTATGATGAAGTTATTATAATTTTAATGTCTTAATTAAAATGATAATTTGTGATTACAATTGAAAAACATTTCTTCGTATTAATTTTTCTAGTTTCTTTTAAAAAAATCTTGTTATTTTATGGTATTTATTGAAATATTAATTTTTCTAGTGTTTCAGAAATTCTAATTAAATGTTTTATATTCTTTGATCTGTTTTCAAAAAAAATGGAATTAAATTATCTATAAAATGTGTATTTATCTTATTAAAAATTGAATAGTCATGTTTTGAACAAATTTCATCTCATGTATATTTATATTTTTACTTATGACTATTACTTTTCTTAAATTTTAGATCGTCTCGTGTGATATTTTATTTTTAGTTTGTTTAGTAAGATATTTATAAGTATTTACACATAATATATTTTATTCTAGTCCTTTTTATTTTGTTTCTTATATATGAAAATTTCAATACTGACGGTAGGTATCTTTATAACCTTATATGAAATTAGGCCAGAACTCATATATTTCTGATTAAAACATTTGAGCATGTGACTGAGGACATCTAATAATTGCATTATACAAAGTACATATAATTATTTAGAGAATATTGAGGCTTAGACAATGAAATACATAGTTTAAGGTGATCATTATTTAAGCCTTCACATGTTAGAGGATGATCGAAGTGTTTAAGGTGATTTTTTTGCCTAATAAAAATTGATTAAAACCACTCGAACATGATAATATATTTTAATATATGGTAAAAAAAGAGGTTGAACCGATTATATTCTATGAGGAAGAATAATCAAACCTGAAATATTAAAATAAAGTTGAGGCCTATCGATTGAGGAAGATCATACATTCATATTGCATGATTCTAAATTGATGAAAGTATTAAAACAAATTTTGAGATTCTATAATAAGAAGAAATAGATTTAATGATCCTTTAATATTAAGCCAATGAAATAAAATATGATACAGACTAAAGAAGAGGAGTGATTTTAGGATACAAAATTATATAGATGAATAACGGTAAATTTAAATACAAGTAATAGAAAATTATATCCTCCTCAAGTTTATTAATGTTAAATATTTAATTGATGAAGTGTAGTGGGCCTTGAATATCTTGAATGTTACATTTTTATGTCCTGAGATATGTAATAGTTTTTCAATAAAATGACTTTATAAAGTATTGAGGCCAAAAAAACTAGTTCTACACCGAAAGAGTAATTTTCGAATTAGAGAAGCTGATTGGGGTTCTAAGATCATTGATTCAATTTGGCCGAGATAAGAATAATAATTTGGGGATGATTTTTGTAGATAAGTGAATATAAGGTTGAGAGATTTTATTTAAAATATATGAGTTAGTCTTGGGAAAAAATCTAGGACTATGTTTTTCTTTCATGAAATTGTTTTTCATAGGGCAGACCACTTGCAAATGTGAAGAAATTTTCAACTAGAAAAATAAATAATAAATAATCAATAATTAATTATAGGTTTCATAAATAACAGAGTGATGATATTGATGATCACATTTAATATGATTTAAAATAATATATTTTTAGGGAAACCTACTAGGGATATATTTTATAAGACACTGAATATAGTGACATTTTAATTATAAGTGGTTGAAAACTCATGTTTGAAGAAATTAAGCATGATAAGTAAGATATAATTAACAAAAAATAATGAAACTGGAATTTTCAAAACTCACATGGGGTGGGGTGATTCTTTTAATGAATTATTTGGAGTCACCATAATGAATATGACAAACAATAACAATAGCAATATGGAGACTATCCATTTAAAATGGTGTATGCTTTTATGAGTGGTGATGGTGGAGATAATGCATGATTGAATCATAAAATATGGAGGACATGTTCACTTGAAAAATATCCAACATTAATATATGGGGAAAATATATGGGTGAAAAAGGAATGAACCATGTTTTCATAGAGAATAACGGGAGACAAGAGCTTATTGGTAGAGATGATTCCCTGATTCACCCTTTAAGATAAAATCTTCTTATACTATTATGAATTTCTTATTTATTATTGATTATAATATAAATATTGGATATACTATTATATATGTAATTAGGTTATCATGTTTTTCATTATTAACTTTGATATAGATTTTTTATTATTAGGTTAATATGGTCTCCATTCTCCATTGATGCAATGGATTTTTTTATAAAATTATTGGTCAAACAATGGAGTCTTTATTGAAACCATAATTTCATTAAAATAATTTATTCTTGAAAATAAAATGATATGTTATTTTAAATATTTAAAAATATTGGTGTCCCAATTATAAAAAAAATATTCTCCATTTCCTAGACTATTTTTATGACCCCAATTTAGAATAATTCATGAATATTAAATATAATTTACCCTAGATATTTATTACCATCAATTGTTGAATTGGGGTGAATTAGTTTATTTTAATCATTGATTCAACTCATTTTTTGTTTCACTACACTTACATTTTACATCATAAAATACCCCTACATTTGTATTTATATTTTTTTATTAGAGATTATCATAATCATTATTTATGGGTTCAAACCCACATTATGATATATATTATTATATAGAAAAAGAATAACTCAATGCTATTTATGATAAATTAGAATATTGGAACTTTTATTAAATACAATGTGAATATGGTTTATATATTTTATATTTTTTAAATGATATTCTTTATTTCATATATTTTTTTTCAAAACCATCTTGTTTTGAGTGGAGAAGTAATCCTTTATAAATGAGAGAGTGAATAAGGTGAAATAAATTTGAATACCTACTCCTTTTTGGAACTTCAATTATTTATTATTTGTATTTATTTAGTTACAATGAATTTCTATGTTTTATTACTTAAGGAAAATAAATAAATTATACGTGGGGGAATTTGATATGGCATATTTTTTATATATATTTTTCTCATATAAACTAAGGATTAATCAACTTTTTAATGCCAATTTTTATTTAGTTGAGTATTTTTTGAATATATAGTTAATCTATGATGAATTTTTTATTGAGTATATTTATTTAAATAAGTAATTTTTAGGATGAATTCATTTAAATTTTCTTCTATATAATTTTTATATTTCCTAATGATAAAATTTCTTTATGTTTTTCTGATTTTTAAATGAAATATTAATTTTTCTGGTGTTTTATAAATTGTATTTTAATATATAATGTTTCATGGTCTGTTTTTAAATATAAATTTTGGAATAATATAATCTATGATATCTAAATATTTATTCATTAAAATAGTCAATTTTGGTTTTACATTATTTTCATTGTAAGAATATTTTAATTTTTTATTTAATTTTTTTTGTAAAAATTTCAGGTGGTCTAATGTGATATTTTATATTGTAAATTTCATAATATATTTTTTTCCTATTTAAAAATGATATTTTGGGCTATTCTTGTATGAATTTTTCATGCATATGAATATTTTAGGATTGACCATAGGATATTTTCATACAGAATATGACATTTGGTTATCTCTGGTATGATATTTTTATTTTTAAAATTTTGAACCACTATAGAATAAATTGAATTATGGACTTATTTTGAACTCAGATTTACATGGGTTAATATCGAGATTGAGCTGATGGACCCCAAGTTCCACGATGACCATGATTTAATAATTCACAAGTATGAGGACATCTAAAGTGTTAGAGGATATGTTATTACCTAAACAAGACTGATGAATCCTAATCAACCCCAAACATATATTTTATAATATAAAAAACAGATACTAAAGGGATTCCAATAGATAATAAATAAGAATGATACCCTAAAATTATATTATGGTTTAGGTGTATTGATAGAGGAAGACTAAAGGTTATTCTTGGTGAGATTTTCATTTGTCAAAGAAGATAGAAAATGTTTGTGAGAAACTACTTAGATGAGATACTCCTATTCTTGCTGTTGAAGATAAACAAATTTCTATAAAAGTAGCTTTGATGGTCATTCAATAAAATATCAATTAACACCATGATGAGATTGAGTAATGATGAAGAGAGAATAATGGATTCCAAAACTGATGTATGAAGAGAAATTAATTAGATTTATGTGTGGAAAGGAAGAACAATTTTTAGTTTAATTTTAGTTTTATGGTTAATTATTAAAGAGGATAGGCTCTTAAATATCTTGATCACTTTGGTTATATTGTAAGAGATTCATACCTACTATTTAATTGATGAAATTCCACAACATTGTATCAAGGAAGAGGGAAACAATTATGTAAAAAGAATTTACTTAATAATATATGCTAATTGAGATTATAAGATAATTTGTACCTTTAAGATTAGTAAATAAGAGTCAATATTGATAATGGGATTATGGTGGAAGTCAAACGAATCTAAAGATATAGGCTTGTATAGGATAAAGAGGTGTTAGTCTTGAAAAAAAATTAATAAGTGATTTTATTGTTTTTCTTCAGTTCTAATGGGCTCACCACTATTACATAAAAAATATTTATCAAACAAATAAAATTAAATATTAGTTAATCAGTAAGTGAATTTCCAATAAATAAAGGATCTATAATATTAAAAGACACTTGTAATATGAGGGAAGAGATATAATTTCAAGAGAGACTAGCCTGAATGATATTTGTAGAGGTTGTGAATCCCTTGACATTTTGATCATAATTACATATAAACTCAATCGTATTAGTGAAGTGTTATATTAAAGTTATGATGACATACAAAAAATGCACATGGTTATATCAACACTCATGTATTGAACTATGATTGAAATGACCTAAAATTTTGGATGATTAAAAATAAATAAAATTTTCTATAACACATGTCAAAATATATACCAAATGTATACAAACCACAATATATTAACAATACTTAATCTATAAACCTATAATAAATACCAATATTGTGATCCAATAATAGCTATTACCTTTTAAAGGTATATAATATTTTAGATTTGATATCAAAAAGGTTTTTTTAAATAAAATACTTTTTCTTCATAATAAATATTTTATTTTAAAAACATTACTTCGGAAATTTAATAATCGAAATTTTATAAAGTAAAATTAAATTTTAGTACCTCAAAAACTAATTATCATAGATGAATTTTGGATATTTTTATCAAATAATCAAATTTTAGGTGAAGTGTAAAAAATATTTACTTTTATAATACAATATATTTTATATATCATATAGGTTTTTAAACAACTTATTTATAAAAAATATTCTTTCTAATGATAAATATCGAATTTAAATGCAATATGCCAATTTATAAAATCCATAAATAACATTTTATAAAATCAAGTAATATTTTTATTTTATTTTATTTTATTTTCACTTTACTCCAATTTAAGCAATTATAATCTCTCTAATATATTCTGAATCAATAACATTGATAATTTTGTTCTATACCTCAAAAATTATTCTTAAAAATACATTTTCGAAAAATTATGTTTTTACACATTTCATGAGATTATTATATGATTAATTTCACTAAAATGGAATTTTAATTTGATAAAATGATTAGTATTTTTGAGATAATAATGTTCAGGTTATGTAATTGTTCTAATTTTATATCATGGTAAAAAATATAGAATATTTGTATTAATGGTAATTGCTATGATAATAGTGAAACAATTATTATAATATAATTATTTTATTAATATCAAGGAATTTATATGAAACCAATTAAATTTAAACCATTAAGTAATTACTAAAATGTGATATATCACACATAAATAAATATATTAACACTCATTTATTTTTAAATATATCATAAATAATATTAAGAAGACATAATGGAAAAAATACATTTTAATACAAAAAGATTTTTTTACACATTATCTATTTTAATTTAGTAATAAATTTTGTATTATTTTGAAATTGAATTGGTTTAAATTGATATAAAATTTTTTTTCTATAAACCCAATTGTTTTTTAATTGGTTATTTTATATGTTTAACGAAACATAAAATCACATAGTTAAAAATATTACATAGCTTATAAGTAGAAGTGTAAAATGTAAAAACATAACGTTAAAATCCCTAACAAATATTCAAAGCGGGCCAGAAAACACTATTTTAATCCATTATAACCCTCTAAAACCCCCATACACTATTATTTAATAACATTGGATCCAGTTACCTTGTAATATTGTAATGGAATTATTAAAATGTATATTTTGTTTCCAAGAGTTTCCTTTTAATATTTTATAAATGGGGATAACATACACCCATTCAAAAAATAACGAATTATTAAAATTACCACTTAAAACACTAAAATTTTACTATTCCTAGAACCCTTTACAATAAAAATAATTCAAATTCTACTCAAATTTATCCTATTACTTTTCATTTTAAGGAATCTTATAAGGAAGGATTTGGTCTCTAATATACATATTATTTCCCTTCTAATTTTTCTTCTGAATTTTTCTATTAAAAATATAATATCTAGATAATAATATGATTAATTAAATTTCATTGGATACTAATATATTGTTTTATTATTTTTAAAAACTTTATTTATTCATTCCAACCATATAGTAAAACAAATGAATGTCAATCATGTGTGTGTATGGACTATCACCTTCATGAATTATTATTTTTTCATTTTTATTCAACATTTTCATTCATCCAAAAATCATAAATATTTTTTCATAATAATATAATAATAAGACTAATATCATTATGATTCTATCAAAATTATGTTATTTCCAAAGAAACACCTCCATAACCATGCACAACAAAAAATTTAATGTGTATTCATGTTTGGGTTGTTTAACCACCATCATAAACTACACATTAAAATATAATTATGGTTAACCATGCTAACATGAAAAAAAATTATTATAATATTATAAAGACGTATTTATTGTTATATAGTTTATAAAATTTATATTATGCACTTAACTTATTATTAAATTATATTTTTCATTCTCCAAAATCATTAAAATAAGTTAATACCAATTCCATTTTCACACAACACAACTAAATTTTTTTTTGAATTACATTAGAGAAATATAAGTCAATATAATATATATATTAATTTTTCATAAATTATATTTTAATGGTTTTCATGGTGTCATAGGGTTGGTAATGATATCAACATTATAAATAATGTGAAAATGGTTAAAGTTATTTACACCTGATGGGTGAAATAATCTAAAACCAACCATTATGTGAATAATAAATAATTATAAACCAGGGATATTAAAGTTATAAAATATTAATAATGTTAAAAAAATATATTATTAAGGTAGATATTCTTGTTTTATATATATTAAAGTGTCATCAACTAAGAACAGAAATAAGGTAAGATATTGTTTTTCTCATATTCCCATCATGGAGAAATGGTCTATATTTATAAACCAATTGTTATTTATGTGTTTCGTATAATAACTATTTAATTTGAAATATCAAAAATTAATTTTTTTTACTTGATTTTATGTTTTTTTCCATGATCTCTATTTTATGGTGTTTTTATTGAATTTTTTCCCATGCAGGAAGGGTTTTTTTGTCTCAAAATTTGAATCCCTCAAGACAAGACTATATTGTACACCATATTTCATTTTCAATGGTTTAAATAGTAACTAATTTACATTTTATATCATTATACTCTTATATTCAATTATATTCAAGGTTCCATTTTATGTTATAACACTCATAGGGAATTCATTCAATAGTCGCAAAGGTTGTAATGAGTTTTCATGGCTCATATCATTTTCTTGGGTCATAATCACTTTTCGTTGACTATAACACTTCATGAATTATCTATTATACCCTATGATGATTTTATTTTGTATTTAAACTTATTATTAATGGTAATTATCTTTTATACAAAATATATTTACCTTTATGATTCTATTGATTCTTCATAATGGATTTTTGTTAATAAGAATTCTGAATTTTTTAATTGATTTTCCTTTCATATCAATGTTTTTACTTCCCTCCAATTTTATCAATTACCAAGTTCGAAATTATTTTTTTAATCCCAATACTCCATTTTATCCCTTATATTTATTTCATATTAACTTTTTCACTATATATTTAATTATATGGATTTACAATAAGGTTATTTCAAAATATTATAAATATATTTTCCGTCCTATCAAAATAAAAAGTTTTATAATCCAATCAATTTTTTTTGAAACATTTTTTATATTTTGTCTGTATATATTTTTAAGCAGAATTTATAAAATGTAATATTTTTAATAATTTCAACTTTTACTTTTTGATTTTTGTGTATTTTTCATGTTTCCATTATTAATGATTCTCATTAAATGTAAACGTTTTCATTATATTTTCACTTTACCTCTTTTAAAAAATTATGTCTATTAAAATTTTCAATTATGAAATATTCTTTCTAAAAGTAAAATTTATCAAAATATTTTTACTTTACCTTTTTGAAAACATTATTTATTTTTCATTTTCTATTTTTAAAATATTATATTTAAAAATAAAAATGTTCAATGTATTTTCTCTTCTATTTTTTCGAAATAAAATATCTTCTAAAAAGTCCATTATTAAATATTTTATTTAAAATAACTAGTTTTTATTGTATTTCTACTTATTTTTTGACAAAATTTTGGTTTTTCAAGTATCATTTAAAAATTATTTTAAAATAAATATTTTCAAATTATGTTCACTACTACTTTTTTATGGCTTTTATTATTTAAATGAAATTTTATCCAGAAATAAGGGTTTGAAGTGGCTTCAATTTTCTTTCACAAAAATGTTTAACGACATTAATTTACATATTAATGTTATAAATTATTTTTGAAAATAATTTTATTTTATTTATATTACTCTTAAAGTTTATATTTCATGAAGATATATTTTGATCACAATTTATATGTTATTATGGTATAATTTCATTTTGAAATTGAGAGTTTTTATTGTCTAAAATTTCTTAAGATTAGTTTTTGTGATTTTTTAATGGTTTATAAAACAGAAAATTTTTTAAATTGAGAGTTTTCATATTCTATGATTTCTTAAGTTTAGGTTATGTAATGTTTTCGATTGGATTATGAAACCCATTATCTTTATAAGGGTTTACTAAAATATGTATGTGAATGATTTTAAAATAGAAAAATGGTTATGGATGATGATGGGCGGGGTCATAAATCTCTATCGAAATCATTGATTAAAGAGTTAAATATCACGAGAAGTATATGTTAAGAATGAGCTGTTTTTTTCACAATAAGAATAATGTGAATTATATTTGTTTACAATATGTATCATGAGGATTTTGTTTGTTCGCAATATTAAGTGTGTGAACATTGTTTTTTGATAATAAGATGTGTGGGAATTTTGTTTAATCATGACATGAGGTGTGGTCATTTTTTATATTCCCAACATAAAGCATAATATTTTTTCCCAACATAAACCTTGGA
This sequence comes from Viscum album, assembly GCA_963277665.1. NCBI lineage: Eukaryota > Viridiplantae > Streptophyta > Magnoliopsida > Santalales > Viscaceae > Viscum > Viscum album. The sequence goes on along the minus strand of OY728143.1, from coordinate 1,207,452,816 downwards.
CATTAGATTTATTCATAACATGAAGTGTAGAATTTTTTATTTTTATCTAATTCTAATATTTATTTATGATTGTTTTGGTCCATTAATATGTTTTTTTGAAATACCATATTTCTATATCCCATTTATTATAACAATTGACTCATTTTATTATCTAAATATTCCAAAAAAATTCCATTATATCTGTTTATTCATTTGATATTGTAATTTCTTCAATAATTTCCTATGAATTTTTTATTTCATGTTCTTTTTAATAATTACTTTTACTCATGGCTTTGTTTTATGATATGAATATTATCTAACCCCAGATTAAATGTTTACTTTTTTTCATTTATTAATAATTCATTCTTTCTTATTTCTTATGATTCCATTCCCAATATTATAAAGATAATTATATCATATGATATGTATAGTAGATTTTGTAGGTTATCATAATTATAAAGTAATTATTATAAATTAATATTATTTTGTTTTTAATCTTGAAGGAACAAATCCCTTAGATCATTCTATTTTATGACTATTTTTTAGAGGTATTATTAATATTATGATACTATTTTATTATTTATGTCATGATTATCTAGTATTTTTTAGTGATAATTTATAATGAATTTTTTGAGTCACCATGAAAAAGGTAATGAATATTAACATCGTCCATAAAAAGACATTCCATTTGACCTTGGGATTTTTCTCAAATCATTGGCACTATAGTTGGTGAGTAATACCTTCATAAATTAGATAAGACATATGAAATAAAAAATAATAATTAATTCATCTTTGATGAAAATGGAGGGTTTCATGAGAATGAAACATGCATTAATGTAAAGGAGTTAGAGACTAGAGATTCACATATAATAAGATTCCATTATTTAGCCTTGTTCTTACCTTATTATTTGGCTATTGTGAATTTCACGTTCATTTTTTATTATAAAATAAATATCTACCATACCATTTTAGGGGGGATAAATTGGAATGACAATCATTATTTGGATTGTTTATGTAATTTTCTTTCTAGGTTATTACTCACATCATTTTCCATTCGAGAAATAAATTAATTTAATACATTATATATAAAATATAGTTTTCTTGTATTAAACTTCGGTTTCTTTAAAAAAAATCTCCTTTAAAACTACATGAGAAGTTGTTTTCTTGATTGAGATAGTGGTGTACCTAAACATAATTAAAATTTATTCCAAATATCCCTGACATGTCTATGTGTTTAAAGGAAGATCAATTCCATAATAGGCTTGATAATTTCCATCAATTTATTTATAAACTACCACACTTTCTCATATTTTATGTTTTATTCTTCTCTACATAAATTACCTCATCATTGTTTGATCAAACATTCATTCTGATGAATTCATTGGGATTACATTTATCTTATTGTTTTATTGTTTTTTATTGGAAATTGGCATAAAATTTCTTGTGTGATTGATCCTACTCGATTCTATATTATTTTTTATTACAAATAAATATACAGTTTCATCTATCATACTGGATATATTATCATTGGGGTAGGGAGGTATGATACTATGAAAGAAATAGATTTATGGTATTTTAATGTTCTATAGAGGTTCATTTTAATAGATATCCCAATATGAATATTGTTATGATCAAAATAGTATATACAACTCTCTTATTAAATTACAATATGGTCCTGAAGGGATATAGTACTTCTATTAAGATATTCTGTTAAATGTATTTGGGATTGGTTTAGATTTAACCCACAATGTCTTCCTACAAGCCTGTGGGGATATATATTTTGATCCTCTTTACTTAATAAATTTTAATTCATCTTCTTGATCCCTTATTATAGAGACACATGCTTAATATATATGGATATTACATCATTTTAGAAGAGTATTGAACACATTACAAAAATACATACCCAAGAACCATAATATTTTAGTTTCTATAGAAACATTGAAATAAAATCTTTTATTGTGGAAAAATATATTCAACATCTCTCATAATGATCTAAAAAATTAATACCTCTACCAAAAACCTTTCTTTATGACATGTGAAAAAGAAACATAAGAAAGGGGAGAGCTCAAATTCCCAATAAAGTTAAATTAACGAAATATATAAGAAAAACATTAAAAAAAGAGAATATAGTTGAGCGTAACTTTTTAAGATCATACCCTGCATATAAGAGATCATAATAAATATTATAAGTTCATAATACATGAATCATAAGGAAATAATGAACACATTCCATTAAAGTATAACATTTGAATACAACCTATAATTGTGGAAAAAAATATGAATACAAAAACCCTATGTCAATGCGGCCTACCAAGGACTTTGTAACATGTTAGGATTTGGTTAATGTACATGCTTCATGCTTGGGATACACTATCGTGTACTCTCTTATTTTTTATGGGGATATACTATTATTTACCCTCTTATTTATGGTTAGGGATTTCCTCCCATTTACCCTATTATTTCATGCTTTAGATTTCCTCACATGTACCCTCTTGTTTCGGAATTGGGATATCCTCCTATATACCCCCTTATTCTAAAATTGGGATTTCTTCCTATGTACCTTCTTGTTTAAATCCTGGTATTTCTTACCATGTACCCTCTTCTATTGGTCTTGGGATTTCCAAACATGTATCCTTTTATCTCATAAAACAATTATCATTACCCAAAACATTGGAGTGATATATAGGTCCTGCCACTCTCATAATACTATCGTACATAAATAAGCCAAAAAGTCATAAACAATCATATCACAACTCATTAAATGAAATGAGTGTCATAAACATGTAATAATATCTTATACTATGAAAAAATACTAGTTTAATAATCATTTCATCAAAATAATAACCTATGAAAATAATATAGTTTCAAAAGCATATTACTTGTGAAAGATAAATGGTTGTCATAAGAATCATTCCATTAAAAAACCATTCAAGAACGAATATGAGTGGAAACATTGGATCATTTCATATAAGGGGGTGAGTAACATAAAAAAAATTAATATTATATGTAAAATAACATGGAATAATATTTTGAAAACATATCTTGAGTAAAATATCCTTCTTCCTTGAAAAAATACTCTTTAAAACATAAACCTTTTTAAAATGATTTTCTTGAAAATAATCATAAAATCTTATAAATAAAGGTATAATGACCTTTTTTAATCCTTTTTATTTGAAATAATATGAAGGGATCTTGAAAATGCTTTGAAACCTATTTTCCATGGAATCTTATAGAAGGATCTGGAAAATGATTTGAAAACCATTTTCTTAGAAAACTTAAAAAAGAATCTTAAAAACAATTTTAAAAAAAAATTTCTTGAAAACATATAAAATATTCTTGAAAACCTTTCGAAAATAATTTCTTTGAGAATATATTTAAAAAAATTCTTAATAGAAAGAACCTTTTAAACCAGAAAATAAATTATAAATCAATTGAGAGAGGGTAAATCCATACATGCCATAGGAGGTAAAAAATATTCATTTTTCATGTTAAAAAGGATAGAAAAATGCCTCATTAAGAAGTCAAGAATAATATAACCTTGAAATAATTGGGAAAATAAAAAATGTTAAATATTTTTTTTAAGATCTTATGAGGTTGTTAGAATATTCTTGGAAGCACTTTTTGGAAAACATGGTTTTGAAGTAAAACATATTTCCAACTGAAGAGAGCAAAAATGCATGATTTCTTAAAAAAGTATTAGATATATTATATACGCAATAGTGTAAAATTGGAAGAAATATATTAATATATCTTGAATTACCATATTAGAGGTAAATTCATGAGAGTTACTAATATAAGGACCATAAGATTTTATCAATGGAATCATAAACACAAACAATATTGAAAAGTGGTGAGATTGTTTCAATAAACTCTTATAAATTTGTAACTTTGGATCACACTCTCTATGTAAGAAAATATAATTAATTTATTATTAAAATATACAAAGAAGAATAATATTCATTATATAACATGTAAAATAGAATTATATAATCCTCAAAAATAATTTATGTGCATAACAAAACATGAGTATCCAAGAAGGAAAATTCAGACAAAACTATTTTACCGATTTGGTAACTTTCTAAACATAAACCTCATGAACTAAATTTCATAGAATGGATATTTAAATACCCATTTATTTAATTATAATAAAAAATTTAATAAATCCATGGGTTTTATACACACCACACAAAAGTAATGTGTGGGGAATAAAGAATGTATGTCACCGAAATAAAAAGTCTGACGAAATCCCCTTACATTGTGTCTTTACTCTCTTAGTACTCATACAATCTTCTTGTATAATAATTACATGTTTATTATACATATTTTAAAGAATAATATTCTTATATTTAATTGAATATATGGTTTTATTATGACCATATATAATCTTCTTGTTAACAATCCTATGTTAAGATTTCACTTCGGGTAAAATGCTCTTTGTTCTTCGCATGTGTATTAATTTTTTATATCATTGGTCCTTATGCATATATCATGAAATAAAAACAAGTAATAAAAGATATAAATATAATGCATATACATTATATTTATATTATAATAATATATAAAATATATATGCATTAAATGGAAACACTACTACAAAACTGTCCTTTAATAGCGCTGTTATTTATCAGTGCTAGAAGAACAAAAATGATAAATGGAATACTTATCATTGCTAAAGAAATAATTGATACATTTAGCCTTTTATAAATTCTTATGTTTTAAATATTATAAAGGGTTCACTTATTCAGTACTTTATTCTTATATTATAATAAAAACAATTTCATCCTCACATTTTTAACGCTGATAAAACGAAATAATTAAATAAATTAAAAATCAAAAATGTGTTTATTGGAAATTTTAATAATTCATTTATTGATAAAAATAATTGATTGATAATACATTATTAAATATAAAACATTTTATTAATTAGATAATTATTACAATTAATGTAATTAAATTTTATATAATAAATATATACATATATATTAATTAATATAAATATGATTTATATATAAAAAATATTTATGAGTTTTACATTTAGTAGTCTGATATTTATTGAGTAATGGTATACAATTATAAAATAATATTAATTAAAAATATTGACTAATTTCATAGTACTCCACATATAATTGAATTTCGTTTGATTATTCAATTTAATATAGATAAAACACGTGTTATATTGATTTCACATGTATGTAATTAATGAATTTTTATTTAAAATATGCACACACATTGAACTTATTAATTTTATAAATATTGTTTAAGTTTAACTATGTTCTGAATTTATTCAATTTCACTCTTTTTTAACATATATGCGAGCACTCAAAATTAGATATTCATTAATAATGTTAAAAATATATTTGTAAAAAAATATTTATAAATAAACATATTTATAAATGTACAGTAATTATATTGATACAATTATATATTTATAATTATATATACATAAATATTTTCTTCAATTGTTTATATAATTATAAATAAAAAATTATGAATATTTAAATAATTATTACATTTATAATATATTTTCTCAAATAATGAATATATTTACTTTATTTATATTTATATATTTTTATTAAATATATATTTATAATTATAAATATATATAATTCTATAAATAATGTTTTTAAAAAAATATTTCTATAATCAGAAATAAATAATTATAACATTATAATAAATATATTTTAAAAGGATCTTATTTGCAATATTGATATTGATATTTATTTATTATGTTTTTATAAATTTTTACAATATTTATATTTGTATTTATAATCATAAATCCTTTAACAAAGCTTTAGTAATAAGCACTAATAAAAGAATCTTTATCATTGCTTTTTCCAGGCCGATATATATAATGATTTATCAGTGCTAAATAACGAATTGATAAAATAAATAGTTATCAGTTGTCTAATTTTATTTCCAATAAAGAAATTTCTTTATTAGTTCTTATATTTTAAGTACTGATAAAAGGTCTATTTATCAGGGCTTATTTGTAAGAGCTGATAAATGTATCCCGATCTATTTTAAAAAACACAACAATTTGCAAACCTGTAATAATATAGAGCTTTCTGCAGAAGCCACCTGGTGCCATCACTCCTCAGTGAATTGAAGGTCGAATCAAACCACTCAGATACGTATGAACATCTCATTCAACAATCAAATGTGTTTTACAATTTTTTTTTTCAAACTAGCAAGGTTGGCCTTCCAATTTTCATTGTGTATTTTTTTTTATTTTTTGATTTCTTCTTCTATAATTTATTTATGATCAGTTGTTTATGATCCATTTTTTATGATTTGTCTGTGATCCATTATTTAGGGAATGATTTTTTCTCATTTGTTTGTATTGACTACTGATGTCTGATTGGTTGGGTATACCAACTCATCTAGTGGATCTTGTTGAGAAACAGGACACCAATTTTTGTTGTTATGATGTCTCTTATTGCACTCATGTATATGGAATTTTAGATATCTCAAGATATATCTTTATCTACATGAAATTAGAGTACTCCTGTCTACAAATAAAATGGAGGGATTAATATATCTTCCCATATCATGCATGCCACTGGTTGTTTTATTGGTTGGAATTGTTCCAATGATACATGTATCCAATGATACTGCTCGTTTTTTTATTATTGTAGAGGATAGATAAAGGCAAATTTTTTATGTGAACCCATTTCTGATCTTCTGTGTACATCTATGGGAAGGTAAGAATCAAGATTTTGGTCAAATTTGTTTTGCAGCATGATGGATTGTTCTTATCTTTTGATTCTTTCTGCACTTTTCATTTTCTCATGTTTTTTTATTTAAAATCATTGCTGGTGCAAGAAAATTGCACCACATGCATCATCTTTGTATTCCAATTTAATAATTTTTGGGGTTTGGGTTGGAAAACCAACTCATGCTCAATATTTCTAAAAAAAATTCACTACTTATAATCATGATTTATAACATCATAGTATGACTTAATAAGAAGTTTCATATTTTGATGCAATTTTAATCTTTTGGAGCTCTTCTTGAAACCTCTTTTATCATAGTGATCTTCTCTAACCATCCCATGAAATCTATTTCTCAATATATTATACTATTCATTGAGTTCACATTTGTTCCCTATATTTAAACTAGTTAATTATCACATGAGACATCTACTAGAGACACAATTAACAAGGAAATAATTATTTTAATAATATCAATAACTCCATTATTATAATCATAACATTATTCTATAAATATTACTTTAAATTCACAATAGTGAATATATTCCAAAGAATTAAGGTAAAATTTAAAAAATACCTCTGCAATATTGAATAAAATCATAGGTATTTTTATCTTCCAATATAAATAATCTGGTTGTCTTTACATTTCATACGGGTCATCTTGAGTGTATATAAAACATATCCTCTCTTTTAACTTTTACTGAGAACTTACAAATATCTATTAATGAACCCAATAGGATGGATATGAACTGGAAATGGATGCACACTAAGAATTTGACAAATGAAAATCAAGATGGAGTTAAAGTGTTCATCATGTTCTCAAAAGAGTACACAGACGACCCTTCTAGAATCATCCTTCACTGTTTACATTGTTGTTAATTAAGAAAAATTAGTTTGTAATAGTTGGAAGAATTTTGGATTTATCGTGAAATAAATAAAATCATTAAATTTGTGACAAAAAATGATAAAAACTGAATTTGGATGTTGATTGGGATGATACTACATTTTATGAATCATTTGATATGAGTAACTTTGTAAGCAATGGTGGAGATCCTATGGAATAAATGACAATGGAAATTGAAGATGAACATTGTGATTGTCAAAAGATTTTTGAGGAGTTAAATAGATTTCTTAATAAACCATTATGTACTGGTTGTACTAAATATAGAATATTTTTAGTTGTATTAAAGTTATATAATGTGGATACTGCCAACGGATGGAGTGACACCAGCTTTACAGAACTACTTTGTCTCCTGAAAGATATGCTACCAGAAGAAAATGAACTACCATGACCAAAATATAACGCTAAAAAGATGTTACATTAAATGTTCATAATATCTAAAAAAATACATTCTTTTCAAAATGAATGCATATATTTTTCACACAGACCATGAATTACTCATGAAATTCCTTGAGTGTGGCGTAGATCGATACAAAAAAATGAATCAAGTCCTTCAAAATATGTATGGTACATTACCATAATTCTTTGGTTTAGAAGACAATATGGATGTCACAAAACCACAAGTCAATTAACATGCCATGCAGATACAAGAATTAAGGATGGGAAGCTATATTATCTAGTAGATTCCCCTCTGTGTAAGAAAATAGATTAAGAGTTTCCAGAATTTAGACATGAGCCGAGAAACATTCATCTTGAATTGTCTACATATGGAATAAATCCTTTTGGTGTAAAGATTAGTACTCATAGTACATGGTTCATCATGTTGGTAAATAATAACACGCCTTTAAGGTTATGCAAGAAAAACAAATACATTATGATGTCTCGGCTTATACCTAGTCCAAAGAAACCTGGTAATGATATTGATTTCTCTTTAGCTTTATTGATAAATGATTTCAAATTGATGTGCAATAATGGTGATATAATGTATGATGCTCATAGAAGTTAATAATTCATAGAGGTCCATGCTATACAGAATGCTAAATGAATTACCTACATATGAAAATTTATCAGGTCATAGCATTAAATGCATGTAGGGGTGTCCCATTTGTAAAAAACACACACACTACGATTGGTTGAAACATTCCTCAAAGAATGTGTTTTTAGGACATCACATTTTCTAACCCCAATGACATAAATACCAATCCTAGAATAAAACAATATATTGAAATATCGAATAGCATACAACACTTTCTCAGCACTGAGTGATAAACTATACAAAAAAAGGTAAAAAATATTGTCACACTTTTCGGTAAACCATTTTCAAAAAACCATAAAAAATAAGGTTTCAATAAGAGATAAATTTTCATTGAAATACTATATTGGAAATGTTTTTATGTCGAACATTTTCTTTATTTCATTCATGTAGGAAAAAATCTATTAGATAGTTTAATTGGAATGTTACTCAACATTCTTGTAAAAATGAAATACTACATCAAGGATAGTTTGGACTTGATTGAAATAAGGTAAGGGAAGATTTGGAACTAGTGAAGGGTAAAAGGTGGACTTATCTTCCAACAAAATCTTATACTCTATAAATATAGAAATAATTTCAATTATCTCTTTTTTTTATGAGTTTAAAAGTTCCATAGAGGTATTCTTTAAATATCGAGAATGTCGTGTCAATGACTGGTTTGAAGTTACAAGGACTAAAATCACAGGACTTTCAGGATTTAATGCAATATTTAATATCTTTTCCTTTCCATTGCATTCTTCTTAAAAATTAATGACATACAGTACCAAACTATACTTATTTTTCAAATCTATATGCTGTAAATTTGTAGACCCAGTGAAGTTTACCACCACGAATAAATATATTTCAATCCTAATAGGTGAATTAAAAATGTTCTCCGCACCATCAATATTTAAAATAATGTCCCACATGATGGTTTATATGGTCAGATAGGTTCAACTATGTGGTCCTATCCATTATAGATAGATGTATCCCATTGAACCGTATATGAATATTTTGAAAGGGTATGTCAAGAATCAAAGTCTGTCAAAAAGTTTTATTGTAGAATGATATATTGTTGATGCAGCTATTGAATTTTGTACTGATCACCTATCAGATGTTGAAATCATCGGTCTCCCAAAGTGTCATCATAGAATATGCCTTATAGGTAAAGGTATTTCTAGAATATATGTTGTTTTAATTACCTTGACCGATAGTGATAAAAAACATATTTACATATTATGTAATAGTGAAGATGTTGATCCATACATTGAAGCCCAGAAAAAAAATTCATCGAGATTTGAATCTATTATGACCAGAATGATGGATATCAGATACACATAATCAACAATATATACGATGGTTCAGAGAGCATATTTATAAGATTTTATCTGAAAATACAAAATAATTTGTCGAACGACTTCAATATATATCCAGTGGACCTAATGAAAATGTTACATCTTACACTGAGTTTGTAATCAATGGTTATACATTCTATACAAAATAAAATAATGAATTTAGTACAATGAAAAACAGTGGTGTTATGGTTGTGGCTAAAGCAATGCACAGATCTTGTTCTATGGATAGAAATCAAATTTATGAAAATACATCTTATTTTGGAATTATCTAATAGATATACAAGTTTGATTATACAATAATTCACGTGGAAAGTTTCCATTTCAAATGTTTTTACCTTATCAATAGAGTTAAAGTTGATGAAACGAGCTTTATAAAGGTGAATTTCAATGTTGGAGGCGAAAAAGACAATTCGTTCATAATAGGATCACAAGCAATGCAAGTATTTTATGTCTCTGATCCAAAAAATATGAATTGGTCGATTTTCCTACCAGTGACTAAAAAAATGTTGAGTCAGATGAAAATTCAATCGAGGGTGACCCTTTCATTGGGACATCACAATTAGTTCATGTTGTTTCCAATATATAAAATGTCTTATACATTTGAGTGGACCATAAATAGGGGATTATGAATCTTGAAACAGGAAAAAAATCTTGGATTCCTAAAAAAAGTGATTTCAATGAGAAGGTAACTGTTTTTAATATATTATGTGTTTCCTCATAATATTATATGTTCTCTACTACATTAACTTAATTTAAATTAAATGTTTGACTACTCATGAAGACGATGACTTATACACAATATGTTATTACCAATCCCTTATAAGAAAAAACTATAATGATGGAAATTGATTGGAAAGATGTAAAGGTAATGTTACAATATACATTCTCTATTTTACCAAAAAAGTATATAAGGGAACATTTATTTCATTTCCATTATTCCATATAGAGTTATTTTATATTATTAATAAAATAAGAATAGTTTTCACATAAAGGTGTGTTTTTTTCTCGAGCAGGGTTTGTCTATTTGGCAACAACAAGAGTCAATTTATAATTAAAAGACAAATGAACATTGATGTTTTTGAATGTATGTAATGATTTGTATTTATTTAATTGTATAAACCAATATTTTAAATGTCTCTAGTATAGTTTTTGTTCTATTATTTGTGTTATAAATTTAATTTCATTTAAATTCTATATTGGGACATGTTTTATTGATATTATATGTGTTTATGGTGCTGTAGTGGTGATATTACAAAACACAACATCATGTCCCTTTATTGGTGATTTTAAAAGCGCTAATAACGAAAACATCAATCATTTATTTGAAAATAGATGATGAAGAGTGATGATAATGGAATCCACTAGCAGCAATAAAGTAAAGTGCGAATAAATGATATCTTTATCAGTCCTTTTAAAAGTGATGATAAATTGAATATTTATTAGTACTTTTTATACCTGATAAATAGACCCTTAATCGGCTCTTTCTCAGCACTAATAAAATTATTGGGATTTTAACATCACTCAAGTTATCATCACTTTTCTAGCATCGATAAAGGCTATTTCTTGAACTGTTAAAGGCTATTTTTTTAGTAGTGGATACACTTTTCATAGAGATGGTTATCCTTATGTATGTATGAACATTGATTTCATTTTTAGTGTCATATTAAACTAAAAAAATAAAATGACAAATACTTATCTATATATGTATACATATAATTATTAAATTATATTTATTATATCATATATATCATATAATATTAATAAACTCATCCTTAATGAATTCCATGTAGTGTGTAAATGAATCACATTGCTTCAAGGGGGCGGTCGTTCACACTTCCTCAAACGAAATTATCATATTTAAACCAATTGGAATGTAAATAAGGTATGTATTGTGAAAGGAAATAAGAAGATTAAATAAATAATAAATATAATATATTAAATATATAAACAAATTTTCCATCAAAATTTCCACAATGAGAGGTGATAAATAAAAAATGATCAATCATTTTTTAGGGAGGCGATAGTTCGCTGTGCACATAAACAATATATTCTTTAACCATTCAATTAAGGTTTATGTAACTGTATGTTAAAACATTAGTCTAAAGACATCCTAGTATATTTGAGATATTGTTTTGGTTATAAATTCATTTAATTATGATATTGTAGGTGGGGCAGAAGGAAAATAAAAATAAAAGGAGCATGAGAGAAGAGGTTACCTCTTAATCGTGTAACTCCTTTTTGTTTGTACCCAAAGGATTCCTTGAAGTAATTTATACTCAGAGGGAGGTATCAAGGAGGAATAGAGGAATTTTGGGAAGTGTATTGGGGGAGATCTTGTCTAAGCCTAATAAGGTCGAGTGGTGTGAAGAAGAGGGAGAGGTGGTGGCATTTTATTGGGATGAAAAAGGACTCACTATGATTGTTTCAAAAACATTTAGGTGTAAACATGTTCATACCAAACAAACAAAAAATAAATAGTGGGAGGTTTATGGGAGAAATATTTCCATATAATGGGTTTTGAACAATTTTTTAGGTCATTTGGTCATCTAATATTATGGTTTAGTCCATAATTATGTTTAATTTGACCTAAATCACTATTATTAATTTTAATAACTTTTACTAATATTTTTAGTATAAAATTAATGTGATATAATTAGAATCTAAATATTATACTAATTAAAATGGTGTATTAATATTTTTTAAAATCAAAATCAAATAGGTGAAAAAAATATGGTTAATTCTAATCTTGCGGATGAGATAAAATAATGTGTTTTTAATGTAGAGAAATGTTCTAACGTTCATTAAGTTTTAATATTCAGTTTCAAAGTAAAATTAATTATAATGACCTAAATTGAATTAATAGATGTATAATTGGTCTAATTTGTCCTTAAAACAAATTTAATCTATAATTTAATGAAAATTTAGTTATTAACTAAAATGATGTTTCTATTGAAAATCCCAAAAACTCACACTAAGATAACTTTGGCATTATAAACTCAAAAATGGAGTTTATTTTATAAAATTTATTTTATGTGTCTCAAATTATTATTTTTTTCTTCACATAAGGACATGAAAAGATATTCATTCCAGAAAATAGAATTTTTAAAAATATAAATACTTTACAATAAAATTTTACTTTTCATTAAATATATGTTTTATTTATATAAAACCTTTCAAAATATATAGAAAATAGTTATTGATATTCATATTACTATGTTTTAATGGTTAGGTTATAACTAAATAGTTTAAATAAATTTGAAAATAAAATTGTTTTTGGTAAAAACATGGTATTGCGGGTAATGTACGGAAATTCAGTTTTGCGTGTAGCGCATGCCAAGTGGGTGCTTCATGTGTTGAAAGCCAACTTAGTTTTTCATATAGCATAATATAATTTGGTTCTGTATGATCAAAGTGTTCTAATTAGTGATTTAGTATATATATATATAACTATTTCCACTTTCATGTGAAATGCATAATATCAGATAGATAATTTAATTTGTGAAAAATATATTTCACAAAATCATGGGGTGTTACATTATACATCACATAAAATAAATTTCTCCAAAAAAAATTACATTAGGTTGTCAAAGGTTTAATAATTGAAAGATAATTTCATTCAAATCCACATCGTAAGAAGAATACTATGAATTCCTTTAAAAATGAAAGTTTCTAACATAGCGGTTTCCCAATGTAACATATAACTAGGTTTCCACATAGGAGAAAATAGTTTGAAAGTGAAAACATGGACATGGAAAAAATCTAACAATCATGTTCTGATGAAGATTGATAGATAAAATTGATCAGTATAAGTGGGTGGTCACAAAACAAATAAATTTATGATGATCTAAGGGGCCATCTGATTCATTATAAGTAATGATTATAGGATAAATATTTGTCAATATTTTTTCCGATATTTGGGGATTTATTTTACTATTTAAGAATATAATGAAATAAAATTTCTTGATTTAATTTTGTTTCATATATACAATCTCACCCTTTGGGTTTTCTTTGATCACTTCCCACTTCACCTCTTGCTCTAGGAAATTATGGTGAATTTTTTATTCCTAATGAACTAACATATCATGACACCCATGATATACCATCCCATCTATCATTGGTTACCATCAACACCTTGATTTTATAATAGGTTATTCAATATGCTGAAAACCACATCTGGTAAGATAACACTTTATTATCAAAAAGTTCATCTAATGTTTTACTTAAACATACTATAAATATTAAACCTTATAACTCTTCTAAAAGATGAAAATTCAATGATTTAGAAAGAAATTCATGAAATCATCATTATATTAACCCCCCTCATATATCACAATATACTAATTGTATGTCACATTCCAAACATGTGAATATCCTTATCATATATTCTCCTGAAACATGTTTATAACCTTAAATATAATAAATCATTCTGGAAAACATTCATTATTCCTTACTACAATGATCACTATATATATTCTTTAAATCCAAGAAGTTGTAAACTTCATCCTTGATGACATAAAACACCTTATCAATAATATATTCTAGGGTAATTTGTACTGTCTAATTGTCTTATTCATCTCTATCATATCTTAATCCAAACATCATTATCATAATGTCATGCCTTAATTAAGGGTTTCCTTCCCTTATTCAAAATAAAAAAATTACATTAAATAATTTATCTATATATTAATCACCATTTAACATTTCCTTTTCCATAATTAATGAAAAAATATGTTGAAAATAACCATATATTTCACAATTCGTATAACATAATATTTGAATTCCAAAAAATACTTTATTTCAATTTATTATTAAATCATTACTTAGGCCTCATCAACCTATTCCTTAACACTTATTTACAAGAAAATGAAATATGAATCATGCCATAATTTTCCTCAACCTAAATCTAGTCATGACTATTATGTTTAATTTAAACCGTAATATAAGAACATGATATACCATTCACATGCTGTTTTTGATCTCCTTAAATTCATTAGTATAAACAATACTCATACCACCTGCGTGATTCTGTTTATGAGATTTAATCTTGGGAAATATATTTTCATAATTCCAATTGTTTCCACATATGAAACATTAAATGTTACCCATTTTATTTCTAGTTATCTCTTTTAACTAAAACTAGAAATCATATTGTGAGAAACATTAATCATATTGGGATACCATATAATTATGAAAAATTAGGTTTATGGTTCCTAAATAATGGTTCCTACTTATTTAATCAATGACACCTCTGGTTTGTCCTTAGTTATTCATAGTTATATTATTTCTAAATCCTTCATGATGGTTCATGAAGTGTTTTTGAATTTCAAAATATATCCCTCAGGAGTGTTAACTGAGGTCTGCTGCAAGACCCATTGTCATGTATCATATTACCCCATGTCTATCCCAGAACTTATTTTCAAAGTTGTTACTTTGAGGTAAATCTATTCCATAGACACATCCACTTGTAGTATTAATAAATGTTTTAATTTCTAGAAACCACCCACTCTATCCTTTTACAAAATTATAGGATGTTTTTTAAAATTTAAATCATCCTTATACTTATCCAAAGAGACAACACAAGACATATTTTTAGAAATATACCTCAGGATCTCACTAAAACTTTAACACCATAGTTTCTAAAAGCTATTTAAATATACCTATTATACCAACTATATAGACCTAGGATTAGTATACATGGATATTATGTCATTTTAGATGATTATTCCAAACATTACAAAAATACAATGCCTGAGGATGGTAATAGTTTAGTGTCTCCGTAAAATTGAAAACAAAATATTTTATCTTGGTAAAAGGTCTTCAACATCTCCCATAAATATCTCCAATGTTAGGAATTCTACCTAAAACATTTCTTCCTAACCTGGGTAATGGAATATTAAAAATAGGTTCTCTCATATGTTCAACAATGGTAAATAAAGGAAATGCGTAAGCAAAACATGATCAATAGGGTATGGAACTTGAACATAACATTTAAAGACCATTACCTACCACTACTAAAAATGGATGTTTTCGCAATGCTTTTATCCCAATGGTTTAATAAAACTGTTGGGAAAGGGAGGATAAACCAACAGTTTAACAAAACTTTTGGTATAGGCCTGTTTGTAGGAGCCTTTACCAATGGTTCTCTAGAACCATTGGGAAAATATTTCTTGTGGGAGGATTTACCAAGGGGTCTGTAGAACCATTGGGTAAAGCCTGTTTTTTAGGGGATTTTAACAATGGTTATATATAAATCGTTGGGATACGCAATCTTTCCCAACGGTTATTAAAAACCATTGGGAACATTTTTCCCCAATTATCATCCCCTCCTCATTCGTGAAGAGAATGTGGAGCAACAGTCCATCCTCGCTTGACTTCCCCCATACGAACTGCTAAATCTCCATCAGATCTATCTCAAATTAGGCATTTTACTCTTTCTACGCTTAAAATCATTAAGTGTTAACATATTATTATTGTTATTCATCTAATATTTTAGTTTTTTGTTTTGATTTTGATGTGTATACCTCTTTTTGTTTTGATTTAACCTATATTTTCACCGTACCATCGGATCCATTTAATTAATTAAATATTTATCTCTCCATCGGAGGTGAAACATCTTAGATTCTTTGCAGTTGGATTCCATATTTTCTAAGTATGTGTTTTGATGATTTTTCTTCATATTGTAATTAATTGTTACCTGTAACTTCATTTATATGTGTTTATTTTTTTAACAATGTTTTTATGAATGTTTTCCTGGAAATTCCTTGTGAAATATTATTTCATCATATTCTCATTGAATTGAACAATTCCTGAATTTGATGACTATAATTTTGACATCAATATACTTTTTATGAATTATTCAATTCCATTACTGTTTAGATTTATTTTTGAAGAATATTTAAAGAATGAATTGGTGAAATTGAGACTTTGTCTATGTTTTTTTTCAAAGAATGAAATAAATTGATTTGAACCAAATGAGTTGAACTATTTAATATTTTCTATGTAGTTTCAATTGATTGAATTTGTGAATTGACAAATGAACCCTATTATAATGAGGGGGTGAGGGGGATTTCTAGGGGTTAGGGGGTTGTTTGCGGGGTGGGGGTTGTCCGGGGTGCGGGGGGGGGGGGGGGGGTTATCCGGGGTGTTGGGGAGCTGTCCGGGGTGAGGGGGGGCTGTCCATGGTGGGGGTTTATGGGGGGTTGGGGAGCTATCTGGGGTGAGGGGGGGCAATCCGAGGTGTGGGAACTATCCTGGTGGTGCAGGGGGCTGCACGGGGGGTGGGGGGCTCTCCGAGGGGGTGGGGGCTATCCGGGGTGGGGGGCTGTCCAAGGGGTGGCAGTCTATCTGGCCGGGGGGGCTGTCTGGGGTTTTGAGGGGGTGTCCGGGGGTGGGGGATTGATTGGGGGTGGGGGAGCTATTTGATCGAAAGTGGGGGGTTTGTCCAGGCTGTTGGGGGCAGTCCGGGGTGGGGAGCTGTCCGAGGTGGGGGGATGTCCAGGGTGAGGGGGGTTGTCTGGGGGCTCGGGGGGGGGGGGTAGTTCGGGGGTAGGGGGTTGTCTGGGTTGAGTGGAGGGAGGGCGTCTGAGGGGTGGTTGGGCTGTCCGAGTGGTGTGGGGGGCTGTCTGGTGGTGTGGGGTCTATTCGGGGGGTGGGGGGCTTTTCGGTGATGGGGGCTATCTGAGGTGGGGGGAGGGGGCTGTGTAACACCCTAAGATTTTATGAGATATATTATTTTTAATTTCGTTCATATCTTATATTGTACACTACACCAAGATTATCTTGCGCTATACGCAACACTGTATTAGCTTGCAGTATACACAACACTATTCTTGGATTATGTTACACAGAATTTGATGTTCGTTTGATAGTAGTTATTCTACACAACATTGACTATATATATATATATTCAATGTAGAAATAAAATATGGTTGTATTCTGTTATATGCAATAACAAAGGAGTCTTTCACTACACGTAACCCTATCTTGGCTTGCATTATACGCAATCGCGACCTTCCTCGATTTCATGTGTTGTATGCAATACTGGGTTCCACCAAACAATGATATATGGTTATAATATTGTTATGAACTAGCCATTATGAATAGTATTAACTACATTTGTAATTTTATAACATTATATTTCATCTTACACATTTTCTAGATCATGGTATGAGAAAAAAATAATTTTTTCGGGTAAAATAAGTATTTTTAAAAAAATGCAGTTTTTCCAACTTTTGATGGTGCACCAATTATAAATAAAAATTTTCACAAGTTTATACATTCAATTTTAAAAAATAAACTTCTTCTTTTTAATCAGGATATAAAAATTTACAATTGTATAATGTTCTGATATTTTTCTGACAACGTTCTTATTTTGATGAATATTAAAAACATGCTGAATTTTACTTGAAAACAACTTTTTTCATCAAGATAATTTATATGGTTAAATTATAATAGTAAATTTTTTTAAAGTAAAAATAGAATATATTTTTACCATTTAATATAATGTATTTCATTAGCATTTATTTTACATTGAGTTCATATGTAAAATAATTTCAATCTTTTGTAATGTTTTAACTTTTAAAACTCATTTTCTTAACAACGGGATTAATTTTAAATTATTTTATGCTACTTATGTAATTTTAATTTGGAGAAATGGATTCCATATTTTGAATATGTATGTCCAAATTATGTTAATAGGATACTTTTTATTTGTGGGCACTATGAATAGTAACTACGGTAAATTTTATTTACCTTAGTTAAAGGAAAATCAGGTAATTAAGGGTAAATATAATATTATAAAATTACCTTAACACTTGTATTAATATAATTGGATGATTATATTTCATCCTAAGGAATATTTGGGTCGAAATAAAATCCATTGTATCCCACTTGGATGTGATTAAGACCTTAAATTTATTTTATTTTAAAGAAAGTGAAATAGGTCTCACTCAAGCTTTAATAATTAGATTATTTTAAATATAAGGTTATACATAATATAATTTCTATAATAAATACTCATTTGAAAGATAAAATGTTTTTCTTTATCATGGAAATTTATTTGTGATTTTTATTAAATAGTTAATTACCTTAATATCTTATACATTAATGAGGTATAAATTATTTATTAATATAAAATTAATAATATAGTATTTATTGAAATAATAATACCTATCAAAAGGACCATAAACTTGACCAAACATTATTGTTCGACTATATATATACCCTAAGAGTTCAAGGGTCTATTTGTGGACCATTTGGATCCTTATAAAATATATTAAGGGATTTATATTATATTATTTTAAATGATGTCAAAGACGTCACATTCATAATTTAAAAAATACAACAATTTAGATGTTGTGATTTTAAGATGATAAATTAGAGTAAAAATATTATTATGAAAGGTGTTATATTTACCTTCATCATTGAATTTATTTTTAATTTTTATGAAAATAATAAATAAATTAAATGATTATACAAAAATGATGTAGTAATTATTTTATTAAGAGAAATATCAAATAAATGGTTTTATAAATATGAAAATAAACATTATATGAACTAATAAATGTTCTCCACAAATTTTCTAGATTAATATGACATGTTAGGAATCTATTAAACATTTTTGTTAGAATATATCCTCTGTGTGGATTTTATATAAATTCAAATAAATGGATATTGTCAAAATTAATACTATTGTTATTTTATAAAAATAACATCTTATTAAATTGATTAAAAATCACATATATTTTTAAAAATTATAAATTGAAATTTATATGGTCTAAAATGTCATTACGTACCCAATTATGTATAATTCACAACACATAATTAATTATTTATAATAATTTAAAATATAGAATATTATTACCACAAATAAGATTAAATAAATTAAATAAGGATAAATCAAATTGATAAGGTTTAAAATAAATTCCCAACATGTCTAAATTTTATTTTTTATGAGATTACAACCCTATCTCATCTAATCTTCGGATATGATTCATTTTTGATGTTTTTATGTAGGTTATGAATTTATTATAAATTAATATATTTGATGTTTCCAAAGGTTCCCCTCTCCTCCCTTATAAAAGGGTACCTCCTCCCTCTCCTCTTTACACAACTTTGAGCCTTCATGCTAGGCCAAACCCTTCCCATTTCCCTTCTCAACTTCCCTAGAAACATTCTTGAGGTCCATTTACTCTTCAAAGACCAATTTTATTACCCTAATAGGAGGTTTCAAACCCGCGTGTCGAAGAAGAGGTGGTTCGGATACATATGAAGCATATCAGACATAAGGTAAGGGATAATTTTGCAAATCTCATTTTTATCTGAAATTTCTTATACGTAAGAATTTACTGGGGTATATTTTTCATCCATATTCATAAAAATGTTTTTTCATAAATTGTTTAATATTCTTCCATGTATTTTTAAAGTCATGTTTAACCCTCTTTGACTTTTACTTTGTTTTATGGATGTAATCTTTCTTTTGTTTACCACACATGGTACTTTTTGAATTTTCCATTAAAAGTATGAGGAGAATGATTTTTTTACTTATATGGAATGAACGTATTTTTACGGTATTATAACGCCTTATTTTCATGAATCTTACTCTACAAGATTTCATGGTTATTTTCAATAAAATCCCTGTCTTTTAAAATTGTGTGGGATTTTGTGAAAAGAAAATGATTTTTAAAGAGAAAGGATATTTTCCTCAAGAATTAATTTCATGTATTTTATCA
The DNA here is from genome assembly GCA_963277665.1 of Viscum album. Classification (NCBI taxonomy): domain Eukaryota; kingdom Viridiplantae; phylum Streptophyta; class Magnoliopsida; order Santalales; family Viscaceae; genus Viscum; species Viscum album. The sequence goes on along the minus strand of OY728143.1, from coordinate 1,207,432,126 downwards.
AAACAATTTTCCATCTAAGATGACATTATTTCATATGTGTAAGTTTCAAGTATAATGTCTCTATGAATTACATGGTTTCACTTTTCTTATGATGAAATGATATACATTTGTTTTATATGGATTATGTTATGGTGGAATGATGTTTATGAAACCCATTTTATTCATTGGGTTATGATGAATGATTTATGTTCATGTTATGGCACACGTTGGAATGATTTCATTATGAGATGGGTGGGACCTATATCTCACTCCAATTCATTGGGTAATGATTTATATCTCATGAGATAGAAATTTCTGGAATGACAAGTTAATCTGGTTCAGTGATACAGGACTGGAATGAGGACTTAACTCGATTCAGAAAGGGAATTTTTCCACTAAGATGTTTTTGGAAACAATGCCTTGGCTACTAAAGAAATCATAAAATGTGCATAATGGTTTCAACAATTACATGTTTTAATCCCGTGATATTTTATCATGATTAATGTTTCTTTATGATTTATGCCTTATGTACTTCCATGTTTTATGTCATTGCCCATGATTTTTATATTAAAACATTATGTTCATGTTTTTTTTTGTTCAAATGTATATGTTTTGTTTTATTTTCTCCATACTTACCCTTATTGAGAATTTGAGCTCACCCTTTATATGTTTTCTTTTCCCTCGGATATAAAGAATGGTTTTAGGTAAGAAAACAAAAGGGGAAGATCTTTATGGGGGATATTGAAGATCTTTCACCATGATTTGAAGATTATGTTCCGAGTTTCCAAAGACACTAAACTATTAAATTTCTTGAGTGTTGGTTTTTTTATGTATTAAGTATTCTGAAAAAGTAATGTAATATCCATGTACCTCAATATTTGGGTCTTTACAGTTGGTATTAGAGGAATGTTTTAGTCAACCTTTGAAAACTAGTATGCGAAAACTTTAGTGAAATCCCTAGAGATATTTCTAAGGTATGTCTAGGGATGTCTCTAAGGTTAATTATAATTATAGGTTATAGTACTAGAATTATGGTAACAATATTATAATTAAACCTAAAATGTTATATATTGAAGGTACCCCCACTTGATTATGATTTTTGACTCTGACACTAGTTTTTTGGGTTTTAGAAAATGGATGGAAACATGAAGATTCACGATAATGGAGGATATGATGGAAAATATAATGATATTCTTCATGAGAATCCAAATGAAATTGGATCTAAAGGTCCACATATCGTTATTATGCTTAATCATAAATCTCATAATATGATCAATAATCGCAACTTTGGTAGGTTTCCTTACTAAGGTAATAAGAGAAAGATGGAGTTTCATGATGATTATAGAGGAAATAAAGTACAATTTCCCTCGTGTAAATCATGTGGGAAGAGGCATCAGGGAGAATGTTTCAAAGGAAATGGAAGATGATTTGGGTGTAGAAAATAAGGACACAAAGCCACTAATTGTAAAGGAAAAGGTTCAGTTAACACCATGGACATGTATAATGGAATTTCTAAGACATCAAAAATGGTTAAATGTTTTAAATGTGGAATGTATGGGCATTATGCAAACCAATGCCCTAAGGAAAAGTCTCATGAAGAGAATCAACAGGGTCATATGGGTAGTTTTTTTTTGATGATGATGAAGAGACTACAAATGATAAGTGAGTTGAAATAATTGTTCAATATTGGTCAATGGTTTAAGAAGGTAGTGGAACGATTACATGTTTATCAAGAGTAATGTCGTATAAGTAATCTCATGGTACTATGGAATAACTAGACATCTAAGGATTTTTACACTATTGTTTTTTCTTATGTTTTTTAATGTATATGTTGAATGGTACCAGTAACCATGAAAGGTTATTCAGATATTTTTGGAAATCAACTAATATGTGCATAAATAAGTGATAAAGAGATAATGAAATGTTTGATAGTATTAATGAGATCATGACTGATATAATGACAAAGTGATATCATGGTTTGAGTAAATATAATTTTTGGGATTTTGGTATGTGGAATGAGTTACCATTTGACAAAATTCATGATTTCACTATGGTTCTATGATAATTTATGTTTTAAGAGAATACATGATTATGGTATTCACATATTTGGAATGCAATCAATAGGATATATCTTATGATATATGGGGGATAAATGATGGTATTCACTTGCTTATTATGTGACCATTCCAAAAATAATTTTCTTTATACTATGATCTTGGACCAATGTATTTTGGATAAGCCTAAAGATTGAAATGAATTAAGTTAGACATAAGATCAGATTATTTAAGTCTATAACTTTTTTTGATATAATTTCTGTAATGTTATAATAGTTTAGTTTTAGAAAAAGGACAACCTGCAGGATGGGTGAAAACTCGTCGCGTCGAACCATGCTGTGGGAATCGAACCCACAACCGAAGTGTGACAGGACTTTATCGCCTACCACTGGCCTACAGGAATTCCCTGGTTAGTATAAATTTGATTTAATTTATTATGTGGTATGATATATGAATTATAATTCCATTTTAGGAACTATATACGATTAATCTCACTATAGATGGACTTATGTATATTTAGTAACTCTTTATAACCATTTGTTTGAGACAAATGTAATAAAATATCATTCTATCGCATGATCCGTTAACACTTCATGGAAGAAAAATTCTAATTCGTTTCTTTACGAGATGAAGTAGAAATTGTTCGAGACCCGAACAATAGTGAGATTCTACCAAAATCAACTAAGTATTTCTTTTAATTCAAAAGTTCATCAACATTATAGAAATGTTATTAACAACAAAAAATGTTTTCCTAGTGCTCTCATATCTGAGGAATCATATGGTACCTTAGATCATCACAAATTTATGGCTTTGTGACTGTTGGCTTTATCGCAGCCATGTCCTCTACCACTCTCCATGATAACTTGATGGTTAGATTTCTCTTCCATATCCATATTTTCACCTTTTTTATCCTATGTGGAAAACCGGTGATTAGTTAATTTGGGTAACTATTATATTTCATACTTTAGTTTTTAAATATATGTTTTGGTATTCCTTTTTACGATGTCTGTTTCTATGAAAGAAACTATAATTTAATAAACCATTTATTACACCGATGAATTTAGAGGGTGAAAAACATTTTAAGGGGGGTAGAATGTAACACCCCAAGATTTTATGAGATATATTCTTTTTAATTTCTTTCCTATCTTCTATTGTACACTACACCAAGATTATCTTGTGTTATACGCAACACGGTATTAGCATGCAATATACACAACACTATTCTTGGATTTTGTTGCCCACAATTTCAAGTTCGTTTCATAGTAGTTATTCTACGCAACATTGACTGTATATATATATATTGAATTTATAAATGAAATATGGTTGGATTCTGTTATATGCAACAACAAAGAAGACTTGAACTACACGCAACCCCGACTTGACTAGCATTACACACAATCACGACCTTCCTCGATAGCGTGTGTTGTACACAATACTGGGTTTCACTAAACAATGATATATGGTTATAATATTATTATGAACTAGAAATTATGAATATTATTACAGAAATTTTGAATTTTATAACATTATCATTCATCTAAAACATTTTCTAGATCATGGTATGAGAACAAAATAAATTTTTCGGGTAAAATAAGTATTTTTCAAAAAATGCAATTTTGCCACCTTTTGATGGTGAATCCATTTAAAATATAATTTTTGAAAAGTTTATAAGGTAAATTTTACAAAATAAACTTCTTCTTTTGAATTAGGATATAAAAATTTACAATTGTATAATGTTTTGATATTTTTCTGAAAACGTCCTTATTTTGATGAATCGTAAAAACACGCTAAATTTTACTTAAAAAGAGATTCTTTTCATCGAGGTAATTTATATTGTTAAATTATAATAGTAAATTGTTTTAAAGTAAAAAATAGAATATATTTTTACCATTTAATATAATTTATTTCATTAGCATTGATTTTACATTGAATTCATAGGTAAAATAATTTCAATCTTTTGTAATGTTTTAACTTTTAAAACTCGTTTTCTTAACAGCGGGATTGATTTTAAATTATTTTCTGCAACTTATGTGATTAGAATTTGGTGAAATGGATTCCATATTTGTAATCAGTAGGTATAAATTATGTTAATAGTATACTTTTTATTTTTGGGTACTATGAATAGTACCTACGGTAAATTTTATTTACCATAGTTAATGGTAAGTCGGGTAATTAAGGGTAAATATAATATTATAAAATTACCCTAACACTTGTATTAATATAATTGGATGATTATAATTCGTCCTAAGTCATTTTTGGGTTGAAATAGAATCCATTGGAACCCACTTGGATGCGATTAAGACCTTTAATTTATTTTATTTTAAAGAAAGGGAAATATGTCTCACTCAAACTTTAATAAATAGATTATTTTTAATATATGGTCATACATAATATTATTTATATTATAAATACTCATTTTAAAGATAAAATATTTTTATTTATCATGGAAATTTATTTGTGATTTTTAATAAATATTTAATTACCTTAATAGCTTAAACATTAATGAGGTTGAAATTATTTATTTAGTGAAAAACTAATAATATAGTTTTTATTAAAATAGTAATACCTATCAAAAGGACCAGAAACATGACCAAATATTATTTTTAGAATATATATATACCCTAATCCTACAAGGATATATTTCTGGACCATTGGGATCCTTATAAAGTATATTAAGACATTTATATTATTTTATTTTAAATGATGTCAAAGATGTCACCTGCATAATTTAATAAATATAACAATTTAAATGTTGTGATTTTAAGATGATAAATTCGAGTGAAAATATTATTATGAACGGTATTATATTTAACATCATCATAGGGTTTTATTTTTAATTGTTATTCAACTAATACGTATATTAAAGGATTATACAAAAATGATGTAGTAATTTTTTTATTAAGAGAAATATAAAATAAATTGTTTTATAAATATTAAAATAAACATTATATGAACTAATTAATGTTCTCCAAAAATTTTCTAGATTAATATGACATGTTATTAATCTATTAAACATTTTTTTGCAAATATATCTTCTGTGTGGATTTTATATAAATTCAAATAAATGGATATTGTCAAAATTAACACTGTAGTTATTTTATAAAAATAACATATTATTAAATTGATTAAAAATCACATATATATTTAAAAATTATAAATTTAAATTTAAATGGTCTAAACTGTCATTAAGTACCCAATTATTGATAATTCACAACACATAATTAATTATTTATAATAATTTAAAATCTAGAATATTATTACCACAAATAAGATTAAAAAATTAAATAAGGATAAATCAAATTGATATGATTTAAAATAAATTCCCAACATGTCTAAATTTTATTAGTTGATGAGATTACAACCCTATCTCATCTAAGCTTTAAATTTGAGTCATTTTGGATGTCTTTATATGGGTTATGAATTTATTATAAATTAATATTCTTGAGATTTACAAAGATGCCATTCTCCTCCCTTATAAAAGGGAACCTCCTCCCTCTCCTCTTTACACAACATTGAGCCTTCATGCTCGGCCAAACCCTATCCACTTCACTTCTCAACTTCCCTAGAAACAATCTAGAGGTCCTGGTCTTCTTCAAAGACCAAGTTTAGTGCCATAAAAGGAGGTTTCAGAGAGGCGTGTCGAAGAAGAGGAGGTTCGGATACATATGAAGCATATCAGACATAAGGTAAGGGATAATTTTTCAAATCTCATTTTTATATGAGATTTCTTATACGTAATTATTTATTGGGGTATATTTTTCATCCATGTCGATAAAAATGTTTTTCATAAAGGGTTTAATATTCTTCCATGTATTTTTAAATTCATGTTTAACCCTATTTGACTTTTACTTTTTGTTATGGAGGGAATCATTCTTTTGTTTACCATACATGGAACATTTTGACTTTTCCATTAAAAGTAAGAGGAGAATGTTTTTTTACTTATACAGAATGAATGGATTTTTACGGTTTTATAACGCCTTATTTTTATGAAGCATACGCTACAAGATTTCAAGGTTATTTTAAATAAAATCCATGTATTTTAAAATTGTGTTGAATTTTGTGAAAAGAAAATAATTTTTAAGGAGAAAGGATATTTTCCTCAAGAATTCATTTCAAGTATTTTAGCAAAACCATTTTCCATCTAAGATGACATTATTTCATATGTGTATGTTTCATGAATAATGTCTCTATGATTTACATGGTTTCACTTTTATTATGATGAAATGATATCCATTTGTTGTATATGGATTATGTTATGATGGGATGATTTTTATGAAACCCATTTTATTCTTTGGGTTATGATGAATTATTTATGTTTATGTTGTGGCACACATAAGAATGATTTAATTATGAGATGGGTGGGACCTATATCTCCATCTAATTCATTTGGTAAAGATTTCTATCTCATGATATAAACATGGATGGAACAACAAGTTAATATCGTTCAGTGATACAGGACTGGAACGAGGAGTGAACATGATTCAGAAAGGTACTTTGTCCACTAAGATGGTCTTGGGAACAATGTCTTGGCTACTAAGGAAATCATAACATGTGCTTAATGGTTTCCAAAATTACATGTTTTATTCCCTTGCTATTTTATCCTGATTAATGTTTCTTTTTGATATATGCCTTACGTACTGACATGTTTTATGTCATTGCTCAAGATTTTGATGTTTAAACATTATGTTCATGTTTTTATGTTCAAATGTATATGGTTTGTTTTATTTTCGCCATGCTTACCCTTAATGATAATTTGATCTCACCCTTTATATGTTTTATTTTCCCCATGATATAAAGAAAGGTTTTAGGTAAGAAAAAAAGTGGGAGATATTTATGGGAGATGTTGAAGATATTTCACCATAATTAGAAGACTATTTTACGAGTTTCCAAAGAAACTAAACTATTAAGGTCCTTGAGTGTTGGTTTTTGTTATGTATTAAGTATTCCGAAAAAAGTAATTTAATGTCCATGTAAGTCAATATATAGGTCTCTACTGGTTGTCCTGGGTGAGTGGGGGCTTTCCAGGGGTGGGGTCTATTCGCGGGTTGGGGGGGCTTTCCGGGGTGAGGGGGGCTGTCCGGGGGGTGGGGGTTTTTCGGGGTGGGGGGGGCTGTCTGGTGGGTGGGGGTGTTGTTTGGGGTGAGTGGGGGATATCAAGGGTGAGGGGTCTATTAGGGGTGAGGGAGTGGGGGTGTTGCCCGAGGCATGGTGTGGCTATTACCACTCAAAGTGCCTCACTTTTATTTGAAATGGACAAGATTTTAAGTGAAAACAACACCTGACATACAGAAAACTGATAAAATGCATTCGTATTGTGTTGATACTTTAGTAAAATTATACATTGGTCATTTGTGATAGGTAAGAGTCAACTCTGCCTCAATCCGAGACACGGTGTGGTTGGTATCACTCAAAGTGTCTAACTTTGGTTTGAAATGGACAACACTTTAAGTGAAAACAACAATAGACCTACGAATAACAGAACAAACGTATTTCGATTGTGTTGATACTTTAGGACAATGATCCAATGCTCATTTGAGACATGTACAAAACAACCCCACCTCAATCCAAGGCATGGTGTGGCCAGTATCACTCTAAATGTCTCTCTTTTTTTTAACATGGACACCATTTTATGTAATAACAATTGCCATACGGAAAACCAACCAAACGTATTAGGATTGTCTTGATACTTTAACACAACGATCCATGGGTCATTCTTGAGGTGTACGAGGAGACAAAACATCATTCGAACATGTGGTTTGCACGACATATCTGAATATGTGTTCTTAGGTGTTTGGCACGCTTGAAAAGCGTGTGTGGGGTGGTCAAAACTGACTGAATCCCACAGAATTCCATGAAATAGGATGAAAATAAAGGGTGGGAGAATTGTTAAATGGTCGGCTAGACATCACGTCAATCGGATGTGTCGTGTGACCGTGGTGGCTGAAAATGCACTCCGCTTGTCATAAATGGCCAAAACATGTGTTTAACAGTCAAATGCATGCTAAGAGACATCAAAATGACTTGAAATCACATGAAAACACCCTGATTATTATTCGTGACTTGTACGAGGAGATGAAACGTCATTAGGACGTGATTTTTGCGTGTCATAGATGAATATGTGTTTTCTAGGTGTTTGGCGCACTTGAAAAGTGTGCGTGGGGTGGTCAAAAATGGCTGAACGACCTCGGAATACCATGAAATTGGACAAAAACAAAGGGTGGGTGAATTTTGAAATGGTCGGCCATACAGCACATCAATCGAAGGTGTCGGTTGACCGCGGTGGCCGAAAACACAATCCGCGTGTCGTAAATGGCCAAAACATGTGTTTTATGGTAAAATACATACACAACGACATCAGAATGACATGAAATCACACAAAAACACCCTAATTTTTATTCGTGAGGTGTTCGAAAAGACGACACATCGTTCAGACATGCGGTTTGCATGGCACCGCTGAATATGTGTTTTGTAGGTGTTTGGTGCAGTTGAAAAGAGTGCGTGGGGTGGTCAAAACTGCCCGATCGACCTCAAAATACCATGAAATTGGAAAACAACAATGGGTGGGTGAATTTTGAAATGGTAGGGCAGATGGAACATCAATAAGAGGTGTCGTGTGATCGCGGTGGCCAAAAACGCACTCCACGTGTCGTAAATGGCCAAAACATGCGTTTAACGGTCAAATACATCTCAAAGGACATCAGAATGACTTGAAATCACACGAAAACACCCTAATTATTATTCATGAGGTTTATGAGAGGAATAAACGTCATTCGGATACGTGGTTTGTTCGGCATGACTGAATATGTGTTGTTAGGTGTTTGGCGCGCTTGAAAAGCGTGCGTGGGGTGTTCAAAACTGGCCGAACGACCTCAGAATTCCATGAAATCGGACGAAAATAAAGGGTGGGTGAATTTTGAAATGGTCGGACATACAACACGACAATTGGAGGTGTTGTGTGACAGCGGTGGCTGAAAATGCACTTTTTGTGTAGTAAATGGAAAAAACATGCGTTTAACGGTCAAATGCAAAACAAACGACATCAGAATGACTTGAAATCACACGAAAACACCCTAATTATTATTCGTGAGGTGTGTGAGGAGGAAACACATCATTCGCACATGTGTTTTTCATGACACGACTGAATATGTGTTTTTTAGGTTTTTGGTGCGCTGGAAAAGCGTGTGTGGGGTGGTCAAAACCAGCCGAACGACCTTAGAATGCCATAAAATCGGACAACAACAAAGGGTGGGTGAATTTTGAAATGTTCGGGTAGATGGAACATAAATAAGAAGTTTCGTGCGACCACGGTGGCCAAAAACACACTCTGTGTGTCGTAAATGACCAAAACATGGGTTTTACAGTCAAATACATACTGAACGATATCCGAATGACTTGAAATCACACAGAAACAACCTAATTATTATTTGTGACATGTACGAAAAGACGACACATCATTCTAATGCGAGTTTTGTGCGTTACGGTAGAATATGTGTTTTTACGTGTTTGGCGTGCCTGAAAAGCGTGTGTGGGGTGGTCAAAACCAGCCAAACAACCTCAGAATTCCATTAAATCGGACGACAACAAAGGGTTGGTGAATTGTGAAATGGTCAACTAGACGTCACATCAATTGGATATGTCATGTGACCCTAGTGGCTGAAAAAGCACTCTGCGTGTCGTAAATGGACAAAACATGTGTTTCACGATCAAATGCATGCTAAACGACATCACAATGACTTGAAATCACATGAAAACACCCTAATTATTATTCGTGCAGTGTACGAGGAGACGACACATCATTCGGATGCACAGTTTGCGCGGAACATCAGAATATGTGTTTCTTAGGTGTTTGGCATGCTTGAAAAGCATGCGTGGGTTGATGAAAACTAGCCGAATGACCTCGTAATACCGTTAAATTGGATGACAACAATGGGAGGGTGAATTTCGAAATTTTCGGCCAGACAATACGTCAATCGGAGGTGTCGTGTGACCGTGGTTGTTGAAAATGCACTCCTCATGTCGTAAATGGACAAAACATACGTTTTACGGTCAAATACATACCCAATGACATAAAAATGACATGAAATCACACTAAAACACCCTAATTATTATTCGTGAGGACTATGAAAGATGAAATTTCATTCGGATGCACGTTTTGTGTGGCACGACTGAATATGTGTTTTTTAGGTGTTTGGCACGCTTGAGAAGCGTTCATCGGGTGGTCAAAACCACCCGAACGACCTCGAAATACCACTAAATCAGATGAAAACAAAGGGTGGGTGAATTTTTAAAGGTTTGGCCAGACGGACCGTCAATCAGAGGTGTCGTGTGGCCGCAGTGGCCAAAAACGCACTCTGCTTGTCGTAAATGGCCAAAACATGTGTTTAACGGTCAAATGCATGCCAAACGACATCAAAATGACTTTTAAATCACATGAAAACATCCTAATTATTATTAGTGAGGTGTATGAAGAGATGGAACATCATTCAGACATGCAGTTTGCGCGCAACGACCGAATATGTGTTTTTTAGGTGTTTGGTGTGATTGAAAAGCGTGCGAGGGGTTTTCATAACTGGCCAAACGACCTTCGAATGTCGTGAAATCAGACGAAAATAAATGGTGGGTGAATTTTGAAATGGTCGTCCATACGACACATTAATTGGAGGCGTCGTGTGACAGTGGTGGCTGAAAATGCACTTGACCTGTCGTAAATGGCCAAAACATGCGTTTAACGGTCAAATGCATAACGAAAGACATCGGAATGACTTGAAATCAAACAAAAACACCCTAATTATTTTTCATGATGTGTATGATGAGACAAAACGAAATTTGGATGCATGATTTGTGTGACATAGCTGAATATGTGTTTTTTAAGTTTTTGGTGCGCTTGAAAAGCCGGCGTGGGGTAGTCAAAACCAACCGAACGACCTCAGAATGCCATGAAATCAGATGAGAATGAAGGGTGGTTGAATTGTGAAATTATTGGTTAGATGGCACATTAATCAGAGGTGGCATGTGACCACGGTGGCTAAAAACACACTCCACGTGTCGTAAATGACCAAAACATGCGTTTTACGGTCAAATACATAACGAATGATATCAGAATGACATGAAATCACACGAAAACACCCTAATTATTTTTCGTGAGGTGTACGAAAAGAAGAAACGTCATTCGGATGCGTGGTTTTCATGACATGGTAGAATATGTGTTTTTTAGGTGTTTGGCACATTTGAAAAGCGTTCATGGGGTGGTCAAAACTGGCCGAACGACCTCACAATGCCATGAAATCGGACGAGAACAAAGGGTGGGTGAATTTTTAAATCGTCGGCCAGAAGTCACGTCAATCGGAGGTGTCGTTTGAGCGTGGTGGCCGAAAATGCACTCCATGTGTCGTAAATGGCCAAAACATGCGTTTAACGGTCAAATGCATGCCGAACGACATCCTAATGACTAAAAATCACAAAAAAACACCCTAATTATTATTTTTTAGGTGTAGGAGGAGACGATACATCATTCTGAGGTGCGGTTTGTGTGGAACAGCTGAATATGTGTTTTTTAGGTGTGTGGTGGCACTTAAAAAGCATGTGTGGGGTGGTCAAAACTGGCCAAACGGCATCAGAATACCATGAAATCATATGAAAACAAACGGTGAGTAAATTGTGAAATGTTCAGCCGGACGACACGTCAATAGGAGGTGTTGTGTGACCGCAGTGGCCAAGAACGCACTTCGCGTGTCGTAAATGGCCAAAACAGATGTTTTACGATCAAATAAATACCCAACGACATCGTAATGACATGAAATCACATGAAACCACCATAATTATTATTCTTGAGGTGTACGAAAAGAAGGCACATCATTAAGACACGTGGTTTTCATGACACGACTGAATATGTGTTTTTTAGGTGTTTGGTATGCTGGAAAAGTGTCTGTTGGGTGGTAAAAACCACCAGAACGACCTCGAAATACCATGAAATTGGACGAAAATAAATGGTGGGTGAATTTTGAAATGGTCTTCTAGACATCACGTCAATCAAGGGTGTCATGTGACCTCGATGGCTGAAAATGCACTCCGTGTGTCGTAAATGGCCAAAACATGTGTTTAACGGTCAAATCCATACCGAACGACATCGTAATGACTTGAAATCACACAAAAACACCATAATTATTATTTTTGAGGTGTAAGAGGAGACTAATCGTCATTAGAAAGTGTTGTTTGCGCGGAACAGCTGAATATGTGTTTTTTAGGTGTTTCGCGCGCTTGAAAAGCATGCGTGGGGTGGTCAAAACTGGCTGAACGACCTCGGAATGCCATGAAATCAGACGAAAATAAAGGGTGGGTGAATTGGGAAATAGTTGGCTAGATTTCACATAAATCGGATGCATCGTGTCACTGTGGTGGCTGAAAACGAACTTCGCGTGTCGTAAATGTCCAAAACATGCATTTAACGGTCAAATGCTTGTCGAACGAAATCAGAATGACTTGAAATCACATGAAAACACTATTATTATTATTTTTTTGGTGTAAGAGGAGACTACACATCATTTGGACACTTGATTTGTGTGTCACAGCTGAATATGTGTTTTTTAAGTGTTTGGTGCGCTTGAAAAGCATACGTGGGGTGGTCAAAACCAGCCGAACGACCTCAGAATACTATGAAATCACACGACAACAAAGGGTGGTTGAATTTTGAAATGGTTGGATAGACGGAACGTTAATCGGAGGTGTCATGTGACCGTAGTGGCCGAAAATGCACTCCGCGTGTCGTAAATGGCCAAAACATGTGTTTTACGGTCAAATACATACCCAAAAACATCGAAATGACTTTAAATCACATGAAAACTCCTTAATTATTATTCGTGAGGTGAATTAAAAGGCGACACATCATTTGGATGCACAGTTTTCACGGAACAACTAAATATGTGTTTTTTAGGTGTTTAGCGCGCTTGAAAAATATGTGTGGGGTGCTCAAAACCACCTGAATGACATTGTAATACCATCAAATCAGACGAAAACAAAGTGTAGGTGAATAGTGAAATGGTCGGCTAGACGAAATGTTAATCAGAGGTGTCGTGTGACCTCAGTGGCTGAAAAGGCATTCTATGTGTCGTAAATGGCCAAAACATGCCTTTAACGGTCAAATGCATGTTGAACGACATCAGAATGAATTGAGAGAAATATAAAATAAATTGTTTTATAAATATTAAAATAAACATTATATGAACTAATTAATGTTCTCCAAAAATTTTCTAGATTAATATGCCATGTTAGGAATCTATTAAACATTTTTTTGAAAATATATCTTCTGTGTGGATTTTATATAAATTCAAATAAATGGATATTGTCAAAATTAACACTGTAGTTATTTTATAAAAATAACATATTAATAAATTGATTAAAAATCACATATATATTTAAAAATTATAAATTTAAATTTAAATGGTCCAAACTGTCATTAAGTACCCAATTATTGATAATTCACAACACATAATTAATTATTTATAATAATTTAAAATCTAGAATATTATTACCACAAATAAGATTAAAAAAATTAAATAAGGATAAATCAAATTGATATGATTTAAAATAAATTCCCAACATGTCTAAATTTTATTAGTTGATGAGATTACAACCCTATCTCATCTAAGCTTTAAATTTGAGTCATTTTGGATTTCTTTATGTGGGTTATGAATTTATTATAAATTAATATTCTTGAGATTTACAAAGGTGCCATTCTCCTCCCTTATAAAAGGGCACCTCCTCCCTCTCCTCTTTACACAACATTGAGCCTTCATGCTCGGCCAAACCCTATCCACTTCACTTCTCAACTTCCCTAGAAACAATCTAGAGGTCCTGGTCTTCTTCAAAGACCAATTTTAGTGCCATAAAAGGAGGTTTCAGAGAGGCGTGTCGAAGAAGAGGAGGTTCGGATACATATGAAGCATATCAGACATAAGGTAAGGGATAATTTTTCAAATCTCATTTTTATATGAGATTTCTTATACGTAATTATTTATTGGGGTATATTTTTCATCCATGTCGATTAAAATGTTTTTCATAAAGGGTTTAATATTCTTCCATGTATTTTTAAATTCGTGGTTAACCCTATTTGACTTTTACTTTGTGTTATGGAGGGAATCATTCTTTTGTTTACCATACATGGAACATTTTGACTTTTCCATTAAAAGTAAGAGGAGAATGTTTTTTTACTTATACAGAATGAATGGATTTTTACGGTTTTATAACGCCTTATTTTTATGAAGCATACTCTACAAGATTTAAAGGTTATTTTAAATAAAATCCATGTCTTTTAAAATTGTGTTGAATTTTGTGAAAAGAAAATAATTTTTAAGGAGAAAGGATATTTTCCTCAATAATTCATTTCAAGTATTTTATCAAAACCATTTTCCATCTAAGATGACATTATTTCATATGTGTATGTTTCATGAATAATGTCTCTATGATTTACATGGTTTCACTTTTATTATGATTAAATGATATCCATTTGTTTTATATGGATTATGTTATGATGGGATGATTTTTATGAAACCCATTTTATTCTTTGGGTTATGATGAATTATTTATGTTTATGTTGTGGCACACATAAGAATGATTTAATTATGAGATGGGTGGGACCTATATCTCCATCTAATTCATTGGGTAAAGATTTCTATCTCCTGATATAAACATGGATGGAACAACAAGTTAATATCGTTCAGTGATACAGGACTGGAACGAGGAGTGAACTTGATTCAGAAAGGTACTTTGTCCACTAAGATTGTCTTGGGAACAATGTCTTGGCTACTAAGGAAATCATAACATGTGCTTAATGGTTTCCAAAATTACATGTTTTATTCCCTTGCTATTTTATCCTGATTAATGTTTCTTTTTGATATATGCCTTACGTACTGCCATGTTTTATGTCATTGCTCAAGATTTTGATGTTTAAACATTATGTTCATGTTTTTATGTTCAAATGTATATGGTTTGTTTTATTTTCGCCATGCTTACCCTTACTGATAATTTGATCTCACCCTTTATATGTTTTATTTTCCCCATGATATAAAGAAAGGTTTTAGGTAAGAAAAAAAGTGGGAGATATTTATGGGAGATGTTGAAGATATTTCACCATAATTAGAAGACTATTTTCCGAGTTTCCAAAGAAACTAAACTATTAAGGTCCTTGAGTGTTGGTTTTTGTTATGTATTAAGTATTCCGAAAAAAGTAATTTAATGTCCATGTAAGTCAATATTTAGGTCTCTACTGGTTGTCCTGGGTGAGTGGGTGATTTCCAGGGGTGGGGTCTATTCGCGGGTTGGGGGGGCTTTCCGGGGTGAGGGGGGCTGTCCGGGGGGTGGGGGTTTTTCGGGGTGGGGGGGGGGGGCTGTCTGGAGGGTGGGGGTGTTGTTTGGGGTTAGTGGGGGATATCAAGGGTGAGGGGTCTATTAGGGGTGAGGGGGTGGGGTTGTTGTCCGAGGCATGGTGTGGTTATTACCACTCAAAGTGCCTCACTTTTATTTGAAATGGACAAGATTTTAAGTAAAAACAACACCTGACATACAGAAAACTGATAAAATGCATTCGTATTGTGTTGATACTTTAGTAAAATTATACATTGGTCATTTGTGACAGGTACGAGTCAACTCCGCCTCAATCCGAGACACGGTGTGGTTGGTATCACTCAAAGTGTCTAACTTTGGTTTGAAATGGACAACACTTTATGTGAAAACAACAATAGGCATACGAATAACAGAACAAACGTATTTCGATTGTGTTGATACTTTAGGACAATGATCCAATGCTCATTTGAGACATGTACAAAACAACCCCACCTCAATCCAAGGCATGGTGTGGCCAGTATCACTCTAAATGTCTCTCTTTTGTTTAACATGGACACCATTTTATGTAATAACAACTGCCATATGGAAAACCAACCAAACGTATTAGGATTGTCTTGATACTTTAACACAACGATCCATGGGTCATTCTTGAGGTGTACGAGGAGACAAATCATCATTCGAACATGTGGTTTGCGCGGCATATCTGAATATGTGTTCTTAGGTGTTTGGCACGCTTGAAAAGCGTGTGTGGGGTGGTCAAAACTGAATGAATCCCACAGAATTCCATGAAATAGGATGACAATAAAGGGTGGGAGAATTGTTAAATGGTCGGCTAGACATCACGTCAATCGGATGTGTCGTGTGACCGTGGTGGCTGAAAATGCACTCTGCTTGTCATAAATGGCCAAAACATGTGTTTAACAGTCAAATGCTTGCTAAGAGACATCAAAATGACTTGAAATCACATGAAAACACCCTGATTATTATTCGTGACTTGTACGAGGAGAGGAAACGTCATTAGGACGTGAGTTTTGCATGTCATAGATGAATATGTGTTTTCTAGGTGTTTGGAGCACTTGAAAAGTGTGCGTGGGGTGGTCAAAAATGGCTGAACGACCTCGGAATACCATGAAATTGGACAACAACAAAGGGTGGGTGAATTTTGAAATGGTAGGCCATACAACACATCAATCGAAGGTGTCGGGTGACCGCGGTGGCCGAAAACACAATCTGCGTGTCGTAAATGGCCAAAACATGTGTTTTATGGTAAAATACATACACAACGACATCAGAATGACATGAAATCACACAAACACACCCTAATTTTTATTCGTGAGGTGTTCGAAAAGACAACACATCGTTCAGACATGCGGTTTGCATGGCACCGTTGAATATGTGTTTTGTAGGTGTTTGGTGCAGTTGAAAAGAGTGCGTGGGGTGGTCAAAACTGCCCGATCGACCTCAAAATACCATGAAATTTGAAAACAACAATGGGTGGGTGAATTTTGAAATGGTCGGGCAGATGGAACATCAATAAGAGGTGTCGTGTGATCGCGGTGGCCAAAAACGCACTCCACGTGTCGTAAATGGCCAAAACATGCGTTTAACAGTCAAATACATCTCAAAGGACATCAGAATGACTTGAAATCACACAAAAACAGCCTAATTATTATTCATGAGGTTTACGAGAGGAATAAACGTCATTCGGATACGTGGTTTGTTCGGCATGACTGAATATGTGTTTTTAGGTGTTTGGCGCGCTTGAAAAGCGTGCGTGGGGTGTTCAAAACTGGCCGAACGACCTCAAAATTCCATGAAATCGGATGAAAATAAAGGGTGGGTGAATTTTGAAATGGTCGGACATACAACACGACAATTGGAGTTGTTGTGTGACAGCGGTGGCTGAAAATGCACTTTTTGTGTATTAAATGGCAAAAACATGCGTTTAACGGTCAAATGCATAACAAACGACATCAGAATGACTTGAAATCTCACGAAAACACCCGAATTATTATTGGTGAGGTGTGTGAGGAGGAAACACATCATTTGCACATGTGGTTTTCATGACACGACTGAATATGTGTTTTTTAGGTCTTTGGTGCGCTTGAAAAGCGTGTGTGGGGTGGTCAAAACCAGCCGAACGACCTTAGAATTCCATAAAATCGGACAACAACAAAGGGTGGGTGAATTTTGAAATGTTCGGGTAGATGGAACATAAATAAGAGGTTTTGTGCGACCACGGTGGCCAAAAACACACTCTGTGTGTCGTAAATGACCAAAACATGGGTTTTACAGTCAAATACATTCTGAACGATATCCAAATGACTTGAAATCACACAGAAATAGCCTAATTATTATTTGTGACATGAACGAAAAGAAGACACATCATTCTAATGCGCGTTTTGTGCGTTACGGTAGAATATGTGTTTTTACGTGTTTGGCGTGCTTGAAAAGCGTGTGTGGGGTGGTCAAAACCAGCCAAACAACCTCAGAATTCCATTAAATCGGACGACAACAAAGGGTTGGTGAATTGTGAAATGGTCAACTAGACGTCACATCAATTGGATATGTCATGTGACCCTAGTGGCTGAAAAAGCACTCTGCGTGTCGTAAATGGACAAAACATGTGTTTAACGATCAAATGCATGATAAACGACATCACAATGACTTGAAATCACATGAAAACACCCTAATTATTATTCGTGCAGTGTACGAGGAGACGTCACATCATTCGGATGCACAGTTTGCGCGGAACATCAGAATATGTGTTTCTTAGGTGTTTGGCGTGCTTGAAAAGCATGCGTCGGTTGATGAAAACTAGCCGAATGACCTCGGAATACCGTTAAATTGGATGACAACAATGGGAGGGTGAATTTCGAAATTTTCGGCCAGACAATACGTCAATCGGAGGTGTCGTGTGACCGTGGTTGTTGAAAATGCACTCCTCATGTCGTAAATGGACAAAACATACGTTTTACGGTCAAATACATACCCAATGACATAAAAATGACATGAAATCACACTAAAACACCCTAATTATTATTCGTGAGGACTATGAAAGATGAAATTTCATTCGGATGCACGTTTTGTGTGGCACGACTGAATATGTGTTTTTTAGGTGTTTGGCACGCTTGAGAAGTGTTCGTCGGGTGGTCAAAACCACCCGAACGACCTCGAAATACCACTAAATCAGATGGAAACAAAGGGTGGGTGAATTTTTAAAGGTTTGGCCAGACGGACCGTCAATCAGAGGTGTCGTGTGGCCGCGGTGGCCAAAAACTCACTCTGCTTGTCGTAAATGGCCAAAACATGTGTTTAACGGTCAAATGCATGCCAAACGACATCAAAATGACTTTTAAATCACATGAAAACATCCTAATTATTATTAGTGAGGTGTATGAAGAGATGGAACATCATTCAGACATGCGGTTTGCACGAAATGACCGAATATGTGTTTTTTAGGTGTTTGGTGTGCTTGAAAAGCATGTGAGGGGTTTTCATAACTGGCCAAACGACCTTCGAATGTCGTGAAATCAGACGAAAATAAATGGTGGGTGAATTTTGAAATGGTCGGCCATACGACACATTAATTGGAGGCGTCGTGTGACAGCGGTGGCTGAAAATGCACTCGACCTGTCGTAAATGGCCAAAACATGCGTTTAACGGTCAAATGCATAACGAAAGACATCGGAATGACTTGAAATCAAACAAAAACACCCTAATTATTTTTCATGATGTGTATGATGAGACAAAACGAAATTTGGATGCATGATTTGTGTGACATAGCTGAATATGTGTTTTTTAAGTTTTTGGTGCGCTTGAAAAGCCGGCGTGGGGTAGTCAAAACCAACCGAATGACCTCAGAATGCCATGAAATCAGATGAGAATGAAAGGGTGGTTGAATTGTGAAATTATTGGTTAGATGGCACATCAATCAGAGGTGGCATGTGACCACGGTGGCTAAAAACACACTCCACGTGTCGTAAATGACCAAAACATGCGTTTTACGGTCAAATACATAACGAACGATATCAGAATGACATGAAATCACACGAAAACACCCTAATTATTTTTCGTGAGGTGTACGAAAAGAAGAAACGTCATTCGGATGCGTGGTTTTCATGACATGGTAGAATATGTTTTTTTTAGGTGTTTGGTGCATTTGAAAAGCGTGCATGGGGTGGTCAAAACTGGCCGAACGACCTCACAATGCCATGAAATCGGACGAGAACAAAGGGTGGGTGAATTGTTAAATCGTCGGCCAGAAGTCACGTCAATCGGAGGTGTCGTTTGAGCGTGGTGGCCGAAAATGCACTCCATGTGTCGTAAATGGCCAAAACATGCGTTTAACGGTCAAATGCATGCCGAACGACATCCTAATGACTAAAAATCACATAAAAACAACCTAATTATTATTTTTTAGGTGTAGGAGGAGACGGTACATCATTCTGAGGTGCGGTTTGTGTGGAACAGCTGAATATGTGTTTTTTAGGTGTATGGCGGCACTTGAAAAGCATGCGTGGGGTGGTCAAAACTGGCCAAACGGCATCAGAATACCATGAAATCATATGAAAACAAACGGTGAGTAAATTGTGAAATGTTCAGCCGGACGACACGTCAATAGGAGGTGTTGTGTGACCGCAGTGGCCAAGAACGCACTTCGCGTGTCGTAAATGGCCAAAACAGACGTTTTACGGTCAAATAAATACCCAACGACATTGTAATGACATGAAATCACATGAAACCACCATAATTATTATTCTTGAGGTGTACGAAAAGACAGCACATCATTAAGACACGTGGTTTTCATGACATGACTGAATATGTGTTTTTTAGGTGTTTGGTATGCTTGAAAAGTGTGTGTTGGGTGGTCAAAACCACCAGAACGACCTCGGAATACCATGAAATTGGACGAAAATAAATGGTGGGTGAATTTTGAAATGGTCTTCTATACATCAGATCAATCAAGGGTGTCATGTGACCTCGATGGCTGAAAATGCACTCTGTGTGTCGTAAATGGCCAAAACATGTGTTTAACGGTCAAATCCATACCGAACGACATCGTAATGACTTGAAATCACACAAAAACACCATAATTATTATTTTTGAGGTGTAAGAGGAGACTAAACGTCATTAGAAAGTGTTGTTTGCGCGGAACAGCTGAATATGTGTTTTTTAGGTGTTTCGCGCGCTTGAAAAGCATGCGTGGGGTGGTCAAAACTGGCCGAACGACCTCGGAATGCCATGAAATCAGACGAAAATAAAGGGTGGGTGAATTGGGAAATAGTTGGCTAGATGTCACATAAATCGGATTCGTCGTGTCACTGTGGTGGCCGAAAACGAACTTCGCGTGTCGTAAATGTCCAAAACATGCATTTAACGGTCAAATGCTTGTCGAACGAAATCAGAATGACTTGAAATCACATGAAAACACTATTATTATTATTTTTTAGGTGTAAGAGGAGACTACGCATCATTTGGACACTTGGTTTGTGTGTCACAGCTGAATATGTGTTTTTTTCGTGTTTGGTGCGCTTGAAAAGCATACGTGGGGTGGTCAAAACCAGCCGAACGACCTCAGAATACTATGAAATCACACGACAACAAAGGTGGTTGAATTTTGAAATGGTTGGATAGACGGAACGTTAATCGGAGGTGTCATGTGACCGTAGTGGACGAAAATGCACTCCGCGTGTCGTAAATGGCCAAAACATGTGTTTTACGGTCAAATACATACCCAAAAACATCGAAATGACTTTAAATCACATGAAAACTCCTTAATTATTATTCGTGAGGTGAATTAAAAGGCGACACATCATTTGGATGCACAGTTTTCACGGCACAACTAAATATGTGTTTTTTAGGCGTTTAGCGCGCTTGAAAAATATGTGTGGGGTTCTCAAAACCACCTGAATGACCTCGTAATACCATCAAATCAGACGAAAACAAAGTGTAGGTGAATAGTGAAATGGTCGGCTAGACAAAATGTTAATCAGAGGTGTCGTGTGACCTCGGTGGCTGAAAAGGCATTCTATGTGTCGTAAATGGCCAAAACATGCCTTTAACGGTCAAATGCATGTTGAACGACATCAGAATGAATTGAGAGAAATATAAAATAAATTGTTTTATAAATATTAAAATAAACATTATATGAACTAATTAATGTTCTCCAAAAATTTTCTAGATTAATATGCCATGTTAGGAATCTATTAAACATTTTTTTTCAAATATATCTTCTGTGTGGATTTTATATAAATTCAAATAAATGGATATTGTCAAAATTAACACTGTAGTTATTTTATAAAAATAACATATTATTAAATTGATTAAAAATCACATATATATTTAAAAATTATAAATTGAAATTTAAATGGTCTAAACTGTCATTAAGTACCCAATTATTGATAATTCACAACACATAATTAATTATTTATAATAATTTAAAATCTAGAATATTATTACCACAAATAAGATTAAAAAAATTAAATACGGATAAATCAAATTGATATGATTTAAAATAAATTCCCAACATGTCTAAATTTTATTAGTTGATGAGATTACAACCCTATCTCATCTAAGCTTTAAATTTGAGTCATTTTGGATGTCTTTATGTGGGTTATGAATTTATTATAAATTAATATTCTTGAGATTTACAAAGGTGCCATTCTCCTCCCTTATAAAAGGGCACCTCCTCCCTCTCCTCTTTACACAACATTGAGCCTTCATGCTCGGCCAAACCCTATCCACTTCACTTCTCAACTTCCCTAGAAACAATCTAGAGGTCCTGGTCTTCTTCAAAGACCAATTTTAGTGCCATAAAAGGAGGTTTCAGAGAGGCGTGTCGAAGAAGAGGAGGTTCGGATACATATGAAGCATATCAGACATAAGGTAAGGGATAATTTTTCAAATCTCATTTTTATATGAGATTTCTTATATGTAATTATTTATTGGGGTATATTTTTCATCCATGTCGATAAAAATGTTTTTCATAAAGGGTTTAATATTCTTCCATGTATTTTTAAATTCATGTTTAACCCTATTTGACTTTTACTTTGTGTTATGGAGGGAATCATTCTTTTGTTTACCTTACATGGAACATTTTGACTTTTCCATTAAAAGTAAGAGGAGAATGTTTTTTTACTTATACAGAATGAATGGATTTTTACGGTTTTATAACGCCTTATTTTTATGAAGCATACTCTACAATATTTTAAGGTTATTTTAAATAAAATCCATGTCTTTTAAAATTGTGTTGAATTTTGTGAAAAGAAAATAATTTTTAAGGAGAAAGGATATTTCCCTCAATAATTCATTTCAAGTATTTTATCAAAACCATTTTCCATCTAAGATGACATTATTTCATATGTGTATGTTTCATGAATAATGTCTCTATGATTTACATGGTTTCACTTTTATTATGATTAAATGATATCCATTTGTTTTATATGGATTATGTTATGTTGGGATGATTTTTATGAAACCCATTTTATTATTTGGGTTATGATGAATTATTTATGTTTATGTTGTGGCACACATAAGAATGATTTAATTATGAGATGGGTGGGACCTATATCTCCATCTAATTCATTGGGTAAATGGAACAACAAGTTAATATCGTTCAGTGATACAGGACTGGAACGAGGAGTGAACTTGATTCAGAAAGGTACTTTGTCCACTAAGATGGTCTTGGGAACAATGTCTTGGCTACTAAGGAAATCATAACATGTGCTTAATGGTTTCCAAAATTACATGTTTTATTCCCTTGCTATTTTATCCTGATTAATGTTTCTTTTTGATATATGCCTTACGTACTGCCATGTTTTATGTCATTGCTCAAGATTTTGATGTTTAAACATTATGTTCATGTTTTTATGTTCAAATGTATATGGTTTATTTTATTTTCTCCATGCTTACCCTTACTGATAATTTGATCTCACCCTTTATATGTTTTATTTTCCCCTTGATATAAAGAAAGGTTTTAGGTACGAAAAAAAGTGGGAGATATTTATGGGAGATGTTGAAGATATTTCACCATAATTAAAAGACTATTTTCCGAGTTTCCAAAGAAACTAAACTATTAAGGTCCTTGAGTGTTGGTTTTTGTTATGTATTAAGTATTCCGAAAAAAGTAATTTAATGTCCATGTAAGTCAATATTTAGGTCTCTACTGGTTATCCTGGGTGAGTGGGGGCTTTCCAGGGGTGGGGTCTATTCGCGGGTTGGGGGGGCTTTCCGGGGTGGGGGGGGGGCTGTCCGGGGGGTGGGGGTTTTTCGGGGTGGGGGGGGGGGGGCTGTCTGGAGGGTGGGGGTGTTGTTTGGGGTGAGTGGGGGATATCAAGGGTGAGGGGTCTATTAGGGGTGAGGGGCGGGGGTGTTTTCCAAGGCATGGTGTGGTTATTACCACTCAAAGTGCCTCACTTTTATTTGAAATGGACAAGATTTTAAGTAAAAACAACACCTGACATACAGAAAACTGATAAAATGCATTCGTATTGTGTTGATACTTTAGTAAAATTATACATTGGTCATTTGTGACAGGTACGAGTCAACTCCGCCTCAATCCGAGACACGGTGTGGTTGGTATCACTCAAAGTGTCTAACTTTGGTTTGAAATGGACTACACTTTAAGTGAAAACAACAATAGACATACAAATAACAGAACAAACGTATTTCGATTGTGTTGATACTTTAGGACAATGATCCAATGCTCATTTGAGACATGTACAAAACAACCCCACCTCAATCCAAGGCATGGTGTGGCCAGTATCACTCTAAATGTCTCTCTTTTGTTTAACATGGACACCATTTTATGTAATAACAACTGCCATACGGAAAACCAACCAAACGTATTAGGATTGTCTTGATACTTTAACACAACGATGCATGGGTCATTCTTGAGGTGTACGAGGAGACAAAACATCATTCGAACATGTGGTTTGCGCGGCATATCTGAATATGTGTTCTTAGGTGTTTGGCACGCTTGAAAAGCGTGTGTGGGGTGGTCAAAACTGACTGAATCCCACAGAATTCCATGAAATAGGATGACAATAAAGGGTGGGAGAATTGTTAAATGGTCGGCTAGACATCACGTCAATCGGATGTGTCGTCTGACCGTGGTGGCTGAAAATGCACTCCGCTTGTCATAAATGGCCAAAACATGTGTTTAACAGTCAAATGCATGCTAAGAGACATCAAAATGACTTTAAATCACATGAAAACACCCTGATTATTATTCGTGACTTGTACGAGGAGATGAAACGTCATTAGGACGTGAGTTTTGCATGTCATAGATGAATATGTGTTTTCTAGGTGTCTGGCACACTTGAAAAGTGTGCGTGGGGTGGTCAAAAATGGATGAACGACCTCGGAATACCATGAAATTGGACAAAAACAAAGGGTGGTGAATTTTGAAATGGTCGGCCATACAACACATCAATCGAAGGTGTCGGGTGACCGCGGTGGCCGAAAACACAATCTGCGTGTCGTAAATGGCCAAAACATGTGTTTTATGGTAAAATACATACACAACGACATCAGAATGACATGAAATCACACAAAAACACCCTAATTTTTATTCGTGAGGTGTTCGAAAAGACGACACATCATTCAGACATGCGGTTTGCATGGCACCGCTGAATATGTGTTTTGTAGGTGTTTGGTGCAGTTGAAAAGAGTGCGTGGGGTGGTCAAAACTGCCCGATCGACCTCAAAATACCATGAAATTGGAAAACAACAATGGGTGGGTGAATTTTGAAATGGTCGGGCATATGGAACATCAATAAGAGGTGTTGTGTGATCGCGGTGGCCAAAAACGCACTCCACGTGTCGTAAATGGCCAAAACATGCGTTTAACGGTCAAATACATCTCAAAGGACATCAGAATGACTTGAAATCACACGAAAACACCCTAATTATTATTCATGAGGTTTACGAGAGGAATAAACGTCATTCGGATACGTGGTTTGTTCGGCATGACTGAATATGTGTTTTTAGGTGTTTGGCGCGCTTGAAAATCGTGCGTGGGGTGTTCAAAACTGGCCGAACGACCTCAGAATTCCATGAAATCGGACGAAAATAAAGGGTGGGTGAATTTTGAAATGGTCGGACATACAACACGACAATTGGAGGTGTTGTGTGACAGCGGTGGCTGAAAAATCACTTTTTGTGTAGTAAATGGAAAAAACATGCGTTTAACGGTCAAATGCATAACCAACGACATCAGAATGACTTGAAATCACACGAAAACACCCTAATTATTATTCGTGAGGTGTGTGAGGAGGAAACACATCATTCTCACATGTGGTTTTCATGACACGACTGAATATGTGTTTTTTAGGTCTTTGGTGCGCTTGAAAAGCGTGTGTGGGGTGGTCAAAACCAGCCGAACGACCTTAGAATGCCATAAAATCGGACAACAACAAAGGGTGGGTGAATTTTGAAATGTTCGGGTAGATGGAACATAAATAAGATGTTTCGTGCGACCACGGTGGCCAAAAACACACTATGTGTGTCGTAAATGACCAAAACATGGGTTTTACTGTCAAATACATACTGAACGATATCCGAATGACTTGAAATCACACAGAAATAGCCTAATTATTATTTGTGACATGTACGAAAAGACGACACATCATTCTAATGCGTGTTTTGTGAGTTACGGTAGAATATGTGTTTTTACGTGTTTGGCGTGCTTGAAAAGCGTGTGTGGGGTGCTCAAAACCAGCCAAACAACCTCAGAATTCCATTAAATCGGACGACAACAAAGGGTTGGTGAATTGTGAAATGGTCAACTAGATGTCACATCAATTGGATATGTCATGTGACCCTAGTGGCTGAAAAAGCACTCTGCGTGTCGTAAATGGACAAAACATGTGTTTAACGATCAAATGCATGCTAAACGACATCACAATGACTTGAAATCACATGAAAACACCCTAATTATTATTCGTGCAGTGTACGAGGAGACGACACATCATTCGGATGCACAGTTTGCGCGGAACATCAGAATATGTGTTTCTTAGGTGTTTGGCGTGTTTGAAAAGCATGCGTGGGTTGATGAAAACTAGCCGAATGACCTCGGAATACCATTAAATTGGATGACAACAATGGGAGGGTGAATTTCGAAATTTTCGGCTAGACAATACGTCAATCGGAGGTGTCGTGTGACCGTGGTTGTTGAAAATGCACTCCTCATGTCGTAAATGGACAAAACATACGTTTTACGGTCAAATACATACCCAATGACATAAAAATGACATGAAATCACACTAAAACACCCTAATTATTATTCGTGAGGACTATGAAAGATGAAATTTCATTCGGATGCACGTTTTGTGTGGCACGACTGAATATGTGTTTTTTAGGTGTTTGGCACGCTTGAGAAGTGTTCGTCGGGTGGTCAAAGACACCCGAACGACCTCGAAATACCACTAAATCAGATGAAAACAAAGGGTGGGTGAATTTTTAAAGGTTTGGCCAGACGGACCGTCAATCAGAGGTGTCGTGTGGCCGCGGTGGCCAAAAACTCACTCTGCTTGTCGTAAATGGCCAAAACATGTGTTTAACGGTCAAATGCATGACAAACGACATCAAAATGACTTTTAAATCACATGAAAACATCCTAATTATTATTAGTGAGGTGTATGAAGAGATGGAACATCATTCAGACATGCAGTTTGCACGAAATGACCGAATATGTGTTTTTTAGGTGTTTGGTGTGCTTGAAAAGCATGCGAGGGGTTTTCATAACTGGCCAAACGACCTTCGAATGTCGTGAAATCAGACGAAAATAAATGGTGGGTGAATTTTGAAATGGTCGACCATACGACACATTAATTGGAGGCGTCGTGTGACAGCGGTGGCTGAAAATGCACTCGACCTGTCGTAAATGGCCAAAACATGCGTTTAGCGGTCAAATGCATAACGAAAGACATCGGAATGACTTGAAATCAAACAAAAACACCCTAATTATTTTTCATGATGTGTATGATGAGACAAAACGAAATTTGGATGCACGATTTGTGTGACATAGCTGAATATGTGTTTTTTAAGTTTTTGGTGCGCTTGAAAAGCCGGCGTGGGGTAGTCAAAACCAACCGAACGACCTCAGAATGCCATGAAATCAGATGAGAATGAAGGGTGGTTGAATTGTGAAATTATTGGTTAGATGGAACATCAATCAGAGGTGTCATGTGACCACGGTGGCTAAAAACACACTCCACGTGTCGTAAATGACCAAAACATGCGTTTTACGGTCAAATACATAACGAACGATATCAGAATGACATGAAATCACACGAAAACACCCTAATTATTTTTCGTGAGGTGTACGAAAAGAAGAAACGTCATTCGGATGCGTGGTTTTCATGACATGGTAGAATATGTGTTTTTTAGGTGTTTGGCGCATTTGAAAAGCGTGCATGGGGTGGTCAAAACTGGCCGAACGACCTCACAATGCCCTGAAATCGGACGAGAACAAAGGGTGGGTGAATTGTTAAATCGTCGGCCAGAAGTCACATCAATCGGAGGTTTCGTTTGAGCGTGGTGGACGAAAATGCACTCCATGTGTCGTAAATGGCCAAAACATGCGTTTAACGGTCAAATGCATGCCGAACGACATCCTAATGACTAAAAATCACATAAAAACACCCTAATTATTATTTTTTAGGTGTAGGAGGAGACGGTACATCATTCTGAGGTGCGGTTTGTGTGGAACAGCTGAATATGTGTTTTTTAGGTGTATGGCGGCACTTGAAAAGCATGCGTGGGGTGGTCAAAACTGGCTAAAATACAACAGAATACCATGAAATCATATGAAAACAAACGGTGAGTAAATTGTGAAATGTTCAGCCGGACGACACGTCAATAGGAGGTGTTGTGTGACCGCAGTGACCAAGAACGCACTTCGCGTGTCGTAAATGGCCAAAATAGACGTTTTACGGTCAAACAAATACCCAACGACATCGTAATGACATGAAATCACATGAAACCACCATAATTATTATTCTTGAGGAGTACGAAAAGAGGGCACATCATTAAGACATGTGGTTTTCATGACACGACTGAATATGTGTTTTTTAGGTGTTTGGTATGCTTGAAAAGTGTGTGTTGGGTGGTCAAAACCACCAGAACGACCTCGGAATACCATGAAATTGGACGAAAATAAATGGTGGGTGAATTTTGAAATGGTCTTCTAGACATCACGTCAATCAAGGGTGTCATGTGACCTCGATGGCTGAAAATGCACTCTGTGTGTCGTAAATGGCCAAAACATGTGTTTAACGGTCAAATCCATACCGAACGACATCGTAATGACTTGAAATCACACAAAAACACCATAATTATTATTTTTGAGGTGTAAGAGGAGACTAAACGTCATTAGAAAGTGTTGTTTGCGCGGAACAGCTGAATATGTGTTTTTTAGGTGTTTCGCGCACTTGAAAAGCATGCGTGGGGTGGTCAAAACCGGCCGAACGACCTCAGAATGCCATGAAATCAGACAAAAATAAAGGGTGGGTGAATTGGGAAATAGTTGGCTAGATGTCACATAAATCGGATGTGTCGTGTCACTGTGGTGGCCGAAAACAAACTTCGCGTGTCGTAAATGTCCAAAACATGCATTTAACGGTCAAATGCTTGTCGAACGAAATCAGAATGACTTGAAATCACATGAAAACACTATTATTATTATTTTTTAGGTGTAAGAGGAGACTACACATCATTTGGACACTTGGTTTGTGTGTCACAGCTGAATATGTGTTTTTTAAGTGTTTGGTGCGCTTGAAAAGCATCCGTGGGGTGGTCAAAACCAGCCGAACGACCTCAGAATACTATGAAATCACACTACAACAAAGGGTGGTTGAATTTTGAAATGGTTGGATAGACGGAACGTTAATCGGAGGTGTCATGTGACCGTAGTGGCCGAAAACTCACTCCGCGTGTCGTAAATGGCCAAAACATGTGTTTTACGGTCAAATACATACCCAAAAACATCGAAATGACTTTAAATCACATGAAAATTCCTTAATTGTTATTCGTGAGGTGAATGAAAAGGCGACACATCATTTGGATGCACAGTTTTCACGGCACAACTAAATATGTGTTTTTTAGGTGTTTAGCGCGCTTGAAAAATATGTGTGGGGTGCTCAAAACCACCTGAATGACCTCGTAATACCATCAAATCAGACGAAAACAAAGTGTAGGTGAATAGTGAAATGGTCGGCTAGACGAAATGTTAATCAGAGGTGTCGTGTGACCTCGGTGGCTGAAAAGGCATTCTACGTGTCGTAA
This sequence comes from Viscum album, assembly GCA_963277665.1. NCBI lineage: Eukaryota > Viridiplantae > Streptophyta > Magnoliopsida > Santalales > Viscaceae > Viscum > Viscum album. The sequence continues at coordinate 1,207,402,466 of OY728143.1, read as the reverse complement.
ATGGCCAAAACATGCCTTTAACGGTCAAATGCATGCTGAACGACATCAGAATGAATTGAAATCACACTAAAACACCATAATTATTATTTGTGAGGTGTACGAGGAGACGAAATGTCATTCAGATGCACAGTTTGCATGGCACGACTGAATATGTGATTTTTAGGTGTTTGGCGCGTTTGAAAAGCGCGCGTGGGGTGGTCAAACCGGCCGAATAACCTCAGAATGACATGAAATCAAAATACAATAAAGGGTGGCTGAATTGTGAAATGGTCAGATATAATACATGTCAATTGGAAGTGTCGTGTGACCGCGGTGGCTGAAAACGCACTCTCCATGTCGTAAATGGCGAAAACATACATTTAACAGTTAAATGTATAACGAATGACATCAAAATGACTAGAAATCACACTAAAACGCACTAATTATTATTCAGGATGTGTATGAGGATACAAAACATCATTTGGAGGCGTGGTTTGCGCAACACTACTGAATATGTGTTTTTTAGGTGTTTGGTGCGCTTGAAAAGCATGCGTGGGGTGGTCAAAACCGTCCGAACGACCTCAGAATTCCATGAAATCGGATGACAATAAAGGGTGGGTGAATTGTAAAATTTTCGGGTAGATGACACATCAATCGGAGGTGTTGTGTGACCTTGGTGGCCAACAACACACTTCGTGTGTCGTAAATGACCAAAACCTGCGTTTTGCGATCAAATACATTCCGAACGATCTCAAAATGACTTGAAATCACACAAAAACACACTAATTATTGTTCGTGAGGTGTACGAAAAGACGACACGTCATTCGGATGCGTGGTTTACACAACATGGTAGAATATGTGTTTTTAGGTGTTTTGCGCACTTGAAAAGCATGTGTGGGGTGGTCAAAACCGGCCGAATGGCCACAGAAAGCCATGAAATCGGATGAAAAACAGGGTGGGTGAATTGTGAAATGGTCAGACAGACATCACATCTATCGGAGGTGTCGTGTGACCACGGTGGCCAAAAACGCACACCGCGTGTCGTAAATGGCCAAAACATACATTTAATAGTCAAATGCATTCTGAATGACATAGGAATGACTAGAAATCACACGAAAACAACCTAATTATTATTCATGATGTGTACGAGCAGATGACACATCATTCAGACGTGCGGTTTTCACGTCACATCAGAATATGTGTTTTTTAGGTGTTTGGCGTGCTTGAAAAGCATGCGTGGGGTGGTAAAAACTGGCCGAATGACCTCTGAATACCATGAAATAGGACGACAACAAAGGGTGGGTGAATTGTGAAATGGTAGGCCAGACGGCACATAAATCATAGGTGTCGTATGACCGTAGTGGCCGAAAACACACTCTGCGTGTCGTAAATGGAAAAAACATGCATTTTACGGTCAAATACATACTCAACGACATTAGAATGACTTGAAATCACCCGAAATCACCCTAATTGTTATTCGTGAGGTGTACAAAAAGTTGACACGTCATTCAAATGGGCATTTTGCACGAAAAAACTGAATATGTGTTTTTTAGGAGTTTGGCGCGCTTGAAAAGCCTGTGTGCGGTGGTCAAAACCACCTGAACCACCTCGGAATATCATGAAATCAGACAAAAATGGGTGGGTTAATTGTGAAATGGTCGGCCAGAAGGAACATCAATCACATGTGTCGTGTAACCGCAGTGGCTGAAAACGCACTCCGTGTGTCCGAAATGGACAAAACATGCGTTTAACGGTCAAATGCATGCCGAACAACATCAGAATGACTTGAAATCACATGAAAACACCCTAATTATTATTCGTGTGGTGTAAGAGGAGACGAAATGTCATTTGGACACGTGTTTTGCGTGGCATGACTGTATATGTGTTTTTAGGTGTTTGGTGTGCTTGAAAAGCGTGCGAGGGGTGGTCAAAACCGGCTGAACGACCTCAGAATGCCTTGAAATCAGACGAAACTAAAGAGTGGGTGAATTATGAAATTTTAGGTCATACGACACGTCAATTGAAGGTGTCGTGTGACCGCGGTGGCCGTAAACGCTCTCTGCATGTCGTAAATGGCCAAAACATGCATTTAATAGTCAAATGCATATTGAACGACATCGGAATGACTTTAAATCATAGGAAAACACCCTAATTATTATTCGTGAAGTGTATGAGGAGACAACACGTCATTTGGAGGCATGATTTGTGCGACATGGATGAATATGTGTTTTTTTATGTGTTTGGTACGCTTGAAAAGCTTCTGAGGGGTGGTTAAAACCGCCCGAACGACCTCAAAATGACATGAAATCAGACTACAACAAAGGGTGGGTGAATTGTGAAATGTTCAGGTAGACAGAATGTCAATCGGAAGTGTCACGTGACCGCGGTGGCTGAAAACACACTATGTAAGTCGTAAATGACCAAAACATGCATTTTACGGTCAAATACATACCGAACGATATCAGAATGACCTCAAATTACATAAAAACACCCTAATTATTATTCTTGAGGTGTAAGAAAAGACGATACATCATTCGGATGCGCGGTTTGCATGGATAGTTAGAATATGAGTTTTTTAGGTGTTTGGCGCGCTTAAAAAGCATCCGTTGGGTGGTCAAAACCTGCGGAACGACCACAGAATTCCATGAAATCAGACGACAACAAAGGGTGGGTGAATTGTGAAATGATCAGCCAGACGTCATGTCAATTGGAGGTGTCATGTGAAAGTGGTGGCTGAAAATGCACAATGCGTGTTGTAAATGGAAGAAACATGCATTTAGCGGTCAAATGCATGCCGAACGACATCATAATGACTTGAAATCACACAAAAACACCATAATTATTATTCTAGAGGTGTACGAGGGGACTACACGTCATCAGACGTGCATTTTGTATGTCAAAGCTGAATATGTGTTTTTTAGGTGTTTGACGTGCTTTAAAAAAGCATGCGTGTGGTGGTCAAAACTAGACTAACGACCTTGAAATACCATGAAATCGGATAACAACAAAGTGTGGGTGAATTTTGAAAAGGTCAGCAAGATGACACGTCAATCCGAGGTGTCGTGTGACCGTAGTGTCCAAAAACGCACTTTGCATGTCTTAAATGGCCAAAACATGTGTTTTATGGTCAAATACATACCCAACAAAATTGGAATGACTCTAAATCACATGAAAATGCCCTAATAATTATTTTTGAGGTGCACGAAAAGGCAACACATCATTCGGATGCGCGGTTTGCACGGTATTACTTAATATGTGTTTTTTAGTTGTTTGGTGCGCTTGAAAAGCATGCGTGGGGTGGTCAAATCCACATGATCGACCTCAGAATACCATGTAATCAAACAAAAACAAAGGGTGGGTGAATTGTGAAATGGTCGTCCAGATGGCATGTCTATCAACGGTGTCGTGTGACCGTAGTGGCCGAAAACACACTCTGCTTGTCGTAAATGGCCAACACATGCATTTAAAGGTCAAATGCATGCCAAACGACATCGGAATGACTTGAAATCACACGAAAACATCCTAATTATTATTTATGATGTTTAAGAGGAGGCAGAATGTCATTCGTACGCGTGGTTTGCACGATACGACAGAATATATGTTTTTAGGTGTTTGGTGCACTTGAAAAGTGTGCGTGGGGTGGTAAAAACCGGCCGAACGACCTTGGAATGACATGAAATTAGACGACAATAAATGGTGGGTGAATTGTGAAATGGTCGGCCATAAGACATGTCAATTGGAAGTGTCGTGTGAACGCGGTGGCCGAAAACACACTATGCAAGTCGTAAATGGCCAAAACATGCGTTTAACAGTCAAATACATACGGAATGACATCGGAATGACATGAAATCCCATTAAAACACCCTAATTATTATTTTTGAGGTGTATGAGGATACAAAACTTCATTCTGATGCATGTTTTTCATGACACAACTGAATATGTGCTTTTTAGGTGTTTGGTGCGCTTGAAAAGCGTGCGTGGGGTGGTCAAAACCAGCCGAACGGCCTTTGAATGCCATGAAATCTGACGACAACAAAGGGTGTGTGAATTGTGAAATGTTAGAGCAGAAGACATGTCAATTAGAGGTGTTTTGTGATTGCAGTGGACAAAAACACACTCTGCATGTCGTAAATGACCAAAACATGCGGTTTCCAGTCAAATACATACCGAACGATATCATAACGACCTAAAATCACACGAAAACACACTAATTATTATTCGTGTGGTGTATGAAAAGAAAAAACTTCATTCGGATGAGCGGTTTGCACGACATGGTAGAATATGTGTTTTTTGTTGTTTGGCACACTTGAAAAGCAAGCATGGGGTGGTCAAAACCGGCCGAACAACCACGGAATGCCATGAGATCAGACGAAAAAAATGGTGGGTAAATTTTTATATTCTCAGCTAGTCTTCACGTCTATCGGAGGAGTCGTGTGACCGTGGTGGCCGAAAACGCACTCTGCGTGTCGTAAATGGCCAAAACATGGGTTTAACAGTCAAATGCATACCGAACAACATAGGAATGATATGAAATCACACAAAAACTCCCTAATTATAATTCATGAGGTGTACAAGGATATGTCACATCATTTGGACATGCAGTTTGTACAGAATAGCTAAATATGTTTTTTATGTGTTTGGAGTGCATGAAAATCATTTTTGGGGTGGTCAAAACCAGATGAACCACTTCGAAATTCCATGAAATAAGATGAAAACAAAAGGTGGGTGGATTGTGAAATGGTCAGCTAGACAACACGTCAATCGTAGGTGTCATGTGACCACGGTGGCTGAAAACACACTCTGCATTTCGTAAATTGCCAAAACATACATTTTACTGTCAAATTCATACACAAAAACATAGGAATTACTTGAAATCATAAGAAAAAATCTAATTATTATTCGTGAGGGGTACGAAAACACGACACGTCATTCAGACGTGCGGTTTGCGCGACACGACTGAATATGTGTTTTTAGGTGTTTGGTGCACTCGAAATGCGTGCATGGGGTAGTCAAAACCACCCAAACGAGCTCAGAATACCATGAAATTGGACGAAAAGAAAGGGTGAGTGAATTGTGAAATGGTTGGCCAGACGACACATCAATCATAGGTTTCATGTGACTGTGATGGTCGAAAATGTACTCAGCATGTCGTAAATGGCCAAAACATGCATTTAACGGTCAAATGCATGTTGAACGAGATCGAAATGACCTGATATCACACAGAAACATCCTAATTATTATTTTTGAGGTGTAAGAGGAGACGACACATCATTTGGACGTGCGGTTTGGACGGCATGACTGAATATGTTTTTTAGGTGTTTGGCGCACTTGAAAAGCATGCATGGGGTGGTCAAAACCATCTGAACGACCTCAGAATGCCATGAAATCAGACAACAATAATGGGTGGGTTAATTTTGATGTGGTTGGCCATACTTCACGTCAATTGGATGTGTTGTGTGAATTTGGTGGATGTAAATACACTTTGCATGTCGTAAATGGCCAAAACATGCATTTAACAGTCAATTTCATGCCCAACGACATCAGAATGACTTGAAATCACACAAAAACACCATAATTATTATTCGTGGGGTGTATGAGGAGACAACAGATCATTTGGACCCACGGTTTCCACGACATGACTGAATATGTGTTTTTAGGTGTTTGGTGTGCTTGAAAGGCGTGCGTGGGGTGGTTAAAACTGGCCGAATGACCTCAGAATGTCATGAAATCGGACGACAAAAAGGGTGGGTGAATTGGGAAATTTTCGGGCAGACAACACATCAATAATAGGTTTCATGTGACCGTGGTGGCCGAAAACAAACTCCACATGTTGTAAATGACTGAAACATGCGTTTTACGGTCAAATACATACCGAATGATATCATAATGACTTGAAATCACACGAAAACAACCTAATTATTATTCTTAAGGTGTAAGAAAATATGAAAAATCATTTTCATGCACGGTTTGCATGGAATGGTAGACTATGTGTTTTTTAGGTGTTTGGCGCGCTTAAAAAGCATGCGTGAAATTGTCAAAACTGGTCGAACGACCTCAAAATGCCATTAAATCGGACAAAAACAAAGGGTGGGTGAATTGTGAAATCGTCAGCCAGATGTCACATCAATCGGAGGTGTCTTGTGATAGTGGTGGCCGAAAATGCACTCCAGGTGTCATAAATGGACAAAACATGTGTTTAACAGTCAAATGTGTGCCGAACGACATCATAATGACTTTAAATCACACAAAAACTCCCTAATTATTATTTGTGAGGTGTAAGAGGAGACGAAATGTCATTAGGACGCATAGTTTGCGTGGCACAGCTAAATATGTGTTTCTTAGGTGTTTGGCGTTCTTGAAAAGCATGCGTGGGGTGGTCAAAACTAGCTGAATGACCTCAGAATACCATGAAATCGGACGAAAAGAAATGGTGGGTGAATTTTGAAATAGTCTTCCAGACGGAACGTCAATTGGAGGGGTCATGTGACCGCGATGGCCGAAAACACACTCCACGTGTCGTAAATGGCCAAAAGATGTGTTTTATGGTCAAATACATACCCAACGATATCATAATGACTTGAAATCATATGAAAACACCCTAATTATTATTCATGAGGTGTACGAAAAGATTAAATGTCATTTGGACATGTGGTTTGCGCAACACGACTAAATATGTGGGTTTTAGGTGTTTCACACGCTTGAAAAGCGTGCGTGGGGTGGTCAAAACCACACGAACGACCTCAGAATACCATGAAATCAGTCGAAAACAAAGGGTGGGTGAATTTTAAAATGTTTGACCATATGGAACCTCAATCAGAGGTGTCGGGTGACCGCGGTGGCCGAAGACGCACTTCGTGTGTCGTAAATGGCCAAAACATGCGTTTAACGGTCAAATGCATGTCGAACCACAATGGAATGAATTGAAATCACATAAAAACACCATAATTATTATTCATGAGGTGTACAAGGAGAAGACATGTAATTCAGACATGCAGTTTGTACAGTACAGCTGAATATGTGTTTTTTAGGTGTTTGGAGCGCTTGAAAAGTATGTGTGGGGTGGTCAAAACTGGCTGAATGACCTCAAAATTCTACAAAATCTGACAAAAACAATGGGTGGGTGAGTTGTAAAATGGTCAGCCAGATGGGACATCAATTCCAGGTGTCATGTGACCATGGTGGCTGAAAACGCACTCCGCGTGTCGTAAATGCCAAAACATGCATTTTACGGTCAAATACATACCGAACGACGTCATAATGACATGAAATCACATGAAAACACCCAAATTATTATTCTTGAGTTGTACGAGGTTAGACCTTCAGCCCTCTGATAGTCCCCCACCCCCCGGACAGCCCCCCCCCCCCCCCCCAACCCAGGAAACCCCCCCCCCCCCACCCCGGACAACCCCCCCGGATAGCCCCCTGTATCCCCCGGATACCCCCTACCAACCGGACAACACCCCCCCAACCTCAGACGACACCCCACCCTCATGACAGCCCCCAACCCATCGGACAGCCCCCTAACCCCGGACGGCCGCCCACCCCCGAAAAGCCCCCCATTCACCCCGAACAGTCCCCCCACCCCGCAGACATCTCCCTGCACCACCCAGACAACCCTCCCACCCCCAGAGAGCCCCACGCACCACCCGGACAGCCCCAACCCTTGGACATCCCCCCACTCAATTATTTAGTTTTAATCTGTAAGTGCTAATGTTATTAATCAATTTTATTATTTTCTGTTTTGATTTGGTATTAACTAGATCCCTCTATCTTTACCCAGGCTGCGAACTCCTTCCTCCCTATAGATCCATCTGATGTCAATAAATTTTTTAGTTATACACTCCAAATCCATAATGCTTAACTTAGTTTTAATATTTTTCATCTATTATTTTTTGTTTCTCTTTTGATTTCACCTAAACCAGGTGGTGTCGTGTGTGGCATGGCATACCCAATAATTGAAGTTTGATTTGTTTTCTATTTTAATTCTACAATTCAAGTGTCATGATTATATGAATCAACTTGATTTCAATTCATCATAGCCACTCCTTTTATGTAGTTAGTGAATCATATCGAGGCATGGTGTGGTCGGTATCACTCAAAATGTCTCACTTTTATTTGAAAAGGATAGGATTTTAAGTGAAAACAATAACTTCTATACATAAAACTGACCAAATGCTTTCAGATTCTATTAATACATTAGGAAATTGATACATGGGTCATTTTTGATGTGTACGAGTCATCCCCGTCGCAATCTGAGGTATGGTGTGGTCGGTACCACTCAAAGTGTCCCACTTTTATTTGAAATGGACAACATTTTAAGTGAAAACAACAAATGGCATATGGAAAACCAACCAAACCCATTCAGATTGTGTTGATACATTATCACAATGTTCCATGGATCATTTTTGATGGGTATGAGTCAATCCCACCTCAATATGAGGCAATTTATGACCGGTATCACTCAAAATGTCTCACTTTTGTTTGAAATGGACAACATTTTAAGTGAAAACAACAACTGGAATAGAGAAAAACCAACCAAACGCATTCGGATTGTGTTGATACTTTAGTAAAATTATCCATGGGAAATTTTTGATGTGTAAAAGTCAACCCCGCCTCAATCTGTGGCATGGTATGGCCGGTACCACTCAAAATGTCTCATTTTTATTTGAAATAGACAGTATTTTATGTGAAAACAACAACTTTCATATGGGAAACTGACCAAAGTCTTTTATATTGTCTTGATACATTAGGTCAATGATACATGGGTCATTTTTCGACGTGTTAGAGTTTACCTAGCCTTAATCTGAGGCACGGTGTGGCTGGTATCACTCTAAGTGTCTCTCTTTTGTTTATAATGGACAACATTTTATGTAAAAACAACTGAAAAATGGAAAACCAAACAAATATATTCTAATTATGTTGATAATTTAGCACAATGATACATGATAAATTTTTGACGTGTACGAGTTAACCCCGCCTCAATTTGAGGCATGCTGTGACTAGTATCACTCAAAGTGTCTCTCTTTTATTTGAAATGGAGAACATTTTAATTTAAATCAACAACTGGAATATAAAAAATAGATCAAACGCAATTTGATTGTGTTGATACATTAGTAAAACAATCCAAGGGACATTTTTGAGGTGTATGAGTCAACCCCACATTAATTTGAGGTACATTGTGGCTGGTACCAATCAATGTTTCTCACATATATTTGAAATGGATGGGATTTTAAGTGAAAAAAACAATTGGCATACGGAAAACCGACGAAACACATTCGGATTGTGTTGATACTTTAGTAAAATGATACATAGATCATTTTTGAAGGGCAAGAGTCATCCCCACCTCAATCTGAGGAATTCTGAGACCAGTATCTCTCAAAGTGTCTCACTTTTGTTTGAAATGGACAGAATTTTAAGTTAAAACCAAAAATGGCATATGGAAAACCAACCAAACACATTCGGATTGTGTTGATAATTTAAGACAAGGATCAATGGGTCGATTGTGATGTGTAAAATTCAACTCCACCTCAATCCAAGGCAAGTTGTGGCCGCTACCACTCAAAATGTCTCACTTTTGTTTAAAATGGACAACATTTTACGTCCAAACAACTGACATACGAAAAACCGACCAAACGTATTAGAATTGTGTTGATACTTTATCAAAACAATCCATGGGTCATTTTTGATGTGTACGAGTCAGCCCCGCCTCAATCCAAGGCACGGTGTCACTGATATCACTCAAAGTGTCTCTCTTTTATTCGAAATGGACAACATTTTAAGTGAATTCAACAACTGGCATACGTAAAACTGATCAAATGCATTTGGATTGTGTTGATACTTTATGAAAACAATCCATGGGCCCTTTGTGACATATAATAGTCAACACTGACTCAATCCAAGAAACAATGTTATGGGTACCACTCAAAGTATCTCACATTTTTTTGAAATGGATAGTATTTTAAGTGAAAACAACAATTGGCATACAGAAAACTGACCAAACGCATTCGAATTGTGTTGATAATTTAGCACATCGATCCATGGATCATTTTTGTTGGGTACGGGTAAACCCCACCTCAATCTAAGTCATGGTGTGACTGGTATCACTCAATGTGTATCACTTTTTTTGAAATGGACAAAATTTTAAGTGAAAAAACAACTGGAATACAGAAAATATTCGCAAGGATGCACATAGATTCTTAAAATTAAGGGATAAAAAATAAAATATGGTCTATTGGTCATAAGTTATTAGAAGAAAATATTCACAAGGCATAGATTGAAACACCATGGGTGATAGAATATATTGAAAAATATGAATTATATTAGGAATGAGTATCGACATCCCATCATGAACATGAACCAACACTCATGTTCTAATTATCAATCACGGTTCATTCATTATATACAATAACATACAACAAATAAATATCATATAGTGATTTTATATGAAACCTATGAACACTCAAGCATACCATATAACAAATTGGTCAACAATGCTACACATAGATTCTAGAAAAATAAGTATCAAAGTCTCATAAAAATACCCCAATGGTGAGGAATACATATGGTGACACCATATCCCCATAGATCACCTCAATCCCATCCTCAAACAATGGGTTCTAGGACCAAACCAATGTCACTTTTGGAACCCAATTCCAAATAATAAATTGAATATTCATACCCACTACCCAGGATGAGGATTCATCACACATCACACCCAGGAGAGAAAATTACAATTAGCCACATACCCCCCTATTCTAATTGAAAAGTCTATGAAAAACATGTAGTATATTCTTGTAACCCATCTCATATGTCGAGATTGGCCAATGTTTCCCACTAACACATCAAGAACCATTTATAAATGGATATAAAATCATTAGAGGATTATAAACATCCCATGTGCTTCCAATAACTAATCTTAAGTATAAGCACATGACTACTACCATTGTCTATCTTATGGGTATCATGATCCTTGTCCACTCTACCAAGGTTTTGTTGTTGGTTTTAAGATACTCATGCCAAGACCATAACTAAACATCCCATGTTCTTCCTATAACATGTATGTTTTTTCTCTTGTGTGTATTGGTGTTGTGGTTTGAGTGAAGGATGAATTCTAAATTTTGAATACTCTTATGTGTGTTGGTGTTGTGGTTTGTGTGAGGAATGAATTATAAATTTGGAATACTCTTATAGTTGTTATTGAATTTCCTATAACATATATGATTTTTCACTTATGGGTGTTATTTCATTTGAATTTCTAAATTATTAAATTTGTAAATTATGGAATGAATTCTAAATTTTGAATACTTTGGATGGGGATTTTGTATTGGTGTTGTTGTAGGTCTTGAGAGGGGGAGGTCTCTTGTTGTATAATTGTGTTGTTGCGGGTCTGGAGAGGGGAGAGGGGCCTGCTACTGTTGAGAAAATTTATACCAATAGTTTTCAAAACCCTTGGTATAGATTCTATAATATAACTATACCAACGGTTTTTTATAACTGTTGTTATAGGTTTATACCAATGGCTATAAAAAATTGTTGGTATAGACTTATGGATTTCCATATCCCCTCTATACCAATGGTTGTAAACCGTTGGTATAAGTGTAACACACATATACCAACAGTTTCACAAACTGTTGGTATATGTTATAATTTAACACACATATGCCAATGGTTTTTAGCAAACTGTTGGTATAATTTCTATTTTGACACCTATACCAATGGTTTTCACAGAACCATTGGTATAGGCCTATTGTCATGGTATACTTTGACATGGTTGAGGGAACTGTTTGTATAATATTTACTAATGGTTTCCAGGCCTTTACCAATGGTTGTGAACTATTGGTAAAGTGTAAAATTCTAGTGGTGTCCATATTAGAGATCATATTAAACATTGTATATGTATATGACACGAATCAAAAGAAAATAATGAATATAATTCATGAAATCATAAAATTGGAATAGAACATAGAATTGTGGAAAACACATAAGTATATAAAAACACTAGGTCAAGGTGGTCTATAAATGTATTTGAAACATGTTAGGCTTGGGTTAATCCTCGTGTACCTACTTCGGGATTGGGATTCCCTCCTGCATACCCTCTTGTATCGAGCCTGGGATTTCCTCCCATTTAACTTCTTATTTTGTTCTTTAGATGTCCTCTCATTCACCCTCTTGTTTTGGTCTTGGGATGTCCTCCTATGTACCCTCTTTTTTCAGGTTTGGGATTTCCTCCCATGTACCTTCTTATTTTAGGATCATGATGTTCTCTCTTGTACCCTAATGGTTTGGGATGGGAATTCCTTTCATGTACCCCTGTGTTTTAGGATTTGTATTACCTATCTTATACCCTTTTAACTCATAAAAAATTTATCATTACCCAATGCATTGGATGGAGATATAGACCACACCTATATCTTAATGATATTATACATACATGTTCCAAAAAATGATAAACAATCATAACACAACCCATTAATTGAAATAGGTGTCATAAAAATATACCAATATATTATCCTATGTAAAAATTTAGTTTTATAATCATATCATAAAAATCATTACTAGTGAAAAAAGTGGGCTTCAAAAGCATATAACCCACGGAAGAGAAACAAGTATCATAAAAATCATTCTATAAAAACATAAACCATTCATGGAGGAATATTAATGGAAACAATGGATATTTCATTAGAATGTAATGAGTAACATCAAAATATATCAAATTAGATGAAAAATTACTTGGAATGATATTTGGGGAAAAAATTATTAGGGAAAATATCGTTTTTCTCTATAACAAATGCTCCTTAAAACATAAAACACCTTTTAAAAACATTTTCATGAAAGTAAACATTAAATCATATAGATAATTATTTAAAAAATATTTATGAATGATTTTATTTGATAAAAGTTTTTGGGAGGTTGAAAATGTTTTGAAGCCTATTTTCCTATAAAAATTATAAAAGAAGATTGAAAAAATTTTGGAAAATAATTTTCCTTCAAAACTTATAAAAAAATCATGAAAAAAAACTGAATACCATTTCATTGAAAATATATTTTAAAAACATTTTCTTAATAAAAATAACATTCTAAACAAGAATAGAATACTTAAATGAATTTCCGGTGGATAAATCTTTTCATGGCATATGAGGTAAAAAGAATATTCCTTTTTCACCGTAAAAATGATGAAAAAATACCTTAAACAGAAAGATACAAGAAAATTCCCTTAAAATCATTGGTAAAAGAAAAAAAGGGTAAAAATTTCTTTTAATGATCATAATATATTATTATAATATTATTGGAAACCATTTTTAGAAAACATGGTTTTTAAGGAATAGAGGTTTCCGACTAAAGAGAGGGTAAAGGCGAGATTTCTTAAAATCAGTTTCTTAACTGTCTTATGTATGAAAGAGTGAAAAAATGGAAAAAATACATGAATATATCATGAATAAAAATAGGAGATATAAATTCATGTTATTTCCTTATATATGGATCATAATTTTTCATCATAGGAAGCATAATAATAAACAATATTGAAAAGTGATGAGATTATTTCAATAAAATCATATAACATGGTAACATGGGATCATACTATACATGTAAGAAAAATAAATTGAATAAATCATATAATATCATTAAATTAATTATATTCATTATATAACGTCTAAAATGGAATTATATACACCTTGAAGTTAATTTATGTGCATAACAAAACATTTATTCAAAGAAGGAAAATTGAGACAAAACTATTTTACAGATTTGGTAACTTTTGAAACCTAAACCCCATCAAATAAATATAATATAATGGATATGTAAATACTCATAAATTTAATTATAAGAATAATTGAAAACATCAATGGGTTTTATACACACCACAAAAATGGAAAAAAGTGGTGAATAAAGCATGTATCTCACGAAAATAAAGAGTGAGATGAAATCCCCTTACCTTGTGTCTAGACTCTCTTCATACTCAAACTAGATTACTGAATAATAAATATATGTTTATTATAAATATTTTAGAGAAGAATATTATTATATATTATACAATATAAGGTATTATTATTACCTTATATTACCTGCTTGTTAACAATCCAATGTTAATGTTTCACTTAGGGTAATATTCTCTTTTCTCTTGCATGTGTTTAATTTGTAATATATTTGGTCCTTATACGTATATTATGACTTCTAGAATATAAAAAATGATATAAATATCATTTAAATTAATTATTTTTATATTATAATAACCAATAGAACATATATGTATGAAATATAATACACCATTTATGGAGACGGTAAGTCGTACTTATTCAAGAATGTTGTTTCCATTTTTTATTATTGTATTGAATGAAAGAAGGAAAATGAAATATAGGTATCTATATATGTATTTATATATAAAATTTATAGTATCATTATTATATAATATATATCATATAAATTCAATAAACTCATCCTTAGTAGATTACGTGTAGTGTGTGAATGAATCATAACACTTTGAGGGGGCAGTAATCCACAGTTCCTCAAACGAAATTATCGTATTTACACCAATTGGAAAGTAAAAAATTTATGAGTTATAAAAGGAATAATGAAGTATAAATACATAATAAATATAATATATGTCATGTATAAACATATTTTACATCATAAGTTTCACTATGAGAGGCGGTAAAGGAAAAATAAACAATCGTCATTTAGTGAGGCGATCATTCACCATATACATAAATAGTATGTTTGTTACCCATTAGATTAAGGATTGTGTAAGTTTATGAAAAAATAATTGAAAAAAATAATAATAGTATATTTAATATACTAGTTTTCTTATTCATGAATGTGATAAAAAATAGTGGAGTTAGAGGATATGTAAAATAGAATAATGGAGCTTAAGAGAAGAGGTTGCCTCTTAATAGGGTAACTCCTTTTGTTTTGTGAAAGAAATGATTCCTTTGACTAATTTATAAAAAAAGGTAGGCTTAAATGAGTAATTTAGGGATTATTGGAGGTTTTTTGGGAAGTTATTTGACAAAAAAAAAGAGGGTTTATAGCTGTGAAGAAGATGGAGAGTTTGTGTCCTTTTATAGGGAATGAAAAGGACTCACTTAGAATTTTTTAAAACATGTTAGGTGTATAGATGTTCTTACCTCAAAAAAGTCATAAAAAAACCTACAAAAATCAATAATAAAGTTTTTTTGGCCTAAATATTTATATAAAATTGGATTTGTAAAACTGTATAGGCCATTTTAGCCCCTAAGATTATGGTTTAGTCCCTAATTAAGCTTAATTTTACCTTAATCAATGTGATTAATTTTAATCACTTTTACTAATATTTTTGGTCATAAAGTAACATGATATGATTAGAATATAAATATTATAATTAATATAATAGTTTATTTCTATTATTTTAAATTAAGTTCCTTTAAGAACAAAAATTAAGGTTAATGATAACCCCATAGACGGGACACAATAACGGGTTTATAAAGTAGAAAAATGTTCAAAAATTTGGTATGTTTTTAAATTCAATTTCAAAGTGAAATTAATTATAATGACCTAAATTGTATTAATAAATGTATTATTAATATAATGTCACATTAACTAAAATAAATTGTAATTTAACATTATACTTATAAAACA
Organism: Viscum album; assembly: GCA_963277665.1. Taxonomy (NCBI): domain Eukaryota; kingdom Viridiplantae; phylum Streptophyta; class Magnoliopsida; order Santalales; family Viscaceae; genus Viscum; species Viscum album. The sequence continues at coordinate 1,207,386,875 of OY728143.1, read as the reverse complement.
AATGTGCAGTTATTAACTAAAATGCATTATTTTTCAGTATTTATCAAAAAAATATGTTTCTTAGAAAAATCACAAAAATTTACCCTAATATAATTTTAGCCTTTTAAATTCAAAAAATGAATTCTATTTTGTCAATTTTAATTTCTGGATGTGTCTAAAATTAATTTTTTTCTTCATAGAATGACATGAAAAGAATTTAATTCGAGAAAATTGTATTTTTAAACACATAAATAATTTACAAAACAATTATATTTTTCATTATCAGTATACTTTATTCATCAAGAAGACTATAAATATATTTCAAAATTATTTATTAATATTCATATTACTATGTTTTAATGTCTAGGTTACAAGTAACTCATTTAAATAATTATAAAAATAAAATGTTGTTTTGTATAAACTCTGTATTGTGTGTAATTACACCTAGTCGGTGTTGCATGTAACACATTCCATATCAGTGTTGTGTGTAGCACAATATAATTCAGTGTTGTGTGTAGTGGAATCCATGTTGGTTCCATTTTAACGTATTTTTTGACTTAGTGTTTTAGTATATATAAATATAAAATTATTTCTAGTGTCATTTGAAATATATAGTACCAAAAAGATAAATTAATTCAATGAAATAAATATTTCATAAAATCTCATGGTGTTACAATTAAAATATTGGAATAGGATATTTTTTTACTCATGTTTGGTCTTTTTAAGGTATAACAATAAGGGGATGATATTTTCTTCTATAGGTTTTGTCCCCTTAGCTTCTATGTGGCATTACATTATATAGATTATATCTATAATCCCCTTATATGAAGCTCATTTATGGGAAGATAGTCATTTCATCCCATATTTTTATAACCATCATGGTTTTCTATATTTATATATGTCCAGTCATGGGTAATTTAATTCCCAGCCTTATTTCCAATCTAGGGTTCTCATAGCGTTTTTGTTTTCTTCTTGTCCCCTTATCCTCTATGTGAGGTCTCTTTGGTACCCTCTGTTGGTGACTAAAACCCCCTCCTTGTAGGAGGGGTTGTATTGATTAATTATTATAATGGATGAGTGGTATTGGATTTAGGTTATCCACATTTAGTTCCACATATAAAGATCCCTGCCACACATTGTTTGAAATTAACATGGTGTCTCTGGTTGTTTCTCCCCCAATGTGGATTTGGATCTCTTAGCGATTTATCCCTTCCAAATTTTTCAGAAGAATATTTTAGGCGATTCTTCATCAATTCATGATTCCCCATGTCACTTGGAACCCATAGGTGAAATTGTGGTTGTTGATAATGTCTTTTTATTGGAATCCCTCACACCACAGATTAGAGATAGTGAATATTTTCTTAGATTCCATAGTCTTTATGGTTTAAAGTTCAATGAAATGGAAATATTATATTTCTTCTACATGAGTGACTACTAGATCCATATCGAGGGATATATATAGTACTTAAATTGATTATCCTTAGTTGATAGGGGAACCAATTATTGGTTATTCTCCATGGAATCCCCAAAATCACTTTTATCATCGACAACATCTAAGGAATTGACTCTTTGGTGAAATGTGAATTTACTTCCTAGGAATTTCAAATTAATTAAATCTAATTATTTACTATTATTCAATATAAGAATGTTGTAAAAGTTATTTAGAGTTTTTTTAAGGTAAAAATTAAAAATTAAATGGATTTTTCTTATATATACAAGTATATATTGATCTTCTAGAAATCTCATTTTCATATAGTGCTAGTTGACTGGAAAACTCTGATCCTTATTGTTAAGGTTCAAAAACATTCATAGTCACTATTCATAGATTTGTTTTATGAAAAATGTGATGCATCTGAAAGGTAATAAATCAAATATTATATATATTATTTTAATCATTTTTTCCATAGAGTGTACATTACGGGAGACATTAGGTTTTTTATTAACCATGCATTGAAGTGCAGGTTCATTCACTCAAAAGGTAATTCCAAATTTGATAGAAATTATTGCTAATAATATCCTCAACGGTCTCATATTGTCATAATATAATGACTCATGGTGTAATATTATGAATTTAAATCCTCATATATAGTTATATCTAGAAATTATTTCCTATAATATGCAATGAATGCACATATTTATGTATATTTCTATAAATTACATGCCATAGACCCTTTTAGAATATTTCTCATTACCAATCCATATTCAAGAACTAAGAAAATATAGTTAATGAGACATCCTTTCCTACTTATGGACATAAGATTATGAAATTATAGATAGGTTCTAAACATAAGTTTCTCATGAACTTCTATCTTAGGAACAACGATAAGCACGCAAAAATTACATAGTATCTTTGAAAACATCTGAGACAATAGAAGCTAACAATATCATTATTTTACATAATTTTTATAAGTTAAGCATTTCATCTCACAAATAGTATAAAATTATAAAAACCAAATTTTTTAAATTAGGTATTTTTTATATATGAAACTTTTGAATATTTATCTATAATCAAACCACACATGACTCTCTTCTATAATTCATATATGTTATGTTAATTTTCATCGCTAAGGTAATTGAATAAGAAGAAATGAGTGATATATAAAACCAAGTTATGGAATAAAATTTCAATACATCATCAATTATTACATATTAATCATTTGAGGAAATTATAACATGAAATAATTATATTATTAAAAACTATATGGGGAAATAATGGTTATCTATATGTCATGATAGTAAGATTTGTAATCTTAAAAGAAAAAAACATATTCCATATCATATGATTATTATATAATAAACATGATCCATGGGATATAACATAGAAATGTGGAATAACATATACATATGGACCAAATATATAAAATCATTAAATTGTGAAAAAATAAAAATATGGTCATGTTGATAGAAATCGGTTGAATAAAGATAAACGTAGTCATTCCCACAAGAAATCATTTATCAAAGATAATTATGATAATGAACTTTTACAATCAATTGAACAATGAAAAATGTGAGTATGTCTATTAATAATGATTTTATCAAAATATAACATGATGATTTCCACATAGAATCCGGTGAAAAAAAATGTAAACATGATTATATCAAAGTAAAATATTGTGAACTAAGATAAACCTAAATATTTCAATGAACAATCATTTAAAAAATATATGCACTATCATGTCCAAAAAAATCATATGAATAGATATAAATTAGATCATTTCCATACATAATAATTTTAACATAGATAAAAAAACTAGGTTCACTTATAATAATATGAACAAAGATAAACAAGATTATGGCCATACACCACCATGTGAAAAAATAAAAATGTGATAATATCAAGGTATAATATCATCATATCATGAGATATATGACCATAAAATTTAAATAAGAGGGTGATATAGAAAACCAGCATTACAAATATATATATATATATATATATATATATATTTGTGTCATATGATATCAAACATTGATCTTACCATTAAAATGATGGAATGAAAATTAGATTCATCTCAATATAAAATTGTATCAAATATAATGGTTTTAAAAGTAAATCGGTTGAAACTAAAAAATCAATCACAAAAAAAATTTCTTCATAAGGGAAAGTTTATTGTGTGTCCTTAAATATAAATCCATAGGGTATAGATATTTTGGCATTAAAGATGAAATTTAATATGAAACATAAAATTTTCTATAAAAATAATTTCTTAATATTTTGTGAAAATAAAATGTTGTGAATAACTTTATAAAATATAACTTTTGAGTAACTAATCTAAAGACAATTTGAAACATTATTTTTATTGATATTTTAATAATGGATAGTTGAAATTATTTAATGTTTATATAGAATAAATTTTATTGAAATATAAAATGTATGATCATGAAATGAAATCCCATTTAATCATTTTGAAAATACATTTTGTGAATCCTGAATCCTAATAAGAGTGTCAAATTATCCATTTGAAAAGTGGTAAGGTTAAATTTAAATATCATTAGAAATGAAAAAAATAATATTTAAAAATACCAAATAAGAAAATTTGATGGAATATTCAAAATGTATATGGAAGAGAAATATATCATTTGTAGGGGATGTGAGTTTCTCTTGAAATCATCAAATTTTATGAAGACCAAAATCCACAAAACATGACGATTTTGATTTGAAAAAGTAATATTTATAAAAAAAATAAGGATTAGATAAAAAATAATATCATCCTATTACTAATAAAAATAGTTTTTTTAATCAATAATCATAGAGTAATAGTTATAACACATGAAAATTAGATGAGTTAAGAAAACCACATGTGGATTTTGTAACACTTGAATCAAAAAATTGGTACAAATAGAACATTTAGAAGATTTGGTAAGAAGATTAAATTTTCCTGAATGGTATGATAATTTAAATACATATAATAGTAACCACACCACTGAAAATAAAATAATAGGTTAATATAGAATATATAAAAAACAAATAAAATTGAGATGAGAATGAGAATTTTCTTAACTATCTTATTTCAAAGAATGGATTTAAACTATTATATAATAAAAATATACAAATTAATAACAAATTTTTAAATATTAATATATATTACCCTATAAACTATATAATTAAAGCCATTTATTATTTATTCATTTTGTTGTGGTTGTTTATTTTCATCATTTGGTGTTTGTGATTTGGATTATTTCACATATGCTTCAAAAGGTCAATGCTGATTGTTGTTCTTTGATAGTTGCTCCATCATTGTTATGTTAACCATTATAAATGAATATACTATTTATTTATTTTATTAATTTTTTTATTTAATTATTTTATAATTTTATTCAACATTATTGAATATTATATTAGGGACGAGATTGTTTCAATTAATTTGTGATGAATAAATGTAAGATTAATAATTTGGAAAAAAATAAAATTTAAAATTTACATAACTAGAAAATAAAAAATTACTTATGAAAATATAATAAAATAATTAATTATGTTTCCATATTCATACTTGATTTATGTTTATAGTATCATACATGTAGGTGGTATACCGATCAAAATAAGAACATATTATACTCAATGGATATAAATGATTGTGAAGTGATATAGTCATAATAATATTATTAAAAAATAAAAATGAACATATTTTATTTCAATGTGAAAATTATATTTTGGAAGGGTTATAAGAATAATATAATTTATATGAAGTTATAAATTAGAAGAAATCATTTTTTCTTTTGGTAATATCATTTTAATCAGTTAAATTTACAATGGTTTCTTTAAAGGTTGGGGCCAAAGCCTCAATTTATTATTAATGAAAATACTAATTTAATACTGGGTAGAGGGAGTGCCATTAAATATCCTGAAGTTCTGAGGCCAAGTGGCCTAAATACAATGATTAAAAGCCCATTTTTCACCAAATGACCCCTCGGTGAGCAGTGCTTCTACAGTAACCACGTTGCTACATTACCTACTATAGTACCTCCACTGCTACAGTGCCTATGTCACTATAGTGACATCGTTGTTATAGTCTGCCACATCTACAGTGCCCCTTCTATAGTATCCCAAATATTCTTCTCTGCCTGAATTTGATCCTTGGTATTTTGGAATCCAAGCAAGATCCAAAATAATAATTGTATAATCATAATTATTTGATAGATATAATATTGATTTATTAAACCAATTTTTACAATAATCTATGTATGGTGGTAATGAATAATTAAACATGTCCTTCAATAGACACAATAGTATGCACATATACAAAAAATACTTTTTCATTTTTTAATGAATGGAAAGCAAGTAATGGTTTTTTTATCATATATGGATAAATATTATGTCATAAATATCATATTTATTCATTGAACACATTCCTATAATGAAAAATTTAATTAAATTATGAAAAATTAAACACCTCATTCATGGAGGCGATTTCCCACAATACGTAATGACGTTGTATTCATTTTTATAAGGAGAAGATATGGAGGTAGATAATTATTTTTCAATAAATATAACTAAAATTTAGTATAATAATTAAAATAATGTTATTATTTAATGACATAGTTATGGAATTTAATGTAAAATAATAAAATGTAATGAAATATTAATGAGAAGAAGCAATTTGGTAACATTTACATTATTCTATATAATAACACCTTTGAAAATAGTATTATGCCAAAGATGGGTGATTTGTAAGGATATTACAGACTCTAGGATGTGGATAGGAGTGTTAGAGAAATATTTTGGAAGATTATGGTCAAACTATGATGATTGTGGTGTGAAGATATTTGAGTTGGTGAAGAGAAAATTTAATAAATCTAAGGAGTTATATTTTTGGAAAATGAGGTGTACTATTCAAGGAAAGCAGCTCTAAGGTGGGAAATAATGGATATATAATGAATTTTTGTTGATAAATCCCTTAAAACTCATTTTGATACATGTTTTTAGGCTATAGGAATTTTACCATATTATTTCTCATTTTTTCTAATTTGGACATTTACCATAGAAACTATATTTTTTAAAAGTAAATTACTTTTTACACGTAAATTATTTTCCTTATTTCATAATTTGGACAATTTGACTCTAAATATGAAATATATTTTAATATATTAAAATATAAAAAGCTAAAAAATATTTCTAAATTAATAAATGTATAACGCATTAAAAATATCATTAGAAAAATATATAACTGAATTTCTAATATTCTAAATTTATGTTTTTAAATTAAAAATAAAATTTTTTAAACATATATCAATTAAATTTTCGTACATGTTGTTTGTAGAAGATATAATTCATTAAATTTAATGTTATGGTTATCATTTAATCATGGAAGAAAATATTTAGGAATTGTAGAAACATTTATTTTTACTATTCACTGAAAAAACAATCTTTTCATAAAATTCCCAAGAATTCATCCTAATATAATATTGTTATAGAGAATATTTAAATGAAGTTATTTTTTCAAATAAAAATGGTAAAATTTATTAATTTAATATTTATCTAGATGCATAGAACATAATGGAAATTATTTTTAATAGAAAATAACTTTTCAATATGTTAACTATTATTTTTATTATTTAAATAAATTATATATTAAAATAATTTTAATATATTTTTATATGTTTAAAAATAACTATGGTGTTATCATTTAATTCAGATAAATCTAAAATATTTATATATTAATAATTACAGAATTTTTGTGAAAAGATACATTAGAATAACCTTTTTCCTATTGTTGTGGTAATAAAATTTAATAATGAATGGTTTTTTAGATGCTTAAAATGAAATTAACCTAATTTCATAATTTGATATTTTTGATTAAAATTTTATAAATTATTTTATCTTATTTTGATTCGTAAAAGTGATAATAATTACTTTTAATATAACTGTCAATAATAAATAAAATAAATTTTAAGAAAAATTTATAGTTTAAGCATAAAATGAAAATTTTAATTTATTTGTAATAAGAATTGGTTGGATAATAACATATTATATTGTATATTATAAAAATAAATTTCATTAAAATCATCATTGAACCCCAATATTTCAAAATTCATGGAAATAAATATATGAATTTTTATAAAATATATTTTTGTATATACAATCATTTTATTAATTATTTAAAAATAATAATTGAATTTGATAAATGAAATATTAGTATAACAAATTATCGTTATTTTAATTATATATATATATATTTCTCAGTTTGGTTACCTCTATTTATACCCAACAACATAATGGCTACATTATATCAGTTTTTTTCACTACATGTAATTTTATCCTAATAAACTGTATTATGCACTATTTTAGTTCAGTGCTTCATGTGAAACAAGATATTAGAAATGTAATTTATATAATAGTAAATTAATATTAAAATATTTGGGTGTTACGTTATCGAACCTCTTAAATAAATTTATTCCTTATAGTTATAATTGTTTTTCATTAATAAAATTTCTAACTAATTTTAGAATCGATTCCAGTCACAATATATAATTTATAATGAGTGATGAACCACACTTTATTATGTAAATTTAGGAAACTATTATTTTATGTATTAATAATTTTTTTTTATTTACATTTCTCTCAACCATTTATACCTAATATGGTACCATAGTTTTCTTCTAATATATAGGGTGCTTTAATGACATTTATTTCACATTTTCATGTTAATGATCATGATTCCATCCAAATACTAAAACCAAAGTAATGTGAAATTTTAAAAAATTATAATTGTAAGACCATTATTTTAAAAATAAATCCTTTGATTTTCCATTATTCTGAACAATAATTTCATCTTATGATACTTCGGGTTTATTTTCCAATTATGTTATGAAATCAAAATATTATAATATCCAAAAGAAGTTTTCATGAATATAGTATAAATCACAAAAACTTATCCCCTAAGAGGGTCAATCCAAGTGTACATTTAGATCTTTTTTTTGTGAAACCTGAGAGGATTTAATTAATACCCAACATGTTTTCTAGGCGTATTACATATAGGGGTATCTATTCTAGATCATGTATCCACTAGATTTTATCAAGATAGGGATTTCACTTCTTGGAAACCCCACATAGTATACTTCACTCAAACGTTAGGATTTTCCAACATATTGGATTATACATGTAGTTTTAACTATTTGTTTTTCTTGTAATAATCTCTAAGATAACTATAATCATCCCCAGAAATAACCAAATCATGTTCTGATTGGAACTATAATTCCCCAAGTCCACACTCTTAGGTACGATGATAAAACCACATAAAATAAATTTTATCTTTGATAACAAGTAAGGTGAAAGAATATATTTCATTATTTTATATATTATTCATGAATTATAAATTATAGATAAAAAATAATTTCACAATCATTAGAAATAACATTTTAGTGTCTCTGAGGAATAAAAAAAATCAATATATTCTAAAATACTTTCGAATATATTCCTATAATCTAGCCATTAAATTTGTGAGTATTAATAATATTGATAACATTATCAAATATATATGAGTAAAATACTCAATAATAATTTATTGATACATTCTTTCGAAATAAGAAAAAAATTTATTTTATTGTCCAGCAAATTTTTTCTTCAAACATGGTTTCTATTAATTTTATTGATAGAATATTATAATTAATTTATATATATATTATAAATTTTATTTGATAAAATTAATTCATTTTATTTTTAATAATTTACAAAATTTATTCGACTGAATTCTTATCATTCTTAGTAAATTATTAATTTTCTGGTGATTAGTGAAAAATATTGATTTTTATTGAAACTTGTATTTTCAATTCAAACATTTGAAATGCTAAATTTTGATTTAGAATGGTTTAAAAGATAAATTTTTCTCATATTGTGAATAATCCAATTAATTTCATTACAATCAATGTTATGATTGAATTTGGTATAAAAATATTTTCATATATAAAAAGTCATTTTTCAGAAATAATGTTTTCCTTTTCATTTTATAGGTTTAAAATTAAATTAAAATTTTGTTTTTCTATTAATTGAATTTGAGAAAAGAAGGCCCATATTTTGAATTATAATAATTAATATTAGAGAATATGGTTATTCCTATTTTTAATCAGAATTAAAATAACAACAAGTAGAAATATGGTATAGTAGTAAATGTTTAAACTATTTTATCAAGGGGTTAATATAAAGAGATAAAGGTTAAAATGACCTAAAAATGTATTATTTATATCGTATGAACAAATTTACACCTTGTGGGCTTATACTACAAACACATAATTTTAATAAACCCAAATCATGTTTAGAATGTTTCTAATGAATTTCATGTTTTTTTGGTACATGATTTTCTGGCCCAAATATAAAAAAATATCTAAGTATATGGATCATTATTCCACCTTACCGCATGATGTTCAAGTGACCATGTCACCTTATCGTTTTTTATATTTCATCTGATCACATAAAACATATAGTTAATGAGAGTCTGATGAGAAAAAAATATGTTGTGAACTAAACACTCATTGAACATTGAGGTTGTAAGGGTTGGTGTCCTCAGAACCAATTGTTTTGTACATTGATTACATGAATGTTCACTTATTATATATTGTTCATTGTTCTGCATGACTATAATATTATAATGTCCTGGAATGTTGTTTTCATTAATAAGGCCATAGAAGATCCCCTCTATGATGAGAACCTTGAAATTCTATAACAATATTATTAAATAAAGTTCTGCGGTTGGATGACATACTATGATAGGGAACATAGTATACAGAACATCATGTGCGAGTACTCGTAAGAAGAAGAGACTCTCTCTCATGTTGTTATCACTTCGTAATATCCAATATGGGAGATTATGAGAACAGACCCTCTAGTAGTAATTCCGCATGTCTTGGTGTCATCAGATATTGCTATCTGTGAGCGTGTGTAATGGTCCTTAGATTGTAATATTATCATTAAATCATGTCATGACTTGCGTACCTAGATTTACTGACGAAAACCATCATGCAGACAGTTGGCGGGAAGTAGGGTATGTTGGGTGCTTCATGAGTGACATGTTGTTAATGGATAAGTTGATGAAGGATTTGTCCCTTCTATTTATGGAAGTTGATATCTCGGACCTTTGATTGAAATAGAACTATCACATTAAATTCCATGGTCATGGTGTAAATGACGAGTTTATTTCAGGTAGTCAAAGAACGAAGGATCAAGCATATAGATTTATGACACTTCCATGAAACCTGCTTAATGAGATATTGAGACAAAGGGATTAAATTACACAGTAAGCGTTCATATGAGGTGATAAGTCAATGCGGCATCAGCTTCTTTCTCTTGGATGACTTGACCCGTTTCTAGACAGTAATCTTGGACTTTAGGCAAGCCCGCCTAATGCCAACGAGAAAGAGGCCTATAGGGTCTCAAACTAAGTGTATCCAAGTATCTCAAGTTGAATAAAGATTATTAACGTATGTGGTTTAATAATTATTCAAGGAAGACTAAGTTGTTTTAAATGATGGAGGAAAAATAAAATAAAACAAGTACACGTCGTGTATTATTAAATGAACACGCCGTGTAGTTTTATTTTGGAAAGGAAATGAATAAATGAAAACAAGATATACACATTGTGTAAATTTAATGTACACGCCGTGTAGTTTTCAATGAAAAACAAGTACACGCCGTGTATTTATTATTACACGCCGTTTAGTTTTTCCAGCCGGGATTTTGAGGATATAATATCATTTTATTAAATGATATTTATTATAATCAGCATGAGCGCATGTCAAGAAATTAATTATTCGACATGGGGGTTTTCAGTAAGAGTTAATGAAATAAATGAAAGGCGTAACACATTTATTTATTTTCATAACTCTACAACCTCAAACTCGATTATAAATATCCTCACAACGCCAAATCTTTTCCTACACAAGATAATCTTTGTGCACAACATCTCTGGAGAATTATTTCAAGGGCGAAAGAACATCTTCCTCCAAGAACGCTCTCAAGACCGAGATAGATCCTCTTCCATCAGATCAAGAAGATCTAAGGCGGACAATGCAAGCAAAGGCTTCTTCATGCTATCACCTAGAGAATCCTTTAGCGATGTCTAGAGATACGATGTACATGTGTGGATCACCACTAGAGGGATTCTACACTTGGCTTCTGCGACACAACAACGGATCACATCGACAACGTGATCAAGAACATCAATGAAGAAAGAACACTGAAAAGGTATATCTTTATAATTAATTAAATTAATTATAATCAACCTACAACGATCCTTGTTTGTGGTTTCGGGACAAACCATGTTCTTTTTCTTTTTCTGTGATTCGATCCGTGGAGACTTGCGTTTATCATCGTATTGATTCTGTATTGATCATTGCTAATGAAAAAAATTCAAGTGGGCACATCCACCCACGCGCTTCCACTGTGCCCGGAACCTTCAAATGGTATCAGAGCGAGGTTACAACATTGATTATAGTTATTTAATTTTCATTGATATTTTACTCATTTATATTTGATTCAATTTGAAATAAATAGTTCTATAAATCTGAATAAATGAGATCTTCTCTTCCTCCTTCGTTTCTCGATTCATATCACAGAAACAGACTTTTAATTTTAATTTTGATTAAAATAAAAATGAGGAACTCATCCGGAGGAGCCTCTCTTTTAGTCTGTACAACACTAGATTACACGTCGTGTACTTAAAACTAAACGTCGTGTACTTAGGTTTAAAGAACCGGCACCGGTCCGCCAAACCACACCGTGTGAATTGATTATGCCTAAGTTTTAATCACACCGTGTTGACCAGAATTGAATGACGTGTGGAAATCAGAATCCACGGCATGTATGTTGGAGCAACATGTCGTGTAGTCCGTTCCGGCCCAGGTTAAACCGTGTACAAATATAAGCCGTGTACCGCGTACACAGGATCGCCAGGCCGGTTAGCACGTAACAAGGAAGTTTACACCATGTATGATTCATCTACATGACGTGTACTCCAAAATTTCCAAAGTACAGAAAACATGCCAAAGCACCGGCGTGTACTTTGGATAAAGGGTAAAAAGAAAAATACACTGTGTGTAATTATAAACTACACGCCGTGTACTTTCCAGAAATGGAATTTCACCAGGTTTCCTCCAATGTAAAAAGACCCGTACAACGAATATGGATGAGAAGAATCTCAAGGAAATTCAGAACGGAATTTAAGATAAAGAATTGATTAATTATAAGATCATAATTAATTGAATTCAAGAGCGTCTTATCATAAATAAAAGAACGACTAAAAGAATTTGAATTCTAAATATGTGTAAATGTCATTGCATACTATGGATGATCATGAGATAGACCAAATACCCTTTTTATGTGTATGGTTTCATTTAAATTTATTTAATTTAAATTTGTTGGCCTGGGAGCCTTCTTCCAATAAAATGTAGGGCCTGCGTGCCGATGGTTTCTTTAATGTAAACCCATGTAATGGAGGATCTCTCAAGCAAGAGGAGATGGTTCAAATCCCAAAGCTGGGGTGAAACCGACGCAAGAAGATACAAAGGTGGACAGGTGGGAGGTGCAAAACATGAAACAACAGGTTCAAGGTGTTTCCCCTAGGTCATGGTTAGCTTATCAAAACCGCTAGATAAGCTAACCAATATAATCTCATGATCATTCCATATTATTTTATTTCTCTATGATTGCATGGTTTATTTATGTGTTGTCGCGATCACATAATTAATAAAATGAACAAGCATGAAAATATGGAATAAAATAAAAACTGGACTATACGTAAACATTATCAGAACATGGTTAATCACTTGAGCAAGAATCACTTAATATTAACAAGAATGTGATAATTCAAAACTACGCATAAAGACTAGAATACCTCAATACCATATTAAGTCAGACCATGCTTTCCGTTACCAGATTAAGGGCAAGACTCAATAAAACTATGTGTTTGACCAAACCTTTTTGGGACACTTACTTTTATAAAGGAATCCCTTATGAAAGGTTTTGGGTTGACTTAAACATATTAAATCAAGAGAAGTAGCCCTTTCTAGACTTGATGTAATATTGGAGGCAATAGTTGAGGAAATCCAATTTAGGATTTCAGGATTGGGGAGTCCACTCAATAGATCAATGAACTGTAAGATCACACTTGGAAAAGACCTGCCTACCAAAATACCTTCAAATAGTTTGACCAACCCTTGTTGGGGTTATGCAAAGGGAAATATAGATCCTTTCCACTAGAATGTCAAAGCAACTGGACATTCCGAGTTCAATGGTGAGGGCCATTGGGACTTGTTAAAATAGTGGGAGAATTAATTAATTAATTCATTATTTCTCATAAATTGTAATCAATAAAGTACTAATAAATCCGCTCTTTTAAATTGTAGAATCAAGATGACAAACTCATCAACCACATTTTCTTTGCGATCAATACTGGATAAAGACAATATCATCACCAGCAGTAACTTTCAGGAATGGTTTAGGCACCTTCGGGTTATCCTACGCTATGAATGAAAGTTTTATGTGCTGGAGTCCTCACTTCCTGATTCTCCTTCCCCATGGGCATGTGATGAAGATTTCCTGTTCTATGATCAACATTTTAACGATGCTCTCGATGTTCAATGTTTGATGCTATCATCGATGTCTATTGAGCTCATGAAGTCTCATGAAGACATGGATGCCTATAGCATGCTCGAGCACCTCCAGGGTCTATACCAAGAGAGAGCAGGACATGAAAGGTTTGAGATCTCCAAGGATCTATTTCAGAGAAATCTTGGAGAGGGTGTCCCAGCTGGGCCTCATGTAGTCATGATCATTGGCTATATTGAGCGCTTGGAGGTTCTAGTGTTTAAACTCCTCGAATAACTGGGCACCGATATCATTCTTGCATCACTCCCCCATAGCATCTCGGACATTGTTGTTAATTTCAACATGAACAACATTGAGAAGTCTCTATCTGATCTTCTTATCCTTATTCTCCTAGTAGATAATGATATGAAGCGTGAAAAGGCTTCTGTCCTTATGGTGAATAAAAGTAAATGGAAGGTGAAGAGATTTAAGCCCAAAGCTTCTTCAAGGCCTTCCAAGAAAAGGAAGATCAAAGGGGAGGCAAAGGAACATAATGTTGTTTGTTTTTCATGTGGCAAGAAGGGCCACTGAAAGAAAAACAGCACCCAGCCAAGGAAGCAAGGGGAAGCTTCATGTGCATTTTTTATCGAATGAAATATATCTATTTCTAATAATTAGGTATTAGATACTACTTTTGGTGCTCACTGTATACAAATACCGGAACCAAGTAGATTCAAAATGATTGATCGAGGTGAGGTGGATCTACGAGCAGCCAACGGAGCCTGACTCGCTGTTGTAGTTGTCAGAGACTACCACCTCACATTGCCTGCTGGGATGGTCTTGGTTTTGAAAGGTTGTTATTATGTGCCTTCTATTACTAAAAACATTATTTCAGTATCCAGATTAGATACTGATGGATTCATATTCATGATTGGAAATGAATTTTTCTACATTTATAAGGATAGAATTTGTTTTGGTAGGGCACATTTATATAACGTCCTTTATGTGTTAGACTACACAAACCAAGTAATGGAAATCGATAACAAAGTTAATTCACATGACTCCTAACACACCCAACTTTGGCATCACCGGCTAGGTCATTTTAATGAGAAACGTTTGACAAAATTACATCAAGATGGGTATTTAGATTCTTTCGAACTAAAACCACTTGGTGTGTGTCATGCATGTCTACAAGGAAAAATGACCAAAGCCCCATTTAGTGGGAAAGTTGAAAGAGCTAAAGAGATTCTAGAATATTTTCACACAGATGTGTGTGGACCATTTCCAGTTGAAGCAATGGGTGGGTTCTCATACTTCATAACTTTTACTGATGATTTTAGTAGATATGGATATATCTACTTAATGAGGTATAAGTGAGATTCTTTTAATCGGTTCAATGAATACAAGAATGACGTTGAGAACCATCTTGGTAAGAATATTAAGAAACTCCGCTCAGACAGAGGAGGATAATATCTTAATCAGGACTTCATTGATTTCTTATGGGAGTTTGGGATTCTATCTCAACTCACTCCTCCTTACACGCCACAATGGAATGGTGTAAGCGAAAGGAGGAAACACACCCTATTGTACATGGTGAGATCAATGATGAGTCATGCGAGTCTTCTATTATCCTTTGGGGATATTCATTAAAAACAGCAACACACGTACTAAACCAAGTACCAACTAAATCGATAAATGGTATTCTATACGAGTTATGGAGTGGACGCAAAGCCATGTTTGTGTGGGGTAGAGAAGCATTTATTAAGGGCTCTTCAGGTAACAAACTTGCACCTTGAGACACAAAGTGTATCTTTATAGGATATCCCAAGGAAATAAGGGGATATTTCCTATAAAACCCCTTAGAAAAATGGTTACATTGGCAAGACATGCCATATTCCTTGAGAGGGAGAACATCTTTAAAAGAGATAGTGGGATCGAGATAGACTTCGATGAATTTGAGGCTCAAGATACACATGAGTTGGTACAATAACAGATTCCACAAAGACGCGTGGAAGAACAATCTGTTCTATAGACACAAGAACTGCGTAGGAGCACGAGAGAGGTGAGAGAACCAGAACGATATGGTTTTATTGTCACCGAGGATGGTGACTCGTTATTGGTAGACAATGATGATCCTCTTACCTACAAGGAAGCAGTTGAAGGAACAGACGTTTCCAAGTGGCAAGAAGCCATGAATTCTAAAATTGATTCCATGTACCAAAACCAAGTCTGGATTTGGGTAGATCCTCCAGTTGATGTAATGCCTATTGGTAATAAATGGGTATTAAAGAAGAAACTGGACATGGAGGGGCAAGTCAGCACCTACAAGGCACGAATTGTTTCAAATGGTTTTAGACAGCATCAACGAATTGACTATGATGAAACCTTTTCACTGGTTGTGATGATAAAATCCATCAGAATCCTATTTTCCATTGCTTCTTACCATGACGATGAAATTTGGAAAATGGATGTCAAAACGGATTTCCTTAACGGGAACCACCAGGAAGATGTCTACATGACACAACCTGAAGGGTTTGTGACTCTAAAGGATTCCAACAAGTTATGAAAGTTGCAGAAATCCATTTATGGATTAAAGGAAGCATAAAGATCATGGAACATTTGTTTTGATGAATCTGTAATGGAATTTGACTTTGTTAAGAATGAATGTGAGCCTTGTGTCTACAAGAGGTTTTGTGGGAGTGCATTCGTTTTCCTAATATTATATGTTGATGACATAATACTAATTGGAAATGAAGTACATGTCTTACAGTTAGTTAAGGCATGGTTACATAAATGCTTCTCCATGAAAGACTTGGGCGAGGTAGCATATATTCTTGGAATAAAGATCCATAGTGATAGATCCAAGAAAATGCTGGGCCTGAGTCAAAGTACATACATTGACAAGATACTGAAGAGATTCAGTATGGAATAGTCCAACAGGGGATTGTTTCTAGTGTCACCTGGCATTCATCATTCCAAGAAAATGTGTCCTCAGACACATGAGGAAATAAATAGGATGGAAAGGATCCCTTACGCATCCGCGATTGGGTCAGTATGTATGTTATGATATGTTCGAGGCTAGATGTTTCTTACGCATTATGTGCGGTAGGTAGATATCAAGCTGATCCAGGATACTGCCATTGGATGGAAGTCAAGACTATCCTTAAGTATCTGAGGCGTACTAAGGATATGTTCCTGGTTTATGGAGGAGATGAGGAACTAGTCATCAGAGGACATATAGATGCTAGTTTCCAGACTGATCAAGATGGGATGATGTCGCAGACTGGATACATCTTCAGTTTGAATAGAGGTGTAGTGAGCTGGAAGAGCTCAAATCAAAGTGTGTTGGAAGATTCTACAGCGGAGTCCGAGTATATCGCATCTTTTGAGGCAGCTAAAGAAGCAGTATGGATGCGAAGCTTCGTCCAAGATCTGGATGTTTTACCGAGAAGTAAAGATCCTACCACACTCTATTGTGATAATACTTCAGCGGTGGCACTTGAAAAAGAGCCAAGGTCACATCAGCGGACAAAGCACATACTTCAGAAGTATCATCTCTTGAGGGATTTTTCTTAGAGAGGGGAAGTTGCAATGAGCAGTATTTCCACGGAAGACAACATGGCGGACCCATTGGCTAAAGCCTTCACTCAGCAGAAACATGATCATTATGTGAGGTATAGCGGACTAAAAGTCATAGGCAGTTGGCTCTAGTCCAAGTTGGAGTTTGTAAGGGTTTGTGTCCTCAGAACCAACTATTTTGTACTTTGATTACATGAATGTTCACTTATTATATATTGTTCATTGTTCTGCATGACTATAATATAATAATGTCCTAGAATATTTGTTGCATTAATAAGGTCATAGAAGATCCCCGCTATTATGAGAACAATGAAATTCTATAACAATATTCTTAAATAAAGTTATGTGGTTGGATGACATACTATGATAGGACACATAGTATACAGACCGTCATGTCCGAGTACTCATAAGAAGATGAGACTCTATCTCATGGAGTTCACACTTGGTAATCTCCAAGATGAGAGATAATGAGAACAGACCCGCCAGTAGTAATTCCGCGTGTCTTGGTGTCATCAGATATTTCTATCTTCGAGCGCGTGTAATGGTCCTTAGACTAGAAGATTATCATTAACTCATGTCATGACTCACGTACTTAGATTTACTGATGAAAACTGTCACGCAGACAGTTGGCGGAAAGTAGAGTACGTTGGGTGCATCACGAGTGCCATGTTGTTAATGGATAAGTCGATGAAGGATTTGTCCCTTCTATTTATGGAAGTTGATATCCTGACCCTTTGAGTGAAATAGAACTGTCACATTAAACTCCATGGCCATGGTGTAAATGACGATTTTATTTCAGGTAGTCAAAGAACGATGGATCAAGCATATAGGTTTATGACACTTCCATGAAACCTGCTTGATGAGATATTGTGACAAAAAGATTAAATTACACAGTAAGCATTCGTATGAGGTGATACGTCAATGTGGCGTCAAATTCTTTCTCTTGGGTGCCTTGACCCATTTCTAGATAGTAATATTGGACTTTAGGCATGCCCGCCTAATACCAACGAGAAAGCTGCCTAGAGGGTCACACACTATGTGTATCCAAGTATCTCAAGTTGAATAAAGATTATTCCCATACGTGGTTTAATAATTATTCAAGTAAGCCTATGTTTTTTTAAATGATGGAGGAAAAATAAAATAAAACAAGTACACACCGTGTATTATTAAATGTACATGCCGTGTAGTTCTATTTTGGAAAGGAAATGAATAAATGAAAACAAGATATACACGTCGTGTACATTTAATGTACACGCCGTGTAGATTTCAATGAAAAACAAGTACATGCCGTGTATTTATTAATACATGCAGTGTACTTTTTCCAGTCGGGATTTTGAGGTTATAATATAGTTTATTAAATGATATTTATTATAATCAGCGTGAGTGTATGTCAAGGAATTAATTATTCGACTTGGGGGTTTTAATAAGAGTTAATGAAATAAATGAAATGCGTAACACGTTTAATTATTGTCATAACTCTATAACCTCAATCTCGATTATAAATATCCTCACAACCCAAACTCTTTTCCTACACAAGAGAATAGTTGTGCACAACATCTCTGGAGAATTCTTTCTAGGCTGAAAGAACCTCTTCCTCCACGAACTCTCTCAAGACCGAGGGAGATCCTCTTCCATCAGATCAAGACGATCTATGGCGGACAACGCAAGCAAAGGATTCTTCACGCTAGCACCTGGAGAATCCTTTGGCGACTTCCAAAGATACGAGGTACACGTGTGGATCACCGCTAGAGGGAGTCTACACTTGGCTTCTGTGACGCAACGACGAACCACATCGACAACGTGATCAAGAACATCAACGAAGAAAGAACACCCAAAAATTATTTCTTTATAATTAATTAAATTAATTATAATCAACCTATAACGATCCTTGTTTGTGGTTCCGGGACAAACCATCTTCTTTGTCTTTTTCTGTGATTCGATCCATGGAGACTGGCGTTTATCGTCGTATTTATCCCAGATTGATCATTTCCAATGACAAAAGGCCAAGTGGGAACATCCACCCATGCGCTTCCGCTACGCCCGAAACCTTCAGAGGTCACTATATGTTGAGAATAAAATACTAAATATATAGTAAACTTATTGTGACATTAAGATTAACCTACCATATACCGACTATTTCAAATCAATGATGTAATTTTATAATGGAAAATACATACCAAATGAAGAAATAAATTTACCATTCCAAGGGGTAAATAATTTTTCATAAATTAATATATTGTCTATGATTAATATTTTAGAGACCGAATGAAGAAAAAGATTTCTCCAGGGAGTCATGAACCTACCTCATGTGAAAAGTAACTAACTATGTGAAGTGGTGAAACAACCATACCACCTTTCCTCATCATTGGTCTATTATAACATACCATGGAAAGTTACCATGAGACCAACTATTTATGAATTAATGGAATACATCTTTCCTTGTTTTTATTTATAGTAGAATGTTTGAAATATACAATTAATAGATTTTAATTAATTTAAGGAACCTTCATTTAATTTAATATTTTTTTTATTTTTCTCCAAATTAATCTTCTAAAGATGATATATCTTATGAAGAATATTTGATCATGTAAAAAATGAACATATTGAAGAGAACATATGATCTTATTTAATAATAATAGATTATCATATACACATGAAGTTGTTCTATAGAGAAGACTCTATGGAACTACATTTTCCAAAAAATATTGTGAAACTTGTCCATGAATATGTTGAATTCATATTCATGGAATCCATAAAACCAGAGATACTTGGATTGAGATGCATCACATTACCAATTTTATATCTAATGTTTTTCCTTTATGATTTTATTTTGAGCTATATTTTTTATTAAACAATTTATTTTTAAAAACATAGTATCATATGAAAAATAAAAGAGTATATGATATTATATAAAACCCTTAAAATGTATTCCCATAAAGAAATTTGGAATATGTATTATGTTGTTTGGAGCCTTTTTTGCCAACAAATGATCCTGGAAGAGGCTATATGCATAGACATCCATGGAAGATATTAACTATAAAACCTCATACAAAATATGGATTAGTTTATTTTATTTGAAAATTATTAGAAGCAACTGATTTAAAAGTGGTGGGGATTATGTTTCCACTTTATACCAAACACAATTTTTAATTTCTATTATGTTCATTATCTATTTCATTTATTATTATTCACATTGAATTAGTTTTTATTTGACATTTAATAAAAAAATTACATAGATAGTTAACTTAAACTTGTGTTTATATATTGTGTCCGATATGAGCATTATTTTTTTTAAAAAAATATATTATTTTTAATTTACTTTAATTGAGTATTAATCATGATTTAGGGATCCTTTTAATAATAGAAAAATATTAATTTCAGCTATATTTTTAACTGGGACTTTTTATCAATTTGGAGGATTTAGTTTTCAAATTAATTTTTAAAAATAAATTCTATTTGAATCTAAATTCACCCCCACTAGATTTTCCACTCAGATATTCATTTAGTATTATAAGATTTTAAATTTTATTTTAATTATGATCTTGTTGAATTTAATGGTCTTAAAATTTATTTTTTTCTAAATTTTGGTCATTATTAAACATAATATACAATAAGGAACTGCCACTTAATGTCTTCGTTATTTTAATGGAAAAATTATAATCCATGAAAAATAAAAATGAAAATACATTTAGAATGTATGATATTTGATATTTAGACTGTAATTGAAGATAAATATAAAAACCCTCAACTCTCTAGAGTTTCTAGAGAATCATGTGTCTATTTTTGTAAATCTAGGCATGTGTTGTACTGTTTGTTAAGAGAAGATAAGTTTAATATGATATCTACCTATTCTATTAAATGTGAAATTTGGAATACCCTTGCTATATATCATTAAGCAACTTAAAATTTTTAAATAAATGATCTTAGACACTTACACTATTAAATATGATAATTTTTAGATAAGTTGTGATGAATCTATTTCTAATATGTGTGTTAGGATCATGAAATTTTTAACATGATTTACACATTAGGAATGAAAATTATTAAGAATTATCAAGTCTTGTGAATTATCAGATGCCTTCTAGAAATATGGGGAAGAACATATGTGTCCATAAAAGGTTCCTACAATATTATCAAACTAAAAATAATAGAGGTAATTTTAGATGTTTGTATCTATGAATAAGAAATTTAGGTAAATAAAGAGGAAGTGGATGAACTAAAATAAAATTGTCACATATTATAATTACTAAATCTAAAAAAATAAAATATTAAATTTTAATTATAATGTGATGGTGAATAACCATCATATATTGATAAATAAGTTGATCACTTAGTTATGAATTTTATTATGTTTTAATGAATGAAATATTTCTTTAACAATTCCAATTATTGAGAATAGTATGATAATAATGGAAATTGTAGAAATTTATTTGAGGAAGGGTTATTATCTAATGATGTAATCAGATAATAATGTAAGAGAAAATGATATATTAAAGAAGATTATATAATGTAAAAGTATAAGAAAAAATATGCAGAATATAAATAAAATATAAAAATTATATGAAAGATACTTGGAGTACATTTGAGAATTTTTCGACTGAATCATACCCATGTAGAGTCGGTTGGAATGAAAAAATATAATATCTATTTTATAAAAAACACATCCTAGGTATTAGATGTTCTTACAAAATTTCCATTCCATATTTCTAATCACTCTAAAACAATAAATAACAATGATAATATGTCTAGAGATTATTTTTTAATAATTTAAATATTGGAAGACACGTTTAATGAATTAATAGATTTTTATAAAATCTGAACAAATAAACATTCTATCTCTTATCACATTAAAACAAATATAATAACATAAAAGGAAAAAAATACTCAACTTATTACAGAAATTATTGAGATGAAATTGTAAAATGAAAATTTCAATAATGACATATAGTTATTTTCAAACGGAATAAAAACCCTTATATAAATTCATGGTAAAATAACTATTCCAGAATACACTATTGGATATGGATATCAACCTGGATAGAGGAAAATATCTAAAAACGATTTTTTTCAAGTTCCACTTATACTAATTTTTCTAGAATTTCCTATTTTACTAGTCCAAATAATGTGTTTATATCTGATTTTCAATGAAGTTTTATATTAAAATATAATACAATTTTGAATTCTAATTTAATTTATCACTAAAATATCTCAATCCATGAAAATATGGTTGTAAAAATCATTTTTGGTATACATCTAGTTTTTATGAAATGTTCATGAAGAGTTCTTATAAAACATTAAGGTACCTAGATACTCTATTTTCTAGACATATTACTAGACAGTACTCAAACTTCACAATGATAATCAATGTGGATGGTGGAAATATCACTATTAGTGATAATTCAAAAGGAAATATAAATGGGATGGGATAAATTGGTAACTCTAGTGTAGTTATAATTTATAATGTTTTTTTGTAGTTATATTGTATTATAATCATATTATAATTTCAAAATTGTTTGATTATTGGTTTCATCTTATGTTTTATAATAATTCATGTAATGTGTTTTATGTGAAAAATTCATTTTTTACTCCTATGATAAATGAAAATGTTTATGATATAGATTTAGGGTAATTATTTTTTTAGAATTTTTATTGTTTAATTTCCTTTCACAAAGTATATTTTCTTCGGATAAAGAGACATTACTATTCCAATATTCACTCTCTTATAAATCAAACTATAGTTTTTTTAGTCAAGGATATATCCAAACATGAATTCCTAGTAGACAGAGTTTAAAATCCATTCTTAAGGTAAAAAAAGATTATAAATATAATTTAAACCAAATAAATATGTTCCAACAACTAAATGATTAGATTTGGTTCATATGGATCTTTTATCACCTTTAATAGTTTCTATATTAGTTAGAAAAAGTTATTCTTATGTTATTATGGATGATTATTCAGTATATATACATATGATTTTTCCTTACTCATAAAACTGATGCACTTTCCTTTTTTTATAAATATGATAGATCTATAAAAAATATTAGTGGATGTATAATTAAGAACATAGGAAGTGATTTTGTCCCTTAGTTAGAAATTATGGATTTTGAATCATTATACTAACAACATGGATATAGTAATAATTATTATGCACCTAAGACCCCACAATAGAATGGTGTATTATAAAGAAAAAATATAACCTATTAATAAATTTTATTTTTCATGATCAATTTGTATGATTTGGTTATCAATTATTTAGTTATAATATATTAACATAGTTCGTTAAATAATTAATTAAGTTTTTATTCAAATATTTTTTTGAAAATATACCATTATGAATTATTAAATTTTATAAAATCAAAGGATAATGTCTTTGGTGTTTTTGGGTATAATGTATTTATACTCGATAAAAAAATAATTTAGAAAAAATTTTATAAAAGAGTGATTAAAGAGGTTTCCTTTGATATTATAAATCGAGTTAATCATATAGGGTATTTAATAAATGGACTCTTATTATGGATGAAATTTAACTTGTCATATTTTTTGAAGGAGATCCATAAAATCCTAAGAACCAATTAGAATATCTCAAATATGATCTTACCAATTTATACATCAATTCTACTATAAATCTTGTAATGAATTCCCCAAATTATAATGAACATCATGAAATAGAACATATAGATAAAAATTTTGTGACAAACCCTTCTATTCTTAATGTTTTTAGGTCTCCTAAAAATAACCACTTAGATATTTTATAGGCGATATTGACAACTAAATAAATAATGAAGCTTATCTATGAATCAAAGTAGAGAATTAGGATCTATATTTATATCTTGAACCTAAGAACATCAATGAGAAAATTACTGATGAATTCTAGGACATGGAAATGTAAGAAGATATAAATCAGTTTAAAATATACAGTCTGGGAACTATTTGAATGACCAAGGGACTACCTGACTATTGGAAGTAAATTGGTGTTTAGAAACAAGTTTTATGAGTTGGGAACAATAGTTAGAAACAAATAAATACTGATTTCACATGGATACATTCTAGAAGAAGGCATTGATTATGAGGAATTCTTTTCTCTATTAACTTTGTAGGAATCCATCATAAGGATTCATTCCAATGTGTTCCATTTGTATTTCAAATTATATCAAAATATTGTAAAATTTTAATTCATAATTGGTTGTATAGTTGATGTTATTTTGGTTGGACAATACACTAGGTATAAATAACATCACTTTCAAAGTCATATTTTAAATTAAAAAAATCATTATATTGTCTAAAATAAGATCCTATAGATTGGAATGGTAGGATCATCTCATTTGTAATGTCAAAAGTTTTTACTAAAGGAATTGAAGATCCTACTTTAGTTATTTAAATAATTTCAAAAAAAAAATTAGTTGTGAAAAAAATATATAGATGATATTATTTTTTGATCATTAAGAATTTATTTGTTTACATATTTTTATCAAATGATGAAAAGTAAATTTGAAAATATTTTTATGGGCGAGCTTAAATTTTTTCTTTCTTTTTATATTATTTAAAATAAAGAAGGAATTATTTTAACTCAAATAAAGTAAACTAAATAACTTTTTAAATATTTTTGTATGTATAGAAATAATTGAAGTTAAACTATTATGATTACTAGTGTCATGTTATATTTTGATGAAAATGAGAAATTAGTTTATTAAACCGCTTAAAGAGGTGTTATTGGGAGTTTGCATTACTTAAATTCTAGAAGGCATGACATAATGTTTTTTTGTGTGAATGTTTGATTTTTATCCTAAAAATTCAATAGGGTAACATTTAATTTCTATTAAAATAATTTCCCTATAGCTAAAAAAATATTATCCATATAGGAATTTTTGTTTTTGAGGAAAATAAATTCACTTAATCTGTTATTAAGATACTCATTTCAGTGGTCATAAGATACACAACAAATATATTCTGGATTATGCTAAGTTTTGTTAAGGTCCATATTATTATTTTAAAGAAGGAAACAAAATTTTGTTTCATTAGCCACTGATAATGATGAGAAAAAATAATCACGAAATTCTGATATAGATATTTTATTAATTAAACAATCATTACTAGACTATAAAATTTAATTATGAAATGTCTATATAAATTTTTATAACACAATCGTGATAAATATTTTTAATAATCTTACATCACATTCTAGAAAAAATCAAATTTATATTAGACATCACATTATGAAATATCATTTTCAAAAGGATGATATAACCCTTTAGTTTATTGGTACTGAATATTATCTTACTGATATATTTACAAAACCCTTTAATGTTGAGAGACTCAATTACATTACACATGAATTGGGAATGAAAAATTTTGCCAAATTTCATTAATTAATTTTTTTTATCTGATGTTTTTTATCTTATATCTTATTAATATATTATGTAAATAACTATGATTTATAAATTTTTAGTATACTTATAGTGAGTTATTTGTCATATGGTTAGTATTCCTACCTTGAACACTAACACTTGTGGTCAACATAGTAATTATGAGTATTTGATCACACAGTCACTATGATAATCATTATAATTATATTCATATAGTTAATATAATTAGTACGAGGTAATAGTTAGTATACCTACCATTTTTATGATATTACAGATCTATAGTAATCAGAACTATAGTTATTTTCCATTTAATTGTATATGATTTTTTTGGTATTTCATTTATGTTTACTATAATTTAAATCCATAATTGTTTCAAATTACAATTCAAATTACAATTTGAATCAAACCCCATATTTTACATTTAAAATAATATATCCATTATATATATTTTTATCTAATTAACTTTTCCTATGATGAAGCATCTCTCAATATAACCTGAACCTCTAGGTTTTTCCTCCCATATATGAATCTCCAGAAAACATGAACTGAACTAAAAAAATTTAAAGTGAAATGAGTCACCAATGTTGTCACTCTAGTTAATATTTATCAAAATAATAAATGAAAAAATTATAATGTAGAATGAATGAATCAATAATTTCAAATAATCTATATATCATAAATTTCCCTATTTCATCAAAAAATGAAGTAAATACATTGTGGTTGCAATCAACCACATAACTGGGTTAGAATGTGAATCCAAATAAAGGATAGTTTTTCTAGCTTAAGAAAAATTGTATGAATTTTTTACAAAAACATGTCAAGGAATTTTATGTGCACTTAGAATATTTACCTAGAGATAATTAAGATGTCATCAGATCATTTTATACTCGGTATTTTCTTTAATTATCATCATAACATTGGGAAAAGTTTTTGAGTTTACAATGATGAGGAAAATATGTTGATTATCAAAGTTCAAAATAAATTCTTTACATGAATTTTGATTTTTAGATATATTTATATAAAAAAATAGGGAATGGAACCCCCTTGAGATAGTGAGATATTGAGTTTAATGGAAAATGTAGGTTTCTGGTCACGTTCATTCAAAATTTTATTTGTAAAAGAAAAGTGTATTTAATTATCCTAAGGAATTATGATCTATTTTCCTTATTTTTGATGAATAATTAAATTCATGTTAGTCATTATAGATATATCACGAGTCATATGGTTGAGTTGTCTAAGCCAAAATCAAGGTTTATTTACTTAACTTATCCTAATATCATTTTATCCTTACTATAATAAAAATGATTAGTCACTCACGGGGAGGAAAGAATAAATTAATTGGATGGATTCCGTATTAAAAAATATTTTTCAATAAAATTAGGGTAAATTGGAAGCCATAGAAGAAGAAATGGGTGAATGAATCTATGACACTATATACAATCATTAATACAATAAAGTATACTATTAGAAAGAGGGATTGAGTTAATATAATTGTCTAACCTGATGATGTTGTGAAATATGTAGAAAATGATGTTTCTCTTTCTAAATAACCTGAAAAGGATAGTGATATCATGGAAAAAAAGAGATAGAAGATGTAGACCTTGATGGAAAAGTTAAATCATGTCATCATGATGATATATAATGGGATAAGACTATCAAATCTAATGATTTTGATTATATCATAGAAGGATCTCCAATTATTTGGAGTAATACTCAATATCCTATATCATGTACATGTTTTATGTGATATAGATCCCCTTTATATATTACATTGTTATTATAATAAACTAATTCTTATTATGATGATCGTGGAGGATATCTCTATAGACAAGGTGGATCATCCATTATCTCTATTCAAAAAACATTATATGGAGAATTAATTTCCAAGGTTGATAGTAAAGTATGATTTGAGGTGTCTCTTGTGAGACCATTTTTGGACCATACCATTCAATATATCATGGTACTACTCCTACAAATGAAGATGAATAATATGATATTTTTTACAATAAGGATATAGTTGAACATTCTAATAGATCAATGGATGATTTTCTTGAGATAGAAAGTAGGAATCATCCTAGTGAACCATCTCCCTCTTATCATGCACCATATCTTCCATTAACATCATAATCCACCAAGGATGACATGGATGTATTCATTTTAGAGATAAGGATTATGTTCAATCATATATTTATTTATTTTTATATCCCTTTTCAACAAGTGAGAAGAGATGAAATTTCTAAAGAAGATATAATTTTGATAAATCATCTTTATCCATTGATTTAGTTATGATTAAAGATGACCAAAAATGAGATTAATAATTTGAGAGATCAAGTTTGTTCCCTCCTCCTCCCATGTTTCTATGATCTTGGTAGTAGTTTGACAGGTTTCCAAGTAATATGGTCAGTAACGAGAATCCATCAAGAGAGAAATTAATTATTAAATTATAAAAATTTTAAATAAGTAAGATAAAAAAGGGTAATTAGAAGTATTTATTTTGAAAGGAATATTGCATCTCCAACATAGGATTTTATGTCTCAAGATGAGAAGCTCAATGCAATTAATCTTGTTTTGAAATCATTCATGGATAATAGAGATGATTTCCTTTATGATTTGGAACATGGATCTTGAGTAGATTGTGACTTTACAATGTTGATGAAATATTATTTATACTCTTATAATACTATCTTTTTTGATCATTCATTCATTCCTTTAGCTCCCTCTACTACCTACTCTAACATTAATCGTTTTGTTTTGACCCATGCTTAGAATTTCAGAAATAGAGACTTGTTTCAAGATATCTATTCATTGGTGACCCTACCTCTTCCTCTAGTCAGAATAACTCTTCTCATGCCTCTACATCCAATTTAATAACCATATCCACCCTATATATTTCATATATATATATATATATATATCCCATTTATATTCATATTATGATCACACATTTCTATTTTTTAGGTCTTTTTATAATTTTTTGTCAAATCATTTGATAATAAATGGAATAGAATCATTTATTCCCATTTATATTTATTCTTATTAATATTAATTTTAATATCAATTCCATTAATATCTTCAAATCCTAATAGGGTTTAAATATATTTATTAGTTAAAAATTAAAATAAATTGAATTCAACAAAAATATTTCAGGAGTTCCGAAACATGATAAATAGTTCTTTTAATCATCTATAATATAATTTTGTGGTATTAAATTCATTCCATTTTAAATTTCATTATTTGTGATCATCAAAATGAGGAAACTATTGGATTATACCATCACCTCCTTATTTTAATGATCCCAAATCATGTTTACTATAATACCAATAGATTTTAGGGTTTTTTTTAAATAATATTCTACCAAAAAACTGAAGAGTTAGATATATCTGGAGATTACTATTCCACATTAAATTATAAAGGTTAACATATCATTTCACCTTACTACGCATTACATTTCACCTGAATTCATGAAAAAAATGCTTACTATGTTTTAGATTATTAAAACTTTTCTAATTCATAAACTGACTTTGCCGTAAATGTTGATATTATCATGTGTTTAGAATTACCTTACCATGTGTACAATAGAACTACCATGAGATGGAGACGTACCTACTATGTACATGACACTAAGAAAAAGTTTAAGATAATATATAAAGGAAACTTCGTACAATATAACTAAAATAAGATATCATACCAAGGTATGAATAATTTTTCGCTAATAAAAATGTTGTAATTTTCTATTATTATTTTGATCGAAAAAAGAAACAACCTACCACATGGATTCGTGAACCAAATTTATGTGAAAATAAACTGACATAGAAAAATTATTAACCAAGAATAAAAACATCTCGTACTATCATACCCTTCCAAATGGCCATTTCATGTTGTCATGAGATCAGATAACTGTGCATTAAATTAAGACAACTTGTTGGGTCTGACATACTAGTGGACAATTTCAGATATCCAATGGATAGTTTTTTAGGCATTAAATTAATCTTCAGTGCATTTAATATTCATTTTATTTGTCTCTACTTGATATTTATGAAGAAGATAAATATTATTATGAATCTCCAATTATGTAAAAAAAATTGAGGAAATGAATATATCTTCATACATATAAAATGACAGAGGAACCTATACATTCTCACTTATGCTACAAATAAGACTTCATGAAAATCTATTTTCCTAAAAATTCAATTAAACATGTCTAAGATTATTCCAAATAAGGAATCAAGGACTCCATATAAACAAAGCTATTCAGATCGATCTGCATTTCATTATCTATCTTATATCTCATGATTATTTTGTTTGTGGTTTTCTTTTAAGACATGTTCTTCTATTAATATATCTATTACTAAAAATCTGGCCTCATTTTCTAAACAACAGAATACTTGATAATCTATAAAATCATTCATTTTTATTCACATAATGAACATTGGAAGAGAACATATGTGCCCTATTATGCTTTATATCACATGAATAACAATATAATAGTACATTTTCTGAGATATCATTGTAAAATATTGACTGTAAAACCGGATCTGGGTTGTGGATAAATGTATTTTATAAAAATTTTCATAAAAGAAGGTGATTAAATGGTGAAGGTGATTAAGTCACTATTTGAGATTGAAACCATTTTTAAATTTCTTCTATGTTCTTTATCATTTTGTTTGTTAATAATGAAGTTAAATTATTATTTTTATAGTTTATTAAACAAAACTAATTTTTTATAAACATAAACTAGTTTTTTTTTATATTGTTTTGTATTGAAGTATACCTACCAAAAAGTTATTCAGTATTCGAATGTATTTTTATTTAATAGTGGTCATTCTTTTGGGAAGATTTTTCAAATATCTAACTATATATTTTTGCTATTTTTGTTAACTGGGTGTTTCTATCAATTTGGGTGATTTAGTTTTCCAAATAATTTTTTACAATAACATTAACTGAGACAAAAATCATCCCATCTTGATTTTTGAAATATAACCTATATACCTTATCAGATCTACTATTTCGGATTGGTTGATTTTGGATCCATTTTTATTGGGAAATAACCTAATATATTTTATTCATTTTAAAAATTCAATGTTGTCCATCTTCCCCAATGTTAATAGGAAACCCAATATCATCTCCTCTCAACAAATCTAATGATTTTTGGATAAGAAAATACCTAAGAAAATTACAGTAATTATTTCCCTCCCTAAGACTTAGAGTACAAGGTTTAATCATAAAACAATCCTAGGATTTCATTAGATATAAACATAAAGTGGTTATCGAAATAAGAGTAATAGTTTTTAGCCGAGAATTTTTGTATTATTTATTCTTCTACAACCACAAATTATTATTAAATCCTAATAATATAATAACAAATATTTCTTCTATATAATTAAATTTTATTATTCAAATGTAAAAACCTATATCCCTTTACTCTTCTATTAAATGGGAAATGAAATCATCATTCGTATGTATGGATGACTACAAACTCACAAAATGATGTAATATACTCTCCATCACCACCTCTAAAAAATTGTTATAATGATGTATTTAATGTATATTTATGATATTCATTACATATTTATAAATTTATAAAATTAATATATCACATAATTTCTTACCATCCAATTAGTTGAAAAATAAAAAATTCATTCATTTGTACTTGTGGACTACCACATCAATGAAGCAATCTAGTTTATTTTTCACCACTATATCACATGAATTATATATAAAAGTTTAACTATACAAATAATATTTAATTTATTTAATATCACTTATTATCAATAGATAAAAAAAAATTCAAACATTCTTCCATCATGATTGTAGAAAAATGGGAATATTACCCACGGGTAAGTATGAACTACAGTCATTATGATTATAATGTAGTTCATTTTTTTATAATAATATATATTGATTGGTCTTAAAATTAAAATTGATATATATATAAATTATAATCATTTCATGATAATTATTCTGTAGATGATTTTATAATGAAAAATTTTACCGTATATTATAAACATATTTTATTTCAGACATATGAACCAAATATCATCAGAATATATGAAATCAATTTAATTGATTATACAATTAAATATATCATTTTAATAATTTAAAATAAATGAATAATAAAATTTTCAATGGTTTTTGATATTGTATATAATTCATATATGTTTATTATTTATGAAGACAATGAATGCAAATGACGAGTCAGAACTAAGGTAAGATATTTCATCATAATTTCCTTTCATTAAGGAATATTTTAATGTTATGCACCTGATGGTTTTTTAATATAGTGTATATTTTACCCATTTTACATGTTATATAATGAATCCTGCATACTTCATGGTATTTTAGGTTTCAATTAAAACTAACACATCCAAAGTAATTTGAATTGAACTTTACCAAGTGGTAAAGGTTTAATAATTCAATTTTCATTCATTAGTTTTTGTCACATCTTTATTGATTATATTTTGTCAAGATTATGTATGAAATCTTATTTTTTTATTTTGAAATGATTTTTGTTTATTTAAAAATTTTTACACATAATAACATCATTGATTACTTTTTACTTCTACATTATGATCATCACAATATTTTTCTCTTCTCAGTTTTATTTCCGTGGGACATGTAAAATGTTAATTAGATGTTTTTTACTATATATATATATATATCCCATTTTTATGATAAATATTGAATATCCATATATTGATGGAATTTAATGTTTCATTTAATGTTTTTAATTATAGAGGTTATGATTCAAAAGTTCCAAAGAGTTTATGTGTTAATTCACAATCTAATCATTATTTGATAATGTTTGAGACTTTGTCTATGATGGGGAATTTATTGGACATTAATACTTGAAACCAATATATTCTCTTACAATTTTTTTATTCCTAAAAATTAAATTTTTCTCTCTTTTATTATCCCCTCTATAAGTACTCAAGATACTCAAATCATGTTTTATGAGAAAGAAAATTTTTTTCTACTAAAACGGGAATATTTTTCTCTCATATTCATATTTTCCATAAAATGATTTAAATAATTTGTTTTCCCATTTTTTTTATAATTAAAAAACATTTTAAAAGTAAAATTTTATATCATTTTCAGGATACTGTACTTTTTTTCTTTTTTTTTAAAAAAGTGTGAAAATAATTTATTATTTAAACATATACAAAATAAATATCATTTTATATCATCATGAACACACAATTATTTTATTCTTCATTAAAAATTCACAAGTTTCATTTCGAATTAAATGATTTTCCAAATATTGTAGAAAATTTTATTTTTTAAAAATAAATTTCAAAGTGAAACTTTTATTTTCCTTGAAAATTTTATTAATGATATTTTTATATCAATTATATTCAACAAAATCAATAACCCTTTATTTTTCTCATACACTACAAGGGTTATTTTTTAATTATATCATCATTTTTATTTCCATCAATGGTTCATGCTCAATTTTATTAGGGAAATATTAATATTTTGTGTGATAGTTTTTCAATAAGAATGTTTATTTTGATAATATTTTTAATTTTAATTATTTCATATAATATTATTAATGAACTGGACATATTATTTCTTATGAAGGTCCCCTTATAAGCCCTTGATGCATCAGTGGGTCTCATAATATAAACTAGTTTGGAGATTTGGTATACTCTTTACCCATTTATGTATGATGTTATGGCACAAGGCCTTAAGAATATTATTATGATTTTCTTTCTTGATCCCTCGATGGTATGTTAACATTTCCACCACTAAGAATCAAATAATTATGTAAATAGTTATTAATGTCCAACTAATTATTTTATTGGTTATAATATTCTTAGATAATATTAAAGATCATGAGTTTAATTAAATGGAATTATTTGATCCTTTCATATTATTTTTCATGATCATGTTTTTAATTAAATGTAGTTTGTTTTTATTTATTCACATCACAATATTTATTTTCTCATATTTATTCTATGATATCATCCACTATTAGGATCACCTCATTGAGTATCTGATATCCCCATTTATTTATTTTCTCGTCCCTATTATAAGAAGACGAATATCTGGAAAGATATAATGGATGAAATAATGTTTCTTATACTTTGTTTTAATATTTATAATGTAATATGTGAATCATTTATATGACTAGTTTACTAAGACTAATATAATCTTCAATATTGTGAGATTACATTTTTTGAAACATATCGAAATCTAATAATTTGACCACCGGATCTGGGAAACTGGAGGTAGGGTTTTACTATTGGTATGTGAGGAATTTTAATAAAAACATTGGGAAATAGATTTATGAAAAAATTTATATGGGAATGTAACATTATCACTAACATTGAGGATAAATGTATGTATAGGATATCATCTTCAATTTTACTAAAGCATAGATTATGTGGTTTTACTACTAATATATCCATGTATTTATACTACATGTTGATCAACATAGCTGTATTTTGGGGTAATAACCTTGAAAAGTTTTGGTTTAGTGTATCCCATCCATAATTCTTGTACATTGTAATTATTCCATCACTACACACCTATTTTGAAAATCTCAGGTGATATTCTTAGGTTAATTCACTTTTACTTTATGAACCATTGTAATGGATTTGAATAGATGACGAGCATGAAAGACCTAGGTTAAGGATAAAGATTCATAGATTGAAATAACGGTGTCAGGATTTTGACATCATATAAATTATTTTCAATATTGTGTGGCTTTCCATTAGGTTTATTGTTCCTTATACTACACATTTTTATTTTAGTCAATGGATGGTTTCAAAATAAACTAAGCTATCATTGAATATGATGGACAATGTGGTGATTATGTGAAACCAAATATGATGATTAATATAGTAAATGAAAATTTGATTATTCTTAGTCACTTATCATGACATATCATATTAATAATTATATTATATCTTGGGTGTCTCTAAGTTCTCCTAGTTCTCTTTTCACTCTCGTTGGTACCTTTTCTTCCCATTCCTGTTAGGGTTATTTCTGTTTTCTTCCACGATGATGAAGTTCCTTAGTTAAATTAGCCTCAATTTCTCTTCCTTGTCTCATATTAACCTCCCCTATTCTTTAAATTTTCTACTAATTGGTGTTGATATTAGACACCTCTCACCTCCCTAATTTCCACCTAAACCTATTCATTAGACTTCTATTCCATGTTTTTGTGATGGTGCATTAGGCATTTTGGGTCAGCATTGATAATGGAGTCCAGTGTTCTTCATCTCCAAATCACTTTTTTTTAACTTATCATGCTCAGACCCATTTCTATCAAGAAAAAGTATGGTTTCAAGAAAACATGGGGAGGTGATGGAGGGGGTTGGCAGCAGTCTCAATTATTATTCCTCATTTTCATTGGATTCTTCAAATTGTATGTATAGTACATTTTATTTTTCAGTTTATTTAGAATTTCTTTCTTGTGATGTATTCCAGTTATGATTTGGTTTCTTTTTCAACTTTTATTTTTTTTTTTGAATGGATTTTGTTATATAATGGTGTTTGTATTTGGTTCAAGTGTTTCTTGAGTCATTATTGTAGGAGCACATGACTCACTATAAATACATTTATCTACTACAACTCTACCATGGATTCATGTAGCATCGATCTTCCCCAAGTTAGTCTAGCATGGTGGTTCTAAAGTAATATTTAGGATATTTTTTGAGTAAATTATAGTGTTCTTGGTAGAGATAATTTCATTTGTGGGAGCACTGTGATGGATTAGGGTGGTTCCAATTAAGTATATCTATATTTTTAGTTTCATATGGTGATGAATTAAATGATTCATTTTGGTTGACAGTGACGAAGATGATGTACTATATTGTGACTGGTGCCTATGTGAGTGGTTAAGATGCAGTGTCAAGAAGAGATACCATTGGTGGTGGTCTGTTTTATTTTATTTTTAAGAAAATGTGATTGTATCATTTAAGATGATCTTAAAGAAAGGTTCTAGATAAGGATTTTGTCCACAGAGGAAGGAAATGCTCTTACTCTGGGATATTGGTTTTGGATCATGATGACATCAATGTTGTAAAAAAATTATGTGGTTGAATGTTTCTTCTATGCTGGTGGATTGAATGTTTTTCCAAGAGATGTATTTTTAATATCATTTTCTAGTTATTGGATCTAGTAATGATAGGGAAATTATGACGATGGGGGTGATCTCATGGGGATGACGGAACCTGATGTGACTTTAGATTATGCGGTTGATTTCTGAATCAAGAATCCTTAGGTTATTTGTTCATGAATGTGTCTAATTTTTAATTTAATTTTTTTATTTTCAAACATGCTGTATTTTGAATCCCACATGGGGTTTTGGTAACTGGTCAACCATAAAGTGGATATGATGAAAATAAACAAAGATAGTTGTTTATCATGATATATGATAAAAAAATTCACCTTAAACAAATCTCTCACTCACCAATGAAGGGAAGGAAAAAAGTTTGTTGAGGTCACTATTTTAGAGAAAATTTTGGATGAAAGGCTTACTTTTATTTATGTCAGATATGTGTAATGAATCCCCCTAAGAAATACATAAAGGAATTAGAAGATGTTTTTGTTGAATTTTTTTCATTGAATATGAGATTTCCAAGGAATTTAATGTGTTATGTGTAGGGAACATGGGATTTATCCATGTTAACTTCATAATATATGAGTTAAATATTCAACTAAAGAATGTTCTATAGCATTCCAATTGTCTAAGTGGAAGGGTTGAAGAGTTTATGTTATGGGATTCTAAAAATTTGTTTTAGAACTGTTGTATCAATATTATTTTTTATGAATCATGAAGCGTATATAGGCTATTTTTTATTTTATTTTTAAAGATTTGAAAGTATAGATTAAATGTTACTGATTACAGAGAAATTTGATTTAATAGTAAGGAAAAATTTATTGAAAAAACATTATTGGAGGATAGATAACTAGTAATAGGTAAAGGGTTTTGATGTACTAATATTTAGATGGGACAAATATTTGATTGACATTAATGAAGAAAAATGAATTTTATTAGGTCCTTGAGATCTAATTAGTAATTTGATGGTATCTTTACTAAATTTTACAACATTTATGGTTTTATAGAATATTTTAAATAATATGATATTTTATTTGAGGGATATGGATTGTGTTTAATTTTATAGGAATATTATTTACTTTTTAGGTTTTATGGAGATTAAGGATATTAGTATGCTTTAAGAGATATCTAGGAATTCACATGTTTTATATGTTATATTATGAGCTAAATTACATAGTTCAAGGGATTAATGTTATAATCATTTTGGAGATTTAGTAATATTATTTCCATTTTTTATGATTTTGAATTTGGTTCAATGTATTTTGGAATGGTTTTACCGATAAATACTTATGGAATAGATTAATTTGAACTTTGGGTTTTATTAATTATGTTTTAATGATTAACTTATTAGATAAATTTGTGTTACTATTTTTTGTATTGGTAAATATTTATATTCATACATAAATAATTTACACTTTGGATAGATCTTATGATTAATAAATACATAATTCTATTACATTAGGAATACTAAAATTCACCTTGGATATTCATTTCATATAATAAGATAATAATTAAAAATTGATCATATAATAATGGAAAAAGTGTTCTTATGAAATCAAATGATATCAAGTATGTATATTTTATGGTTCTCTTTATATTGAAATAAAAATAATCCCTCAAATTTAGTAAGAAAATCTTAAAATAAATGTGTTATACATTTACCATCATTTCTGTTGAATGAATGTCTTTTTCACCCATAACAGATTTCTGGTTTATTGGTCATTGACATTCTCCCAACAATGTTCAACATCTCTCTTTATCAGTCCTTGGGTGTTTGTTTTCTCATCCAGGTCCAAAGTATCACATCCCATTAATGTTTTCCATTTTGTAAACAAAGTTTTTTTATTATTCTAGTTGACCGTCATATTTCCCTTTTATACTTTTAAAAATATTTTTTTATTGAACATTTTAACAATATCTGTTTCACACAAAGGTATTTTCAAATACCTAATTATCGAGAAAGATTTCAAATAGAGCAGTATAAATTTATTGAATGGGGAAAGAATGTGACACCATGAGATTTTAAATATAAACATTATAATAGAGTCATTGAATTGGTGATTATGTATAGGATTAATAAAACTATAAAATATATATAATGTATATACTAAAAACCCAATGTTAAATTCTATTTAAATAAGAGATTAATTTTTTTAAAGTAATTTTATTTTTAAAAACAATTTCTTTAAAATTGATTTTTATTTCATTTTAAGACTGGTAATTATAATTAATTTCCCAAAAATGTATATTTTTTTATGATAATAATAATATACTTTTCTAATAAACATTCCAATATAATATTAGATTTAATTTTTGATATTTTTCTAATTCAATTTATTCAATGAGAACAGTAAAAAATACAGATTATTTTTTGAAAATCGAATTTTTGTTTCAATATTTTAAAAAGTAACATTTTTTAGAATCTTATAAATTTATATATATAAAATTATTAATAATAAAATTATTATAAAAGTAATAAAATTTGTGGTTGAATTTGGTATAAAAACATTTTTATACATAAAAAGACAATTTTTGGAAAAACAGTTTTCATCACATTTTACTGATTTAATGTTAAATTAAATTCTATTACATATGTGAATTTAGTTAGATAAAATGTATTATATATTTTTAATAATGATTAATAATATTTGGTAATAAATTTAACATTATTTTTGTACATAACGAATAGAAATCAGTATTAATAAAATACCTTAGTTAATATCAAAACCGGTATACATGGGGCTAAACTAATGAGAAAAGGGTTAAAATAACATAATTTTTTTTAATTTATATTTTATATCCATATTTCACCATTTTCATCTAATAATCCTTACTATTATATTTTAGATACATTTTATTGAGTCATACAATAAAATTTTTTATTCATTTTAAAATTTTCATGTTTATCCACTCCCCAACATATAAATGGACACCTCCATCCTCTCTGATTCACACATAAAGAGACATCTTGTTCTATAAATCCATTTCTAAACACCTTCCATACATCCTTCCACATGACCAATAGTCCTTAGTTTTAAAAAAAAACCATCATAGTATATATTTAAGAATAAACCTAAAGAGGTTGTCCAAATAAGTGGTATAGATCTTAATCATGCATTATTATTTTATTTCATCCTCCACTTCCTTAAAATCATATTAAATAATGATAATATAAAATAATTATAGCTACAGTTTTCTGATTTGTTATTATGTTAATTTTATAACATATATCCATATCATTTTCCATCCAATGGGAAAAAACTATCATTCGTTTTTTTTGGACAACCGCCTCCTGAACCGATATAACTTGTTTTGCAAAACAACCAATCATGAATGGTTATAATTTTCTATTTAATGTAAATATATTTTATTAATTAAATATGTATTTTTTAAATTTAATATATCACCTATTTTCAAACCATACAATTCATTGTGAAATTATAACGTCTTTCATGCATATGTGTTGACTACCACCTCCACGGAGCGATGAGACTCATTTTCACCACTCCATAAGTTGGATGGTATATATAATTTAATTTAATGATATAAATTTTATTTATAGTAAAATTAAAATTCTAGTAAGATTACATAATACATACCTTTTTCTATTATGATTATTTAAAAAAAATGTTAGTCCTGAGTATGTATGACCAACCATCTCAATGATTATGACGTAGTTCATTTTTAATATCCATATTTACTGATTTATTTTTAGTTTATAATTTATTTATAATAATTATAATTATTTCATGATTATTCAACAGATTATGAACAATTTACTCTTTTACCATAGCCATCCTATCAAAGTATTTTTAGTCATATGAATTGAATATCATTAAAATATATGATGTAATATTAATTTAATATGAAATAATTTATTAAATAGAAAAAATATAATAAAATTAATAATATAAATGAAAAAAAAACATAGTTAAGAAAATAATTAACATATGTTTTCTATTTATAAATATAAATAATATAAGTGATGAGTTAGACCCCATATATGTGATTTCGTCTTAATTTCATTTCATTGAGGAAAATTTTAATGTTATACAACTAATTTATTTTATAAATTGTATATTTTTACCATTTTAAATTTTATATAATTAATCATTCATACTTCAAGGGTTTTTATGTTTAAATTTAAATTACTTCATCGAAGGTAATTTGACATGAAAGTTACAAAGTCATAAGTGTTTCATGACTCAATTTTCATCCATTAGGTTCTATCACATATTCATTTATTATATAATATCTAGATTTATATGAAATTAATCTTGATATATTTATTTTTTACTTATTTTTTTGTTTGAATTTAAATTTTTAATAGATAATCATTTCATTTAATTATTCTTACTTTAATATTATAATCATTTCAAGTGTTTTCTCATGTCACTTTTGTTTCTTTGATACATATGAAATACTCAATACCTTTTTCATTAATTTGGTGTATATAATCACAATTTGATATGATATATGATCATTAAATTTAGCTAACCAAGAAATGTATACCAATACTCTAAAGTACCCCATGGTATTTCCTCCATCCTCTAAGATCTGCATTCCCAGTTCCCTAATGCATAGACCCTTCCTATAGTTAGATCCCTGAACATAAAATATACACCCACATTGAGAAGAGGATGAATTGTGTGTGTATAGAATGATTATGACACCACTAATTCATCCCTAAAATATTTAAAAAATATAAAAACCTATTATACATAACCAAAAAATAATGCATACATGACAAAACATATTCTGAGTCATCATGTTCTAACCATGCTTCCATGAACTTCAATTATACAAGTTTCATAATTATCAAAGAATGCATGTTAAAATTAATCATTTCATAAGATATATTATTCCATACATTCCTCACATTATTTCAAATAATTCAACCAGCTGTCCAATATATATTCCTCCTTTAGGGAACAATTTCACATGTTCCTTCAAGGTAAGGTCACCAACTCCTTGGTTATTCCCTTACACATGATGGTACATATACCTAACATGCATGAATCATTTTAACTCTACTCATGTTCAAATAGTTCCCCATATGTACCATTCACTTATGATTCTAAATTATGGACCTCTTCCAAAGGCACTTGGTCATGACTATATCAGTTGAACATTCCATGTTCTATAGTTAACCATCATTCCACTCAAACCCATGGGATATAAATCATGTCATTTTATATTCCCATATAAGGCTATAACTATAAAACCTATAGAATTGTTATTATCATGACATTTGAAGTATAGTTACCACATGATATGTACACATCCACATATATGGTATAATATATCTTGGTAAAATCAAGGTATATCAAGAAAGTATCTCATGTGACACACACACAAACCCATATATATATATATCACAATAAAAAGGTTCCCACTTTTGACAAAAACAACTACAAACATATCATAACATATAAATTCATACAAGTTCCATAAAAGGAGGGGACTCCACAAATCATGATTATTGATGCCCAATTCAAAATAAATTCTGCATAGATCAAGCCCAGGATCCAATGAATCCTATAGCCATCCACAATCTATCAAATTAGGAATCTAGATTCAAGATATAAAGAAGATAATATGACAAGGGCTTAAATTAGACTAGTATTACCAAAGGATTACTTCCTCTTCCAATGGATTTATAATTGACCAAGGGAAGATGATAATATTTTAGAACTGGTCACCTATACATTGATAAAATGAAAATGCTGCATTAAATCACATAATAAATAAAATATCTACCCTTATAGCCCAACTCTATGATATATTCTAATAAGAGTAGAGGAAATCTTAAAAAATGGATATCAAAGAAGAAACATCATTATTCCTTGCATTATCTTTGGAAAATTACTTTAAATCCATGGAATTGGAGTTTGGAAGTATATGAATAACCATAAATAGAAAATTGATTCCCCAGGTATGATATTCATATCTGTAAGACAATAAATGAATGGTTTCAAAGTATTTCATATTTAAAATAAAATATTCATTTTAATTAAAAAATTTAGATAGTTTGTTCACACAATTTACCAAATCATACACAAACCATGCAAGTCTAACTCCCAATTCCGGGCACTAATATGGCTTTGCTACACATTTTTGTAAACCATGAACCAAATGTTATTTTTTACTTTATTTCAATTTATACGGTTTCTCGGTTAATGTCACAACATTATAAGAAATACCAAACTTCATATATCTAAATAATAACTCAAAATAGAATAATAAATAATTCACGGTCATTACAATCTCCCTATCTAAGACATTTTCGTCTCAAAGTCATGTCTCTAGTGTTACTTCTCAAAAAACTCATTCCATTGAGCCCACAAATATGAATCCTCCTCCCATGGACCCACTTTGATCCTAGAATGCTGCCACAGAAATCAAAAAGTTGAAACATCTTCCTCATAAATAGATTCCCACTCAGAACCACATTATATATCAATCACTCCAAAAATTTAGAAGTAGGTTCAAAATCAATTTCCTTATTAATAATCACATGAAAACTAATGAGATTGTAGCTTTGATCATGTGACCCATATAAAATTTTTTAATTCCTTGATACCATAGAGTATTATCCACTTTTTACACCACTATCCTAATTGTCTTTATCATCTCAAATGTTCTTAAAAATCATAGTGAACACTTCCAATTTTTCATCAAACATTGATTCATCAACAATGGAAATGCCTAAAACATTATTAAATCACCCAAAATGAACTAAAAAGGTCATATCCTTCAGTTTGAATAGGATCACTTCCTAATATGAGTTGTATCCAATTATTTAAAAATAAAACTGATCTGGTCAAAGGCCTCCTTTTCCATAGTCAGTTAAAAAAATCTCATTCACCAGCATCATGAAAATACATTTCTAGATGACATGAAATAATATAAATAGCTTCTAACGATGCCATCAATTTCAAATACTTATAATTTTTATTTTACACAAACATCCTTAATAAATTATAATAATCCCATTCTCCATAAAAATCCTAGATGAATTCATATAGCATGTACTCAAAAAACATTTCACCCCCTTTGACTATATATAATTATGTAGTTGATATAAGTCATAATTAACTTAGTCCCCATAATCTTTTAAAATAAATTCCAAAATTATGACATGAAGAGAGTCTTCAGGTCAAATTCTATGATTGTATTCACTCCATGCAACCACATTATTGATATGAAATATTATTTTTCCTTCCATATCTACAGAAATTTGTCTCTCAAATTAGAAAGAAAAATGACATCTTTTCCAGTGGATCAACCATAACCTACACATCATCTTTACATCTTGGGGTCTTGATAAACCCCATAATAATATCTTTATTCACCTCATCCTTCTTTAATATGGTCGTGGTTGGATTCTGAAGCAAATAACATTTTCATTTGTTTTAGACATTATTCCTTTGATAGGTAAAAAAAGAGAGGTAATATAGATGATGTACCTATTTAAACAATTTCACCATTACCATTTTCTTATATCATGATACATATTATTCAATCTTCGGTTCACTACCCAGTATGAATAATGGGGTCCAATATTAGGTCTTCCATTGTTGATGGATGACCCCTAATGAATTTATATCAGGTCATATTTGTTTAAAAACCACCCTAGAGGTATATTATTCCTCACTAATCATTCCTACATCACTAATCTCCCAAAATATTGATCTTATCCAGATTTCTATCAGTCCGACATGGTAGAAATGATAACTAATGTTAAAAAAATCATTAGTTTATGATCCATATATGAACCCAAAATCCCCATCAATATATATTCCCCCATAAAAGGATACTCTCCATCCCCACAGATCTTCATAAATATAGAATATGTAAACATATAACACCTTCTATTATTTTAAGTGATCTCAAATTATAATATCTATAGATACACAACCTGAAACCTATGCAAGAAATTAAAAACATATCGAGTGAATATATGCCGCAATCTATTATGGACTTTGTAGGCGAAAAAACTCTCACCAAAGAGATAATGAAACCAATGATTTGGGGAATGTAATAAACCCACTAAATCTAGTTTAGGAGTAGGTTAGTTCATCTAATGAATTCATAACTGACATTTCCCATAAACAAATAACTGATATATCTATATGAAAATTGCTCCCAAAATATCACTGATGGATCAAAGTAAAACTAATATCAAATATAAGAATTAGGTAATGTGAAAATTACTTTTTATGTTAATCTCAACTTCAACTATAGAATGACCTTAGAATATTTTTCTAGTAAAATATCACCCAATTCTTGGTAAGACCTATCACAGGTTCTGAAAAATCGGAGAAACATTGATTGATCCATCTGTAGTACATGACTAAACTAGTGGAACTATTGATCTCAAATTCATTCACAGACCATGAACAGAACATAATTACTTATAGAATATCTGGATTCTTTAAGATTCCCATCTCATGAACCACATATGCATGGAATTACTCCTCTTGGATAAAAAAGTTCTACTATGAAAACATTTTATAAATTTCATTATCATGATGTGTAATTAACATGAAGGTATATTTGATGTATCTCTAGAGACCATGAGTATTTAAATTTATCATCAATTAATGAAATGATAAAAGACTAAATATATGTACATAAGATAATTTTTCTGTGTTACAAGAACACAACTTGAGCATTTTTCAACTTGAAAGGAATTAAAAAGAACTTATACATTCTTTAACTTCTCCAATTTTTTGGGTATATCAAATTCAACGAACACATGAGAGTTGTATAAAAATCACAATTCAATAATGGATAACCATTGGACTCCCCAAAAATAGTCTAAAAAATCATTA
The DNA here is from genome assembly GCA_963277665.1 of Viscum album. NCBI lineage: Eukaryota > Viridiplantae > Streptophyta > Magnoliopsida > Santalales > Viscaceae > Viscum > Viscum album. Next base: position 1,207,342,037 of record OY728143.1, on the reverse strand, counting down.
ATTGTTTGAAACATTTACCTGTTATTCATCGTGATCTAATTTAGATTTCTATAATCCATGATGAATTTAATAATTCAATCATCCTTCATATTTAACAATAATGGTGCACAACATGGATATTATCATGGTCTTATGAATCCCTTTACAACTAAATCCTTAATCTACATCTTGAGATATTTCAACTCAGTTAGCTCCATAACATATGGAAGGATGGATATAGGTTGGGATCCTAAAATGAGATTTATATCAAAATAAATTCCCATTCCAAAAGAAATTTTGCCGAAATTTTCTATCACGAAATCATGGTAATGGATCACAATAAAGGGAAAATATGTGGGAGCTACCACCTAATTTTCAACATTAATTTTAGCTACCACATTATATTTAATATGTTTAATCTATCTAATTTCCATTCTCTTTTTGGCTATACCAACATCCCATTAACCAGTCAGTACACACATCTCTCACATAGGAATTATAAAAGGATAATCGTATCATGTATTAGTTGATATGTATATGTTGAAAAAAAACAAAAAAACAATACGTTAAATTACATCGAAGCTAGTGACATATATACTTTTGAAATCATATAAATTTCATTAACTAGTATCTATTATAGGACACCATATACATCTCTAATGATATTTTAACTACTTCCCTAAGAATGAATCAAATGAAATTAATTTTGTAAATAACATAACTGGAAAGAAAAACATAATAATTACATGGTGGAATATAAATAAAACATAATCATTTATATCAAACAAGTAAATCAAAATAAAAGTAAAAATAACTATACCTAAAACTATATAACGTCCCTCTACGCCATAAGTTGAATTCTAGAAATTCACATAAAACATTCTTATATCATATCCACGGCTCAATTGGGTTATATAATTTTATGGAGTCTATAATTTATTCTATGTTAACTTACCTATATCATATAATAACATCCTTGATCTTATCCAAGATATCTTTTAACAAAATAATTGAAGATATTATTTTATAACATAACCATAATACTAGATGAGTGGTTTCATGTATAACATACTATACTATCCTCAAAGCCCATAGTTGTAATACATGAATGTGCCTCCTCATATTGAAGGAGTTGAAGATTTTTTACTATTATTTTTTATCCCACCAACTTGGAACATGTCATCTAACTTCATAATCCTATAGCTATAAATTAAAATCACAACACAAACAACAATGCCACTCACTAGGGTACTGGGATCTGGAAGAATATTTTCTACAATGTCACCCTATTGAAACTTCATGATTGTTAGGGCCTTATGTAGTATCTCATAAAATTTTATCATGTCAAAGCTACCAAACATGGTTCTCAACTCTATTTGAAGGTAGATATAAAACTATTGGGATTTCTGTTAATTGTTCCCTATGATTATTGGATAAAAGAGAATGAACTCTATAAAATGAGAAGAATAGTAATATACTCACATTTTGTTATTCTAAATCTACACTAACTCCTATGATTGATCTAAATTCAGTGTATTTAGGAAAAAATCCACATATAAGGCATTCTTGATGGTCTCCCAAGTCATCCCCATATCTCCTCTCCTGGTCCATAACACCCCCATCACTAAATAGTTTCCAAAAGCGTGAAAGAATCTATCATGACCTCTAAATCCTATGTAGTCCCCACTAGATATATAATTCCACCCATGATATAAATTCAATCATCACAATGTCTGGGACCTCTATTACATTAAAATGATTTAGGATGTTAGATCCTAATAACTAAAGACAAAAAACCCATCATCCTATGGTCTCCTCTACATTGAAAATTAAATATCCAACATAATCTATGATGAATTAGTTCCACTTCCTGAACCATTAGTGTGGAATTTAAAAAATGCCAAGTTGTACCTTCCTTTGTGTCTAGAGGCACTGTATAAGAAAAATCCAATGTAATAGAATCTAGACACACTTCACTAGATGGTACTTTAAGATAAAATCATGAAAATATTATTTAAAATTTAAAATAAATACATATAAATTCCTTAAATATATTAAATAAGTACTCAAATCAAGCAATTATATGTATTGGTAAAAAACACTATATTAAGACTCGTCTAAATAGGGTACCCAATCCAATAAATAACAACCCATGTAGTACTGTAAATAGAACAAGCCAAGTCTTCCAGAAATAAATGTTTTCCACAATCATATAAATAAAAAAAATCATATCATTATCACATTAATTAATAAAATTTACAGGAAAAATACATCCTAGAAGCAACAATCTAAAATTACGAGTAAAATTTAATCAATTGAATCACTACGATTAAAAATAAATCTTATTCATGACATGTAAACCTATATTCTTATTCACGATTCTTAGAAACACCAATATCCAAAAAACATGTAACAACATCACAAAAAACATGATCAATATAAAGTTATGATGTCACAATCTATAATAAAAATTGAATTATTAGTAACTCGATGGTCTATTAAATAATAAATGGACATGAAATTTTTCGACTCATGTAAATGAGTTCTAAAGAACCTATCTTTTTTCTATAAAATATTAAACAATATTAGGAATAAATAAAATAAAATAATGGAAAGCTTCCTTTGATATAACATTATAATGCCCCATCCCAAATTACACTATCTGATATAGTTTAACACATGACGTCGATGGAATCTCTAAGTACATAGGTGGTTACCAAGTAACGATGAGGTTTTGAATGGTGTCATAAAGAGATAATAGCCCCAGTAAATAAAATACATACACTATAATATAATTTTTTGTATTTAAACATCCTAGAAGAGAGAAATGGTAAAAAAAAGAAAATAATCAGAGAATATTAAATAGAATACAAGACATAAATAATAATATAAAGGAATCCCAATGTGTTACTTATATTAACTATTATATCCAAATAATATAAAATAAAATACAACATAAGTATGGTGTAAATCCAATAATTTCCTCCATAATATTTACTCCACCTACTTATCTGCCTAATGATGGTCCCTTATTATTATCTTGATCCCTAACTATGACATCATTATGCACATCAAGTTGGACATACATGGTTTGAGATTAAACCCAACTTGATACCACCTACGAATGTTAAACATAAGTGCTTCAATATCTATATATTTATTCTATAAAAATAAATCAATTCATAAATAAAAAAACATCTATCGAGTTATAATCTCTTTCTAAGATTTCATGAATCCTAGGTATGCTAAAACATCAAATTAGACGGTATTCATGAATTAATCATTACCTGACATAGTTCATTAGAATTATATCTCGCATGAAGTCGAAAAATTCTATGATCTATCCAATATTCACATTCCCCATTTATGGAAAATTTCATGCTAGCCATTATGTATATGTAAACACTCTACCATTAAGGAGTAACAATATGTATTTCCTTATGGTTACTCCATTCCATGTGAGGGTATTTTCACCAAAAAAACTAAATTCATTGTAACACTACTATTATAAAATAAAAATTCACATTGTAATAAGATACTCAATATTTTAAACCATTGAACTATTCTAGAGGCCCATGGTAATTTATACATCAATGAAATATGCCAGGTTGTGACACTAGATTTGACACCTCCCAAAATCATGTGATATCAATCACGTCATCCTTCCCCCCTAAGATGGAGCAAGCTAGCCATCTTATAAAATATTTTTCATATATAAATTTCATATATAATTACTATATAATTTGTAAAGATTACACTGATATGGTACAATATAGATTAATAAAGGCATGCCACATCAATATGGGGTCTCCAGGGCCACAAACGCACCCACATGCATATCACATAATAAAAGGGTATCATAAGATATACATCAACACCCTTGAACATAATAACATTAAAATTTATACGAAGGTCTTAAATGGTTAGAACATATATCCTCAAGGGTGTTGAGGACCACGACTAATAATTACCACACAGATTAACCCCACACAACAACGATTCCTCGAACAATTCTTAATTCATATCATAGGGATTCTAGAATCAAGATATATGATGGAGAACATGATAAGGGATGAAATTTAATTTTTCTTACTAATGATAACCTCTTCCAAAAATAGATCTATAATCGTTGAAGGGAAGATGATAACTACATATATCTAGTCATGTATCCATTGATAAAATGATAATTCATCAATATGTTTTAGTTAATAGATATATATATATATATATGAAAAATAGAATATATTGTTACATACAATAATAGGATAGGATAACTAAAAGAAACCTGAATTATAGATAATATATGACATATTACCATGAATTTTTATTATGTAGATCCATTAGATCTACAAGAAATGGAGTTTAGATGGAGTGGAATCACCATGAATAGTCATTGTAGTCAATATTTTTTAGAGAAATATAGGTTTGGTGAATAATTAAGGATTTCATGGAGTTTTAGATTGAAGGTAAAATTTTCAGATTAAGTAAATTTTATCATTGGTTTTGATTAAATGGTTTATCCAACTCTGTACTGACTATGTGAGGATCATTGCTTCTTCAAGGCAGTTGAACAATTTGGTAAACCATTCACCAATAATATATTTCCCTCGTTCAAAGTAAAATTTTTTCATGGGTAATGACTCATATTAAAATCTAACATGGAGACATCAATTAACCCTCTCTAATATGTCTAATAGTTTTCTAGGGGGAGCCACAAAAGTTTCTCAAATTATAATCAAATCATGTTTCACTTAAAATGCATATAAACCCATCTGAAACATATAAATGTTACTCGAGGAATCACTTAAGAAAAAAACTAATAATCACTTATATAAGGGATAAAATCATGGAATAATGTACCTAAAATTTATTGGTTGTTATACTTTATAAAAATAATTATTATATTAAAGGATGGTCATTTCTTCATGAAAGATATCTTCCCAATTCTTAATCAAACCATGATGAAATTATTAAAAAATAAACAATTATATTCAATAATATAGAATCTTAAGAATTAAAATGTATTTTAGAACTAAATATTGAGGAAAATATTTAGGGGAAATAGATTTGAGATTGATTGGATTCTAATGGTGAATTATTCACCTCCAAATCTGGGAGAGGTGCACCAAGACATGGATTTTTTTTCATAGTTTCATCCACGAATGGAATGTTATATATTATTTGAATATGGTTATTTATTATGAATAATATATTATTAGTGTGAATGAATCTTTATACATCATTATTATTAACTCTGATGGGAGGTGAAGCAATTTTTTTCCCAATGATTTGTTTAGGGAGTTTTCATCAATAATATTTTGAAAAAAATGGATAATAATATATGTAAGAACTGAACATAATAATTATGTATTATATTTAATTTGACATATAATTCACCATATTATAATCCTTATTATATTATGGGTTTATTATTTTATATAATTAGAATAAAATCTTAAATATTATGCTCATACATTACAAGTGGACACTTCTACTCATTATGCACCACCCAAAAAAACATTATAAAATAACAAATTATTTATTTTAAATATAAATCATCCAAATTTTCACTTTGAACTAATAATTGAAAGTAATATTCCTTAAAATCCATTAAATATGTTTTAAAAAATAGTATGAGCACATAAATCATAGTATGGTTCATAAAATAAATAAGAAGGTTAGTCCAACAAAAAACATGAAAATCCATGTAATGTTTACCTTTATATTAAAAGTTTGTTTAATGAAATAAATCATTTACACATGATAGGTAAAAAAAATTTCTCTCAAATAAAACCATTATATCCTATATAAATAAAATAAAACAATTTTATGTAACTTAGACTATCACATTCATATCCCATTTTAAACCTATATCCTAAATAAATGGTGTCCAGTTAAATCCATAGGTTAAATCCTTCAGTAACTCCCACTTATTCCTAAAAATAAAATTTACATTACCAAATTAATTGGATTAATATCCCTAAGCAACCAAATATATAATAGGCTCAATCGATATTATCTGGGCACACCATCAAATAACATATATTGGGATAACCACTGTGCTATAATGGGGCTGTACCCTTAGTATGAGCTTTATCAGGCTTACCTGTTTGACATATAATGAAAACATTTTGTATAATTAATTAAAATTTTATTTATTTCACCCTTAAATAATAAAAACCATTTAAAAAATATTTAAAAATAATATTAAAGCACAATTATAAATCAATATTCCCTTTTTTTTAAACAAGCTTTTCAAATATAAAACCCGTAGACATCATTAAATAAATTTTTAATTTGAAAATACCCATATGAAATTATAAATAGAACATAAAATAATTGAATAATCATGATGTAAATGAATTCCCTTCATGAATCATATGTTAAAAATTTCACACCTTTTAATTTTGGTGAAAATAGTTAGAAGATGAACTTTAAAAGAGGATTTTTAAAATAAATTTCATTACCTTGAGTCTGATTTTTTACCAAAATTATTTATAATCCTAAATAATAAACATAGGATAATTTTATTCTTTATTACTAACACTTTTAATCATATTATCCTTTTATATAACTTATTTATATAATATAACAAATACATCATTATTTAAGTTAATGTAATATATTTTAATGATTTTAGTTCATAAGTAGAAAATGAATTTGGTATGATGGCCATGGTAGAGGACATTTTTAAAAAATATCAATAATAATAATCATGAAACAATTATAATTTTTATACAATGATTATAATTTTAAATTCAACCATTAAGTATGGTTATCCATAATGTATTATGTTTTAATCATAGAGACGATGTGTCATATGTACATATGAGTAATGTTTCCACTTTTAAACGATTTTTAGAGAAAGAAGGAAAATATTATTTTATCTTTAAAGAATTTTCAAAATATTATAATTATTATATTACTTATTAAAATATATTATATATCATCCATGTGATCTGAAGATGAAAAATGAATCAAATCTCTTCTTGGAGGTGGTAGTCCACATGTATGCATGAACAACATTATCATTTTTCAATGTTTGAAAATTAATAAAGTTAAAAGATATATTATAAATTAAGTATCATAAATGTGTCATGAATATCATATATAACTTTAAATTCCATAATTGAAACTAGTCTTGAGATATAGTGATGTAAAACGAATTACATCTGTTCACAAGGTGGTATTCTGTTTTACACATGAATGAAAGTTTTGTTTTACTTTTTATGGAAGAGTATATGGATATTGTTCATAAATATAAAATAATGAAATCTCAGTATATGGGTGATACTTTGTTTTTTATCATGTTTTTGTATGGATTGAGGGATGTGTAAGAATAAATAAATCTAAAACATGTAGTTAAAACATTTGAAAACTACCTTTTCATAACACCTATATACCTCTAAACATATTATTCTCCCAAAAAAGACCTATATAATGTATGTATTGATTATATAATGTTCTTTGGGAAGGTATGGGAAAAAAATTTGTTTTTATGTGTGAATAAATTAAAATATTAGGTTCCCTTTTATTATAGAGGGGATGTGAACTCTTAATATTTCTCAAAATATTAAATAAATATAAATTAATCATCAATTCCAAATAGAAATAAAGTGAGTTATTTAGAATATAAGAAGATTATAGGTATAAATACCCACATATATTAAAAATTATACATTTTTTATCTATAATTATTTTCTTATCTGTTTCATTTAACTCTTATTTATCCTCTTTTACTCTTACTGTAACAACATTACTTTTTTACTCTTTAAGGTTCAATATAGTTACTATAAAATATCAAACGACCAATAAATGGTCCATTATAAAAAATTTAAACATTATCCTAATCACTAAGATAAATATAATTTTTTTATAAACATTATATCATTTAATAAAATATAATTTACTATTAAATGTCAATAATATCAAATTTTGTATCTATTAATTAATCAAATTTAACGAAATTAAGATAACACTTATAATTCAAAAAAAATGTTTTAAAATTCCCAAAAATGTAAAGTATTTATAATTTTTTTTATTATAACTCTAACAAATTATATTTATTTTAATATGTTTAATATCATTCATTTGATCATTACATTAATTAAAAAATTATAACATTAGCGTTGTGTAGAAATTTATGGTAATTATTTATTCACTAAAAAAATTACCATGATTATAAATACAAATTCATTATAAATAATATTTTTAGTATATGATTCACTTTGGATATATCATTATGAGAATATTACACTTATTAAAAACACGATTGTGATTTGTTTGAAATTTCATTAAATAAAATAGTATAATAGTAAAAATCACATATATGTGACCCCAAAATATAGTTAATTCAATAATTGGATGATTTTGGACATGATATAATCATATAATAATATTTAATTATGTGTTATTTTCATTTTATGGATCAAATCATTTCATTCTTAACATGAATTTCCTGATTTACCCTTTATAGTGGTATCAAAAATTTATATGTTTACTATTCATATTGTACAAATATAAAAGTGGCCTATTTACTAAATGTTTACCTATTGATTCCAAATATTGAATCCATTTTTCAAAATTCAAATCAATTATGTTTCATAATTTCATATTAAATTAACAATAAGAAATCAATAAAAAATACTTCTTTTTGGAAAAATACATTTTTAAAATACTACATGTTTTTATAATAAATTCAAGAATAAAATCTATTTCAAAAAACATAATATGATTAATTTACATCAAAAGGATCACATTAAATTATAAAAATAATTAAAACATTATTTTACTTTGTAAATAATTTTAAATAAAATATTATTTCAATATTAATGAATAATTTTTATTATTCTATGAAAAATCTTGTTTTCATAAAATTATCAAAAATTAATCCTATGATAACTATAAAATGATAAATTTAAAAATTAAATTATTATTATGAAATTAAAATTCTACAATTTGAATTTTTTTAAATAAAATCTTATATGGAAAGATTTTACAAAAACAATTTCTTATTTGATTTTAAGAATTATGTAATATATATATATATAAAGAATATAACAACATAATTCTAGAATATTTATAAATTTTAAACTATTTTGTTATATTATTACCTGGATTGTCACATTTTCCCTCTTTTTGGAAATTGTATCATCATAATTTTAACCTTATGGTCAACAACCAGGATTTAAATTTTCAAAATACTTTTTTTGAAATCCCAAACATTAAAAATGATTAATAAGGATTTCTCTTAAAACTAGAAAAATGGATGTATTTCTATAAAGAACCCAACCCATGTATACTTGATCTTTTTCCATAATTTATTACATTGGTACTATGAACAAGAGTTCACATCCAAAAGGACCAAGTAGATTAGTAGATTTGGAAAACCAAATTAAAAAATAATTGTCATATTATAACTTGAAAGGGAAAAAATATAGTAAATGCATTGTAAATAACCATAAACTCATATATTATCCCACCAGCTCATTCATAATGTATGACTTCCCATCCTAGGGAAAAATAAAACATAATAAAGGGGTGAGATTATATGCTCATTAAGGGTAATCCATAGAGAGAAACAAATCATAAATAAAAATAAAAAATAAGGCGAAACAAATAACCAAAAAAAATGGTATTAAAAAATAATCTTGGGAATAATATGGTTGTACTAAAAGATGATCAAATAATTCCATTTACAATCACATGAGAAAGAAACATAATCAGGGATATTATACTAGTTTAATAATCACATGTTTTACAAATTACTAAAATCATAATGAAGGAATGAATACTTCACGAGATCTGAAATATACTATCTAGGCCTCATATAAGAAATATGAAAATAAATGGCTAAGGCCATGACTAAATCCATATCTAAAAATAAATGGGCAAGGCATCAGAAAAGTCCATTTCTGTTTTGTCACATGAGGCCAACTGATACATCAAGGAGCTATAGTAGTACCTTCCAATCAATTAATAATCCCAATAAATTACTCATATGAATTTTGTGAAATATAAAAAACATATAAACATGTAATTTAAATAACTTTCCCTAATTAGAAAACATAATACCCAACCATTCTAAGTAGTATGTTGAATGGTATCAATATTGAACATCGACAGTGAAACTGATCATAACCCATTTAATAAAATAAGGTATATTATATCATAAATAATCAATCCAAATTAAGAATAAAATTCAATGTAGGTTGTTCAAAAATATGAAAACAATATAAGAAAGTAATTGAGTAATTCTTGAGAGAAATACCCCTGCTTACTTTTCAAAGAAGAGTTATTTTGGAAAAATCATTTGTATTTGCCAAAAAATCATATTGTAAACCTGTGTATCATAAAAATTGAAGTATAATGAAAATTTTTTTAGTTATAAATGATGTCCCACTGATGATAAAATATGTAAAAATAATTTTTAAGTTACCTAGAAAAGAGAATATGTAGTGCTTTTTAAGAGAAAATATTAAACTTTATTTGAAACAAAAATCACAATTGTTTGAATAAAACCAAAAACTGAAAATGATCATTCTTCGTGATAAAAATATAATTTTATAAAAATATTTTTGGCATAAAATTGATTATGTAGTGTACTTGACTAAGGGTAGGAAATTGGAATGTTCCCTTTAATTGGGATTGCTTATCAAGAGGAATTTAGAAAGGGAACCATGTAAAACTTGTATTTATCCATCAAAGGAGGATGAAATGATTTGGATACATGAGTTTGGAAAATATTAGTAGAATATAGAAGAATTATATTATAAAAAATAATAATTACATTGGGTTAAAGAGAGAGAAACTGTAACCTGAATGAAAAAATGGATGTTCTGTAAGAAACCCTTACATTATGTCCAAAAGAATTATGAAATTGTACTTAGCATCCTCGATAATGAAACTAGATTCATTAATAAATTAATTCATAACAAATTAAACATTAATTTTATTCATTATATTTTTATTAAGATCATTTAGGGTTTTTTTATGCGTTATAATTTTTAATTATATTATTCGAGTATGTTATTTTCTTTGGTCTTCATGATTGGTTCAGTTGTATATGTGTACAAAAGATCATGTAAAATTATAATAGTTATAAAGAATTTTAATAATATCTAATTAAGGAATGCACTTAAAATTTTAAGGTCTTATATATCAATTTTTTATATATGATGATTGTTAATTCGATAAAGCGTTAATGATAACCTTTATATTATTTTGGAATCTTTCAATAATCACGACATAGTTTTGTCATATGAATTAATATTAAATATATATATTCATTCAAAAATATTAATAATGTTTTAATAGATATATTAAATTATATCATAACCATAAATGTTATTTTTTTACCATCCTCTAAGGAGAAATTGAAAAATGAAAAATCATCTTCCATGAAGGCAATAAATCGACACCTTACGAACAATGATTTCATTTTTAGAACATAATGGGGAATGGAAAATAATTATTGGTCGATATATCATAATAATAATAATAAAATTTTTTATATATAATATACTGGATTTATCATGAATTTTTGTAAATAGTAATTAAGGAAATGATAAGAAAAGAAAAGAAATTGAATGAAAATTAAAAGAGTGAAATGGGATTTTACCACTTGAATTCTTCTCCTTGAGAACATACTTAACGAACTTATAAATGGTCCTCTGAGTGAGACCAGTATAAACCAAGAAAAAAGGGGACGTTTGAGATAGGTATTGGTCTGAAATTCAATAGGATTCAAGGATTTAGATGTGTTTGGAGAAAGGGGGTGAGGGTTGTATTTATAGTAAAGAAAATGTGTGTTTTTTTATTATTTTATTCATTAATTTATTATTTTGGCTCAAGAATATAAATAGTTTGAACCTTATTGCTAAAAATATTAAAATATTTTAGTATATTTTGAGACTATGGTATTACATCATTCATACATTATCTATGACACACTAAATCATGATTTTGTTAAATACCGTAAATGACCGCATTTAATTATTCACCGTAAATTAAACTATTTTAGAAAAATACCAAATATTCACCATAAATTTTTTTTAAAATGTAAAATTTATAAATAAACTCCATTATATGAAAATATTTTCTTAATTATATATATTTAATTTTTAAATAAACTCACCACTTACTCGAAAAATATCAATTTAAATATTAAAACTGTTTTTATGAAACATTGAAAAATTCATTAAGGTCTATTAAATTTTATTACAATAATAATAAACAAATATTAACTTTGGAATATATTTTATGAAAATATTTTTCTTTTATATGATTATATTTATTATAATTTTATTAATAAACATTTATGTTTCACAAAAATACTAACACTTAATGTATCGTTTTTAAATCATTTATTAACATTTTTCACTATATAGACATATTATATTACAATTCATAAGATACATAAATTGTATTTATACTTTAATAGCTTAGGTTACTATTAAAATGATAAATATACTATTAATACCATTAAATGACATTTTTATAAAAATCGTGATTTTTCATTATTCACTAGAATATTAATATGTTTCAAAAAACCAAAATTACACCCTAAGATAGTTTTTTAATTACACTTATAAAATTGATGTTTTTTTCAATAAAATTTATAAAAGTGACAAAATTTAGTTTTAAATGAAGTACCCAATTAAATGGTTGTGAAAGTATTTTTAGAAAAAAAACATCTTATCCAAAAAATGGATTTATTGTTATATTAAGTACATAAAAATTATTATTTTAATTTAAAGATATTTTATTTAATATCTTAAATATAAATTTAATTAATATTTTTAAATAATAGTAATTAAATTAATATAAATTCTATTGGGATAATACATATGTTTTTTTACAAAAACACAAACTTTAAGTTCAATTGAATTTAATTTTAATATCTAATTAATTGTTATCCAAAGAATTAATTTTATAAATATGTGTAAAATATATTTTCATAATTCATATAATCTTATTAATTTCCTCCTTTCCAATTGTTGGTTGATAACTATCACAATTAAATTATAATATTTAATAATTTTTTTAAGATCAGTGTTCAATAAAATGTAAACAATCTCTAAAAATAAATTTAAAATTTGAAATAACATTAAATCATTGGGTTTTACACTCACCCCTACATTAATAAATTAATTCTTAAAAATTAATAATTTCACTTCATAAAAATAACTTTTGGCCCTTGAATTTTTTTTTCGAAATCCCTGACCTCGAAAATGGTTTATAAGACTTCCTCTTACAAAGCTGTTAAGAGAAATATAAAGTCACCCAAAAACTATGATTCCTAAATAGGATTACTTTAGTAAAAATATATACATGGAAGAAAAATAAAACTATAATTTTTTATGGAGTGTGATAGAAGATATTTTCCTTATAAATGTAACCATCACAAAACCATAAATATGTGATCGGATAAAAGACCATTGATTTCTTAGACATAAGAGTAAACATATATCATTTTTTTATAAAATGATTTTCCAAGAGTGGTGGGTATCATTTAAAATCTATAAAATAACATGATAAAGTACACTTTCTTGATTCCATTCTGTGCCGTAATATCATCTTTTTATTGTTATTTAATCTATCACCACATCATTTCTTAAATATAGATATGGATATTCAAGAAATATATTTATTCTAAAAGCACTTTTATGAATCATAATATCAACCGGTCATTTATTTAGGCATTAAATACTTACTCAAACCATGATGGATAGAATTGGTTATCCAATATGATAAATAATAATTTAATCTTAATCAATAATATCTTTAATCAATTAAACAGTTAGTTAAGCATTATACTGTTCAAATACATGTCTTTCCAAATTCAAAGACAAAGAATATTGAAGGAAGGTCAGTAATTTTACAAAATCAACATAACATAATATTCCCCAAATAATATAGATATTATTATCACATAAAAAATATATAAATACCTTAATATCATTTAAAATTTTATTAAACATTCATGCTTAAATAAGTATAATATTAAATTATTAAATAAATCCCTTAATATCAAAACATCTAATAATTCCAACATAACATAAACCATCAATCACTAACCACCTTCATAGTAACCAATACTATACCTGAAACATATATTTATTATTTCCTCAATATTATGAACATATTTAGTGTTATATTCCCCAAGTCAAGTGTTTTCAAGAAGAATAACTTATAACAGAATCACCCCTCTTGATTATTAGTGCAAATCATCACATGCTTTAAATTCCTTAATGAAGAAGTACTTCAGTGAAATAATTATATGTCTCATGATTATTATAACCAGAGCATTGAAGATAAAATAATCAAATAAAATAATTCTTGAAACCAAACCCCAGTGTAATAAACATTCCTTTTCATCTTTGGTTATAGAATAAGCTTTACCATGTTCCATTTTGCTCATTCGGGATATATTTTTTTGACACATGATAAATTGATTTGTTTAATTCTCCATCTCTGTATAGATGATTCATTGGATATATTCTTTGTTTAATTTCCAATCATGAGCCTGGTATTCCTTCTATACACTTCTAGAAAACACCCATTCCCTTTAAAAAATACCAGGATGTTTCCTTCTACAATTATAACATACGAAAAAAATCCTTATATCTCTTATAACATTTATACATCATTTTCTTTATCATCTACTTCTTATCATTATTCCTTTCAAATCAAAAAAAAATTATAATTGTATGTTTGTCTTGATAGAACATGATTTTATATCCTCATATGAGGAGAATGTTTTGGAGACTTTTCCCCTTCAAAATATCGGAAAAATATCATAAAATATATTATCATTATTAAACATTATGTCATGTGCATTTGTGTGGTTCTTAATCCTTCTGTGAGGTTCCATTTTGAAACAATGTCATATGCTAAATTTTTTTATGAATAATAATTCATAATATTGAACTAGAAAATCACATAATATAAATTTATAATTTATTCATAGCTAACATCATAATTATAAGCATGGTTTCTCATAGGTAATGATTTACTTTTAAATACATCACAACAGTTAGTAAATAAAATTTGAATTAAGCTAAAAATATCCCCAAAGTGTGTCAGAACAGGTGTGCAGTAAGGCTCATTGTCATGTAACAAGTTACACTGAGTCAGTCCATATGCACCTTGTTAGATTTGTTACCCCTAGGTATATATGTTCTAGAACCCCACCCACATGTAGTATCCAGACAAGGATATATTTTCTGAAGACCCACATAATCTCCACATTCACAGGATTCTATGATATTCCACTATTCATATCCTCAATGGGTATCTTAGGATTATGTTACCTGGTATATGTTTTATAAATATAGTTTTGAAGGTATCTACTAAAATATATTTGATACCAAATGTAAAGAACCTAAAACCAGTATCCCAAAGATGATGCCTAATTGTATTACATTGTTACTATGAACAATAGTTAACATCCAAAAGGGCTGAATAGTAAAGTAGAATTATAAACCAGATAAATAAATTATTGTTACAGTAAAACATGAAAGAAAAAACAACATAGTATCTACATTGGAAATGGCCATAAATGTTAAGATTATCCCTTCAGGTTATTTATAATATTCAAATTTTCATCCTAGGGAATAATATAACATAAAAAAGGGTGAGATCAGATTCTCAATAAGGGTAATAAATATGGTGGAAGATATCATAAATAAAGAGAAACAATTAGGCTAGGTAAATAACTAAAAAAACATTCTTTTAAAACATCATATTGATAATAATATGGAAGAAATAAAATATGATAAAATAATTCAATAAATAATTACATGTGAAATAAACATATCCTTGGATATTCTAATAGTAAAATCATAACACAGTTTATCATGTAATAATATCATAATGAGGGAATTCATAATACTGGACATTTGAAATATATATTCATGTTTTTCCAACAATTCTGAAAATAAATAGTGCATGCCTCAACCAAATCCAAATTTAAAAATAAATGTTCAAGGTCTCAACCAATCCAATATATATTTTGTCTCATGATACCTACCAATGAATAGAAAGGCTATATATAGACCTAACTATCACTTAATATATTGAATGAATTAAAAATGTGAAATTAGTGAAACATAACCAATATATACATACAAGTTGTTAATAACTTTCCCCAATCAGTAAACAAAATCCCTAACAATTGTGAGTGGTATGGTGAATGGTATCAAGATTGAACATCCACAGTCAAACTGATCATAAACCATTTAATAAAATATGTTAGATCATATCATAAAATATAAATCCCAATTAAAAATAAGATTAAATATATGGTGTTGAAAAATATTAAAATACACTAATAAAATCATTTTGGAATTCTTTAGAGAAATACCCCTTTTTTACTTTGTAAGGAAGATTTATTTTGGAAAAATAATTCATATTTGTTATAAAATCATTTTGTAAAAATGTATATCCCCAAAAAATAATGTTATATTAAATGATGCATGAGGCATAAAAGACAACCCATAAAAGTTAAAATACGTAAAAATATTTTTTAAGAAACCTATAAAAGTGCCTCTTTAGTGCGGTTTGAGGGTAAATATTACAGATTCATTAAAATGGAAAAAGATTAATTATTTGAATAAAACTCAAAATGGATAAGATTTTTTTCATGATAAAAATAGTATTTTATAAAAAAAATATTTGTTTCTTAAAATCGGATATGGAGTTTACTTGAATAAGGGTATGAAATCGTAAATTTCCTTTTAATCAGGTTTACTTATAGAGAGGAATTGAAAAGGGAACCTTGAAAAACATGTATTTCTCCATAAAATTAAGATGAAATAATATTGATACATGATTTTGAATCATATAAATAGGATTTAAAAGGTATATATATAAATAAATAAGAATTTCA
This sequence comes from Viscum album, assembly GCA_963277665.1. Classification (NCBI taxonomy): domain Eukaryota; kingdom Viridiplantae; phylum Streptophyta; class Magnoliopsida; order Santalales; family Viscaceae; genus Viscum; species Viscum album. Next base: position 1,207,325,167 of record OY728143.1, on the reverse strand, counting down.
TTGGGGTTAAGTGAGAGAAATCACAATTGAAAGAAAAATGGAGGCTTAAGAAGAAACCCTTAACTTATCTCCAAATGCTTTCTGCACTTATACATAAAATGATAGATAATGAAATTATATTCATTAATAAATTAATTCACAACCTATTATAAAATTATTTTATCTAGTATACTTTTATAATATTCATTTATGGTCTTTTATGGGCTATAATATTTAATTCTGTCATTTGGGTGTGTTCTTTTCCTTGTCCATTATGATTGGTTCACTTTTATACATGTACAAAAGATCATGTAAAATAAGAATAGTTATCTAGAATTAAAATTATAGGTTATTAATGAACATATATAAAATTTTATGGTCTTTTATATCATTTGATTCTATATATGCTTATGATTCATTAGTTAAAGTGGTAATGATATCCTTTTAGATTATTTTGGTGTTTTTTGATCATAATGAACTAGTTTTGTCTTATGAATTAATATAATATTTATATACTTTTTAAAAAACATTAAATAAGTTTTATTAAATATATTAATGTCAGTTTTAACAATAAAAGTTTTTTTACTAGATTTAAATCTCTAATTAAAAAATTAAAAATAATTGTCCACAAATGTGGTAAATCGGCACAACACGGACGATGTTTCATTTTTAAGACAACAAGGGGAAGGGGAAATAGTTTATGGTTGATATACCATAGTCATAACGAAATTAATAGAAATAAAATATACTAGATTTATCGTGCATGTTTGGACATAGGAGGTAAGGAATGGATAATAAAAGATAATATATTGAAAGAGAATTAAAATAGTGAAAGGGGATGTTACATCTTGAATTCCACTCCTTGAGAAGTTTTTTACGGAACACTAAAATGGAATTTTGGGTGAGACTAGCAAGTCCAAAACACTAGGGAGAGGTTTGGGAGAGGTATTGGTTAGAAATTCGATAATCTTGATGTCTTTGGAAGTGTGAGGAGAAGAGGTGATGGGGGTGATATTTATAGAGGAAGAGAGGAGTGTTTTTTTATTATTTTATTCATTTGTTTATTATTATGGCTCCAGACTATCATTATTTTTGGGATTATAACTAATTATTTAAAATTATTTATGTATATTTCGTGATTATGGGCCTACATTATCCTTACATCATATATTACTTAATAATTCATGTTTTTATTATATATCAAAAATTACTACATTTCACTTTTCAGCAAATATTCAACTATACTAGGAAAATATCAAAAAATTAACCAAACCATTTTATATGTTTATAATTAAAAAATTAACTCCATTTTATTAAAATTAATTTCTAATGTTGATAAATTTAATTTTTTAGTAAAATCATCATTTACTCAAAAAAATACAAATTTTAATATTATAACGTTTTTATAACACTTTGAAAAATTCATTACGGCCTCATAAAATTATAATATAAACATAAGACAAAATAATATTAATTTATGATTCTATATTATAAAAAAAATTCTTTTAACTCATTATAATAATTATAAATTATAAATTAAAATTTATGTTTCAAAAAAATACTAGCAGTTAATTTATCATTTTAAAAATATTAATTAATTATTACATAATATAAATAAATTATATTAACTATAATAAGATACAAAAAAATTATTTATACTCTAATTTGTGAGGTTAATTATGCTATTAATATAATTAAAATTATCATTTTATAAAAATCATGATTTGTCATTATTCATTGGAAGTTAAATATATTGAAAATAATACCCAAATTTCAACCTCAAATAAATTTGAAAATCATATTTGAAAAATAAAGATTAGTTTTTCCAAAAGAATTTATAAACTTTTCAAAATTTATTTAAAAACAATTCACCCTTAAATTGTCGTAAAAATATTTTTAGAAAAAAAAATAGTATTTTATGAATATATTTTGATTTATTCTTCTCTAAAGTCTATAAAACTTATTAGTTTAATTTATAGACATTGGATTAAATATATAACATATAAATTTAATTAATATCATTCACTAATAGTGATTACATTTATATAAAAATCTATTGTGGTCATTAAATTATTTTTTTTATAAAAACACAAGATTTATGTTTAATTGATTATTATTTTCATTTCAACTAAATTGGTAACCAATGAATTAATTTGATAAACATATATAAACAATATTTTAATAATTCAAAAAATATCATTCATTTATTCCATTCCAATTAGAAGATTATAACTATCAAATTCTAAAAATAATATTCAATCATTTGTTTATGTTTAGTGTTCTATGTGATAATAACTATCAATGAAGACAAATTTAAAAAGATATATAACGTAAAATATTGTGGTGTTATAGTGACAGAAATATATAGTAAATCATTCTAATTTTCATATATGGACAACCTAATTGGGAAGTGAAAACAAGTATATTGAAGAGTAATAAAACTCCCAATTACGAATTTATAGTGATAAATAACATGATCATGGAAAATTTGGCCATCACAAACCCATATATTTGTGACAGGTTAAAGGCCCATTGATTTCTTATTTAGAGAAACAAATGGATAAAATTTATGTTCTAAAATGCATTTCCTAGTGTTGAGGAATTATTTATATCATACTGTAAAAATAAAAGGAAATATAATTACTTGAAATGTATAGTTTCATTCTTTAATAAATTTCCACCAAAAAATCATCTTTTTACGAATTATGTGTATGGATTTTACATTCATGAAGCACCAGAATAACCTACTATAGATAAAATATTAAATTAAATAATTATATATATTCCACCAGTCTTTAGGCATTAACCAAAACCTAAATGGTTTGTAAATTATATGATAATTGAAAAAAGGATAAACCTTCTAATGAAAAAATACTTTTAATATCAAAAATTCATAAGTGATAGAAAAAAATAAAGTTTTATCATTTAATAAATACATATCCTTAAATGTCATCAAAAAAATTTCATCCAAAGATTAAAACCCAAAAATCAGAATGATTTTATCACATCATCATCTTAGATAAATTTTTTATTTATCACCCAAAATAACATCAATTACTCTTAATGTATCATAAAAAAAATTTAATTTCCCAAATATCATATTCATAGGATATGAAAATTCATTTACAAAAGAAACATATATTATAATAAATCTATAATTAAATCATATATAATTCCAAAATATAATTAAGCCTTTATTCTTGATATACAATCACATAATATTATATTTTTCTTAATCCTATAATTTTCCCAAAAATTATAGTGATCTTCTTATAAAATGACATTAATCAGTTAATAAAAAAATAAATTTCAAATCCAATGGTTATCAATATGATAAAACATATATTCCTAAATTGTAATGACATATGATTACCTTTAAATAAGAGACTATATAAATTATAAAGTCAAATAATACATTTAAATTTATTCCCACACAAATGTAAAGGCATTGCACCTCAAATATCAATTTTTCATATAATAAAATTAAGGGTTACATGCACCTCCACCAAAAAAAATGTTTCCCAAAAGTATTAGAATTCACCTAAAAATTACAACACATAGACCTCAAAATGGGTTCTAGTACATTAAACATATGATCAATCATAAAATTATAACTGAATTATGGTATCCATAAATCTTATGAAAACTTAATAATAAAACATCCAAATGATCAAAGTAAAAATAACATTCTTATGATACCAACTGTAAAGGCCTAACCTTATGCATTACATATTATTGTGTATTTGATCAATAAATAACTTGATTAAAATATTGGGGATATTATAAATATATAATTTTAGTGAATTAGGATAAAATCTTATATAGTAAAACCATACATTACAAGTGGTCACAAATACTTAGTATCCATTTCTAACCAAAAGTTTTTTAAAAATAAAACAAATTTTATTTCCATGATAAAATTTTAAAAATTTCATTTTACCGCCTATTTATCCCTACTCCTCCTTAGACCTTGTAAATATTTTTAAAAAATGTGTTATTAGCACAAAAAGATCACTAGGGGACACAAAAGGATGAAATCTTTTAGTCTTGTGAAAAACATCAAAAACCATTTAATGTTTATATATATCTTCAAATTTGTTTATAAATTATATAAAATTACACATGAAAAACAAAAACATTATTTTTTCTCAAATAAAACCTCAAAAATAATATTATGAAAATAAATACCCCTTTTGAAAACATTGTGCATCACATTGATAATTGGTTTTAAAACAATGTCAGAAATAATTGGAGGAAAATTAAATCCACAACAGGAAACCTTTGATGACTCCGCCTTTCTTACTTTGAATGATAAGGTATACTACCCAATTCATTAGAGTGATATCTGGACACTCAAAATTCCATAAAAATCTCACTAGGTGGTATTTAGGCACACTGAATGTATAAGATATATAAGGATCACCCGTGATATATAATGGGGTCCACCAATTCATATAAGATATACCAAGAGAACTTGTTCGAAATATAATGCTTATGTACCATATAATAAATGAAACATTTTTCGATTGAACACTTTATTTCCAAAACCCTTTAAAAATACATTAAAACAAAAATAAAGACACAATTAGATTTTAAAAATTTCCACTTGTTTTAAAAATGACTTCTTCAAATAAAAAAACTACACACATCAGAAAGAAACAATTTTTTTGAAAATAACCATGAAAACTTATATAATAAAATACAATTCATTTAATCTTTATGATGGTGGGAAATAATATTCATTCCATATATCTTAAAAAAATATTCATTTTTATTTTGGTAAAAATATTTGAATGAGGAACTTTAGAAGAAGATTTTTAATATAATGTCCCTTACCTATAGTCGGATTTAACGCATATGTTTTTTATATTCATGAATAATTAACATAACATAATTTTATACTATTATAATACAATTTTTAAACTTTATTATTCCTTTTTTATCTCTTATTACGAAAATATAGCTATTAATTCAAAATTTACGTTCACGTCGGATGTTTTCATAATATTCGGTTCAGAAGTCCAATATGACTTAGGTATGATGACTATGATCAAAATTTAATTAGTTCACCAAATCCAAAATAATAATCAAGAAATAATTCTCATTTATATAGATAAATTATATTTTTAAATACCCCCACGGAATATGGTTATTAAAAATTGACTACGTTTAAATCATGGAGATAGTAAGCCGTATGTACGCATGAGTAACATTTCCTTTTAAAAAATCATAATTGAAATAACATAAATAAATTTTTATCTTTTAAAAATGATAATAATATGATAAATATCATTATAAATATTAAAATATTCTAATATATATCATCTTTTTGATGTGGTAATGAAAACAAAATCACATCGCTTTGTGGAGGTGGCAGTCCACATGTATGCACAAACAATTTTATCATTTTATTTGAATGAAAAGATAAAAACATATATAATATACTTAATTTTAGAAATTATAAATATTAAATGAATAAAATAAATAAATATTAATTTAATCATCATAAATACTCGTGGGAGATGGTGATGAAAAATGGATTACATCGATTCGTGAGACTGTAGTACGCCATACACACGAACAATGATTTTTTTCATTTGATGGAAGATGATATTGATATAAATCCTGAAACTAAAATAATAAAATATCATTAAATTTATAATACTAGAGTTATTATTTTTTTCATGGTTTAAGAAGGGTTGAGGAATGTGAAATAAGTAACAAAATTTAAACATGCTGATAAAACTATACATCTAATTTTGAAAACCTTTATTTCTAAACACCATAAAGCCTATAATATTATAATTCTTCATATAAGACCTATATAATGTTGGGAGGGATTACATAAAGATATATTCGAAGGTAATGGATGAAAAAAATAATTCTTAGTGTGTATAATTGAGAAGAAGATGTTCACTTTTATAAAATAGTGGTGGATCACTCTTGAAATTTCACAAAATATTAAAATAATGTAGATATATTTTCAAATTCAAATAGACCCAAAGTTAGTTATATTGAATATAAGATATTTATGGGTTTAAATAAATTCATAAAATAAAAATAATACAAGTTTTGACTATATATATACCATTATATTTGGTTTTTAACTCTTATTTTACCCCTTTACCTCTAATTGTGAAAACATTGATTTTAATTTTTTTAGGATTAATATAGATATTAAAAAATACCAAACCACCGATAAATAGAACATTTTTAAATTTTATTCTTTATCCCAATCACTTTGATAGATATATAATTTTTATTAATTTTATATCATTTAATAAAATATTACTTTCTGTAAAATATCTATAATGTCAATTTTAAGAACGATTCATCACATTAAAATAAATAATATCAATGTAACACTTCTAATTCAAACAAATTATTTAAACAAATAAAAAAATAAATTTCATATATAAAATAAATTTATTACATTAATTATCTAATATTATATTTTTTAATATTTTTAATATCATTTATTTTATCTTTCCATTAATTAAATAATGACTGCATCAATGTTCTCCAAGAATTTACGAAATTTTTTTCTTCACTAAAAATTAAAAATAAATTACCATGATTAAGATAAATTAGTTATATTACAAAATATTATTTATAATATAACATATCCCCTTGAGAACACCATAATGAAATTATTACTCTTCAAAAAACAATAGTGTTACATGTTGGACAATTCATGAAATATAATAATATAATTGTCATAAACTCATAAAAGTGTCCCAAAAAGATATAAAATATAAAATCAGAAAATTATGGTTGATACATACTCATAATATAAGATTAAATTATGTATTTGTTTAATTTTATTTTTCTTATCATTTTATTTTTAACCAAAATTACTTGATTTAATCATTAACATGTAAACAAAAATTAAAAATCTTTTCTATTCATATTGATTAAAAATAAAAGTGACTTGTTTAATAAAATTGGATTTAATTACTCAAAATATGGGAAAAGTTATTAAAAATTAAAATCAAATATCTTTTCAAATTTAATTTAAAATGAAACCGGACAAACACAATGAAAACTCGTTTTTCAAAAAATTTCATTTTTGTATATTAAATGTTTTATAACAAATTCAAGTATAAAATCTATTTAAAAATATATAATTGAATTATTTAAATTTAAAAGGAACAAATTAAATTTTAATACTAAAAGATGAAAAATGATTATGAAATACTTTAAAATAAAACACAATTTTCTATAATAATAATAATTTTTCATTATTACTTGAAAATTTAATATCTTCTAGTAATTATAAAAAATTAATCCTAATATAATTTCTATATTATGAATTTAAAAAAGAAATTATTATTACTGAATTTAAATTTATTTAATTTTAAGACAAAATATTGAAATATAATCATAAAATAAATGTGATTAATAAAACAATTTCATTTTTTATAATTAGACTTTCATAATATATTTATAATGAATATAACTACATATTTCTGGAATAATAATATATTTTAACAATATTTATTCAATCATTACATGGTTTGTTACAATAATAATGAAGGAATGTCTAACATCCCTTAAGATGAGGATGTAATATATGTGATTGACCCACTCAACCTTAATATTTTCCCCATTCATGATGGATTTCATTCAACATTAATATTAGAAAATATGACATTATTAAAAATTCCCCCATCGATATAGTGAAATATTTCATTAAAGGAGGGTATCTTTCTTGAGTTACATGTTTTATAACCTCAATTTTGATTCCCAATGATAGAAAACAATTTTTTAATTAATATTTACATATCAGCTTTAATATATTCATTTATAATTTAGTCACCACTGTCAATGACATCTAACTTGAAGAATTTCATCTAAAGGTTATTTTGAGTGAATAGAAGAACGTTTATGGTGGATGGTTTACACATAGACCTATTTCTATGGTATATAAAATTATTGGAGAACTTAAAATCAATTTATTTTAATCCAGTATCATTATTAACATTGATATCGATATGGATTATGAAATATTATATTGGAAGTGTAATCTAATGATCCTTACGTGCTTTGAATTCATTTAATGGATGAGTAAACATTTTTCCCCTTTTCTATTGTTCACCCTCATGGTTCATTATCACTCTTATGGGGTAATAATTTAGAAAATTAAAATTAGTGAGGGTACTTTTCCAAGGAGATCCTCTCTCACCCAGCCTCTTTAATTTAGAAGAAGACATTATCAACGTGAAATTGAAAAAAATAATTTTTAATGGTGGTATCATTGGATTATAGGGTAGATACAATTTAAAAGATAAATCTCTCTTGATGGTATCATATGGTATGAAAATTTTCATGAATGATAGTTTTTGTTACATACATGCAGTCAACCATTTATTGAATTTTTATGAAATGTTATGTTAGAATCTAATTAATGAATATAAAATTAATTGTTTCATTTCTAAAAAACTTACTCCCACTCAAGAAAAAATAAGTGAGGATTGAATTATAATTCTAATTGGATCTTATCGTATACAATACTAGCGTTCCTATATATCTATGGGGGTTGATAGATGAAAACTTGTCTCAAAATGGCCATTGACATCCTGAATAAACTATTAATGATGTAAAATTCAATGAATATATTCTTTATGTGAAATAATCCATGAAAAAATGTTTTGGAGGTGGACTATGAAATGTGATGGAATGACTATATAGTTCACATTTTGAATTACACTGAACAATCCTGATAACTTTCATTGAAGGTGAAATTAAAATGAGGACCACTTCTCTATGATCATAAACTTCTGCATATTCCTATGATAGACTTAAAATATTTTAAAGAATTAATTAATGGAAAAATATAACCATCCCAATAACTATTCAGATCTATAAATAGTGAAGCAGGTTTCCATTAGTAAGGATCATTAATTTTTAGAACAATGCATGGGTAGAGGTGCTGGGAAATTATAGATTCATCCACTAATTCTTCAAATACATTTTCTTGATAATTTTTTTCTCTCATCTTTCTGTATGAATCCCCCATGCTTATAATGAGGTGGTAAATATTGTTCTATTTTGGATAGAATATAAAAATGGGGAATGATTTATAAATTTCATTACATTTGACTTGTTTATGATCTATGTTACTGTAATCAAAGTATAATTTTTATTTCTTTCCTTATTCTCTACCTTTACCATCAACCTATAAAAATAGAAAAATATATTTTTATTTGAGAAAATAATTATTCTAAATTAGGTATAGTCATTTAATGGTTTTGTGTAATTATTTATAAAAATGGGATCCTAACAATATAACTAATTAATGGGATAAAGTAGACGAGCATGGAAGAAGGAGTTTTGTATGTTAAGGATGAGATAACAAGACCATGGATCTGCCCCTTCTTAACCCTATGAACAATCAGGAAAAATTAATTAAAATAATATATTTTTAAAAAATTGAACCTACAATCTATAAAATCATTTTGATCTCAATCTAAAATGATCTAAAAATATATTCTTCTTTCTTTAACCCATTTCGTAAATTTACCTCAATCAGTCATTTTCATTAAATTTCTTAATAAATTAACTAAACCTTTAGATGTGTTCGACCTAAAAATTGATGTTTTCGCATTTCATAGATTAGTAACATTTCTTACATTCTTTTATAAATTATAAAATATTATTATCCTCATATAAAAAGGATGATTCCATATGGGATATTAAATTTTGGGTACCATTGTCAGGGATAATTGTGATGATTATTATATACTAATAATTAAGAAAAATTATATTCTCATTTTCTCCTATTTCAAGAATTTAACATTGGATTTCCATTTATTATGTTTATCTATTTTACATAATTTTTTGTTTTTGGTTATAATGGTAGGTTTGAAATTAATTTAGACTGGATAAGAAGAATCTCCTCCCTTATAAAGGGCCTAATTCAAGAAGTTGATGAGATCAAAATAATGACAATTATTCAGAAAAGTACATAAAACCATATCATATAAAAGATAATAAACCATCCATATCCTAAAATATAATGTTAAAGAGGTACATCATGAGATAAGATGCTTGGTTGGATAATTAGTGGTAAATACCTAAAAATGAATTTATTTCTATACATGACACAATGAATTTTATATATTTTTATGATGAAAGAGAAGAAGGTAAATTTCTACTGAAATGAAGTTTTTTAATGGATTTTTTTACCCAAACTAGAATAAGAAAAATAGGAAGAAGAGTCCTCAAATACAGAGATATTTCATATAATCCTTATAAAACTGAGATTGAATATGGGGGAAGAAGAAATAGAAGATGAGAAAACTACTACCACATCATTAAATTTTTTTTATTAAGATGAATAATTCGATGCAATCTACAAAGACTGTGTAAATGAAAAATAAGTATTAAAAAATTATGAGTTTTATTAGTTGGATGAGTAACATTAATTTATTTTTTTTGAAGTGGAATCCTTGCAACCACCAATTAAAAAAATTATGTTAATTATTTCCGTATAGACAGAAAATTCATTCTACTTACTTTCATGTTGTTTGAAAATTGGTAACTCCCTCAAACGTTTGATACTATTTAATTGATTAGATGATAAGAAAATCATAATGAATATGAAATTCAGAATTAGGAAATCCCAAGAAGGTTGTCATTATATCACACTCTAATCAGTTATCCCAGGTATGGTTGAGTTAAATGACCATTAAAAATGTAAAACTTCTAGGTGGAAACATTAATTCTTATCTATTCGTAGAAATTTAGATTTTTTTAATTATATATATTAAATTTATATTTGGAATATAGGTTATGTTCCCTTTATCCATTTTAGATTTAATGATAAAAACATGTGATTTGATCAACTTCATAATTTTGTTGGTCCAACATGAAGGCACAAGAAGGTAAGAGAAGTAGTAGTAGTGAGATAAAGCATCATTGGATGAGAATACGAGTCTTATTTTCTTATTTTATTTTACACCGAAAATATTTAATTTTCTAGATATTTGAACTATAAATAGTATGAAATACCTTGAATCCTATTTTAATCACTAATACTGGAGATAATAAATATTTATGATAAATACTGAATAGATTTTTAAATTTATTTCTCAATAAATATGATTTATAGAAATCATAGAAATAGTTAGTAGAGAACAAAATAGAGATTTAGATTTGAAAATTCATGATTTTGGGAGACAAGAATATTTTATTAAATATTATTTTCAAAAATTTTCCATGCATTTAATTTATAATATTTTAACTAACTGGTTTTATTTATCATATTAATTATCTTGAGTGATATTAATAACCAATTTTTCTCATTATCAATACATTTTTTGTGCCTAATATTCCCCATTCCTTTATTGAGTATATTTCATGGGGGAAACTTTAACATGCTTACTTTTAGAACATGATCAGTGTATTGTTGAATCTATTATTGTACAATGTTAAATTTAAAATGGTTGTGTCATACTTTGACTGGCACATCTTTGGAGAAAAACCCATACATTAATCATTTTAAGTATTGTAGAAGCTATGAATAACCTTTTTAGAGATGATTCATGATATAATCCTATTTAATCCATTCCCAGCCATATTTTAATATTTTGAATGATTATAAAACATAAGTTTAAGGTAGATAATTCTATGGTTGAAGGGGTAAAAACTGAAATGGATAAGTGTGTGAGTGTTTTTTATGGGAGTCATGGAATTTATCACGATTAACATAAAATATATTCATTTAACACCATCTTGAAAAATATATAAATTTTAAAATTATGTGTGTCTTGGGAAATCAATAAATCCCCATCACTTGACCTATTATTTTATCATAGCTATTTAAAATAGTTTCATGATGAGATCACTTGGGGTTACATGGTAGATGAAATATTTTTCCCTAGAAAAATATTCAAAAAAAAGTTAATATATATATAAATATATACAATTTGGTGTTTAATTAATTTTCTATCAATATTTTATATGCCTATTATGAATGATTAGTGAAACGGAAATGAATTTTACATATGATATTTGAATTGGGTTTTGTAAAGCCCATGGACCTAATATACTATTGTCGGTGGTAAATTTATTATAATGGAACTACACACAAGTGATCACATCCAAAATATCTGAATAATTTAGTAGTTTTGGTAAAATAGATATATAATTAAATCTTATAATAAACTTGATAAGAAATATATCATAGTGAATTAAAATATTTTTCATCCCTAAAAATTTTAAAAAATACCTTCTTTATATCCATGGTAAAGGAAATATAATAAGTGGTGAGATCAAATTATGAGTATGGAATATGTATAGATGAATATATCATGAGTAAATGAGGAATAATGAATTTATAAAGGTAAATATATTAAAATACAATCTATTAAATTAGTAAATAGTCAAAAATAATAATATTGTATGAATAAATGATGATAGAATTACTACATATAATTAATCACATGATCATGAAACTCATCCATGGATATGTTAAGTATTAAAATAATCTCATATACATAAATAATTAATCCTGTAATGATGGAATTCATAATTATAATCATTAGAAGCATACATTAAAGGTCTCATTGAAAGACATCATATATAGATGGGTAATTCTATGAGGTGCGATTTGGGATATACTCAACACTTATAGAGGGTGTATCATGAACAAAATCATGAAATTTTAAAAACAATATAGAAGATTTGATTTTTTACTGAACTAGTTTTCAAAAAGAAATATAAATTTCTCCTTTCATGAAATCTTGTATAATATTTATGACCACACCGTGGTCTTATAATATGTAAATTACCATTGGACATGTGTTCATTGTAGATGAAAACTGTTTGAATTTTGGAAGTCAAATTAATATTTAAATAAATAAATATCATTCATTAATGTGTTCTCATTCAATGATATCTACAGTTTGGAGTATGAAAAATTAATTTCATCTTCACTATAGATTTTGAAATGTGGGTTTTTTCCTAGAGAAGGGCCTAACCATGTATAGAGTATCAGGCCCATGCAAGGATTTCCTTTTCTTCTCTCTCCTTGTTTTATTTTCTTTTACTTTTTTGTTATATTTCCTTTTTTCCTCACATTTTCCCTTTACCCCCCCCCCCACTTATTATATATATTCCACTCCCTTGGGGGTCTTTGGTCAAGGGAGAATATGGGGAGCAGGATTCACAATCATGGACATCCAAATGTGTTGGATAATCATACGATGGATAGGAAACATGGATCAGATCAAATATTTGGAGGTTTCTAACTAAAGGAAAACCCTTTTCAGGGTAATCACTTTTAATCCCATTTGGTTAGTTGTTTTTATGTTTAAATATTATTTTTTGTAGTTGGTTACCCATCATGTGTGAATCCGGGGGTTTTTAAGTTAATCTGGTGGTTTTCGGATGTTCGGATGGATTTCTGTTTTCAAAGTCTTATTCACACATTGTGTAGTTAAATTAAAACACATCATGTGTTCTTCCTATTTAGTGAAGATGATATTTTTCTGTATACACTATTTATATTATGTACACATCATTTAGTAATTATTTTCCTTGTTCCATGAAATTTTTTCATGTTCATGGTTAGTCGGTGTTGGGGATGTACATGTTGTGTACCTAAGGATCAACATGTGTAGTGGTGCTTGGACAAGTAGCTATGTATGTGGTTTTATAGACATTTGGAGATCACATGTTATGTTTTGGGCTTTCATTTTGTGTAGTGGAACTTGTCCATGTTGTCAAATTATTTTTAATACATCCCATGTGAGGGGGGCTTGGTCATTCAATAGTTCATGGGAAGATTTCATGACCATTTACTAGTACATGGGAAGAAACATGGTGTGTTTTTGAGTCATGGAAGTACATGGAAATATTGACATTTTAGACTACACACCATGTACATAGATGTTGAAACCAAGTACATTTTTGCAGAAAAGTTATATTTGGTTTCATTGTATAGATACCCTATCCTTTTACACATTTTATTACATGATTCTAATCATAATTTATCATCAAATACAACCAAGGATCATATAATCTAGTGTCTTTGGAAGATTAGGTACATGATTTGAAAACGTAAAAATGAAAATAATGTCTTTTATTTAATATCCATAATGAGATCCTAACTCCCATTGCACTCTTACATTTTCATAGGATAACCTGGAGAATACATGAACAAATGGATTAGCTAAAGAGCCCGGTAAGGGAGTAAACATGGGAAATTAAATATATCACATGGATTAGTGGCAGAACCTGATGGAATAAAAGTAACAAGACATGAATAAAATAAGGAATAATAACACATATAACATGGTAACATATAATCATGGAATCAAATAAATGTGGAAAAAACATATTACATTACATAAACCTGATTCATGGCTAACCACCAACACATATAACATTATGGACAAAGTCCTATACGGGAATCAGGTTCACTATATGTCCCAAAATCACGTATCATGAGAATAAACATTACCCAACTAATTTCAGTGATATTTGGGAACACCCTTAAATACATATTCAGGAATATGTTTTCCACAAGAAGAATAAATAAATGGGTTACCCATTGAAATTAATGAGTATCATAATCACTTCACAAGGCATAAAAAATAGGCATATCATAAATATGTCCATGAAAGAATAGACTCAAAACATACATGGAAATTAATTAGGTAAAATAGTCTTAGATAATGATATGTTAAGTCAAAATGAATCAAAATCATGCAAAACTATTGTTTAAGAAACATTAAAAAAACAGTCTAGTGTGGTTTAAGGAAAAATTATAAATATTATTTAAAATGGAAAAGGGTTATTTTTTATATAAAAATATTTGAGCCAATATAGTTTTTTTATAATAAGATTATTGACTTTATTAAAATAATGGTGGATTTAAAATTATTATGTAGGGAACTTGAAAATGGGTAAGAAATCAGGAATATTCCCTTTATCGGGATTTCTTATCAGGACGAATTGAGATGGAAACTTTATAAAAACATGAATTTTATCATCAAATAATGATAATATGATCTAAATACATGAGTTCGGAACATATAAAAATATTTTATAATAAATATATAAAAATAAATAATCTTTACATTTAGGTAAAGAGAGAGAAAGAGTGTCCTTAATGAAAAATAGATGTTCAGTGAGAATCCCTTACCTTATGTCTAAAATTGTTCTACACTTGATTTTAATTTTTAGAATAATCAAATTAAATTCATTAATTAATATTTTTTAAGCCATTTGTAAATTTAAATTATTTATTATAATTTTATTAAGTTAACTTATGGCCATTTTATGAGTTATAGTATTCAATTTCTTCATTCGGGAGTGCTCATTTTCATGGTTTTCTTGGTCAGTTCGTTTGTTTTAGAGTATTGATGTTCATGTAAAATGGAAATATAAATCCATAATTGAATTTATAATATATTAGTTAACATAAATAAGGTTAAATAGTTGAATAATAAATTTAGAAATTTTTGGTGTTGATGAATCTTAAGATAAGATGTTGGTGATAATCATTTGGATACTTTTGAGTGATTTTTACTCGTAATGAACAGGTTTTGTAGTATTATTTTTCATCATGTTTATATAATGATTTCATAACATTAAATATAATTTAATACATATATTATAATTTTTTTACCATAAAAAATGTTATTATGACCATTCATCAAGATGTTAATAGAAAATGAAATTTTGTCACCCTTAAAGGTGATAAATTAACACGTCGGGAATAACATTTTAATTTTCAGAATTAAAAGTGAAAGGAGAGGGGTATAATTATGGATTGTTGCATTATAATAATAAAATTATAGTGTATGTATGTTACTAGAGTTATCATTCCATTTTTATGATGGGAGGTGATGAGAGAATAATAAAAGAAATTATAAGAAGAGGAAGGTAGAATTTAACTCTTAAATTTCTACTCCTTAAAAACCACCATAGGGAAAGGTTTTGGAATTTTGATGAGTCAAAGAGATCATGTATATGCGGGAGGGTTTTGGTAATAATATTGGAAAAAATATGGAAAAGTATCAAATCTTGTAAGGTATAAGGTGAAAAGGTGGTGAGGATGGTATTTATAATGGAGGAGATGAGTGTTTTCTCATTATTTTTATCATCAGTTTATTATTTTGGATCAAGAAAAAAATATAGTAGGTTATTGTGAAAAAATTAATTAACTAGTGAATGTGAGTTATAAATAATGGTTATTACCTCCACCTTACATCAATAATTAATAAAAAATTCATGTATTTATCATTTATAAAAAATTATCATATTTTGTTGTTTTCCAAAATATTCAAATATTTTAGAAAATAATAAAAATTTCACCCTAATTTTTTTTCCATGTGTAGAATTCAAAAATGAACTCTATATTATGAAAATAATTTTCTAAATAATATAAATATTAGATTTATTTAAAATTACCATTTACTAAAAAGATACATATTTTAAAATCATAACTTATTTTATAACACTATGAAAATTCAAATAATGTCTAATAAAATTATCATAAAATCATATGAAAAAATATATTAATTTATTAATATTTTTAATTAAAATAAAATTTCTTTTAATTTATTAAATTAATCAAAAAAAATTAATTATATATTTATGTAATATAAATACACCAACTCTTTTATAATAATTTCAAAAACATTTAATTACTTATAATATGGTATAATTATATCTAATTTCATTTATAAGATTCATAAAAAAATTTATACTTTCATGGGTGAGGTTACTATTCATTTTGTCAGTTTACTACTCATAAGGGTCATATTAATATTACAAATTTCAAGTTACTATTTAATTGGTATAAGTGCCTTAACTTATTGAAACACCACTTATTTCATTCTTTCCTCATTTATAATGTTTTTATTATGTTCTATATGAGATTTAATGTGATTTATGATATTATAAAAATGGAATTTCTATTGATAGAATTCAGGGTCTCTACATTCTTCCCCTAATAAAATATCTCCCTAGAAATTTTGTTTTACAAACTATGGTTAAGACAAGGGAGGTTGATTCTTTTTTATTGCCTCCTCTGGATTCCATGTTAACTCTTTTTACTTATGGTTCCTTCATAGTAATTTGACCAGGTAAGCAGTCTTGTTTCATATAACTTTACCTCTATGTTCTAAGACCTTTATTGGATTCTCCTTGTAAGAGAGATAATTCTCCAATTGTTCAACCTTTGAATTCAGTAAATGTGAAGAATTTAGTATGTGCTTCCTTAAGAGGGATATAAGGAATTCATCTTGTACTTGAGATAAGGTAGGTGGAAGTGGTAGTAGATAGACCAAAACTCTGACACGATCAAGGATCATGAAGTGGTTGATGTACTTGGGGATTATCTTTCATTTCTTCCCAAATATTAATCTCCTCATCCATGGAGATATTTAGCAGAATACCATGTCTACAACCTTAAACTCAAGGTCTCGTCAATGATTGTCTACATAGATCTTCTATCGACTTTGGCCTTCTTTGATGTGCTACTAAATGGTTTTCACATTTTCCACCATATCTTCAACTATTTCTGGTCCTAACATCTCATGTTCACCAACTTCATCCCATCATGTTCGTGTTCTATATATTTTTCCATAGAGGTCTTCATAAAGAGACATTTGGATGCTCATGAAAAAATAGTTGTTGTAAGAGAACTCAACTAGAGACATATGTTGGTCTCATCCTCATTTTAAGTCCATATATCATGATATCAATATGTCTTATAGTGTCTAAATATTGTGCTCATATTGTACATTAGTTACAGTATGATAAGCTGCACTAAATATCATCTTAGTTCTTAGATCATATTGAAGACTTTTTTAGAACATTAAATAGTATCTCATACATTAATCAGATACAATTGATTGTGGTACTCCATATATCCTTATCACATATTTTATGTATATCCATAAAAGTTGATCCATTTATAGGTCCTATTGAATTTTGATAAAGTGATCTATCTTTATATGATGATCCACAAAAACAATATATATATTTTTTCCATTAGATATATTTGGAAGTCCATTGAAAACGTCTATTATAAAGTTCTCACACTTCCAATAAGGTATGGGTAGTGGTTGCATTATCCCATTAGACTTTTTCCTTTTTTAATTCACTTACTGACATTCTTGTAATTTTTATGTATACTCAGTGATCTAATTTTTTATATTTTCCCACCAATATTTCTCTAAGAGATCTTGATACATCTTTGGGCTCTTAGGGTTAATAGAGAAGGTTTAGCTATGTACATTCTTTAGAGTCTACTTCTTTATCCCTATGATGAATGTTACATATAGTCACTACCCAAATTCCATTACTCCTTCCTCGTCATTGTTGAAATTTGTAGAGTTTCCTTTTCTCATGCCTTCCACCTTTTTTTGAATTTCATCATTATTTCTTTGAGTATCCATTATTTTTTATATAAGGGATATTTGAGATATCATTTGGGAAAGGATTGATGATTTTCCTTCATTAAAAATTCCCATATCCATCCTTTTTATGTCTAATAATATTGGATCCTTTTCTATTATCATCATTGATAATGATACAACAACCATTCTACTAAGAGCATATGCTACCTTATTTTCCTTAATAATATGTTAGTGGATTGAGTATTCATAATATTTGATGAGATATAACCATGTTTTTGGGTTCATATTATGCTCTTTATGGGTGAATATATATTTTAGGATCTTTTGATCAGTATATGTCTCAAACTTTTTCACATAGAGATAATGTTTCTTGATTTTCAACACAAATATCACAACTGCCAAATCTAGATCATAGGTGAAATAGTTTTTATCCTTCATTTTGAACTTCCATGAGGTATATGATATCAATATATGATTTTACATAAATAAAAAGTCTACTCCCTTATTTGAAGCATCATTTTACCCCAAAATGTGTTCCCCTCTTGTTGGTAATGTGAGTATTATTATAGTAACAAACCACTTTTTCAACTTTTTAAAGCAGTGTTCACATTCACTCATCCAGAAAAACATATATGGAAATTAATAATGAAAAATAGTCATATTGTTATATAAGATATTAGTTATAATTATTAATGAACATATATAAGGTTAAATGACTATATAATTCATTTTGTAATTTTGGGTGAGGTTGAATCGCTAGATAAAATGTTAGTGATAATCATTTGAATTATTTTGGGAGGTTTTTGCTCACAAAAAACTTGTTTGGTTTTATTATTTAACATCATGTGTGTATAATGAATATATAACATTACATAAAATTTAATACAAATATTATAAAATATTTTAACAATAAAAATATTTTTTGACTATTCTTGAAGGCGTTAATGGAAAATGATAATTTCTCACCCTTAAAGATGATAAATTTACACATCATGAATTACATTCTAATTTACAGAATAAAAACGGAGATAAGATGGGTTTAATGGTGAATTATTCCATTAGCATAATAAAATTATAGTATTTTTAAGATATTTTTGATATCATACAATTAAAATGAAGGAAGGTGATGGCAGAATAAGAAAAGAACTTCAAAAGAAATTAAACGAAAATGAAAGAGGAATTTACCTCTTGAATTTTTCCTCCTTGAAATCATCCTTAGGTAAAGGTTATAGTATTTTTATGAGACAATGAGCTCTTGGATATATGGGATGGTATTGGGAAGATTATTTTTTAGAATTTAGACACATATTAAATCTTGGAAGGTTTGAGGTGAAGAGGTGGTGAGGGGTGGTATTTATAGTGGAGGAGAAGGATGTTTTCTCATTATTTTAATCATTACATTATTTTTTGAATGAAGACAAGAAATAGTATTTATTTCTATGAAAAATATAGTAACATGTGATTGTGAGTACAAAATAATGGTCCTTACCTTATCCTTACATCAATAGTGACCCAAAAAATCATGTATTTAACATTTATAAAAAATTATTGTATTTTACTAATCACCATAAAATTAATGAATTTTTGAAAAATCAAAAAAAAAAATTAACGCAAACCATTTTTTAATGAGTAGAATTAAAAAATGAACTCCCTTTTATGAAATAAAAATTTCTTATATATGGACAATTTAAATTTTAATTAATATCATAATTTTCTAAAAAATATATATTTAAAAATTATAACTGATTTTATAACACTTTTGAAAAACTCAATTATGTCTCATTAAATTATCTTAAAATCATAAGAGAGAAAAATTATTAATTTATGAATACTTTTTATGATAATAATTTTTCTTTTAAAAAATTAAATTAATCATAAAATTATAGTTAAATATTTATGACTTAAAAAAATACTAACACTTTATTTATAATTATTAAAACATTAAATTAATTATAATATGATACAAATATATAACACTCTCATTTATAAGATCCATACCTTTTAGTTGTACTTTCATGGGTGAGGTTACTATTCATTTGGTCAATTTACTATTCATAAAGGTCATATTACTATTCCTAAGGTCAACTAATATTTCATTAGTATAGGCTTATTACCTTCTATAAATACCGTTTATATAATTCATTCATCATTTATAATGTTTTTATTGTGTAATATATGTGATTCTATTGGATTTATACTATTATAAGAAGGTAATTTCCATTAATAGAATTTATGGTCATCACACATTGTGCCCCATAGTCATAATTGGACTTATGAGTAGTCTATTCTTATAATTTTTTAATATATATTGAAATATATAGATTTTTTATGTGTTTAGGGAAAGTATTGTGGAATTTTTGGATTGATATATTTTGGTAGGAGGATTCACAAGTGGTTTATGTTCTAGATTCCTCTAGGGGGTTAGGTTGTGATTTGTGAGACCCATGTGATGGTTTATGCGTGTTGACCACCATGGATTGAGGATGTGGGTTGTGTTTTTTCAAGGTTATTTGGAAATATAATAGGAGGAGGATTCATGTTTTTTCGTAGATTAGTCCATTAGATTGGTTTCCCAAGGTTTAGTTATGGTTGATTGAGGTCGGGACCAGTAGGATCCTTCGTGGTGAATGGACTAAATGGGACTTTAGAAAAATTGGGTTCTATTAAGATGTGTTTGATATGGGATTAGGGTCCTATTTGAGGTTTCTGTTCTTGGTGATGTGTGATTATAGGTTGTTATTTTCTGTTTTCTGGCCTGAGGTTACCCATATGTTGGTGGTTCCGGTTCTTTTTTCCCTTTTGGTCATGGTAATATTTCAGCTATGTTCTATGGCACCAACTATGGTCTATTTTATGGGTATTGACTTAATTTTCTATTTTTTATAGCATACCCCCCCATAGGTTTTCCTACTTTATGTGTTTTTTGGGGACCTTGGATGGTGTCTGTTCTTGTTGTCCTTTGAGTTCATCATTTCCAGTCTTAGAAGTTATCTTCAGAGGGTGAGGGTGTTAACTAACCCTAGTTCTTGAGATAGTGGCATTGGAGGTTTGAGGTTATTCTTTTTCAACCATTATTTTTATAAAGAGCTCTTTGGATAATAAAATACCAGTCATAATCACTAAGACTGGTTATTTTACTCTCCTCTACTAGTAGTCTACTTTTTATGAGGTGAGGCTAGTGAACTAATGGATGATCTGTAGGAGTGCATCCCCCCATAGTATAATTATACTCCCTACACTTTGGTAGTTGACTATTATGTGTGGTGTACTAAAGTCTGTAGGTTTTATGATTTTTGGTCCTGATTAAGTAGAATGATGATGTGATAAGAGGTTCGTTCACACATTTAGTTATACAGGAATGTGTTCATTATAGTGTACCACCAGACCGAAACGGAGTCACTAAAATCTATTCTTATTTTTCTATTATATTACTAGTTCTTGATAGATTTAATTTTTCTATTATAAAACAATGATTTTATCATAGTGTTCAGAATGTATTTATTTACTTTTTTGGACATTGCAGATCCTTCTTGACCAGGAAGACATTCTTAATGTTTTGGTTGTGCGATCCATGATTCATAATTCCTCTAAGTGTTGATAGAGAAAGGGTAGTTTTTCCTATGAGTGTCAGGATAAAACGGGAGGTTTTATTTTTTCCATTTTTTTTAAAATTTTGTATATTTTATGTGGGGATTCATGTTCGGCTAGGATATACATGATTTGTTTTTCATTCATATGTTATTGCAGTAGATTGTAGGACCACAGCAGGGGGTGGATTAGAAATATTTTTTTCTCACCCCATACTCATGTACCTCAATTAATTTCTAGAACATATATATTATTTTAGGTTGGGAATGTGATGTGGTGTATTTGGAAGAGCCCTAGTGGTTCATGGTTGAGTGGGATAGCTCACATGGAATCTGAGGTTTATTTTGGAGGTATTCAGTATTCATGGAGAGAGAGGGAGTGTATGTGGTTTGGATCAGAGTATCAATAATGAAGTGTGTATTTATTTTACTTACGTTTATATTATATATGTTATACCTGGTGGATGAGAAGTGATGGTATATTTTTCCTCGGTTTTTTATGTACCATTTCATTTATCACAACTTATTTCATTTATTTCTTTATACAAACTATGATGTTCTTGGATGTGTATGTGTTTTGTTTATTTCCATTATATTTCGCCCAAGTCTAATTCCATTGTCTCTCTACTATATCCTTTTTATCCATTTCCCCTCATTGGAAGACTCTGGAATATATGGATGTGTGCTTAAGGTAATTTTGTGAGATGGATTATGTGACAGGTTGGTTCAATCTGTAAAGGTTCCTGAAATAATTGTATCAGTGGATTCTTTTCATTTTCTTACTAATTATGTATTTGATAAATAAGATATCTAATAATTTGACGGTTCTTTTTATGAATATCTAGATGGTGTGTCATGAAAAAACTTTTTAGATATGAATTTTGGGTTGTTAGGGTTATGAGATTGGTATTCTTGTGTTTCAAGGTTACGGTTATGTGATTTTCAGATTGTGTGACACACTAGTTTTTTTAGATTTTATGATTTATTATTTTCTATCTCTTGTAATAATGTCTGGAGTCCTATTTTTATGAATCCTAATAGGTAAAATGAATAATTTTCTTGATTGTGTGTATTATCACTAATGATTTTGTTTGAGTTTTTTAAAGTTTCACTAACTTCAGATGTGGTGCATCCTCATATAACATCATAGTGGTACTCTACCAAACTGAACCAATAGTTATTCTCATCTAATGATAGGCCATGTAGATCCTTTAGATAGGTATTCCAATATTGTGATGATAATCAGGTGATGCGTTGAATGACTTTTTAGGTAGTATAGGGTCTAGGATACTATGTTGTTTTTCTGGGTGGTGGGATCAATGAAGGAATGGATTCATGAGAGATTTTTCGAGTTCATATCAATTTTCTTTGATATTTTAATTTCTTTAATAATTTCTATGGTGAGGTTAAGGATTACTTGTTCTTGTGTAGTGTAGTTCTAAGAGTTCTCTCATTTTCATTTCCATTTTTAATTGATGGTTTGAGAGGGACGTTTTGGTTTGATTTCTAACACTATTGGTTCTAGTTATCCCATGAATAGTTTAGTGAGAGTGTGGTTGGGTGGTAATTATTTTGTTTCAACACCCATATAGTGGGTGGTCATGTGGTGTATCATAGTATGAGGTAGAATCTATTTTTTTAAAGAGGTGTGTTGAGGGTGCTCTTTTTTGTTGGAACTAGCCTGAGTGAGGAGAATAACCAGTGCAATAGTAACATTATTCTAGATACATATACTCAATGTTTTTTTGTGTATAAAATTTTGTGTGTCGTTGTTACAGAATCTCTCTCCCTAATGAGGTGAGTATTGGTTAGAATGGTTTATTGGGGAGTTCTCCAATGAGAGTATGCATGTATGCACTGGTTATGAGAAGTTTAGGTTGGTTCATGAGGTTTGTTATTAAGGAGTAGTGTAAGATATAAATTATTTGTAGGGAGTTCAACATAGGATTTCAAAGGTTGTGTTTCTCATTTTATGAGTTACATTAAGTGTGAATTTGTTGTTTCTAGTGAGTGGAGAATGGGATATGGTTGGTTTTCAGTGTTAAGAATATGGTGTGAGTAGTTTATCCACATAAAGCCATATAATTTGATAGTCGACATATTATTATTTTTGTGTATTTTAGTCTCTGACTAAGGAAAATAAATAAGTATACACCTATAGTGGAGAGAATAAGATCGATCATTGTTGAATGTCCCTCGTGTTGGAGGTGTTATGAGAACTATAAGACTAGTCTATGGGGAGTCTTTATTGTTACTGAAGTGTTGGTGTTCATGTGAATATTTATATATGGTTGGCTACTAATACTTCTCAAGGATGAGAAGTATTTATGGTGGGGAGTATTTCATGAACAACATTGTGACTGTTTAAGAAAAACACATGAAATTTTAATTTTTCTGCTTGTGTTGTTTTTTTGGTTAAAATGTTATTTTACCTTTTACAAATATCTCAAATATTTTTTCTGATTACTCTGTTGGTCAGGGAATAGGGTGTTTACCATAAGATATGAGTATGGTGTAATTTCAAACTCTTTGAATTTTGGAGGAATATTTAATACTTAATATATATATATATATTATTCATTCTTGTTTATATATGGATATATTATTTTTTAATCATTATAATGAAATTTCAACTTAACGGTAGAGTCAAAAATGGGGTGTTTCTTCATGGTAGGTAAAAACCATGTGTTGAGCTTCAGGGTCGGGCAAGGCACACCTTTTCATCTCTCTCCATGTTTTATTTTTTATTTTTATTTTTCATTCTTTTCTCCTTTATCAATTATTTTCCCTTTTCTTCATAATGTGTCACATATTCCCCTCCCTTAGAGTTATTAATCTGAATGATTAGAGGTGTTGAGAAGAGTGAGAGAGGAGATGAAGGAGGCACCGTTACAGAGCTCAATATGTGTCATATTTTCATTTGATAGATTAAAAGCATGAATCAGATTGAATCATCGGAGGTTTACACTAAGGCGTTGTCCCATTTTATATTTTTAAATAAATCCTCATTAGTTTTTTATTTAATATTAAATTTTGTTTTTGGGCTACTAGTGATACCTCCTGGGTTGATCAGGTTGTTTCATAATGAATCCAGAGGTTTTGGGTGGTTCCGATGGTTTTTTATTTGACAAATATATATAATATAGTATGTTTTTGTATGAAAAATAGGCTATGTGTTATTTATATCAAGGTAGGTATATTTTTTACAATTAGACACTATTTACTTAAAAACAATGTAGTAGTAATTGTAAATGTATCAAGACATGTGTCTATGTACATGTGTAGTCAGAGTTTACGAATTACATGACGTGTTCCTAAGGTACACCACTTTTAGTGGTGATTTTCCATATAACCAAGTACATGGGTTGGAGGCAATTTGGAAACAACATTCCATTTTCTAGGATTACACGTCATGTAGTGGAGCATGGCCATGCGACATAGTTCTTCAGAAGACACCCCATGAGGGAGGTCTTGGTCATACAATAGTACATAAGAAGACGTTGTTCCCTTTTACAAGAACACATGTAGACCCCATTTGTTCCATGAACACGTTGAAGTATTTGTCTAGGTTCACATTTAATGTAGTGGATCATGTTTGTGTGACTGAGTTCTTGAGAAGACACCCCATGTGTGGGAGGGGCATCTTGTTCATGAAATAGTGCATGGGAAGATGTTGTTCCCATGTTATAGTAAATGTGTAGACCCTATGTGTTATATGTACATGTTCAATTATTTTTCATGTTTCACATTTAATAGTACATATTGTGTACCCATAAGTACACATCATACACATTTATTCCATCTTGGGGGTTTTGTGTATCATTGTGAACCAGTGTCATAATTGGAGTTGTAAGTAGTCCATACTAGTCATTTATCAACAATGATAACAGCAGTGAGATCTTATCATCATTTAGAGACCATATGGATGGAGGTTTATAGGTAAAACGTTTATAGGTAGGTTTTTCTTGATGTTTCTGTTCTATAATCCTCTCGGAGTTTGAGTTGTGAGTTGTGAGGCTCATGTGTGTGTGTAAGCTTGTTGAACACCATTTATTTATATTGAAATGCATATTTTATCAAGGTTATTTAGATAAATCCCAGGGGGAAAGATCAATATTTTTTTTGGATGATAACATTATCTTGGTTTGTTTAGGTTTAGTTCAGATCACTTGAGTGACAAAACTATAGGAGAGCTCATGGATAATTCACATGGTTGGATATTATTCATTAATTGATTCTATTAATATGGGTTTGAGATAGTTATGAGGGACATTATTGATGATTAACTATTAGGTGGGACATGGATTCAGTTTTCCTCTATGTACTGTGTTTATTGAGGTTAATAATCTATGAGTACTGAAGGTTGAGGTTTCCCTTCTAGGAATGGTGAACATTGGGATATGAGATATGAGAATAGATATGGATTGTTTTGCGGGACATGGACCAAGGATTAGTTTTAACAGATGATACCATGTTGGGGTTTCTTACTTGATTTCTATATTTGGGGACTGTGTAGGGTTCCTAATCTTGTTTCCCAATGAGATAGTCTAATTCCATCTTAGATGTTCCAATTATAGGGTGTATTTTATATCCAATATTAGTGCATGAGGTAATAGGAATATAAGACTGAGTTTGTTCTTGTTTAGTGCTGGTTGTGAGTAGATACCTTTTTGAAATTATCATTCTAGGTAGAATACCTAATATATATTATATTACTTTCCTATGTTTTCCTATGGTTGTTATGTGGTAGGGGTGGGGAGCTAAGGGATGATCTGGATGTGTGAATGAAACCATTTTTCCCTCTTTTAATAATGATATTGTAGTGGACCATGTAGTCTATAACATTCCTAGGATTAGGTTTTATGAGTTTTGGGCCAAATTAGGTTTCCTGGTAAAGAAATGATAGGTTTATTTTTAAAGTTAGTTCTGCAAGACTATGGGCATGGTATTATACATCAAGTTCAACAGGGATTCCCTAACTCCAGTTAAGATCACGCCATTGGGGACCCAATTTCTGGTATGTATTATTTATTATTTAGATTCCTCTGAATAGATCCTCTTGTCTGACATTCATTTATGTCCTTTTGTTGGAATTTGAAGTTCCTTCATATTTAGGTAGATTTTATTGATTTTGTTTCTCCTCAAGCCATGTTTTGTAATTCCTCTAGATTGTGCTAGATCAATGGTAGTTTTATAATGGTATCTCATGCTATATATCGAGGTTTTCTATTTTTTATGTGTGGAGTCACATTTGGCTAGGATTCATATAATGAGAATAGGACATGGTAGAGAAATCAAACTATCATGCTCGGATGGAGAGTGATAGAGAACATGGTCATCATAAATTCTACCATAAAAAAACATAAATCATGTGATAGGTTAAGAGGCCATTGATTTATTTGTAATAAAATTAAATGAATAGTATAATTTCATTCCAAATTCCTTTATAAGGCCTGGAGGATTATTTTAATATCATGTTAACCACTTGAAAAAATAAACTAAATTGATTTATTCCCATTTTATAAGCATGATCAAATTCATTAGTTGTGTTTTAATCTATTTTCACCCCATCTCTTATGATGAGAAACGGATATTCCAGTTGAATGTTTCATACATGAAACACCTAAATGAATAATAAGATCCAAAAGTAATTCCTTTAATGATTAGATATTTATTGAAACCAAATTATTTTTCACATATTTTCAAAAAACAATAATATCTAATGTTCAACATAATTCATTCCATAAGTAGTTAAATTTAATACTCTTCCAAAATTTGTTTGTCCAAATTCAAAGACCAAAATATTTAGAAGGAAGGTCAACAAATTTTAAAAATCATCAGATTTTTTAAAAAATTTAGATATTATTATCACATAAAAAAATATATCAATACATTGATCCCATTTCAGTCTTAATGAAAACATGTATGATTCTAAAAATAATATTTCAGGTAGAAGAATATATTCCATAATGTAATAATGGAGTTCTTATTTAAGGTAAAAATCATTATATTTCCATCAATTTCGTATTTAAATGTTTATATATGGCCTAATGTAAATTCTAATTGATCTAATAAAGATTATGGGGGTGTCTGGTGCTTGTTAGAAGCCTGAAACCCAACTTTTGGGTTGAAAAAGGTCTGGCTCTCAGTTAGAGGAATTGTGTGGTGGAAGGATAAACATATACATCTAACTATGTGAGGTTGGATATAGGAAGGATATAATCCAAAGAGAAAGGAAACCAATGATAAATGGTTTTCATGACCATGTGGACATCTCTGCAATTTTTTATAGTTATTTTTCAATGCTTTCACATAGTTAGACAAGTCAAGCGAGGGAATCGTTCCATGTTCCACTTTCTACAGCAAGAGGTTCATGGTTGGCATGTTGTTATTTCCAAATGTGCATCCACAATGTGAGACACTATTTTTACAGTGAATATTCTAAAATTAAACTAATTAATTATATTTTTAATCCAAATTATTATTTTCCTCTCCCGCACAACAAACTGAAATCTGTAGAGCCCTCTTTTGGGACTAAAGTTGGAATTGTGACATCTTCTTCATCTGATTTTCGAATTGAGAGATATCGGTCCCATTGGATCCACATCAATATGATCTCAATTTTTTTAGAAATTCATCTTTTGGTTTGGTATTTTTTGATCTATTTTATTGTGATATAATCTTCCCTGTTATTAGGTTATTTATTCATTCATCAATTTTCTCTCAATCCGGGTCGAATTATGAGATGATATCAGATGAGTTATCTTTAATAGGCCTATGATTAGTGGTATCATGCCTTTTTTAAAACATAGAAGTGTTTATATATTGATTTTGTGTTTCATAAACAATTATTAGAGTTTCACTCTTGAAATGGATTTTAGTCCTTGAAATGAATTGTTACGCTCCTAATGTGTAATTAAAGAATACATCGATGAATAATTTCAGGTTGAGGACCTTGAAATTAGAACCAAATGTTTAGGTGTGTTGTTTAATTAAATGATCCACATTGATGGTAGATGAAACTGTATACCATTAGTTTGTTTCGATTTACCCCTTTCCAAGGGAAGCTTTATATTGAATTGTCAATTGGGATTGAGTTGAATAATAAGTTTAATTGTAATATATGTTGTGAATTGAATTTATAATGAATAAGGAATGGATTCTATGACCCTTAAATATTTTATTTTTATGGATTTTTAATTCTTCAAATGATTGTTATAACAAAACTCCCCTAAGACTAGATAAAAGTAAATCCTTATAAACATGGAATGTACTTTGAGTCACCTTTTAAGGTGAGTTTTAATTGAAATAAATAAGTTCATGACATTTACATGTTTAAATGAAATTAATTAAATTTTATTGAGTCTTTGAAATCCTATATGCCATTGGTGACACATAGAGTCAATGAATAATTCCTTGGACATACATAATTGGCTTTTACCTCGAATATGCCTGAGTGACACTTAGACTCCTGATATGGACTATAAAATATGGAAACATAGGGGATGATTATTATATATTGAGTGATAATTGTAAATTTATATGGTTTTAAAATGAAGGAATCAATGGTAATTTGATCATATATTACATGGTTGAATCCTGGGATCCCTTAGTCGACCTCCAAAGATAGACTCGAGTGGCAGTGATGTTATACCCCACCTAGATTGATACATGGGTTCTTTGGGATCTCCATGGATGAGATTTTAGGGTGTTGTTATATATTCTACATGGAGAAAGAACTGGGTTCAAAATTATGATGTTCATGGATGGGTTAAAGATCGTGACTAAAAAATGAATGAAATGGTTTATATGATGCATCTTTTAATCCAAATCACAAGCTTGGATTTTTCCTCTCTTAAAAATTCAGGGATGGAATGTTTAGGCATCCTTTGATCATGTTATCATGGGGGACACCATGTTATGCCCTAGTTCTCGATACTAATTAATTAAATGAGGTTAAATAATTTATTGAGTTTGATTAAATTAAAGAGGTCTAAAAATTAAATCAAAGACTTATTTCATAAATTAAATTATTGAAATGAATTGAATATAAATGAGAACATAGAATTTATAGGATGTTCACAGTCTGTAATTACTCTATATATTATACTAGTTCCTACGCACTTTAACTATTATATTTTCAATGATTTGATAGCGTAAGATCATGGGTGGTTTCCTATGGGGATTTTGTATCACTCCCTATTCGATCCACCTTGGGTACCAAAAAAGACTATATAATTATATTTATTGATAAAGGTAAGCTCTCTGATATAGGTTCTTCATTTCTTCTTAGTAGTAGGGGAGCATAAAACTGAGTTGAAGCTCATGATTCTAGATATATTTTTTTGGACTTTTTGTACATTTCATACCTGTATTTTATTTTAAATCTACCATTTATACCTATTTTGGCTATTTTGTAAGAACACATGACATGTATCATCATAATTGTATATGATACTCCTTCTGTATTTATTTATATATTCCTACTCTTTGTCTATTTATGTATGATTTACTAATTCTGATACATCTATTATATTGATATTTTGTTCTGTTAGACTCTGGTAATGAGGCTATAGTCTCCCCATGGACACATTTATCCATTCACTGGTAGTTAGTAGCCTATGTAATTTGGGGGTATTCATTTCAGACCATTTGGAAAACTGGTATCAGGGTATTTTTGAGTGTCATCCAATTACAGGATGTAACAAAGTGGTATCAGAGAATTCCTTTCTATTCATATTTACTAGTTCTTGAAAATATAATAGGATTAGAAGGAAAAATAATTTGGTAATGATAAATTTAAGGGCATAGTTATCTCACATATTGTAAAAATCCAAATATTATTTAGTTAATTTTTTTTTCTTCAGATTTTTACTATTACATTTGATTTGATTCCACTATTGGGTGATGCAATTCAATTTTGCTGTTATTGGTGATATGACTGTGGGTTAAGAGGGTTTGTCATCTCATGCATCATTTTGGTCACTTTATATGACTCACAGGCCATGCATTAAGCCATGCATTTTAGGATGCGCAACTTATTTCATGCTTTTTTGATAGGTGTTGTGATATATATAATTACTTTAGTAATAGGTATTTTCGGTAGTGTTTTTTTGTGAATTGGGTGGACACTATAATTTTCATTCAATGGAGTATGGCCCCTCATGGATTGAAATTTGGTGAACCATTGGCTCAACATTTTCAAATACATTTTGATATAATGTGAAATGAGTATGAAATCAAGTGAAAATGAAATGGAAATTGAAATTGATTATATAAGAGAACATGAACTAGACCCATCCTTAGTAGTTGGTAGTAGGTAGTATCTATTTCTTGTGTATTATTTTAATGATGCCCAGACCTGACTCTAGGATCATAATGAGGGGGTGTTCTTATATAGGAAGTCTTATACCAATCCTATTTCTATCTCTACTCATTTGAGTTGTGAACGTTGATAATGATCTTGAACTAAGGTGTGTGTTTCTTATTATATATTCCTTCCACTATGACATCCTATAGTCATGTTCCAAGAGGGTGGTGATGATCATAATATGGAGGTATTGAGCCATGGAATACCAGTGGATACTATAGTAGTTCAAGTTGTAGAACCAGTGGTTTTACTAGACATAGGTGCTGAGGCATAGTTCTGTGAGAGTTTTATTTGATTCATGGAGACCATTTAGGGATAACCAAGACCGACATTGAATATGGAAGAGTTCACATGTGAGTTACATAAGTAGCATCCAAACATGTTTTTGTGGGATTGTGGACCACAGGATATAGAGTCATGGTTATAGATCATTTTTTCTATCATTCAGCATTGAGAGATGCCTCCATAGAGTAGGGTAAATCTCACTATGCATATGTTTATTAATTCTTCCAAGAGATTTTGGGATGTTATTACTCAGACATGCAGTCATCAACATATGGATTTGAAAGATTTTCAAATAGCCTTCTATGACTATTTCTATCCTGAGATGTTGAAGGCCAATAGAGCCAGTGAGTTTATGCATCTAGAGTAGGGAACATTATCAGTTTTGGATTATTGAACAGGTTTTATTGAACTCTAGTCCTTCACAACTATTTTAATGGTTTATTAGTTATCTAAATCTGGTCAATTCGAGGATGGTCTCAGTAATAACATTTGATCATATGTGAATTTATGTTATATGACAACCATTTTTGGAATAGTGAATCAAGAACTAATCGCAGAGCATAACATGAGAGCTGATAGAGGCGAAGTCCATGGAAACACGAATTATATATCTAGAAATCCATCAATTGGTAATAGGAAGAATCATTTGGAGATACCATGTAGTGATTTAAGCAGTCATATCACACACTCAGGTGACCATGTGAGGTGATACTAGTGTGGTTGGTTGGGAAATATGAGGCTACAATGTATAACAGACCCAATCAAGTGTTGAGCATGCGATAGGATGTGATATCTCTAGTTCTTATACAGAATCATTCCTTCAATATAAATTGTGAGAGGTTCTGCACAATTTTTTGGATCCAGAAGAGGTGGTGGTTGGGGACATGGTATCAAGACCCCGGTTTTACAAAGATAGCAGTGTGGATCTGCTCAAGGTGGAAAGGCAATATCACAGGGTTGCGGTTTATTCTAGAAATAGGTAGTGTAATAGACCATTGAGAAGTAGGATCTTGAACATTATACTGTCAGATGTACTGTTCTAGTATCCTCTATGTTATATTCTTCAATTTTTGATTCATGTAATTCTCATATCATTATATCTATGATAGGTGTGGAGAGCCTTCAGTTCAGTGTTTAGACATCTGATGGTTTTATGATGCTTGACACTCCATTTTTGGATTATAATGGAGGATATACATCAATGTAGTGAGTTACCCTTTGGGATTAGGTGGGGGACACATTATATGAGACATATTTATCCTTGAGATGATTGTATTTTACATCATTCTAGGGATTTAATAGATGGTTCCCGTTCATTATTTTATTGATTTCAATCACCGAATGGAGACCTTTATATCACCAAAGGGTGGAGAGTTTACTCACAAAGGTGAATGGGATGTCCAGGTGAGTTGAGCTAGACCTGAGCATCATGGGATTAGCAGGATGAAAACCCATGTTGAAATTTTATATTTGGATGATTAGGGAACATGTCAGATTTATTTCCATCCAGTAGTTGATAGTTTTAGAAATTCTTTATCATATTATTTTTTTTACCATTGTTAGGAATATAGGAATAGTTATTTATCAATATAGTTATAGAAGATGCATTAGTATTCATTCCTCATGAAAATATGAATACTACTAAGATAGGTGAGCTCAAGAGGTAGCTAGAGTATTTTGAGTTAAAGGGGTTTATAAAACCCAGTACTTCTCTATGGGGTTCATTTGTCCTTTTATCAAAAAAGATGGATTGTTCCCTTTGGATATGTGTGGACAAATAGAAATAAAACTATATGGAATTTAATTACTAATATCCTCAACTTCGGATAGATGATCTCTTTGACCAACTTCAAAGAACTTGGGTTTTTTCAAAGATGTATTTGAGATCTGGTTATCATCTGGTGTGTGTTAGATCATCATGCATACCTCATATATTTTTTGTAAAATGTGTGGCATATATGAGTATATGGTTTTTTATTTCAGTATCACAAACTCACCAGTATTCTTCATGGTACTAATGATTTGAGTGTTCAATCCTTATCTAGATTCAATTGTGGTATTTTCATTGACTATGTCTTATTGTATTATCATAATCAACACAAACATTCCAAAAATCTTGATATTATATTGAATAGACAGATAGATGATCCTTTATTTTCTATGGTCACAAATTTCCAATTCTATATGGATTAGATTTACTTTTTATATCTCATTATCTCATAGAAAAAAGTATTAGAAGGCATAAAGAAGATGAGAGAAGTAGTTTCTTGGGAGTAGACCAATAATATATTTGATGTACATAGATTCTTAGGGTTATATGGTTACTATATTTGTTTCATATAGGACTTATCACACCTAGAAGCACCTCTTACAAGTGTGACTAAAAATGGTGTCAAGTTTGTGTGGACAGATTCTTATGAGACAACCTTTCAAGAGGTGAAAGTGAGATTGAAATCAATAATGATGCGTATTTTTAAAGACCTAGGAAAGATTTATACGACTATGGTGATACATTATGTATCAGGGTATGAGATTTAAATGTTATGGAATAAAGAGATGTGGAAAACATGTCCTAGTAGTTGAGGAATCATTATAAGAATTACATGATTCAAATTCTTGAGTTAGATTCAGTTGCTCATGTATTGTGCTTTTGGTTGCATTATTTACATGGATAGAATTCTGTGGTTACACGGACCATAAAATACTAAAGTACATATTTACATAGGGTGATCTAAGTCTTAGAAAGCATAGGAGGGTGGAATAATGTCAATCCATTTATTTTTTATATGCCTATATGATTGGTATGGGAAATGTAGTGGTTAATGCACTAATAAGGGGAACTAAGATACATGAAGTTCAACTGGAAAATAGCAAGTGGCAGCTCATTGATTTGTTCTCTGAGATGCACTTACAGGTGTAGGATAATCAAAGGAAGACTTATATATCATCGATAATAGTTATATCTACCCATATGTATAGAGTTAGGATGAGTTATCTATCAGAATTAGAATTCCAAGTCTAATGAAAGGGTTTTGTAGGTGAGGACCCTCCTCCTCGTGGGAAAATAGGTGACCATGAAATTTGGTGTATACATGGTTTCATATGGGATTCATCATACATGCATAAGGAGATGATTCAAATCTTTTAGGATTCATCTTGGGAAGTTCACTTCAGTGTCCCCAATATTTATTAGGATTTACAGTACCTATACTAGTGGACTGGTATGAAAGGAAATGTAGCTATTTTTGTCATGAGATGTTCCACCAGTCAGCAGGTGAAGGTGGAACACCATCGACTAGCTATACTTTTACATAATCTTCCCATTCTATAATGGAAATGGTATGACATCACGATGGATTTTATAACATGTTTATCGAGGTCACATCAATGTAGTGATAACATTTTTTTGGTTAATAGGATCAAAAAGGAATCAACTTTTATACTATCAATGAGACCATTTTTTGTAGATGATATTGGGAGGTTTCACATCCATGAGATAGTATAACTTCACTGGGTGCAATGGAAAATCATTTCTGATAGGGAGTTTTGTTTTATGTCTTATTTCTGGAAGATTCTAATCAGGTAACTTGGTATATAGGTTATTCTGAGCATAACATACCATCCTTGTATTTATGGCCAGTAATATCATACGATTCAAGTGCTTGATGGATGGATTTGAGCATGCATCCTAGATTTTGGGAGCTCTTGGTAGAGGAATATACCCATGGTTGAATCTTCATATAATAATAGAATTCATGATACTAAACCTATAATGCATTATGAGGATTTTTATGGTAGGACATGCCAATAAACCATGTATTGTTTAGAGACATGAGAGGTAGCTATGCTAGGACCTCATATTTCTTCAAGATACTATATAGCAAGTGAAGTTAACTTAGAAGTAGATGGCCAATACATAGTCCCAACATAAATATTATGTTGATCGACTCAGATGTACTCTAGAGTACGTGGTTGGAGATCATATTTTTTTACATGTCTCATCTAGGATACGACGCCAGAGGATCAGGAGATAGGGTAAGATTTCACCACAGTATGTCAAGCCATTTCATATTCTGGAGAGAGTCAGGATTATAGCATATTGGTTGAAGTAACCTTGTAGGTACTAATCCATGCACAATAATTTCAATGTTCATCAACTATGACGTAATTATTCAGACCCATCTCATGATTTTGAGCCCAAGGAGGTTGAGTTACTGATAGATGAATCCTTTGAGGAGCTTCCTAATCATATTGTGGATCATAGCACAATGGTTCTATGAGGATGGTCATTTCCCCTATTAGGGGTTATATGGAACCATTATCATGTACATTATGAGACCTAGGAATGAGAGGCTAATATACGAGCATAGTGGTCAGAGTAATTCTCATATATTCTTGACCACCCTTAAGAAGAATATTTATAGATGAATTCTTGTAAGGGGTGAGGTTTTTAAGAACCCTGTTTTTCATTAAGTTTTAGATTCTTTTCATTTCATGAATTTATTATTTAAATGATTATTTATATACTAATTTGAATTCCTTTTGATTTCATGTTTATTTAGAGGGTGTTTGGGGTTGGTTCGGAGCCCAGAATCCAGCTTTTGGGTTCAAAATGGCATAGTGCATGGTAAGAGAAAACTGTGTAGGGTAGGCTAGATGATTATATCTAACCATTAAAGGGTAGAAAGAGGAAGGATATAGGATGCAAAGTTATTAAAACTATAATAAATGGGGTGCACATCCATCTGCCCATATCTGATGTTTTTGAAAATGAT
The DNA here is from genome assembly GCA_963277665.1 of Viscum album. Lineage (NCBI taxonomy): Eukaryota > Viridiplantae > Streptophyta > Magnoliopsida > Santalales > Viscaceae > Viscum > Viscum album. The sequence continues at coordinate 1,207,288,794 of OY728143.1, read as the reverse complement.
TTTCTCATGGGTTCCTCGTGGTTATACAAATTGTGTGAGGAAACATTGCGATCTGCCCCGTCCTATAGCAGGATGCACACAGATGGAATGCGATTTGGAAAAGCATTCATCCAAACCATGAGAACTAATTTTTCTAGGTAATTTACTATGATTACTCTAATTAATTATATTTCTAAACATAATTTCTATTTTCCTCTCCTACAAAAAAACACAAAGCTTGAACTCCCTCCTTGGAGAATAATGTAAGAATTCGGAGATATTATTCATTTGATATGGTAATTGAGAGCTGTCGATATCATTAGATATGTATCAGTAAGATATAAATTCCTTTTTAGTCATCCTTCATTTGGTTCAATAACAGCTATTCTATTTTGGTGTAAGATAATTTTTCCTATTAATAGGTTCTTCATATATTATTAAATTTTGTCCTTATGTGGGTCAAATCAAGAGAAGATACTAGAAGATCTATCCACTATGGACCAACAGTGGGTGGTCTCATGAATTTCATTAAAATTAGAATAGTTTATATATTTTTATTTTTCCACATGCCCTATTCTCAGAGTATCTCCCTTGAATTGATTTGTAATCCTTGAATTGAATTGTTAAGCATGGCCTGTGTAATTGAAATGTTCATTAATGAATAATTATAGGTTGAGGACATTGAAATTGGAACCACCAATTTGGGTGTGATATTTAATTAAATTGAACATTTTGATGGTAGATTTAATTAAATAACTTTGACGGGTTCTTATTTACACCTTGTTAAGGGATGTTTCATATTGAATTTTGAATTTTGATTGATTTGAATTATAAGTTGAATTATAATATAAATTGTGAAGTTAATTGAAAAATAATAGGTAATGAATTACATAACCCTATAACCTAGCCTTTTAATTTATTGTTTAATTGTAGTAAAACCTGACTTGTTTAAATGAAATTTATTAAATAATTTTTAGTGAATTTAAGCTTATATGCCTTGGGTGAGGCATGGATTCAATAACAAATTCCTTGGATGGACTAAATTGGATTATACATTGATTATTCCTAAATGACACTTGGACTATTGTTATGGACTTCCAAGGAAGAACTCATATATGTTGACTATTATATAATGCATGATAATTGGAATTCCATATGTATTTCCAAGGACAGACACAAATGAAATTTGATCATGTATGACATGGGTGACACTTGGGATCCCTTATTGGGCCTCCAAGGATGGACGCAAGTGGAATTGTTGTTATTACACACCTAGAGGGATACCTTGGTTCTTGAGGATCTTAATGGATGGTCTGGCGGTGTGTTTGTTTATATTATACCTAATGAAATACCTATATTTCATATTATGAATTCCACGGACGGGCTTAGGTTCATAATTTTATATAGAATGAAATGGTCTATAAGACGCGTATTCCAAGAAAAAGAAAAATCTTGGATTGGTTCTCTATTTACACTTTATGGATAGTATTTTTAGGAATCCTTTGATGATTATATCATGGGGACACTATGCTATGCACAAGGTTTTTATAATTATTAATTTAATGAGATTGAATAATTTAATGATCATTATTCAATGACATAGGCTTGAGTGTTAAATTATAGAATTATTTATTAAATAAAATTAATGAAATGAAATGATTATAAATGAGTACTAGTACTTTATAAGATATTTACATTTAGTACTTCCTCTATATATTATACTTATTCCTATATAATTTGACTATTATATATTCATTAACTGGATGTCATAGGACCTTGTGTTTTTTCCCATGGGGATTATGACTCACAAAATGTTTAAGTCACCTTAGGTGATGAACAGACAATATGACTGTAGGTATGGATACATGATAGTTCTCTACTACAGGTTCTTTAATGATACTTTAGAGTAAGGGATCTTGGTACTGAGTTGGGGCTCATGATGCTAGCTTTTTTTCATTTTTTACTTTTGATACTTTTAATATATTGTATATCTTTCATTTATAATGACATTGGATGTTTTGTAGAGACACATGACATGTATCATCATCATTGTGTATGAGACTCATTCTGGAATTATTTATCTATTAATATTGTTTATTTATTTTCTTTATTATTTACTATTTATGCTACTTTTATGATATTGATATTTTGTTGTACTATAGTCTAGTAAAAATGTCATTGTCTCCCCATGGACACACATAGGCCATCACTACTAGTCATAAGAATCTAGTGTTTTAGGAGATGTTATTATGTCCATGTGTCCAGCCAGTCCTGGGGAAAAATTGACTGACATCCTGGTCTCAGATGTTGCACATAAATCCAAACAAGTAGTATACCCAAAAAGATAAAATACACCATAAAATCACTAACCACTTTCATTTTAACTACTATTATCCTATAAATATATCTTTTTCATTATTATCTCAACATCATGAACATATTAAGTTTTATCTTCCCTTAATAATGTGCTTTCAATAAGATCAACATTCCACTAAATTAATTTCCTTGTTATCAGTACCATTTAATATGTGCTATGAAATATTAAATGAAGAAGTGTTTTTATATAATATTCATATATCTAATCATTTTTATAACCAAAGAATATTTGATAAAATAATTCTTTAATAAAAATTAAAAGTAACATTTATCACTATATTTCATTCTAAAATTATTAAATATGCTTCATATTCTTATTCCTCTTTAATTTTATATGTCATTTGTATTATCGTTATCATAAGAGGTATAACTATTACTTGTATAACCTTTGTGATTTTCATCAAGAGATTACCTCCTATGAATTATATTTTCATATATCTCATATTTTCAAAATTTAAAACATTCAACTATTGATGATTCCATTGAAATACTATTATTCAAAACATTACATTTTTTCGTAGAAATTTGAATCTTAATATCATTCTTCCGAAATCATATTCATGTTCCTCTAAGTCATTCAGTTTGTTTTTTCTCTCACATTATCAATATATAGAAAACTAATTATTATTTTATCCATGATCTCCACAACCTAAGCTCTCAGCATGGACTATTTTCCTTTTCAATGTAAAATCATAGAGTTTGTGATAGTGTATATAATTAATCATATATAGTGATATCTGATTTGGAATAAGCATTTTATCCTTAACTATATTGGTCATCCCATTTTTTTATTGACTATACATTGTCTATAACATTTAGTGTTAAGATAGTTCATTCTTTTTCCCACCTCTAACTAAAACCAAAATCAAAATTGTAAGAATCAAACTATACTAATCTTTATAATCTAATATTATTCACATTATATCTAAATAATGATGCTTTCCATTGAATATATTATTATTTTTGTCTATACATGGATATCCATGGTTATTAGAAAATATATATTATATTATCTTGTACTTATAATTTTCCTCAAAGTTAGTCATATAGTTATATTCCCTAATCTATGTTTTCCTCAATAGAGTTCACAAGGTTTATACTAAACTTGTACTCATATTAACTATAATAACCCCAATCTCAGTAGCCTGGAGATGGTGCTATACATTATTCAATTTGAATAGATACAAAATTCACATCCCAAATGATATAATAGTTTATTATTATTGAAAAACTAAATAAATACATGGTACCATTATTACATTGGTAATTAAAAAATAAATCATAATAAAGGAAATTAATTTTAATCCTTGAATTCATTCAAACAATTCATATTTATGACATAGGGAAAGTAAAAAAAAATAAGGATAAGCTTAAATACATAGAAAGGGTTAAATAAAATGGAATAAATAATGAAATAATGAGAATAATAAAAATTTCAAGGTATATATCTGAAAATATATTCCATTTAATTAATAAAATATAAATTAAATTCATCCATTGATGTTGTTATAGGGAAAATCCTATATAAATTTTAATTAAATACTAAAATAAGGGAATGTTTTATTATAGGATGTAATGTATCTGCTATATAAACTAATACTATCACGACCATTCAAAAGAAGTTATAATTTAAAATGTAAAACCCCATTTAATCAGGCCAATATTTTTGTCTCATGAGACCAATCAATGCATTAATGGGATATATAATGTTGGTCCCCACATATCACAATAACTCCAAAGAATTATTCATATATAGAATATATTATTTAAAAATATATTTATAAATTAAAGCATCCCACACAACTTTGAAACATTTTAATAAAATAAAGGCAATTAAATTCATGATATTTTATATTATAAGTAATTTTATATACATCTCATTAAAGGTGTGTGTATAATATAAAAATATGCCACAACGGATGGAGATCAAGATAACGTCCCTTACAAATGAAAATATTATGTGTATTTACTATAAATACACATAAAAAATTGGAAATAAAAAATGATATAATCAAAATTCATTTCACACATATCCTTATCATGACTTAATCAATAAAATATAATTTTAACCAAATAACTGAAAATTGAGTTAATAAATATATTACCACTTATAATCTGTCGAATCGTATGCCCCAATAAAATTAAAAAACATCAAATGAAAAATTTAATGAAATGAATATTATGATATTTATGATATTATATATCAAAGGGAACTATACATACACCACAAATAATAAATAAAAAGTTAATAATCCATATATCTCACATAAGTAAAAGTGAGAAGAGAAAATTCATACGTCACGCTTCCCGTTAGTGAATAATTCATTAAAATATTATATAATGTTTTAAATAGTCTTATTAACTCTTTAAAGAACTATATTAATACTTATAATAACTTATTTAATGATTTTACAGCATTGTATGACCAGTTGATTAATAAATTTTCATTATTTTCATGGTTTTGGGCGTGTTCTATTCATGGTTTCATGATCGGTTCACTTGTGTGAAATTCTAAATATTATTATAAAATGGGATTACAATAATTGAAGTGGAATTGAACAATATTAATTAACTTCCAAATTTTTTAATGGTGTTATTTATCATTTTTTATATCTTATTTGAGGATGATTCATTAGAAAAAATGTTAATTAAAAATGTTTAACTTTTTTTGCTGTTTCTCCGAACATCACTAACTAGTTTCATTTTAAATAACATTATGTATATATATTATTCCTAGAACATGAGATAGGTTATTATATAACCATTAAAATATTATTTTATAATAATAATATTGTTATGACCAGCTTTGAAGGTGGTAATGGAAAATGAATAAACATATTATTTATGGACACGATTAACTAGCATAACTTGAATGACCAATTTTTTTCATTGTATAAGAGGAGGTAATAAATTGGATGGATAAAAGTTATTTCTATATAAACGAAAAATTTTATTATATATATGATTATGTAGTTCATATTTCTTGATGAAATAAATATATGAGTATAAAGTATAATAAGAAAATAAAATAAGAGAGGTTTATTGAGAAAATTACCCCCTGAATATCACCTCCTTGGAGGACCCCTTGAGGACCTTTGATTTGGTAATTTGGTTATAACATAAGTACATAGACGTGGGGATAGTGATTAAAAGTGTTTTTGGATGATATTTGGGGATATTATAGGATTTTGGGTTGAAATGGGTGGTCAGGGATGGAATTTATATTTGAGGAGAGGTGGGTTCAAGTGATTAAATAGTGAACATTTTATACTTAAATCCAACCACATTAATGTGAGAATAATTTAAAAGAATTATATTTTTAATTAATTTTTTTTGAGTATGTTTAGGGACTATAAATATCTCTCTCAACATTTAAATTTTTTAAATTTAATGTATGTTAATATTTTAACCTTATAACTTTAACATGCATCACTAATTTACCTATACTACAGTAAATAAATTTTTTCAACGAAACATTTTTATACCTGAAAATAAAATTGTCCATAAAAAATAACTTGGAATTTATTATTAATAATATTAAATAAAATTTATCAAATTAAATTCATAAAATTTTTCAATTATATTTATAATTAATCTCATGAATAGAATTAAAAAGTGGTTTTTTAAAGTGAATTGTTCAAAATCTATAAATATTTTTATATCCAATTATTAAGTGAAATTTATTCCAATAACATTAATTGAATTAATTGATCTATAGTTGAAATAATTATAGTTTAATACCAATTTATGATATAATTATACTATATAAATCATTTATATGAAAAATTAGTTTTCAATTAAAAGGTAGTATTTTTTACTATTGATCCAAAAAATAAAATATCTCCCAAAAATATGAAAATTTTAACCTAAGATAATTATAATAATTATATTACGAAAAATGAATTTTTATTTCTTAAAAATAAATTTATAAATGTGTCCAAATTTTGATTTAAAATATATGTGCCATCAAAAGGCATAAAATTGCCTTTTAGTAAAATATATCTTTTTTATGATGAAAATTTAATTTATTCTTATATTAAGAATATAAAACACATTTTATGAATTTAAAAACATTTTATTTCATATATAACATCTAAATAAAAATCCTTTGTGGGCATAAAAATATTTTGTTATAAAAACACTTTCTTTATGATCATTTCGTTCACATTTTTATTTATAAATAATTAGTAAAAAAGTATTGATTTTATAAACATGTGTAAACTTATATTGATAATTTATTTATTCTCATTCATTACTGCAATTCTAACATCCATGTGATAACAATAAAAATTAAATAATAATATTTAATTTTTTTTAAGCTTGGTGTTCTATGTAACATATTCTATCAAAAAACTGAATTTATTTAAGAAGAGACATATTGTATAATCTTGGCATGTTACAATAATCCCATAATAAAAATATAGAGAAAATAAAATCTGATGATGGATAATTAAATTTAAACATTTTTATAGACTAAATCACTAATAATTTCTCAATAAGTGGAGCTTCAATGAAGTCCTTATCATGATAATTGACTAAGAAGAAAAGGTTTTATTCATAAAAAAAATTATACATTGGTATGTGTTTCCCACAAGTAATGGTTAATTATTTCCAATCAAATTAATATTCTTGGATATTTCTAGACATTAATGAAATTGGATTCTACCAAATTAATCAAAAAGGTTCATTCCTCCTAAGTTAAAAACAACATCATCTATAAACCCCTTGAGTTTATACACATTCCAAATACTCTTATCCATTTACCATATATAGAATGGATATTATAGGGTTGTATCCTCTAGATATCGTTGAGAAAATCAGTTACATTCTCATTGTTACAATCTTCTCCTCTAAATTGGCTAATATAATTCCCCTCAAAGTGGTTAGGACCAAAATCATTTTTAGCTTCTCGAAATCCAGTATCATTAAAATATTTGTAGTCCTTCATAAAATAATCATAGAAAATGAAACAAATTTCTATTCAGATAATTCAGAAAATGTGTTTCAACATTATAATATTAAATCCAACCATTCATCCCACCATTATATCGTGGGTATTGAAGAGATAGAGGCCTTCAACATAGCCTTATCAAACATATTCTATAGTATGGTGGATAATGAAAAATAATATTGGCCTATAAAACTCTTACTTTCCTTGTGGTAATATTGGACTACAACCCACACCACCGCAATGGAGACCCTGTATTCACTACTATACATGATATAATAATTTCTTCCCATTAAAGTCCAAATTCCTTCACTTCACATCGCCATATGTCATTAGCTATCCAAATATGATCAATCCAAAAAATAGATAAATTAATTGGAATACAATGATGAGAAAATACTATATACATTTCATCACATGTATGTCCAAAATAATCAAATATATGGTATTTTAATAAAAAAAATTCACTTCATCTTGTTCCTCAGAGGAGAAGTGGTGCTGGTTATTAGGACTCTGATGATTCAAGGGAAGAAATATTTGATGATTGAATTGAAATGAGAGGGTCTTTATTTGATATTCAAGGTCTACTTTAAAGGATATTACTCCTTGATCTCGATAGATGGATAGTTTTTTATGACCCCTACCAATTAAAGGTTTCCTAAAAACTACTTTGGGTATATACACCATATTGATCTCTATCACATTACCTTAAAAGTAAATACTCATGGTCATAATAATATGAACTAAATATAAAAAACATTATAATATAATATATAATCCATTAAAATAAAAAACAACGTCTTGGTAATATTAAATTAAACTATATAAAAAATCCTTTATGAAAGAAGTAAAACTACATGGTTTATGTACTTATTGCATGATGTAAAACTGTGTAATATTTTAGTTTTTGTTTGAGTAGATCACAATCTATTGTGTTGGCCTCCCTCAACACCTCCATTTCAGAACTTTTTATGGTTTGATTGTCATTATAATGGAATACATAGTTACACACATAACTTATGTCCTAATCCTATTCACAATGTAAGTAAAAGTATCCCTCTGATGCAAACAAAAAAAGATTTCTGTTGGGGACTCCAACATGGGTCCTATCAATGGTGGACCCATCATTTGGAAAACACACATCTCTGGTATATGTATTAGATCTATACAAGGATACATCTTCATAACTATGTTTGGTTTGATACCTATCTATATAAGACACAAAAAGACACATGAGTCCCTTATCCTAGGCCTAACAATAATGAAAACAGGATTTTGTATCCCTTTCCTTAGGCATAAGACCCCAATCAATGGATGATATATTAAGTCAAGTTAATGCATTTGAGAGATCATCACAAAAAAAGTACACTTTCCTACATGTGGTCCAATTTTATGGTGGGAACATCACACTCCATGTCCAATTCTAGTCCTAATGCTTTTTCTATGCTATGACACACCCCTTCCATACATAATACTACTTGTACTGGGAAAATTCAGATCTATATAATATTTTCGTGGAAATCAGCAATGAAATTCCTAATTCAATAGGTCATCATTGTTTTAACTATGCATAACATGCCTCTATTTGGATTTTTATAAGTCTCCCCCAATATATAATTTCAACGATTTGATACTTAATCCTTAAGTTAAACCTCTTCTATCTTTATATGCTTTAGCAACATCATTATATAAACAAATTTTAAAATGTGGCATACTACAACTCTTTGAGTACTTCTCTCATTTCATATCTCTTGATACTAGAAACCTCGTGATCATCGAATAAATTTTCATTCTTCACATCTGAATTTTTTCATAACATTATCTTCCTAGTAATACCTATGTGTCTCGTCGTTTAATTATTTATGATCATAGTCATATGACTAAAAACTATAAGACATTATTTGTACTTACCACAAGACACTTAATTTTGTGATTAATGTTCCTATCATTCACCATTAAGATACTCCTAGAACTACATAAATCATGATTCTAAACCACATTAGATACATATCTACACCTGAATATATATCCTACTCCATACACCATGTGATAAAAATTCCTAGGAAACTTTTCTTAATCACCAACGTGTAGTGAAATAAACCATTTCCACTCAATATTTCTCACAATGAACATATCTCAACATGGAATAGGAAATTTAGTAAGGGATTCCCCACATGGATGAGATGTATTAGTTCACTTAAGGGTTATAATGATCCTGAATGAAATACCTTAAAAGGAAGATTTAACATCTTTACCACATGATGTCAAACTGCATGGTTGACACATATTTCCTAACATAAAATTCTTCATTATTGTAAACCTATCCTAAGAGAACCACTATCCTTGATCCTAGTATACAAAAACACCTCATTTAAAAAACTTCAGGTGGATTTATTCACACAACTATGAGATATTTAAAAACACCCAAATCCATTTTGTTATCCCATCCACAACATAAAAAATGACCTCTTTCTACAAGTGGGTTAGACCTGTCTAGGGAAAGTTCATTATGATAATTAAATGTAGCTAGACTATCTCATTGAAGTGATATTTTATAACACAAATATCCTATTACATAGACTGGGTATTTTTTTTAAAAAAACTCCCCTCTCTATGTATGTGTTATACTTACATAGGAAACATTTTCCCCATTTCTGGTTGATATCAGAATAAAATTCTCCTTATATACTCAGGTGCCTTATTTACCAAAATCAAACTCTACATATTGGGAAATATAATTATACATAATATTTCCCTATCTGTCAGTAATAGAATGTATGGTACCAGAGTACACATATGTTTGACTATGAATGATATTCCCAAGACTATCTTTGCATAAGTGTCCCCCAGTAGGGATTTCCAAATAAATGCACCATCATCACCTTGAGAATCCTCATCCATATTCATATTCCCCAAAACTATTATTCTAAAAACTACTTTTCAAACATTCTCAATGATATTTCCCAACATACTTGAGATTATAGATATGGAATCTCTCAGATTGTGGCCAACAACATTCACCTTCATACCTAAAAAATGATTGAACATTGTTGCTTAGATCACTGTGAAATGAAAAATGAAAAAACAAACAGTCAAAGATAAATAACCTAAACATAAATCCCTCAGTGACCTTTCTATAAGATGATAAATTGCATGGTCTAAATCGTGGTTTCATGAAATTAGACAACATGATTCTACAACTATCATCTAGGAGGAACCTTTCTTTATCATGATGGTCATGCACTGCATCACCTTTAATAACTACGTACAATTTTATTCTCATAAAAACATGTAGGGACCCATGTATCCTTCATCCTAGGCCCAATAACATATAAAAATGACCCTTTCCATTTTAGAGATAAATTAATAGGGAGACATGGTTTTTGAGGAATACATGTAACATTATTATCATCTCAAAGAGATATGCATCAATTCCTAAAAACATCACTCAAGTCCAAATAATTATAGAAGCCAAAAACATGTGTCTTACTCTATTCATGGAAAAAACCTAGATCAGGGTAGGAGTTTATGAATTTATTCTAGGACCCTCCTTTGTAATCTCATTGTCAAAATAAAACATTCATTCCATACAAAAAAATATAATTTTTTCACGGGGTTTCTCATCAATGGTTAGTGCAAACCCAAATTCATCCTTCATTCTCAAAAACATTCATTTCACAAAAACATACTCCATGGTCATGAGAAATCTAGATCCTCATAAACGACCTTATTCCATCAGTGGTATGGAAGTCCAATTCCAAAGGACAGCTTTTTTAATTATTTATAATGCACTCCATTTTGGATTTTCACAAGTCTCCCCTATTATAGAAAAATAATGAGATAAACCTTCATCCTAAGTAAATGATCCTTTAATATCCATACGCCCTAATAATATCATTCTAGAATACACTATTCAAAAAATTTTCTTCTTCATTCCCTATATACATGTCCCAAACCAATTCATTAGATTTGGAAATGAAAAAAAATTATTTAAAACATCCATCTCCAAATAAGAAATGCTAGAGTTATTACTTGTATATCTCATAATCAAATATATTTGACCTAAAAAATAGGTTCATAAACATGATTTAACTACTATAAACTGAAAGTAAAAAAAATTAAAACTTACCAGGTTGAAGACCCCCAAATGAAACATTGGTAATATGTTGAGAGTCAGATTACTATGATTTTACTATGCACGGTCTAGTCAAAATATTGAAATTGAAATTAAAAGGGGGAAATTTTCCATATAAAAAATATCAAAGGGTAATATAATAAAAATACAAGTCTCATTGTCTATGTACCCCTTATATCAGAAATATGAAAAAATTATGTCAATGATTAAAAAGACAAAATGTTTTTATGGAATATGATGTGACACTTGAAATATTTGAACTACACTCATGGGACCCCAAGATATAGGAAAACCATAGAGCATATTCCTGTTACTATTTTTATAATTATGAAACATTAACAGAAAAAAATTTATCTAAAAAACTGACGTCATTTTTATGTTATAATTATAGGGGGAAATATAGATGGATACATAAATTGTTGGGAACAAGATTCTTTTCATTCATAGAGATAAACTCATAGAAGCATAAAAAACTTGGATTTTATCTTTCATACTTCACAAAATGACATATCCATATGAATTTAATTTTTGGAGGTCCTCCTGAACCATATCAATGTCCAATCGGAGCCTAGCTAGCTTGGTAGTCTCAGTATCCTTCATAAGGTGGATATCCTCTCTCATGGTTATGGAAATAGTCTTACCCATAACATGAACTTATTCTAGTAAATTATGATGTTTTATGAAATCCCCTTTGGTATTATCCATCTCTTGTTGTAGGTGAAATGTCTTAATGGATTTATCAACAACCTTTTCCTTATAGTCCCCCAATTTCATAACATGGTTGAGATCTACCAAGGAAAATGTAGCTCAGAGATCTTCAGTTGTTATGAGAATTATTTCTCTAATAAGGTACTATTGTGACTCATGGTATTTCTCTCATTAGCAAACAATCTACCTCACAGTAATATGGGCCATTCGTTAATGAAATACACCATAACCCAACATGTTAACCATTCTTTGGATCCAATTCAGTTGTGAAGGTAGATCCACTATAGTTTTCCATGAGATTAACTCCAAAATTTCATACCATAGGAATATATTACATACATGTAGAGAATCATGATCCCTTATTCCTTCCTTGGAGATTGTCTAAAGATTATAGGTGTACTCCAAAATTAGTTCTCATAAAAAAATAACTTGTGGGGTCCTTCATGGAGTGACGTCACCCCTTCCAATCATAGTAAGTTAAGTTGCGACGGAGGAAACCCCTTTGGGTTCATCCACAAAAAAATGATGATATTGAAGGAATAATGATATTTTTTATAAACATTGAGAAGTATAAATATGAAATGGAAAATTGGATCAGTGTGGTTGAAAATCCCATCAAATTGATGGGGTAGATGGTAGAATTAATTCCTCATAGGCATCCCCAACTTCATAAGTGTGAAATGGGATATCTTGATGTGAATAATCCTAATAATTTTTTCTAGGATCAACAATGGAAGGTTCATGAGGGCCTATGTCATTAGGAAAATGATCCAATACTCCTTTCACAACAGGAGTAGGATGGACCTCAACCCCATGTTCATGGATCAACATGGTGATGTTTTCTGTAGAAAAATCTATAGAAGTCAATATCTAGGATATAGCGGATGAAACATAAGAAGTTTAGAAATTTTTGAAAACCTAAAATAGTAAATTTAACATCTATCTAATTCCTTATTAAATTAATCAAATTTATATAACATTTCATGAAAATAGAAATCTTGAAAATGTATTTGATTGCCAATATTTATTTATGAGAGGATTATAGTGTCATATAATCCCTACCATAAGGGATATCTATTACAGTTTATTCAGAACCCAAAGTAGATATTACAATGTCTTTGCATGCCATCTTCTAGATTGGTACAACCATTTCATTCCATGTTGAATCAACATCAGTAGTAGTACATTCATCAAGTAGTGTGGGTTCACTATCATCCCCTTCTGGGATGGTAATAGGTCTGGTGGTGGCGGTTTCAATTTCCTCCACTATGCGAAACTAATATATAATATTATAAGGAAGAGAATTCATTGATTAGTACATGAAACCATATAATGGAAAATTGACAACAGAAAGATTTTCCTCCCACATTATAGTAACCAGAACCATTGTGGTCTCATCCATTGAAACTTTTCGTGCCCAAGGGATGGTGTCTCCAATAAGAATATATGCCTCCTATAGAAAATCCTCCTTAGTTATTGATGGGTCATCTCTAAGACCCATAGGATAGGAGAGGGGAGGGGATCTAATGAACAAAAATCATTATTTTACACTTATCCTATAGAAATAAAGAACATATGATTCCATGAAAACTCACAAGGACAAGTGATGTTCTTGGAAAAATAATTTACTATCCATCGTTACATTACATTATATATTGAAAGGATAGAACTTTCCTCCTCATATATTGGTATCGGAGGTGGTAGTTGATATGACCCCCCCCCCCCCCCCCCCCCGTCATCTTTTCCATCATTTTCTAGCACAAGAATAACTCTAAAGACTCAGGATTAGCTCCCCCACCTTGACGGTGGGTTCCCGTCGAAAAAAACCTCAATGATTCCGTCTCAGGTACCTCTTACTATCCCATATACAAGATAAATATATTCATTAAATCAACAAAAACCCATTCCCCCTAAAATGGGGAATAAAATAATGAGGGGGAGAGAATATAGAATACCTCCCCAATATTGACGAATTAATCCCATTCATTAGTGGATTGGTCAACCCCCTCATTAGTGCCCTAATCCATCATATCATCCAGTGTCTTTGTTATGGTGATCTCAATTTTTGTGGTTTAAATTAGCATATCCATCTCCTAGATATATGTCCCCACCTAGGGAGTGTTAGAATAAAATTGATCGTCAGTTGGGGCTCAAACACCCCCAATCTGTGGAATTTTCAAGACAATTTGAAATAATGAAAATTGGTTAATGACATTAGAAGGATGGGCCAACCAAATTGAACTAAATCTGGATTCACATATTCTAAGGTTAATACAACAGCTTATAATGTAGACCACATATATCTCAATTTCCCTGACTTCCCAGGTATCTCGATCATGGTGGAAGGATGGGAAAATAGATCCCTTATTTTTCCTTGATGTCGGTGGATTTATTTTCTAATATCAATCTCAACTGGCACAACACTTTTAACACTAACTAGTTGAACAACCTATAAATGGGGTCACTTGGGAGATCCTAGGGCCTTACTATTATCACCCTTTGGATTTGGTTAATCCATTATAACATGATTTAATTATCCAGTGATTGTTACATATTTGATATCGGGCACAATCATTGACAATTCCCATTGAGGGTACAAGGTGATCTAATATTCAATATAAAAATAGTTCAACCCAATGGATTCATTTGGAATATTAAAGTTAATTACCTATAGATTTACCTCCAAATCCATGATGGAATTAAGTTATTGGTGAAAAATATGGTGCTTATATAATTTAAAATGCATAGGATGTGATTTTTTGGGTTATAATAACAACATAAATTGGTTTTTGAATCTATAAGGATCATAGAATTCATAACCAACATCACAATCATTGTGTGGTGCTAAGATGTTATCCCTAAAATAATTCATTTGTAATGTCATTTCTTCATAATCTTTTCTAACATCAGTGAACGTCCTCGTGGTAAGATCCCCATAAAAAATTAAATTTAAAATCCCCTAATAGATTTAGGTTCATTAAATATTCACCATACATTAATAATAGTGGTGTGATGGAATAAATTTCTGGAACGAATGGTCGAAATTAGCCTCCATGAAACTGGTTTCACTCAGAACATCATAAGAACTAAATTTTACTAGAACCCATCCACATAACACCTGAAATGGTATTAATATTATGAAAGGGTCATTCCTCATATACACATAAAATAGGAACAAATGAATCCTCTCCATCATGGAAACTTTCTACCATATGGGCTTCCCCTATTCTATCTTGGACTCCATGAGAAATGTCCCCAACCTAACACTTCCATTTGATTCATGAAATTGTATAATGTAGATGATTGACCACATTGTAATGATGATATATTTATGTGTCATTAAGGACATGTATTACTAGATTATGTACCCCCAATGGCTATACTAGACTTTTTCAAATGTTGAATAGTATCTACCAGAAATTCCCCACTTTTCCATTACAGGAAATCCCATTGGATGTTTTTATGTGGGTAACTCCACCATTAGATCAAAAAATGCATTCATCCATAAATTAGAGTGGACATACCCCATTATGTTGGGGTTTTATTCTTGATATCCCAAGTTCCCTATAATAGCTCTCAATCCAAGATAGGATTTCATGCAACATCATACAACAATGCTTTGGGTGAGATAAACTAGTAATACATCTCTCTAAGAGATAATGATCTGGAGATCTTATAGACATCCCATAAACTAATTTTGACATTTTATTGTTTCAGATGGTATGTATTTTTATATGATATCCATTATCTCAGTAAAATATAAATGATATCTAGAATCATGTACACATATATCTTAGCCACCTAGATATCCTCCATGACACCAACCACATTTTGTTCAAAAACCAAATTCATCACAAGTCTGGAACACCCTTTACACCCAAATCTACTCAAGTATATCAGCTAATCTAGAGAGGATGTATCAATATTCCATTAATCCTTTTGATTGGTATCTATTGGTAGAAAAAAAGACATAATAGTAGATGTGTAGCTTGGAATCAGGAGTGTGTGGATTTAAAAATGGTGCACTACTACTATGAGTAATGTTGTAAGTGGAGGGTAAAATTGCCTCATAGATATATACACCATTGTCTTAGATGTTGGTTGTGGTAAAATTCATGTACCCTCAGAACTAGGATAGTGATAGGTAATTATTTATCTTTGGGATGAGTATGTCATTTTAGATCATGTTGTTATAATGTTACAGCTGATCACTCTCGAGTTATTTGTAAGGAAATTTCTTAAAATGATTAACTAAATCTTGGGTAGTGGTGTCATGTGTTTTAAAATAATATGTATTGATGAAATCACATAAATCTTTGATATGTTTACTACCTTTTTTATTAGAGATCCTTATCCTTTGAGTTTCCAATAGAAATGTTCAATGAAGAATCAATGATTTTCATTAAACTTTAAGGATTTGGTATCATATATATTAAAAGGAAATTAAATAAATGGGGTGAAATCCCACTATTTAGTCACCCAGGTGGCATCACACATGTCACTCCCCCAAATTTCCTTGCATAGGTCACACACATAGGTCTAGATATATGCACACATTGACTCATGCATATCAAAAATACATAAGAGAAGTGGTGCAAGATATCTGTTTTAATAGATGCCTTCACCCAGGGTCCCGAAATTTCCTATTGATTGGACCCTCGATCTCCTCATTTGAAATGAATGGAAGACTAGAAGAAGACTCAAAGATATGATCTATCTATTCCATCTCTCAGGTCCTTAGAACCTTCATATTAAACCTCTAGTCTTGGAATAATAATAAAATTAATTAGGTTAGTTTTATTATATTTATTCCAATTAGTGGAAAATAAAATACCTATATAGTATTATTTTCCTATAGTCTAAAATAACTAAGGAGAAAGCCCCATATTAAACAAGGAAATTTCACGAGACGCTTCCAATGATATTTTAAGTGAACCTTACAACATAGATCATGTACTCTCTCAAGGGTTATCACCTAGGTTTTCTCTTACCCAATGGGAATCTTACTCCACCTAGGTCTACCCTAAGTGAATCACCTTTTTCTCACCTAGGTCCACCCTGTGTGAGACCCCCATTGGATCTCTCAAACCACACATGTATGATCCACCCTTTAATCTATATTTCAGTTCATAAATATAATCGTTTTTCCTTTATCCAATACCTCATCCCAGGGGGGGGAATTAATGTGGTAATGGATGTCCCAAATTTATTGTACCTAATAGGTGGGATCCTCAAATTGTTATCAATATTAAATTCCCATGATAAATAAGACACCAACCTTATAAATAACTATGGACCTAGAGGGATGAAAACAAGATAAGAGACATGCACATCTAATCCCTATCTCTTTTCCTAATATCCCCTCCTTGACTACACCATCATATACCATCATATAAGTATAAAATGTCACCCTAGGGAATCCCTCATTAAGTAAGACCATTGTATTTATTGTGTGGAATTCCCACAACATCCATATCCATACTCTTTTCTACCAGCAGATGATAGAGATTGTGTAGATTACTAGACCTTTAACATCCTCTTGCTTCTCACCCAAAGCACAACTCTTTAGAAAAATAGGTTAGTTGAAATATTTTTATTAACACAATTAAATTACCATGGGCCACCTATTTTTCCTAAGACCGAAAACTATTTTTCCACTTCAAAGGGACATATTCCCAATGAGGAAACCTATTGGGCCTTTTCTTTGGTATAATTACCTACCATGATATCATATTATCAAAGTGCTATATTTCCTATGAAAAAATATTTATAATTGCCATACTACCAATGATTAAACCTTAAGAATCCCACATATGTGTAATCCCCAAGCATACCCAACTTCATGGGCTTTGATTCTTGTCCAAATGGGATATTTGGGAAGCCTGCCTAATTTTCAAACCCAAATCTCAAACATCAACCTAATTTTCTCTGGGCCATATTCCCATTAGGGTCATATCCATCTTAGAGATCTATTTTTTATAGGTCCTTCTATCTCCATATTTATTGGTTCATATTTCCTGTAAGGTCATTCCCTACCCAAGAAAATATATAAATTTTAGTTCCCCTATTCCACTTCAACTTATGTCTAACAACATCCTTTTTTTTTCTAGGAACCTTCCACCTAAACAAATTGCTGAAAATGTTAAACGACATGGATTCATTCTCATCACGTGAATTTATAAAGATTGATGGGTCCTATTAAGAGGAACCAAACTACATGGTTTCTGATTCCATTTAAGAGAATTCATACGAAACACTATTTATGGCGTCCATCCTGATGTAAAAAATCCCATCTTCCTGGATGATGATAAATTCTTGAGCTTCCTACATCATGCCTTAAATGCAACAACATGATAATAAATTATATAAGAGTTTATAATTAGTGAAAAAAATGGTTACCATTGATTGTGAATCTTAGATAGATATTGATTTCTCCATCCATTAAAAATCACAAATACATACATATGATTCTAATGAAAATTCATGCTACTAATTGATTGCTCATATAATGGAGAACCATTATATATTTATTATTTAATAATGGATTAAAAAATATCTATGACTATATAATAGATTCCTAAAGTTGGCAATAATCACCCCCCCCCCCCCCCGCTCAGAATAGTGTGATGGGCCTAATCTCCCATCCCCCAAATAATGTGATTCCATAAGTTTCATTGGAACTGTTTCCCAATGACCACCTACCATTGGAATGCATGATCAAGTGATATTGAAAATAAGGGAACAATTTGGTGGTTTTGTTTCTATGAATAAACTCGTTGGAATACACTCAAAAAATATTCAGAAAAAAATAATGGTGTGTTTTATGTGAAGGGTTGTTCCACCATAACCTCAAATACCATTCAAACTCCGCTTTATTTCATGAATAGAAAAATTTAATCTTATGAATGTAAAATTAGTATATTCCCCACACAAAATAAATAGGTGTTGAATAGGGCATGTGTCCCAAAGAAATAAATTTTAGATGAAAATACCATATAATGATCACAATACCGAAGTAAAAGTTGATCAATGAGGTGATTAGGTATAAAAATGGTAAATTTTAAAATTAAAGTCTAAATACATAATAAAATAATATAAATTAATTTCACACATAATATACGGATATTAAAGACAATGAAAATTAATATATCCCCATAAAAATAAATTGATTTATGAAACCCCTTAACGAATGATAACATTCAAATCAAATCTATTTGGATGAAATAATTAGAATTTCAAATTAAACTAAAATGATGTTTGAAGTTTCAATGATTTAACTTTTAAGAAGGGTAGTATATAAACCATTTAAGAGAAGTTAGGTGCAGGACATTAAAATATGCCTCAATATATTGAATTGGATATAGAATACCTTAAATCTGGTTTGAATAATCATGTATATTCTTTATATCCATTAATATAAATCATTAGTAAATTATTTAAATTATTTAGAAAATTGTTCCTGTATATCATTCATTATAATTTATTTAATAATTTTTTATATTTATTTAATTATTTAATTATGTTCACATCAGACATTTTGATTGTATTTAGTTCATATGTCAAAAATGAAATTAGTACCATGATTATGGTAAAATAGGTCATTATTTCATCATATCCATTATTATAATCATGAAATATTTATCAGTTTTGTAGATAAATTATACTTTAAAAATATTTATGATGTAAAGTTATGAAAAATGAACTACATTACTAAGATGGATAATGTAAGCCATGTTGGAACCATGGTTGTTCTATGCAGAAATTGGAGTTTGGTTTGTGTTTGTTGTCAATCCTTAGTGAAAGTTCAGAATGTGTTCCATCAAAGTGATCATACAGTTCAAGCAGACAACATTATTGAAGGTGGCACAGTTTCCCAGTGTTTTCCAAATTTTTGGGCCTCAAAATCTGAAAATGAAGACATGGATTGTTGGTAAAAGGAGGTGCGGGAAAATAGGAAGTGGTGTGCAAAAAAGGAGTGTTGTGCACGAAATATCTGAGCTGGGCGCAAAAAAATGCGGGTTTGCATGAAAAACAGTGTGGTGCGTGGAATTAGGAAACAATTTATTTTGCGCAAATAGTGTTTTGGGATCAAAATGTTGAAAAATGGAAAAGGCATGGGCTGCACGAAATATCTGGAGGTGTGTGGAGAAAACGATATGTGCGTGAAAAATTACGCGCTAGATGAGAGGTTTTCGTGCCAAAGGGGGTTTTGTTCATGGGGTCTCAGATGCCAATAAATAAGAGGTGACCCCACTCATTCAGGGTGTTTGAAGACTTTGAGAATATTTGAGGTCTGATGCGCGAAAAAGGATCGCGTAAAGGGGCATGCGCGAAATAGTCTGGATTGTGCAGAAAATTCCGGTATGCGCGAAAAAGGAAGATTTTTGCAAAAAAATTGGGGTTACGTGTAAAATATTAAGTTGCACGAAAAATGGTGTTGTGGCGTGACATAGTTTTCCGTGCGAAAACGTAAATTTTGCGCGCAATAGGACGGTTTTGCGTGAAAAGGGTTGGTGTTGCACGCAATTGTCAGTGAAGCCTTTCTACACGTTCTGGTTATCCGGTTCAGTGGCTTTGTGCATTCTAGTGAATCAATTCCAGACATAGATGAAAGCAGAGTCTTGGGCTAAGCAGAGGCAAAGACTTAAATGCAAATCTATTGAAGAGACCTTCACGTCTATAAACTGAGTGTGACTTCACCAAGGGCAGTGAGCCAGAGGGATTCAACGGGAGTGACCCGAGGGAAGTAGTGAGTTATCCCTAAAAATTTGTAAAGGTTGTGATCCTAGGACAGAGTGACTTTTCCCGAACCATTTTAATCCACAACTAGTGAAGATTAGTGGAATTTGGTACGACCGACAACTTCTTGGCATATTCTCCTTCGACGTAGCCCTTAGCGGTGAACCAAGTAAAAATTGTTGTGTCATCTCTTTGCATGTGAATGTTTCATTGCTGATAATATTCATCATACAGGTTTAACCAGTTCCTACAAATGTGGGAATAAGATCCTTGTTTTTAAAAGAAAAATTTGACACCCTGATTCACCCCTCCCCTCTCAGGGTGTCCCAGGGTCCTACAAGTGGTATCAAAGGTAGGTTACTGGTGTTGAATCTGCCCTTCTCTATCATGAAGAATGCAGTCAATATTAGGGGAGTCCCTCTGTTTGATGGAAGTAATTTTCAAATTTGGAATAATAGAATGAGTTCTCATCTAAGATCCCTTGGAATGGAAGTTCTGTTTTCCACTGTGAAAGGTATAAATGTCACTGATCCAATAGTGCTGGCTATGACTGAAGCAGATAGAAAAATTCTTGATATAGATGCTAAAGCACAAAATGCATTCACCGCAGCCCCTTCTGATCAGATCCATCTAAAGGTAATTAGTTTCACCTTATCTAAATCCATGTGGGATAAACTCGAAAATATTTATGAAGGAGATATCAAAGTGAAGGAGGCAAAATTACAAGTCCTGCACAATCGGTTCGATGATCTGATGATGCATCCAAATGAGAATGCAGACTCATTCTTCAATAAAATTACTGAAGTGGTTGGAGCAATTCGAGGTCTCGGTGAAGAAATAATAGTCATTGATATATTAAAGAAAATATTAAGAAGACTTCCACCCCTGTACAATGCAATGGTGTCAGCTCTGGAGGAAAGAGATCTTTCCAAACTTTCTCCGGATGATCTACTAAGCAGCTTGGTAGCATATGATATAATAGTCAAACCAGAAGATGCTACGAATCATGTGAGCAAGGAAATGGCGTTCAAGGCCATGTATAAACTGAAAATTTCAAAATGTATTAGTGGTGAAGATGACGAAGAAAAAGATATTATTTCTCTCATTTCAAAGAAGTTCTAGAAGGGAAAAGGGAAATTTAAAGGGAAGATACCTCTCGCATGTTTTCATTGAAGAAAAGCTAGTCACATTGCCTCTCAGTGCTTAAGAATGATCAATGATGAAGGTAGTGAAGATGAGAACATCAAGAAGCCTTGAAAAATATTTTTCAAAAAGAGAGACTTCAAATATGGAAAGAAAATACAAAGGAAGAGTTTTGTCTGTGAAGAGGAAGATGAGGATACTGAATTTTGTGAAGAAGAAGAACCTGAATTTAAAACGGGAAAGCATGCTTCCATGATGGCTACAATTGAGAAGTCAAAACCCTTGATCAATAAAGACATAGATAATCATATTAATTCTAATGGTGATTCAAAGACAAAAATTACGGATTCTTTTTCCAAGCATCGGAATAAATGTAAGAGATGTAATATGTGGAAGGAAATGCTGGAAGAATCATCAGAATATGTTGATGATCTTGAAGCAGAGATTGAATGACTAGAATAACTAGTGAGAGTTCAGTCTTCAATCCTTGAAAGCATAGATGATGTTGTGGAACTAAAGCTTAAAATTGAAGAACAAGCAAAGGTCATAAATGACCTTTCATCCAGACTGGAAGAGAAGTCCAAGACTGTTTAGGAACTTGAGGAAGAAGTTGTTACTCTTAGAAGTAAAATTGAATGTCAATCAATGAAAAATGAGGTAAAGAAGAAAATTCATTTCAAAAGATTCTCATATGAAGAATTACTAGAAATATCCAAGTGTGGTTCAGATGGGGTTGGGAAAATCATAAGTGATCAAAGACCCGCTTGCATGGGAAAGAGTGAAATTGGTTGTGAAGATGAGACATCAACTTCTGAAAGTAAAGAGAGCCAAAAGAACGACAAGATGAGAGTTGGATATGCTAAAACATTACCTGAAATGATGAAAAAGAAACCCTCAATCCAAAATAAATGAAGAACTGAAAATTATCCTCAAATGTTATGAAATGACAGGTAGTTCAACTATTCTCCCAAGGAAGAAGGCATGAGGAGAAATTCAATTGAAACTACATTTCCTCTCTCGAAGTGTCAGTTCTGTGGTTATCTAGGCCATACCATGTCAAACTTTGAAGAGGCAAGGAGCTACATGAATGGGGAAGATATGGGAAGTCAACAAAGGAGGCCGATTTCATATCCTCCATCCTATAGAATAAATTTCTTCTATTTTTACTGTTTTAATTGTTCTAACATTGGCCATAAAGCTATGTATTGCAGGCAGCAGTTTGACAGGATAAATTCATACAACACTCAAAGTCGGGCCAGTTTTCGTCCTCCTGATGATGTTATTCTCACAAACAGTTTTTCCCATCTTGAAGAAGATTACGGGGATGAAGAATCATATTATGTGGAAGAAATTATTAATAGGCCAACAATATCCTATGCTCAATCCAATATCTCATGGAAAGAGAAGAAGAAGATTGACAAATCCAATTTACAGAAGTAGACCTCAAAGATACAAAGAGCAGCAGCACCTGGATCCTTGATAGTGGATTCTCTTCCCATATGATGGGAAATGCTGACCTTTTGAAGAACATTGAATAGAAGGTTGATAGAACAGTGCAGTTTGGTAATGATGCTGCTTTGAAGATTAAAGGCAGTAGGAATACTTCTCTCGCCAATAGGGAGCTGAAGAATACTGAAGTTCTTTATGTGGATGGTCTAAGCCACAATGTCCTCAGTGTAAGTCAACTCTGTGACTCAGGGCTCATAGTAACCTTCAATCAAAAAGGATGCACTATAAAAGGAAAAACAGGGAATTCTATTATGAAATACTGTAGAACAGATGGAAACTTATATCAGGTTGACAACAAAGTGAACTCCACCTATTTGTCTGTTGAAGAAGAAAAAAATTGTGGAATATAAGGCTAAAGTACATTAACCATCAACACATGGAAAATATATCTAATAAGAATATAGTCATTGATATTCCTATTCTAAAACGTGAACGGGAAAAGTCTTGTGATGCTTGTATTCGTGGGAAGCTGGTCAGTAGTTCATATCAGCCAAAGAAGAAAAGGGTATCACATCTTCTTGATCTCATTCATACAGACGTATGTGGCCCAATAAATTTTGATGGAACCCATGGATAAAGGTACTTCATCCTTTTCATTGATTATTATAGAATAATGTCTTGTGTAGTGGTGATTCATAGTAAGTGACAAGTACTTGATTTCATGAAAACTTATCACCGGATTGCCAAGAATGATACTGGAAGGACAATAAAAGTCATGCGATCTGACAATGGAGGAGAATAAACAACCATTGAGTTTGAAAATTACCTATAAAAACATGGAATACAGCATGAGGTAGCTTCTGTTAGAACTCCACAACAAAATGGAGTTGTTGAGCATCAGAATCGACAGGTCAACAATATGGCCAGGACTATACAGATCGAGAGTGGTATCTCTCACCATTATTGGAAAGAAGCTGTTGAAGCTGCAGTGCATACTCAGAATCGAACAAGGATTTATATGGGATAAAAGAAGATACCATATGAATTGTGGCATGTAAGGAAGCCTTCATTGAAATACTTTCGTGTTTTCAGAAGAAAATGTTTCATCTGGAACAAAGAAGGAAATAAAGGGAAGTTTGGTGACCATGCTGATGATCGAATTTTTTATTGGGTATCCAATGAACAGTAAAGCCTACAAGTGTCTCAATAAGCGATTAAGAAATATTTTAGTAAGAAGTGATGTTATGATAATTGTAGATAAAACCACAAATTCTTCCTGGATGTCATATACTGATGTGATAGAAAGTGAAAAAGAAAGTGAACGTGGAGAAAATACAAATACCGAAATACAGGAAGTTGTACAAAACACTCAGCAGTCACATCATGATATTGACTCAGAAGAAGAATCTCAAGAAGAGATTGTGGCTAGAGAGAATGAAATTGAACCACACCGGAGAAATCGTAGAGCTAAGATTGATCCATCTAACATAATTGGGGATAGGGGTGCACCCACACAAACAAGGAGGATGATGAATAACACGTAGTCTGCAGTTCTGTCAATTGTGGAGCCATCCTCTTTCGAAGAAGCTGCAAAGGATGAATCTTGGGTGAAAGCCATGAATGAAGTATTAGATCAGATTGATAAGAATCAGACATGGGATCTTGTCCATAGACTCGGAGATCACAATGTGATTGGTACAAAAAGGATTTTTAAGAACAAGTTTGATGGGCATGGAAGTGTTATTAGAAACCATGCTCGACTGGTATGTAAGGGATATTCCCAGATTGAAGGTGTAGATGTTGAAGAAACATTTGCTCCATTGGCTAGACTAGAGTCAATCAGGATTTTCCTTGCTATGGAACTCCAAAGGGGATATAAAGTGTATCAAATGGATGTCAAAATTGCATTCTTGAATGGTGTACTCTAAGAAGAAGTCTACATTGAACAACTGGTGGGTTTTTGTCTTGGTAATGATGAGACAAAGGTCTGCAAGTTGAAGAAAGCTCAATATGGTTTGAATTAGGCACCACGGGCATGGTACTCACGGCTGGACTCTTGTCTCAAGAAGCTGAAATTCAAAAGAGGAGGAGTAGATCAAAATCTGTATGTGAAAAATTCTCTAGAATATCAATTCCTGGTTCTTATCTACGTTGAAGATATCATATTTGGCGGCAGTAGGCAGAAATATGTGGATGAATTCTCCAATCACATGAAATCATAATTAGAAATGTCTATGATTGGAGAGCACACATATTTCTTGGGACTGCAGGTGATTCAAAAGAAGGATTACACTTTCATTTCTCAGGAAAAATATGCCAGAGAGGTGCTGAAGAATTTTAATATTCAAGACTCCAAACCAATGTAAACTCCAATTGATGTTGGAACTAAACTTGGAAAACATGAAGATGGGACCTCTATAGATCCCACAATGTACAAGAGGATCATTGGGAGCATACTATACCTGACAACGAGAGGGCTAGATATTGTCTTTGCCACATGTCTTGTAGCCCTCTTTCAGAGTGATCTAAAGGAAGAATATATGGAAGTAGTAAAAAGAATCATGAGGTACATTCAAGGTTCACATATCTTTGGGTTATATTTTGCTACAGCTGGGGATAGTGAATTATCAACATTTTATGATACTGACAGGGCTGGTGATTTAGTAGACAGAAAGTCCACTAGTGGTGGAGCCTTCTATATTGGGCAGAAATGTGATGGCTATTTGAGCAAGAAACAATAAAGTACTTCTCTTAGTACTGTTGAATCTGAGTATATATCTACAAAAAAGGCATGCACTCAACTACTATGGATGAAGAAACAATTAACAGATATTGGTAATGAAGTAAAGAAACCAATGGTGATTTACTGTGATAACAAGAGCGCAATTGATCTTACGAAGAATCCTATTCAGCATTCCCGTATGAAACATATTGAAATTAGGTATCAATTTATCAAAGAAAAAGTTGAACAAGGGGTGATTAGAATGGATCATGTGGGAACTGATGAGTAAGTAGCTAATATCCTGACCAAGCCCTTGTCATCAGCTGCGTTTGAGAAGCATCGTTTGAACCTCGGTGTTCAGCCACCTCCCAGTGCATAATAAGGTTACGCAATTCCCCTCTCCCCGATTATGATAACTGTTTTTATCTATTTATGGATGTGATGTAGGTTTGTGGGGGAGATACTATCCAGGGGGAGTATGGATTGATCTGAACAATGAACAAATTCCCAGTCTTTGGGTTTATTGACAATGGGGGAGAAAGGAATAAATTCAGGATTCTCAGTGGACATGTAATGCTTTTGTAACACGATGATAATTCTATGTCGGTGATAGGATGAGAAGGAATTCATTGGACATGTAATGCTTCTATGACTCTGTAAGAATATTTCTTGGGTGTCATTGAGAATTCCAAAACATGGGAACCCAATTCAAGCTTCCTCTCTTATTTTCTACACCGAGCATTGCTCACGTAGGCTTAGCGTGTTGGATGAGTTGATCCTTGTGTTTTTGGATTGCATGGGGATGGTGATCTTTTGATTTTATTTGGTGATTGCCAACAAACCCAAAGGGGGATATTGTTGTAACCATGGATATTTTATGGAGGAATTGGATTTTGGTTTGTGTTTGTTGTCAATCCTCAGTGGAAGTTCAGAATGTGTGCCATCAAAGTGATCATACAATTCATGCAGACAATAGTATTGAAGGTGGCACATTTTCCCAATGTCTTACAAATTTTTGGGCCTCAAACTCTAAAAATGAAGACATGGATTGTTGGTAAAAGGAGTTGTGGGAAAAGAGGAAGTGGTGCGTGAAAAAGGAGGGATGTGCGCGAAATATCTGAACTGGGTGCAAAAAACTGCTGGTTTGCACGAAAAACAGCGTGGTGTGAGGAATTGGGAAACAAGGTTTTAGGCGCAAATAGTGTTTCAGAATCAAAACATTAAAAAATGGAAAAGGCATGGGCTCTGCGAAATATCTGAAGGTGTGCGTGGAAAACGATACCTACGTGAAAAATTACATGCCAGATGAGAGTTTTTCGCGCCAAAGGGTATTTTGCGCACGGGGGCCTCAGAAACCTATAAATAAGAGGTGACCCCCCTCATTTAGGGTGGTTTAAGACTTTGAGAAGACCCGAGGTCTGATGTGCGAAAAAGGATCGCGTAAAGCGGCTTACGTGAAATAGTATGGATTGCGTGTAACATTCTGGGATACGTGAAAAAGGAAGATCTGTGCATCAAAATTTGGGTTGTGCGTAAAAGATTAATTTGCGTGAAAAAGGATGTTGTGGCGTGAAATATTTTTCCGCGCCAAAAAGTAAATTTTTCGCGCAATAGGAATGTTTTGCGCGCAAAGGGTTGGTGTTGTGCGCAATTGTAGGTGAAGCTTGTCTACATATTCTAGTTATCTGGTTCAGTGTATTTGTCTGTTCTAGTGCATCAATTCCAGACATAGATGCAAGCAGAGTATCGGGCTAAGAAGAGACAAAGACTTCAATGAAAATCTATTGAAGAGACCTTCACGTCTAT
Organism: Viscum album; assembly: GCA_963277665.1. Taxonomy (NCBI): domain Eukaryota; kingdom Viridiplantae; phylum Streptophyta; class Magnoliopsida; order Santalales; family Viscaceae; genus Viscum; species Viscum album. The sequence continues at coordinate 1,207,260,789 of OY728143.1, read as the reverse complement.
AAAATCAGTGTGACTTCACCAAGGGCAGTTAGACAGGGGGAGTCAATGGGAGTGACCCGAGGGAAGCAGTGAGTTATCCCTAAACCTTTGTAAAGGAAGTGAGCCTGGGACTGAGTGACTCTTCCCGAACCATTGTAATCCACAACTAGTGAAGACTAGTGGAATTTGGTATGACCGAAAACTTGTCGGCGTATGCTCCTTGGACGTAGCCCTTAGCGGTGAACCAAGTAAAAATTGTTGTGTCATCTCTTTTCATGTGAATGTTTCATTGCTAATAATATTCATCATTCATGTTTAACGAGTTCCTACCAATGTGGGAACAAGATCCTTATTTTTAAAAGAAAAAGTTGACACCCTGATTCACCCCTCCCCTCTCAGGGTGTCCCGGGGTCCTATAAGCCATATATACACATGAGTAACATTTCCATTTTTAAAAAATAATTATAGAAAGAGGATAAATATTATTTTATCATTAAATAAAAATCATTATGTAATAAATGTCATATTATTTATTTTAATATACTTATATATATCATACAGTTGATGTGCTGTTGAATATAAAATCACATCACTTTGTGGATGTGGTACTCCACATGTACGCATGAATGGAGTTATCATTTTTCATTGAATGTAAAGGTGATAAGGTAATTGATAAGTTATATTTTACTAAATATAAATTTTTACTCAATATAAAATATATAACTTAAATATACCATTAAAACCTATTTAAATAGGAGGTGATATAATACTGAATATATCGTCTTGGTACTGAGTAGTCCATTATACACATGAATGCAAGTTTCTTTTCCCATTTGATGGAAGAGGTGAAGGATATTGGGTATACCATTGACATAAATACATATAATTATAATGGAGATAATTATTTTTTTTCTATTATCATGGATGAATAATTTTAAGGTGGTGGATAAAGAAAGAGAAAAAATACTTGATTTTGAACTGTACATCTTCTTCGAATAACCTCTTAAGGTTTATGCTAAAATCTTTCCTTGGTTGGTTTTAAGATAAAAAAATGACTCTAGTACATGGGGAGGGAATTAATTAAATTAATTTGTCAACTTTTAGTTGATAAATTTGTTTATTCATATATGAATAGAAAATGGAGAGGAGGTTCCTTATTATATTTTAATGGAGAGGAAATTTTGTAATTTCATAAAGTATTAAATTTTTATAAATCAATTATAAAGGAAAAATGACTCCAAAATGACATATTTGTATGATAGGTTTAGAATTTTATAAATCCTATCATTCATATAAAGGCTGACAACTTCATATTAGGGTTTTATCCATATCTTTTTCAACCCACCATAACCCTTTTTGAGAAATACCATGGTATTATTGTTTTTACTCCTTAGTGGAAGTGAATGTTTATATAAAATTAAAAAAACCCATAATTTTAAAATGGTTGTTATTATAAACCATATCCCATTTAAATTTATAAAAATAATATATTTAGGAATTTTATATCAATAAATAAATCATTATTTATTATAAAATATCATTAATGTAAATTTTAAAACTATTCATTTAATATGACTTAAAAACCCACAAAAAAGGATAAAGTTTTAATATATATATATATATATATATCATTAAAACATCCCTAAAAAGTTATAATTATCTAAATAATTTTTGAAACATTAATTTTTTTCAACTTTTATTAATTTTAATGTTTTCAAAATCATTTATTATATTTTATTTTCATTTTAATTAAATAATTATTATGATAGTATTACATTAGCATTCATGGTAAAAATTTAAACTATAAAAATTTGATATAATTTATGTTAATAAATAAAAAAATTATATTTTAAATGAATATTTATAATTATATATACCTCTTTATCCTTATGTGAACACATAAGTTGTTTTTAAAAGTTAGAGAAGGAAAAGTTTCTTTTTAATTACATAAATTATTATAAATGTCATAGCCCGAGCCATATGAATCCAAAATGAAGAACTTCAAAAACTTAGATGGGGAGGGTTGAAATATGTCCATAAAATATTAATTAGACATGTTTTAAGATCATTATAATGTTTATATATTTAGATTTACCCTCATTGAACCTATTTTAACCATAAACACTGTAACATATTTTTATGGTTTTTACTATTAATTATGACCAAAAATTATGTTGTCCATATTACCTAATATTAATTATTCATATTTCAAATATTGAATAAATTCTTATATTTTAATATAATAAAATTGAATAAATTAATTTAAAAATAATCCCACAAAATGTGTTGAAAACCATTTTTCCAACAAATGCCTTTTTAATGTATAAGATGATATTACTCTTACTATATAACTAGTGATCATAATTATATAAATTTAAATCCATATAGTTAAATATATAATCTATAAATTTATTTTAAAATTTTAATTATTAAATATTATTTTAATTATTTAAAAATGACATTTTTTTTGAATTTAATATCTGTTTCCAATAAAAAGCAGTATTTTTTAAAATTTATTGAAAAATTAAACTTTTTAAAAAAATTTAAAATATGACAGTAGATATAATATTAATATTATAATTTCAATAATGAATGTATTTTTATGAAATAAATTTTCTAAATGTTCAATAAATTGATTACAATATTTTCTCAAAAAATTAATATAAATCATTTTTGAAAACACAAGTTTTTTATGTATAAAATAGATTTATCAAATTTTGAGTGATTATTTAATAAGATTTTATATAAACATTAATATTTATTTATAACATTATATATATTTCATATATCATTTATTCTTATTTATACTCTTCTATTTAATGGTCAATTTATAATTGTCATATTTAAATATGATATTTCATTATTTGTTTAATCATTGTGTTGCATGTTATATATTTTATGAAACATAATTATACTCCATTAAAATCTCAGGTTACAACAATTTTATTTTTTAATATCATTAAATTTACATGGTGAGAGTAACCACATTTTGGAGGATTATTTATTTTACATCATTTACCCTCTTACCCACAAGCATCAAAGTGATTTGAACCTAATAGTGAACCTATATTTATTATTTATAATTTTTTCTCTATGGCATGAAGAATGGGGATGTTATGTAAGATTATGGTATGAAATAATATTTTTTGTATCATTGGAAACACTACTTACATTTTTACATTGATGATGAGTGGGAAAAAAGGTAAGAGAAATTACTATTGGCCTTCATATTGATAATGAATTGAATGTTTTAAATGAAAAAATAAGAGAAATTTTAAATTAAAAAAATAAAATGTAAAATAAATTTTTGAATTTTTTATTTGAAAATATAATAGTTGATGAAATTTTCCAATGTGATTTCCAAAAATTTAATTACCCATTTTTTCAATTTCTTTTATTGATATTGCATTAAAAGTATGGTATGATGATTTTCTCTTATAGTATTTTGATATTTCAAACTTTGGGACATGGATAAATTCTAGTGGGTGTGGATTATATAATTATGTTTCATGAATATACTATTTTTTATTTAAAATTACATTTATTATCATTTTATTAATAATTATTTCTGACATTTTGTTGTTTTATTATTTTTTTCTAGATATTTTTTTTAAATAAACATAAAGAGAAGAACTGGACAAGATTTCAAATGTAAGAAGGATTTCCTTGATGTGGGATGTCCTTGGGGTGTTTGTAATAAATAGAATGGATAAAACATGCTTAAATGTAACAAAATATGATGTAAAATGGTCATTCACATACTGATTCAACTATTCAATACATGAAATTCCTAGAAAGAATTCATGATTTCAAATAATTATGACAAAAATATTTAGATTTTGAGTATGAAATTACATGGTGTGACTACACAAGTCACACCGTTATTTCATCTGGATGGACCCAATAATATTCATTGGTGATTAAATTTAATTGGGGGTTATACCTTTTTGAACTAAAACTTCCACAGAGGCCTAAGATTGACTCAAAAAAAATTTGAAGACCACAATAATGGAGAATTTAAGATAACCCAATAACTATTGATATCTTTATATAGATAGCTATGCTAATACTAAAAAGGATCGTTAATTCAAAGAAAAATTCATCGGGTGAGGTGTTGTGCTTCTATAGAGATCACTGCAAATTCTTCCTCTCAGTTTTCACAATGATTCTATTTCATTACTTATCCCCTATAACTAACTCAATGATAAAATAAGGGGCAACTTCTAATATATGTTAGGTGAATTAGATAATTGGGGAAGTTACTAGGAATTTTGTTCATATTATTTTGTTCATGGTTTGGGTTATAGTAATCATAAAACAGTTTTTTAAATTTCTTTTTCTCTAGAATGAACATTGACCTAATTATTCATAAAAATAAAATTGTAAATTCTGTAACTAATTTCCATAAATTAGTAATTAAAATTAATTTTTATTATAATTTTCTTAAAAAATGTTTGAAAAAACACAATAATTAATCAAATATGTTACCTTATCATGGTAAAAGGGGGACTATTGTATTAATGTGGGGATACCATGACCAAGGATCCTCCTCCTCTCAATTACCACAAAAATAAGGAAAATAAATGTAAATATTATATCCATTATCAATTGAACCTGAAATCTAAAAAACCCTAGCATAATTTCTCCAAAATTATTTAAAAAATCAAATACTCATTCTTCAACCTCTTTCTAAAGAAAAAATTAGTAAGTATTTCTCTTTAAAATTCATGAATAAGTACATCATTTTCTCATTATTTGGACCTTGATGTCAATGTTTTCTTCATTTCGTTATATTAGTTTCATTTTTATGACTCATTAAAAAATTAATAAATTTTCTTAGAGCCTATGGAAACTATCATATTTTTATGAACTATCATAGAGGACTTGAGTTATTCACTTTTATATCTACTTGGTAGGATCCCTACTCACATAAAAAACAAAAAATGTAATTTTATTTCCTTTAGAAGAATAAATACTATTATAAATATGATTATTTATCATTCATGATACATGATACATATTTTCTCAAGGAGTTTAAGTTATAAATTACTAATATTTTATGATTAATATATAGATTAATTTAGGATGATCAACAAGAAGGTATGAATCACAGAAATAGGTAGGTGGTAATAATGATAACTAGAAAAGTAGGAAAGATGAATCTTAGAATTATGTATGTTACCATGAACTATATACATGTGACTCTCGTATAATATGGTGTTTATCGATATATACTTTATCTGGAAAATACTAAATTGAAAATTTATTATCAACTAATCTTTCTACATAATGGGTATCCTTGAACTACTCTACTCTAAAAAGGGCTTCATGTCAAACAATACATTTTTTTAAGATAACTTCCATTGGATCATGGGGATGGGATATATTGGACTCTATAATGACAATTTTTTGAGGGTATGCCTATTTCTAAATAAAACAATTAATTTTAAAATCTATTTACAGTTTTTATTAACCACCAATATTTCAATAATGTTGTGATAAATAATGAATATAATATGTTTTGTTTCATCTTCATAGAGGTGGGGTATTATCATTTATTTTTTAATCCTTTAGGATTGGTAAAAATAGTGATCTAAAATTTTAAATATTTTCTCATCCTCAATAATATATAAATACTAGGATGATAATTTATGGGTGTATTTACATCCTAACTAAATTTTATGTCCATATATTCCGCATTTTGTTCCATTATCTACATATGGGCTGTATTGTGGAATTAAATAGTTTTATTTGAGATAGATATTTCCAAATTTTTTCATCAATCAATGTATAAATGATTCCACAATTTTTTATTGTGGGTGAATTAGTGTATTCTATATACAATTTCATTGGCGGTGGTTGCAGAAATCATCTCCAGGTTTACTCATTTGATATATTTCTATATAAATGGATTGAAATCAATGTTTTATATAACCATAGGGTCATATAATGCTTATGTTATTAAAATATTGGTTAATATGGTATGATCAAATCACCTCCCTAAACAATGGAAAAAATTTAACCATGTAGTCTAAAGGAGAGTATGATGTCCTTTTTTATGAAGATGTCCCATCTTATATAATGTAATGATATGTATCTAAAAATTCAAAATATCATTCCAAACCAATTCCTAAAATATTCTAGTTATAATGGGAGTCTATAGGGATTATTGGAAACATGGAGTCCCCATAAACAAGGATAAAACATTATACTAACGGTTCATGTGTCCTTGTGAAAATTGGTGGGAGGTGGTGTTATTTTGGGTCCATGTGTATCGGTTATGATAATATTACTTACTAACTGTAGTCATCAAATCTCTTTTATAGTGGAGGATTGAACCATGTACAAAGTTCTATATTTGGGTAATATTTATAACTTTATCATAAACATCGTAGAGAATGGATTTTCACGGATTGCGAATAAAACAACCTTGATTTTTATTACATACTTAAACATGATTTATTATATTAAATATTAACTTGATAAAACATAGAATATCTAAATTCCTAGTGTCTTTAGGTCTTAGTTACATTAAGTAACAATGAAAAACATGAAATGCAACATCTTTATTTAAAACTCCCTTTACAAGACCACTACATTCCCTCATACTTCTAATTGCATGGGATAACCAATGAAATGAATAACAAAGGGTGAGATATGAAGACAAGTGAGGGAGTAAACAAGGAATAATATGCATAAAAAAATACATGTTAGAAAATAAGAATATAAATGTATCATAAGAGAAACATGAACATAAAGGCAAGATATAGCATGATTATCATAACATTGAAATATGGCAACAACATTTAACATGATTTTAGCATGATACAAGGCTCATTGCACATGAATAATGAGTAAAACATAATTGAACTTTAACTATCATGATTAAACCATCATTTCACTTGATGTTTCATGATACTAATATTTACCCACTGTATTTCAGTGCTATGAAGGTGCTCCCTTCTTGATCATTTCATTTCATGAATAAGTGTGCCACATGGATCATACAAATGGAATCATTAAACGTCATCATTTATTCGACGATAAAGGAATGTGGAATAAATACCTGAAACTATTTAATAATATCGTATATGGGCATAAATCTGAATAACCTTTATAGAGAATGGGCATGGTATTCACCACACAATGACTTTGTCTTGGAAAATTGCGGTGCAAATTTGGCAGCATAACGACGTGACATAAGAGTTCATAAAAAAAATTATGAGAGATAACAGGGTATCTCATCATATTTACATAAAATGTATAGTAATTTGGTCATATAGGTACATGTCCCAAAATATTTAATGGATTTTAGATGCATAATATGAAATAAGTGCTTGAATGTAAATGAGGGGAGGGAAATCCCTTACGAAATTTCGATATAGTAATATGTGTACATACAAGGCGTTAATGAGAGAGAAAGGGGTCTCTAATCATTCAAACATAAGTAGGTAAGTATAGGGTAGGTTCGAAAGCATACCCCAACATTTTTAATTAATATTAAAAGGATATATCAACATAAAGAATCGTGGGGAAAATGAGAGAGGAAGAAATACCTTACATGGATGAGTGATCCAAATGGCTTGGGAGAGGATTGAGAGAGGCTTCTTAGGAACATGGGAAACCATGGGTGGATTATATAGAGAGGAGGAAAGAGGTTGGTTGACCTCCAAATTATTTGAGTGAAAAGGAAGTGGAAGCTTGGGTGGGTTTATATAGGAGAATAGAGAAAATTATTTATTATTTAGGTTTGAGACACCACACATTAAACTAATCAAAACTACAAACCACCCCATAGTTTCTGCCCGTGGTTTTTTCCAAAGGGTGATGGAAAACGTTATCTTATATGTAAAATGGCTGAAGGTCTTAAAATATTAGGCTTTCTTATGTGGAGGTGTGTAACACTCTCAAGGAAATCAATTTAAAATGTTTCTATAAGTCTTGGAGGGTCCACTAAGGCACCGTAAAATTAAAAAATATATATATAATCACATTATTCTGAGGGTAAAACATATATTGGCCTAAAAACTGATTTATAGTATTTTATTACATAACTATTAGGTCATTTTGATGTCATAAAACACATTTTATAATTAAATGGTATTTTTTTTACCCAAATATTGGACTGTCTCAGAAAATTATGAAAAATTCACCATTAGATCATTTAGACATCCTAATTCCAAAACTAATATTAATTTTATCTATATAATTTTATAAATATTTTAATTTTTACTACTGAAATAAAAACCAACATTTATAAAAAAATCATGGGTTTGGACAAAAACGGATTTCAAACCTTAATAAAAATTATAATTGTATTCCCCAAAATTATATTATCATTATTATTTAATAAAAAGTAATTTATTAATAATATTTTATTAAACTATTATTGAATTAAAATATCTATTAATTATTAAAAATATATTTCTTAATTAAATATTAATTAAAAATACTATTTGTGCTTGATAAACTATTTACAAAGTAATTATAACAAAATGAATGTGTATTCCTTATTCAATATCAAAATAATGCACATAATCATAGTACTAGGGTCATGTTACATAACCCCTTATAGCACCATCATATGACCTAAGGTAAGGTGTGCGATGGTGACAGACTCTTGGGGTGGCTCGGATAATATCGCTCTGGTGGTAATCTCTATCAACTTCCACTCCACCCATATGGAGTTCTATTTGAGCTTAACGTGTTAAAACTCGCCATGGGATTGGTCAAGAGCTTAGACCAGTGATTCCAACTCCTTTCCAAGATCCAATAAATGGGCCTTGTGTAGAGAAATTCTACTAGATGAGGTCATCACTTCCTTTTGCTAAGTAAATTGGATTTGTTAAAGCCCTATATTTATAATAATATTGTGATCACTATTCAAAAGATATATTAGCAACGGTCACAATTCTTAATGGTATATTAAAATCTAAAATCATAAAACTAAAGAAGTGAATATGTTATGTAACTATTTTACATAATAACACATTTAGTTAGATCAAGTGGAATTTTCCTTGTTAAAATTTTGCGTTGTTACAGTGAACCTCTTGGTTAGGCACCCGTATAATCAATGGTCCATTACCTATATCATCATGGCCATTAAAAATGTTATTAAACAATATGTAAATGTTTTTAATAATTTGTGTGATGGATACTTGTTAGTTGATAGTCTTGTATCTAATGGTTATCTGAAGAACCTCCCATATTATTTTTCTTCTAGTATTGGTTCCTTACTACCTGTCTATATGGATTTATTTATTTGAAATTCGCTTCGAATTCATTAATACATGCCTTCATGAAACCTATTTTCACATATGTTACTTCTAATATATTCTTCAAAATATTATTTTAAAAGTCAAATTAGGGGGAAAATATAAATGTAAAATGAGACATATATCATTTTATTTATGGATGAGCATAGTCTTCCTTATATTATCATATTCATAAGATCAACCTCATATGATTGAGAGAATAATTGTAAGCATTCACATTAAGTGAATCATGTATAATAAAAAAATAGTATAAAAATATGTAATGTTACCACACATAAATTATGAAAAAAAATGGATGGTTTTATAATTTTGAGACCACTAATCACAAAATAAAATTACTAAAATGATTCATTCCATGTATAATTGGACCATATATCATTCATAAAAATGGAATAAATCCTTGATAAATTATTAGATTAAATAATTATTTTTAATGTAATATATAGATTAATAAAAATAGATGTTTCCCAAATTATAAGAAGATGACTGATTTTTTGTTTTTATGGGTACCATGAACAATAAATTAACTTATATTAATGATATAAGAAGAATAAACATAAGAAGAATAAAAAAGGGTCTGTAAGAAATAGACATTATAGAAAATTATTAACTATTATTATTCATCACAATCTATTCATAAAATTAATATCCTCAGATAAAGAGAGGGAAATAAATGAAAATGTAATGTAGAATATATTTTATAAGAATTGGGAAAAATAAATTAAGATATGATAAACCTTAAATAAATTGACTTATTCAAGTGTACCCTTACCTTATGTCTCATCATTATTCATTTCAATTACACTGAATTTATATTTATCAAATATTTCATAACAAATGTATCCAGAATTGTGTAACATTATATTATTTTATTATTGATCAATTATAATCATTATAATTTTATTACTAATTTTTTTATTAAAAACACAATCTTTGATGAAATGTTTCATTGAATTATATAATTTTTCTTAGATTTCTTATATTCAATTCATTTTTATTTACCAAATACAAAAATTACATACAATATAATAGAAAATAGAATAATATGTTTATCAATAATATTTAATATATTCACTGACCAACCATGTTTGCGGATAAATGTAAAGAATTCAAACCATCCTCAAAATTGAATAAAAACTACCATTAATTGAACTTTTACAAAGAGTTGGGGGTATACATACTTTAAATGAATTTACAAATAAATATCATATGACAACAATAGGTAATATAAGTTTGAACTAAACTATTTACAAATATGTAAAATGAATAGATTTTTTGAATATTAGAAATAATAAAATGGAATGTAGAGGATGTTGGGTTTCATTTTTGTAGATGCTTACTACATTTTTATGGAAATAAAACATTAGGGGTTAGAGTTAAATGAAACAGGAATAGTAGTAGTGTTCAAATGTGACTTTGTAAGAGGTAATAAGGTTTATGTTTTCCAATGTGAAGTTTTTGCGATGTGATTTTCTATGGGTGTGATAGGGAATTTATAATTTAGAGGAGATGTGTTTATCAATTATATTATTAAATAAAATAATATTCCCAATTTAAATCTCCAAATAGTGACCATATTTGATATTTTGAATCATATTATAACAAAATTATATTCTTTTATGAATTTTAAACCCTTAGAGAAGAAAAAAATTTATTTAATACAAAAATAATGAATAAAAATAAATTTGTTTCTAATGATATACAATTCCTATTTATAATTTGAAAATTGTTATTTTTTGATTTAGATAAAAAAAATTACATAAAAATGAAATATTTGTCTTAATAAATCTAAATTATGTTAATATTTTTATAATATTTGTTATGTCATTTTATCATAATTATGACATTGTAAAACATTAATATGTTTAAAAACAAAATTTTTACTAATAATATAATAATATAGTATTTCAAAAAAAAATCATAAAAAATCACTCTTATATAATTTATACCAGATTATTTTTAAAAATGATTTCCATTTCTTAATATTCTTATTCTTAATGTTATAATAAATTTTATATAAAATAATATAATACTATGAAAACCAAATTATATATAACAAAAACTTCTTTTTATGTTATGAATTATTGCATTTATATTTATTATTATTTGTTAATTATCATAAATGTGATAATTTTGGTTTTCATATATTAAATATAATATAAATTTTATATATTTCAACCTCTAATTATATAAAAGTTTTTATTGGAATAAATATTTATAAAAAATATTTACTATGATGAACATTATACAATATAGTTACAATGATATGTCCCTGACCATATTACTCTTATATTTACTACATTATGCAAATTTATTGTATATTTTTTTGAAAATTATAAATTATTTATATGATAAATTTAGATTTTTAATAAATATAACAAACACTTCATAGATTTAATTTTATTTATAAAATGTAATTTAATGTCTTAAAAGGTGATATTTATCGTAATGATATGCACCTTTGATATCAATAATTTTGACAATTAAATAAATATTTAATTATAAAATTCTATTATAAAATATATTTTTTCCCATAAAAATATGATAATCTATTTATTCAGGTTCCACACAAAGAATTTCATGTGGAATTAAAAACTAAAATACCTTAAATTGTTATAAGTTACAATTATATGACTATGAAAATGCATAACAAACTTATTTACAAGCTATATTATAGTAAATGAAATATTACTTCAATAAAAATATGAAAGTGGAACTATAAATATAGGTATAAAATAAAACAGAATGAATAGAAAAGAATTAAAAAATATTTTATAGAAACATTTAATATATATTATTCATAAAAATTACTTAATACTTCTTAATTAATAATTATATATAACAATTTTAACATTTATATATATTGATTAATACTTATTCATCATAAAAATTGGTTTTATCTAATGATTACATAATTATCATGATTATATATCCAATGGTAATATAATAAACATAGAACCTCTCTATTAGAATATAATAATGATAAAATAATGGTTAATTAATTTTTCTCATCCTAGTTATATATAAAATTTTAAACATTAATTATGAAATAAGAGTATTTTTTATCAATGATATAAATAGTAGAGGTGTATTTTAAGATCAATTGTAAGATAACTCTTATTATGTAATTTGAAAATATTAAATATGAATAGATACAATACATATACACTTAAAATCATTGATGTTACACAATTTCTCCTTAATTTAATTGCATCTTCACAATTAATTACGATTTTTAGATGATAAATTATTATTAAAAACATGAAAAATGAAATTCACAAATTTCGCCAATTCCTTTTTCAACACATAATGCTTCGTGGTGCTTCTGAGGGTGTCTACACAGTGATAGAATGCATCAAAATATTTTTCAATTACTCTGAATCCTTTTTCCATATATTGTTTTTTTCATTTGATCGAATTATATGAGAGGGGAAAAGAAAAAACGTTATTGTGTATTTAATATTAAATTTTGAATCAATGTTTTGAGAATAATATCAATACAACCTTAGAATTGGGATGGGTTTGATTGATTTGAATAAAAGTTGGTGATTATAGTGTTGAAATTTTTTATCCAATAATAGAAATATATAGGCTTCTCAAAGATCACCCAATTATTGTAGTAGAATAGATAACTACAAGATATTGGTCAATTTTTGATGTATTATATTCTTGTTAATAGCCCATACAATATTTACAAAAATTAGAATGATGGGTGAGTTTAATTTTTAAAATATTATTAGTAGAGTTCTATGATTGATCATAATATTGAGGTATAGATCATGATTTTCATATTATTCTAGTGTTTATTCATATATTTTGAATGTCAGTAAAGGTTTTTAAATCACTTGAAATATATTTTACAATGATTATTACAATAATTTCATATGGTAAAGATAATAGTATTATACAAGACATCCACCCATCTATCATGAGGACCACATTTACTCTGATGGAAAAGGTTTTTAAGATTATAGATAATATAAAATGACAAAAATTAATAATCATCATGTATTATGAGGTATTTGAGCTATTCTAACACCATATGTTAATTTATATAAAAAATAATAATAACATAAGTGATAAAATTATATTAAATAATATTTACAAAATGTAACACTATATTGTATTACCCTAAAAATATATTAGTTCATGTTATTAAACTATTGGTAATTTTATTTATGGTTTGTTTATTATTATGATATTTAATATAATGATCATAAAAATTAAATCATTCCTTGATAACCACTATTTTGACAAAAGAAATATAAAAGATTATTACATCAATTTTAAGTTAAATAATAGAATTTTAATTCACTCAAGATTCAAAAGGTTTAATGTATGAATTAAAAAAGTTATATACAATATGTAAATTTAAAATTATAAACATTATTTAAATAATGAAACATGTTCCTCAAGAAGGCATGCATAATCCTCTTAAAAATTATAATCATATGAAAAAATAAATCAAAGAAAGGTTTTTCAAAAAGAATATTATAGAGAGTGATAATAGGAAAGGAACATGATACATGACTTAATATAGTAAATCTATTAACAAAATAATCATCATCATATATTATTTATAAGATCATCACTATAATAATTATAAAATCATGTTAAGGATAGATATAATATTCCACATATATAATAATGAAGAATTGTAAAATTTTAGGACAACACCCACATATAGAATTCGAATAATATAGAATAATTTTAATTCATAACTTATATATAAATAGATCAATGAAAATAATTCTAAAGGAATATTGAATCTTTTTCTCAAATTACATACATAATAATATGAGACATCTCAGTTTACCTTACACATTTTTGGGATATATAATCATTTTCCAACCCATGACTATATATAATTATCAAAACAATACCCACTACATAAAAATGAAACATTTATAAATCATAAACATGAAATTAACCAATGAAAAAATAATGGATTTCATAATAGTATTTTATTAACTACATCAATGAATAAAAAATAGTTGTTCCAAAAAAATAATATTGGATGACATAATTTTGGTTATTTAATAAAAGAATTTAAAACAAAAAATATCATATATCATTGAGTAGAGGAGGAAAGTCTTTTAATAATTAACTAAGTGATTGGGGAGGGTAGTTATACTGGTTAGGATGAGAGTAGCCCTCTATTTTAGTGGTTTGGATTTCTCATAGATGTGAAAAATTTCATGTATACATATGATTTTGAGATTTCTGAGAAGTTTTTTAATCCTTGAGAAGTCTAATAATTAGGATTAATGAATGCCTAGAAGGATCATAGGTACAAAAGGGGATATATTCTGAAATGTATGGACTATTTTATCTCACTACAAGTTATCACTTGTATTTTTTCTAATTTAATTTATTAATGTCATTCTGAGGAAGGTAAAACTTTTGGTAAAGAGGAAATCTACAATGATCAAGTTGAAATGAATATGGAATTTACATTCACATAACTATTCAAGATAAATTCAATACATATGGTGTCATTAAAAATTAAGAATATATTTATAGTCATAATAATTTATAAGGGGATTCAAATGACTGTATATGTAGAACTTCCTACATGGTTGAAATAAAATGAAATTAAGAAGAATGGTGTGGGATTCAGAGCTATTTTAAAGAAAAAATTAAATAAAATGGATGTATTGTTCAACTATAAAAAACACTATGTGTACCAGATCAACAGATATATCATAATCTATAATGGATCACACTAATAGGTTTAGCTCATTGAGATGTGACTCTATAGTTATAATAATTATGATGATAGAAATGAGTATGTCCTGATATTTCATTTCTATTTTAATTGTTTCCCCTTTTTATTTATTTGAATGATGGAAGGTTTTATTTGTATATACCCATTACACACATGTGGTATTTAATTTTTTTAATAAATTTTCTCTACTTTTTTCTAAATTTCAATATACAAAAAAAAATATCTATCAAAAGTAATGAAGGTGTATTAGAATTCATAAAAATAGTTCATGGACATGAAAATAAAATGAATAAGAAAAAGAGATAAAAGAAAAGTTAATTTATAAGCATTCCTAGATGAATCACAACAAATATATTAAATAAGTGATTTTAAACCCATAAGGAATATTCTAGTTTGAGTGTCCCATTACCTTAGATAATATGTTTATTTATTACTCTATATCCCCATTATATTTAATATATGTTTGTAAAATAATTAATCCAGAACAATATAAGATGTTTTATCTAATTTTAAATCAATTATAATTATCATAAATTATTTATTATTAATTTAATATAGATGAAATTGTCTATGAAATGACTAATTGAAATATCCCATTTTGATTTTGTTTTACATTTTTTGAGTATTCTTTTATTTACACATTAGTAAAAGTTTATCTAAAATCATTGAATAAATTGAAATAAATTATATATATATATATAATTAACTCAATAATTATATATTTAAGTTATAATATGTAAATAACATACATCATCCACATACAAGGATAAAACCAACTACTAATGAGACATTCCAAGAATGAGGAGAGAGATTATATATATATATATTAAATTAAAGAAAATATTCCTTAAATATAATAAATTTATTGTATTATATGATTACTTATTAAATTATTTTGGAAGTTATAAATTTGGAGAGGTTTTGGAGAGTATAAATAAGAAATTAAAAAGTATATAATTGTTGGATTACCTCTTTATTGAGGCATAATCCTTATTTATAGAACTAAATCACAGAGAGAAAAGATTTTAATTATATTTTAAAATATATATGGTTCTAAAAATTCATATAAATATGAAATTGGTTTGATCCTGTGAAATAGGATGTGTTTGGGAAGTTATTTTCAATAGGGTGAGAGAGGGTATTTATACATAATGATAGGGCTATTTTGTGATAAAAATAATGAATAAAATATTATACCAAAATAAGAATATTAAATAGTAGTTATATATGACATTATGAATCATATTCCATTAAACATTCATGGCTTTATTACTTTTAAAAATTTCTACCACTGAATTTATTAGTTTATACAAAAGGAATGAAGAAAAAAAATTAATTTTTTTTTATGATATACATTTTCTTTCTAGAAATTGGATGTTACTCTATAGAATTTGCAATTGATTATATTTTTGTTAAATGAATTATTTATCTTATTAAAAAATATATTTATCTAACCATTTTATGATTAATTAAGTTTATATTACTTAATTATTTTATAGTAAATCATCAGTATTTAAAAATTTCTTTATTTACTACTTCAAAAAAGTTATTCTTTTCTTATAAATAAAAGAAATTAACCAATAAAAAATCTCAACATGATAATGTTAAAAATTAATATGATTTTATTAAATTACTCTAAATACTATATATTAATTTTTAAATAAAGTCATATAATAAATTTAAAAAATATTTATAAAAATTACATTATTATTTTCAATTATGATTTTTTATATTTATATATATATTATTATTCTTTAATTTTCATATATTTGATAGCTAATTTTTTCCATATATCAAATATATTATCTAATTTTTTTATATTCAACATAAAATTAAATGTAATTTAATTTTTAATCAAATATTTATTAATCATATTTTTTTATGAATGTTAAGCATTATACTTACAATGTTTTTTGAGTGACCATGTTAATTTTATAATTACAACTGTATCAAAATATTTTACATATTTTTTTGATAATAATACACTACATAATTGGGAAACTATGTTTTAAAATGAATATAATAAATGATTAATAGTATTATTTCAGTGTAAAACTTGTTATCTAATGTTAAAAATGGAAATATTTAAATTAAAAAAAATTATTACTAATTTTTTATAGCATGAGACACCTTCATAGGGTTATAGTGAATTATGGTGTTTCACATATAAAATTTACTCTTCCAATCCTTTATCATAACTTAAGATCTAGGTCATGTGTTAGGAGGGATGGTGCTCAACATGTTTTTGGATTACTCTCACACACAACCACACTAAAAAATTAATATGAAAGTGTGAAAATCATTCATAAACATGTATTTCACATGGATCACTAATAAATTCTAATCCAAGGAGTATACACAATACACTATTCTGGTGTACCAATATTCATTACTAGACTAGCTTAGTATATACAAGTTCGATCTTAATTATTCCACCTTGAGGATTAATTTATTTATAAGATTTTTGTGTTTTTCCACTCTATACCTAATGAAGAATTCAAATTATTTCCCTTTATACACTAATTCAAGGATGGAATTCAATACTTTATGTACTTTTGGCTCTCTTCAAAATAATTTTAGTAAGTTAACATAGTGTGAATCTTTAATTCTTGGTAGACTCTCTATTAATCTCCATGTTTTCCACCCCTTAATTGTTCAAACCAAATTATACTATCTTAATTCATAAAAAATTACCCTATGTATTCCATAAAATATATCTCCAAAACATCTCCTCTATACAAGGATAATTTTTTACTTGAATTATCCAATTGAACTCCTTATCCAATGAAAGCATATAGCAGGGTAACTTCTCCTTCCATTAAGAATTCACTCTCTATATGGATCTCTTCCTTCATCAATTATATGAACCTAATTTTGTAGTATTTTTAACTATTTACTCTCCATTATATGTAGATATGAAAATGGGAGAATCTTATATATAAATTTTAACACCCCAATCTTCCACGGTACGCTTCTCTTTGAATAATACAGTAGCGTGTGTTGTACGCAACATCGAGTTCTAACACACACCACAACAAATCAAACTAGCCATTATGAATAATAATACCAACTTTTTGAAATTTTATACATTTTATCATTCAAAATGGACTTCATTTTTTTATTCTGAATATCGAAATTAGATCAGGGTGAAATTTTGGTACTTTTCTGATAACTTTCATTTTTTGATGAATAGTGAAAATTATTAAATTTTAATTAAAACCCAATTTTTTAATCGAAAAAATTAATAGTGATAAATTATGAACTTGAATGGTTTTAAAATATAATAATAATATATTTTTAAAATTTAATACAATTTTGTTCATTGGACTTAATTTCACATTTAAACCGAACATAAACAAGTCTCAATCTTTTGATAGTTATTATTTCTTAAAAACACTCTTTTTGTTTTGACAGTGGGAATTAATTTTAAATTAATTTATGACACTTCTATGTTTTGAATTTAGAAAATTGGATTCCATAATTATAATCAGGAGGTCCAAATTGTGTAAATAGGTAACTTTTATTTTCAGACATTTTGAATAATTACTTCGGAAAATATTTTATTTACCATGGTTAAAAGGTAAATCCGGTAAATAAGGGTAAACAAAATAATGTTTTAGTAATACTAAATTACCCTAAAACGTGTACTAACCATATTTTATGAGTCATGGCCCACCATGGTCATCTTTGGGTCGATTTTAGGACCCCATGGATCCACTTGTAAGTGATAATGACACTTTATATTAATTAAGTTAAAGTAAAAACAAAAATGACATAAGCATATATCTTTTAGAAAAAAAAATTTTAAATAGTGTTATATATGTTATATTTTCGACTATAAATATTTATTATAAATATAAAAATATTTCCTACATATTTTTATATTATTTATAATTTTTATACATTTAATAATTAAATTTATTTATGACACAATAATGATGCAGTATTTTCCTTATTAATGAAAGAATCAAATAATTGGTAATATAAATATTAAAATAAATATAATTTGAATGTTTTGATGCCATCCACGAATTGTTTTGATTAATATGACATGTGAGGATTGCTTAAATGAATTTTTTTCTAATTAATAAAGTTTTTAAGACTTTGACAAAAATAAATTATTAAATAGTGTCAAAATTTACATAAAAGAGTTTTTAAAACAAATATTATATTATTAATTCATTTCTATTCCTAAAAATATAAGGTTCGGCCAAAGGACTTATATATTTATATTTTTATCATTAATGGACAAATTGGGGGTCTCTTGAAAGTATATAGTAAGTTTATTAACTATATAATATAAAAATACAAAGAGACATGGTAAATGTCAAACTATTTAAATAAGAGTTAAATATAAAAGATATGATTAATATAGTGCCCAAACCTATCTAAAATCTATTGGATGAATTAGTTAGACCCATCCCCAACTTATACTTTGAATAATATACTTTTGAGCTATTAGAAACCGAATATTAATTTATTATAAATTAATACTTTAAGTTTTTCTTAAAGAGCCCCTCCTCCCCCTTATAAAAGGACATCACTTCTAACCAATTTTTCATACCTTCAAAGACTTTTGGTTCATCCAAACCCTGACCAACTATCCACTCAACTTCCTTCAATTAATCCTAGCATCCCTCCATTGGTCATAAATCCAACTTAAGGAGCCCTTTTGATCAAATCAAAAGGAAGAACCCGAAGAAGAGGTAATGATTTCACCATCCTCTTTCAAGTTCCTTTCTTCTTCCACATCTTCTTTCTTTGTTATTTCCATTATAAAATAATAAATCCATTATATTCTATATAATTTGATTTTATTATAAAAATGGTATAGCCATATTCAGTATTCTATCCATCCTTTTAATGAAATGTCACCATACGTGCGTATGTACGACCTACCGTCTCCACGTTGTGGTGTAATTGTTATTCAATATATTATTATTTTTATGGGTATAATAATGATGTTTAATTAATTTAAATAATAAATATAACATGATAATGATTCCTTATATATGATATACCATCCAATTATATATTATTTTAATATACAAAAGAATGTTATTGTCGTTCGTGCGTACATACGAATTACCGTCTCCATGAACACGATGAGATTCATTCCCCATCATATCCATTAAAGACTAAATTTCATTTCATGATTAAAAATAATGTTTAGAGACATGATATAATTCTGTATATGAATTATATACTTCCCATCCATAGCAAAAATGACTCACATAACGAAAAATATAAAGTAAAATGAATTCGTTAACACTCGAAACGACGATAATACTAAGATGTTATCGACAAATCAATGTTAAAAGATCATATATGATATAATATTAATGTATATGATTCTTTAATAATTCAATAACAATTATTTCACCATTATACATGAGGTTAACCTACCCTCGACCATGGAAAAAGTATAAAGTAAGGGGTTTCTTATCTCACTTTTAATTCCGTGAGATTTCCATTTTTAACCACTTATTTATTGCATGTGGTGTGTGTATTACCCATGATTTTATTCATTTTGTAATATAATTTAATTTATGGATATTTACATCATCATTGTATGATCCATGTTCCATGGGATGTATGTTTCGTAAGTTACCAAATTGGTTAGGGGATTACAAATTTCAATTTCCACTCATTCGGATTTATGCATACTTCATTGATTATTTTACTCCAAGATTATGTGTGGAATCACTATTCATTTTCTAATATAATAATTCCCACTCCCCTTTTGTGGATATAATTTTTATACACATAATCACTCCATTGATAAATTCTCACGTCATCGATATGAAATTGATAAGTGTAATTTTAACTCAATCTCCATTTGTTGAGTTAAATATCCAATTCATTGGTGTTGTTTTTACAATAATATGTGTGAATGTCCTCTGATTTATTTACACTGAATATCCATTCATATTGAGTGTATTTATATTTTTCACACATAATTATGTCGTTGATTTATCCTTAACATAAGGATATGGTCTTTATAAGATATTTCATCTCAATTTACATTCCATTGTGATTTATTTGTTGTTATACACCAAATCACTTTTATATTGTGTATATATTGTACTTTGACATAGTATATCATGAATTCATTTATTATCATGATATTATAAATTTTTGGTTATATGATTTATTTTTATTCATGTGTCTCTCTTTTAGTTAGAAACTCTAACTAAAATATCATTTTAAATGTTTTAAAGATTTATTATTATAAATCATTCTCATTAATGTCCATGTTTTAAAAATAGTTTTAAGTATTTATTTATATGGACATTAATGTTTTAAAATTAAAATTTCTTTTTAAAGTTTCAAAGTGGTATGAGACACTTTGATTCAAAAATCTATTTTTAAATGTCTTCTTGACAAATAGCGTGACTTTTAAATGATTTCAAGAATAAGGGGGATATTTCTCTCTAATAGTTTTGATGATTATTTTCATCTATGTAAATATCCTTCATTGTTATCGATTGAGGTTAATCTAATACAATAAAATATTACTTATTGTATCGAATAGGTTATGTTAGACTACTAATGTGCTATTTTTATACCATTCATGGTTTGTGGATAAATTATTGACATATCGTATGTTAGTTTTAATACGAATGTTTATGTTATGTTTCAAAATTTTCATATGAGGAATACATTGGACATAGTAAGTGACAGGTGGAGTCCGCTATAGCTCATCGATGTGTCGGTAGGTCCCATGAGACAAACTAGTGTCTTGCACAAGGCCTTGACAAAATCTTATTTGTAGTCTTGGCACGAGGCCTTTACTATGTGGTTATGATAGTCTGGCATTATGCATTGCATTATTATGAAATTGGTTATTGATATTGCATGTGATTATTCGATTACTAGAATATCTATGTGAATAAGTAAATGGAATTATTTCATTTTAATTCAGCCATATTATGCGGAAGTTCATGTTTAAAAGGATTTTGTTTTAGTTATACATTGCCTTAAATGTTTATGCTTATTTATGAAAGTTTCCACTATATTGTTATCCTTACTGAGCATCTGAGCTCACCCCTTTCTAGGTTTTATTTTTCCCAAGATGGGAAAAAGTATTTTATGTATGACCTGGAGAGATAGTATGAGGTGATATTAGTGTGGTCTATGGAGACAAGATGTTGTTGTAGTTTTCCATTTAATGATGTATTGTAAACTTTATGAATGTATCTAGTGATTCCAAGGCTACTAAACTAATCGGCCTTTCGGGACAGGATCTCCTTGTATCATGTCAGTGTTATGTAATAATGCATCGACTCTAGGTAATTGTGGTTGGGGTGTTATAGTTGGTATTAGAGGATTTTTAGTACAAACCTTGGAAGCTAGATTTAGATAAACTCTGATTAGAGCACATAGACCTAAGATGGACATTGAGGATTAGTATAGAAGAACTTCCAAGAATTTTGGTATTGTATAGATTTTGCGATTTTTCTGAGCAATACATCCTTGTCTCAATACGATCGGGTAGAGGCAGCTCTGGAACAGATGTACCTAGGGGTAAAACCTGAAATCACTGCTTCGAGCTAGACTCGAACGGGAACTGGTGCACGACATCAGGTCTTGCTGCACTCTTGGTTACGACACTCCCAGGAGATATTCTTAGGATAATTTACATTTTCTTTACAAACTGATTTGAAGGATTTTAATATAAGATGAGAATAAATCACCTTGGTAAATCCTAAGGTGTTTCAAAATTGAAAATATAGTGTCATGATATTCTCTAAATGATTTTATGACTAATTTTACTAACACGATGCTTTCTGGTTTTAATCAATGGTTGGATTCCAAGGAAGTCATAGTATCTTTGAGAATGATGTACAAGGTGGGAATGGTGGTGAAAATGAGCAAAAAGATTGAATTTTAGTAGATGTAAAAGATATCATGTTCATGCCAAATCATTTTTCCAAAAATATTATCAACAAAATATATATTAACCAACTCCCGGACTCAACAAAGAAGAGAAAGGCAGTGAATGATAAGAACTCCGACTGTGGAGACCATGAAGAGAAGAAAGCTAAATATCCATCATGCCAGAAATGTGGAAGGAGACACCCAGGAAAGATTTTTAATGGAACAAAGAAATGCTTTATCTGTTGTAAAAAAGGACATAAAGTGAAGAATTGCCGTGGAAAAATGAAGAGTATTATGGAATAAAATAAAAATGGTCCCAAGAATTCATTTACAATCATTTTCCGTAAATGTAGGGGACCTGGCCATTACCTGAGTGAGTGCCCTATTCTATAGGATATTTTCTTCGTCAAAGAAGAAGACATGTAAAAATAAGTGGTGGCAGAAATTTTTAAAAGTACTAGTGCTCCTTTTTAAATGGGTCACTTTGGAAGAATTTTATCTTGTATTTGTAACCCTGAAGTTTGTCATGTGAAAATGATATTTGAGGAAGACTTATATTTTCTATTATGGATATAGTTATAAATAACCATTTGTTTTTATATGATCATTGGGTTTTAGGCAATTACAAGTTATTATATTTTGGGATAAAAATGCAAGGTATGAGATAAAATTTGTGGTTAAATTATGTTATGGTTATTTTGAGTAATTTATCTCATTTTGGTAATTTTATAAAATATAGTTTTTGAAAAAGGACAAAACGCAGATCGTGTGACAACCCATCGCGTCAGACAAAGCTGTGGGAATTGAACCCACAACCAAAGTGTGATTGGGATTTATTGCCTACCACTGGACTATGTGAAATCCCCAGTTAGTGTGACTAATTATTTTTAGTTAAATGATTTTATTGATCAATAATAAGTTGATTTGGGATCTTATGTCTTATCAAATTAATACCCTTAGTATAGGAAAATTATTCGGTGATTAAGTGATAAATGTTATTTTGGAAGATGTTTGGTTTGATAGGAATACTATATGCCCAAGGAAAATAGAATAATATGGGATTTCATTTGAAGAGTAATGGTGGATTTTTATCTATGTTTTTATTGAGGATTTATAGTGATTTGGGTTTTTTATGGAAATGATAAACCTATAATAGAGAATATGTGATTATGTTAATTACTTTTAAGTATGTGACTTTAAGAGTAGTTGATGTCATTTGGAGATATAATTTAACGTGAAAGACTATATAACCAAATTCTTCTATGTTTTGGTTTTCAATATTAGTTTGGATTATATTTAAGGACATTAAGGAAATTTTTTTATTGGATTGTATTTATCTAACATTGGGGTACTATTTGTTTAATTTTAGAAATTAGGATTAGTGTTTCTTTCTCTAAAGGAATATCATTTTGGGGGACCATTATATCTTGTACTAACCTTTTTGGTTTTGATTAATCTCTAAAGACAAGGTAAATATACAGTTTATCCTTTGTGGATCATTTGATTCTCTAGAAGTTTATTCAAGCTCTTCAAGTGTGACCATGTCTTCTTGAATACTCATCGTAAAAAAATGAGTTAGTTGTAGAAATTTATTAAATAATGAAACTCTACTAAAAAATTAAGTATATCTCTTTATGTTTTTAGTCAATCTAATAAATTAATTCATCGTCTTCATGTAATGTAACTTAAAACAAAAAAATGTTGTTTGTTTACTTTTCCTACAGGGAGACTAATGAGCATTTTTCACATCACAAGTTTGTGCTTTTCTTGTTGTTAACATTCCCCTGATCATGTTTTATATCCCTATCCATCAAAACTTGACACTTAGTTTATCATAAATATTCATTTTTTCTTAAATGGAATCCTAGTATAGGTTATCTCAGGTGTCCTTCGTACTTCTCTTTCGTTCTTTTAAAGTGATAGTTTTATGGACTCTTTTTCTGATGTGGGACTTTCCATTATACTCCTAAGCCCAATTCTAAAAATTTTGAGGATGCAATTTATTGAAGAAGGGGAGAATGTAACACCCCAATCTTCCATGGTACACTTCTCTTTGAATAATACAGTAGCATGTGTTGTACGCAACTTCGAGTTCTAACACACACCACAACCAATCAAACTAGCCATTATGAATAATAATACACACTTTTTTAAATTTTACACATTTTATCATTCAATATGGACTTAACTTTTGGATTCGGAATAACAAAATTAGATCAGAGTGAATTTTTGGTACTTTTCTGATAACTTTCTTATTTTGATGAATAGTTAAAATTACTAAATTTTAATTAAAAACAACTTTTTTAATCAAAAAATTTAATAGTGATAAATTATGAATTTGACGGTTTTTAAAGTATATTTAGAATATATTTTTATCATTAAATACTATTTTGGTCATTAGACATAATTTCAAATTTAAACCAGACATAAACAAGTGTCAATATTTTGATAGTTATTATTTCTTAAAAACACACCTTTTAATTTGACAGCAGGAATTAATTTTAAATTAATACCCGCCACTTATGTATTTTTAATTTAGAAAAATTTATTCCATATTTAGAATAAGGAGGTTAAAATTGTGTAAGTAGGCAACTTTTATTTTTAGACATTTTGAATAATTACTTCGGTAAATATTTTATTTACCAAGGTTAAAAGGTAAATCCGATAAATAAGGGTAAAAAAATAATATTTTAATAATACTAAATTACCCTAAAACGTGTACTAACCCTATTTTATGAGTCATGGCCGACCATGGGCATCTTTGGGTCAATTTTGTGACCCCATGGATCCACTTGTAAGTGATAATGACACTTTATATTAATTAAGTTAAAGTAAAAACAAAAATGGCATAAGCATATATCTTTTAGAAAAAACAATTTTTACATAGGGTTATATATGTTATATATTAGAATATTAATATTAGAAATATAAAAATACTTCATACATAATGGTATTTTATTTATAATTTTTAGACATTGAATAATTAAATTTATTTATGACACAATAATGATGCAGTATTTTCCTTATTAATGAAAGAATCAAATAATTGGTATTAAAAATATTCAAATAAATATAATTTGAACGTTTTTATTCCATCCACGAATTTTTTTTATTAATATGAGATGTTAGGATTTCTTAAATGAGTTTGTTCTAATTAATAAAGTTGTTAAGACTTTAACAAAATTCAATTATTAAATAGTGTCAAAATTGACATAAAGGAGTTTTTAAAACAAATATTATATTATTAATTCATATTCTATTCCTAATAATCTAATATTCGGCCAAAGGACATATATAATGATATTTTTATCATTAATGGACCACTTGGGGGTATCTTGGAAGTATATAGTAAATTTATTAACTATATAATATAAAAATACAAAGAGACATGGTAAATGTCAAACTATTTAACTAAGAGTTAAATAAAAAAGATAATGTTAATATAGAGACCCAAACCAATCTAAAATATATTGGATGAAATGATTTAGACCCATACCCACCTTAGACTTTGAATAATCCCCTTTTTAGCCATTATAAAACGAATATTAATTTATTATAAATTAATACTTTAAGTTTTTTCTAAAGAGCCCCTCCTCCCCCTTATAAAAGGAAACCACTTCTAACCAATTCTTCATACCTTCAAAGCATTTTGGTTCATCCAACCCCTGAAACAATATCCTATAAACTTCCTTAACTTCATCATAGAGGCCTTCCATTGGTCAGAAAGCCAACTTAAGGAGCCATTTGGATCAAATCAAAAGGAAGAACCTGAAGAAGAGGTAATGATTTCACCACACTCTTTCAAGTTCCTTTCTTCTTATACATCTTCTTTATTTTTTATTTCAATTATAAAATAATAAATCAAGAATCTTCTATATAGTTTTATGTTATTATAAAAATGGTGCAACCATATTCAGTATTTTATCCATCCTTTGAATGACATGTCACCATTCGTGTGTACGTACGACCTACCATCTCCACATCGTGGTGTAATTGTTATTCAATATATTATTATTTGTATGGGTATAATAATGATGTGTAATTCATGTAAATAATAAATATAACATGATAATTATTCTTTATATATGATATATCATCCAATTATATATTATTTTAATATACAAAAAATGATATTGTCGCTCGTGTATACGTACGGATTACCGTGTCCATGAACGTGATGAGATTCATTCCTCATCGTATCCATTCAAGAGTAAATTTCATTTTATGATTAAAAATAATGTTTACAGACATTATATCATTCTTTATATGAATAATATACATCCCATCCATAGAAAATATGGCTCACATAACAAACAATATAAAGGAAAATGAATTCGTTAACACCCGAAACGATGATAATCCTAAGATGTTATCAAAAAATCAATGTTAAAAGATCATATATGATATCATATTAATGTATATGATTCCTGTATAATTCAATAACAATTATTTCACCATTATATAGGTGATTAAAATACCCTTGACCAAGGAAAAATTACAAAGTAATGGGTTTCTTATCTCACTTTTAATTCTGTGAGATTTCCATTGTTTACCACTTATTTATTGCAAGTGGTCTGTGTACTGCCCATGATTGTATTCATTTTGTAATATAATTTAATTTATGGATATTTAGATCATCATTTTATGATCCATCTTTCTTGGGATGTATGTTTCGTAAGTTACCAAATTTGTAAGGGAATTTCAAATTTCAATTTCCACTCATTCGGCTTTATGCATACTTCATTGATTATTTTACTCCAAGATTATGTGTGGTATAACTATTCATTTACTTATATCATAATTCACACTCCCCTTTCGGTGGATATAATTTTTATACACATAATCACTCCATTAAAAAATTCTCAATTCATCGATATGAACTTGATAAGAGTAATTTTAACTCAATCTCTATTTGTTGAGTTAAATATCCAATTCATTAGTGTTGTTTTTACAAGAATATGTGTGAATGTCCTATGATTTATTTACACTGAATATACATTAATATTGAGTGTATTTATATTTTTACCACACAATTATGTCGTTGATTTATTCTTAACCTAACGATATGGTCTTTATAAAATATTTCATCTCAATTTACATTCCATTGAGATTTCTTTGTTGTTATACACCAAATCACTTTTATATAGTGTATTTAATGTACTTTGACATAGTATATCATGAATACCTTTATTATCAAGATATTAAAATGTTTTTATTACATCAATTATTTGTATTCAAGTGTCTCTCTTTTGGTTAGAAACTCTAACTAAAATATCATTTTAAATGTTTTAAAGATTTATTATTCTAAATCATTTTCATTAATGTACGTGTTTTAAAAATGGTTTTAAGTATTAATTTATATGTACATTAATGTTTTAAAATTAAAATTTATTTTAAACTTTTCAAAGTGTTATTGGAAACTTTGATTCAAAAATATATTTTTAAATGGCTTCTTGACAAATAGTGTGACTTTTAAATGATTTCAAGAAAAGGGGATATTTCTCTCTAATAGTTTTGATGATTATTTTCATCTATGTAAATATACTTCATTGTTCTCGATTGGGGTTAATCTGATACAATACAATATTCCATATTGTATCAAATTGGTTATGTTTGACTGTGGATGTTCTATTTTTATACCATTCATGGTTTGTGGATAAAGTATTGACATTTAGTATGTTAGTTTTAATACGAATGTGTATGTTATGTTTCAAAATCTTCAAATGTGGAATGCATTGGACTTAGTAAGGGATGGGTGGAGCCGGCTATAGCTCCTCGATGCATCGATAGGTCTCATGAGACAAACTAGTGTCTTGGCACAAGGCCTTGAAAAAATCTTATTTGTAGTCTTGGCATGAGGCCTTGACTATGTGGTTATGATAGTCTGGCATTATGCATTCCATTATTATGAAGCTGGTTATTGATATTGCATGTGATTATTCAATTATTAGAATATCCATGTGAATTAGTAAATGGAATTATTTCATTTTATTTCTACCACATTATGCTGATGTTCAACTTTAAAAGGATTTTTTTTGTTATACATTGCCTTAATTGTTTATGCTTATTTATTAAAGTTTCCGATATATTGTTATCCTTACTGAGCATTTGAGCTCACCCCTTTCTATGTTTTATTTTTCCCAGGAAGTGAAGAAGTATTTTATGTATGACCTGAAGTGATAGTATGAGGAGATATGAGTGTGGTCTATGGAGACAAGATGTTGTTGTAGTTTTTCATTTAATGATGTATTGTAAACTTTATGATTGTATCTAGTGATTACAAGGCTACTACACTAGTCGGTCTTTCGGAACATGATATCCTTGTATCATGCCAATGTTATGTAATAATGCACCGAATCTGGGTAACTGGGGTCGGGGTGTTACATAAATAGATATTCTCTAATTATTATCTCCCTTTTTTATTTTCATTTTATTATTTAATTATTATTTATACAATGAATATCCTGAAAGTTATTATTTGAATATCTAAGCATAGAAACCTTTTTCAAATCTTTTATGTGTTAGCTTATTCAAACTACCATAGTCTTTAATCAAGTTTATTTAATAGTAAAGCAATAGATATTTTATATAATTAAAATATGAAAAAATGGAATATCACCAAAACAATAAACATGATCTCCAAAAATTAACATATTATTCTATATTTAGTAAAATCCACAAGATTCCATAAATTTGTGTTGTTGTATTATTAATTATTGAATAATATTGATAATATATCCATAGATGAAACTGTTATAGTGAAGTAATTTGGATTATGATGTGATCCTTGTTAGGAACTATATATATAGAGACTACATATTCTAAAAAACTCCAGAACATTCATTATTCGTTGAGTTATTTTCTTTATCATGAAATGATGACTAGAATAACGATCTATAATTGGATGAAATAATCCAGGGAATAACACATAAATACTTCTTAATGGACTAGGGTACATTATAAATAATAATTATTTTACCCATATGAACTTTTATAACTACTTATATAAAACAAATAAATGAACCATACATTTTCTATCCCATTAATTTTTTTATATCTTTCTGAAATTCCACTCTGATAAACTAAAAAACAACTCTTATGAAATATTATAATGAATTCTATTAAATGATATGACCCTTATAAAACAGAAGTCTTGAATATAATTAAAATTAAATGGATTTTTGAATAATGTGATGTGACAAAGACCCATATTCAATTGATATATCATTGAAATTAGATAAATAAAGCTTCATGGTGTGGTTTAAATTTCTTGTGATGTCCAACACATCTACTTAAAATCAGATATGGATAAAACCTTATGTTCTTCCTAAAATGAAATTTATTTCCACAAAAACGATTCACATACAGGGATAGTTTAGATTTTCTAATTCTATATTTATAAAAAATATTATTAATTATACCTAAGATATTATATTTATGTAATAAAAGTATCATTAATATTGGGATCCACACCTCCATTATTGCATTATATTTATCCCTATAATGTTTTGCATATTGGGAGAGCCCAGTTAATTTATGATTTTCACTTATTATCCATCTAAAATATCCTTTGTATGATTTTTATTTTATTCTTTTTCCAAAAAAATATTACCTTTCTTCAAATAATATATTAATTATACATTGATTTTCTCTACCATTACCATTTTAGTTTCCACAAAAATATTATATATCTTCTAAAAGTGAATCATTTATATTGCGATCCTTAAATATTTAATCATTTTTTAGAAATACATAACCTTATAATTTAGAATTTCACCATGCTTGCATTGATCTAGAAATCTTACACATGCAGTGTGGTGGTTAACACATAGAATATTCAACTTCTTCCAAAAAATATTTGGAATCATAAAACCATAATATCTTTTAAAATAAGCATATATTTGGGTTTTCTTTTATCATTATAAAACAATGTAACATTATTTCATGCATCCAAAACAACATTCCATTATGTTTTTAATACGTTTGTAAACAAATTCTACTTTATTTCTTTATCCAGGACCAGATATATTCTCATTCTATGTATTCATACACTTGAAAACGAATATACAACTTCTTATTCAGAATTATTCAATATACCCACTAGCTATCGTAATTAAATCCAACAAAAAACCTCTTTGTTGTATCATTAACTATTTATTTATTTTATTAAAAATTCTTCTATAAAATCAAGGATTCAATAATAGAGAGAGATAACCTCTCCCCCTTTTTGAATCATTCCTACACTCCTATTTCCATGTAAATTTTATTATCTTCACTTTCATTCACTTTCATTGTTACTAAAATTAAAAGGGTTTCCTTTTCCAAATTATTGCTTTTATGCACACCCTTTTCCTACCAAATTTCATTGGGGAACCCCTCTTAGCATTACTCTACTACATCCATATAGGACTTTCTCTAGATATTCATCATGTTTATCACACCAATCATATATGGATACATTGTTTTTAAATTTAATCTATATAAAATTTAGATGTATAATATTTTCCCTCCATTTTCATTAATTCCTTTTATCACCCAATGGATATTGGGATTTTCAATATTATTGAAATAATATTGTATCAATTTTTAAAATTAATATTTTTTTCAACCAATTCAGGATTTAGATTAAATCTTTCACAAAGGGGTATGAAATCTTGGATACCACATACTGAGAAAAAAAACTTATATATTTTACTCTTAATCCTCTAGAGAACATATTAAACAACTATAATTATTTATTTTATATCCATTAATATTTCAACTGTTCCATAAAAAATTCAATTTATAATTCTTAAAAAAAATTATGATTGAATTAAAAACATAAAAATTGAGACATAGTTAAATCATACAATCCTAATAATATAGAACATAGTTTATAAAATATAATTCTATATCAACAATATCAAATATACCCATGTCACTCATATATTTTCATTCATTCTTTCAGAAATGGAACATGAGCTCTTGCTTCATTCAACTAACCATCATGTGATATCAATAAAACATATCTAAAATAGTCATTAAATAAAAAAAATACTATGTATTCAATACATACCAAATATTGAACTAATTAATACCGCATTTATGAGACAAACATGTGATAACACTTGATGTCTAGTTATATTTTTTCTTATTATGTATACCTGTTTCTGAAATAAGTCTAAATGAACTTTTAGTGTAAATCACCAAATCTCATTTAATACCTTAGACACCTCCCCCTATGTGTTGAGATAATATTCATAATAGGAAAATAATTTGTTGGTTTTAAAATTTATATTTTGTGGAATACTGGCTTCCTAAAAATAGTCATCTAATATCAAAATTTTACTACAGAATCCATAAATGATTTTATTTCTCTACCAATATACCATATTTTTATCACATTGGTCATAAAAAAATGTGACTAGTTGATCTCAAACAATGGACTGATACCACTAGATATTTTATTTAAGACATTTACACCTAAATTAATCCATATCAAGATTAATATAATTTTTTCTCCTCTATCACAACATGAAATTCCCAAATTTATCTTAAAAAACAAAGTGGTTCTATTTCAAAAATTTCTCGGTAATATTTGGGTCGTGATACTAATTTATTTTTTATATAAGTTCTTAAAACCAATTTAAAACATTAATAAACTAGGCTACTATAGTTTTTTTTGTATTTAGTTCTCTTATAAATATATTTAGTTCTAGTACCAAAAAGTTATCATTCATAATTGTCACCCAATGTACCGTATATCCAACTTAATTCTAAACCACAAAAAATATAAAAAAATATTTTTTTAACATCTTTACCCAAACCATTGGGTCCAAGATGAAAGTTTGCATCACCTCATGAGTGACTCCCCATATATAACATCCTACCAACTAGTAGTGGGGTTACAATTCAACCAGTTTCTAGAGTATACCATCAATATCATATCATAGGATAAATATTTAATAAGAAATAATATAATAAATGATCATATTAAACATATTAAAACAAGATAAATGTAATTCCAATCCTATAAATTAAATATCACCTAATTTGAAAATAATTTAAGGTGTATTTAGAAGAATAAAATAAATAAACAACATCACTGTGGGGTCCTTCAGAGTACATCTCGGTCCAAAATTTTATCTATGATATTTTTCATATCAATCAACAACATGGTCCTTAACCTTCATTGAATCCCTCAAGAAATCTACAAGAACACGGAAATTCACATGTAGGATGTGAGTACAAGACTCAATGGGAAACCACCAATGAAACTCTATCATGTTGTTCTAATTAATAACATGTGTATTCCATAATAATATTACATTTGTAACAATCATACAATTACAATCTCAAACCGAGTATTAGTGAACTGACCAAACCACCAAAACAGGATATCCATACGCACCTTATATTCATGTTGGATGATAATAGATTTTGTCTTCAACTATCCCTCGGGAAGACCATGTCACTAGAGTCATCTAGAAGAGAATTTCTAGAAGTCATATCAACCTGGTGTTGAATAAAACAATGAGAATATATGCTACATTGAGAAACCCCTCAACATTATGTAATAGTTACCTCGTAACTCAAACTTGTGATATGGTCCTTTATCACCATTATTGCAATCATCTCACCCCAACTATGGGATAATATTTCATGATGGTCCACCTGTCTTATATACCAATCACATCCACCAAGGAAATTGTATCAAACTTACTAGGGGAGAACACAAGTCGACTTAACATATTTTCATGGGTATATATCAGTATACATAACATCATATGAACAAAAAAACATTGAAAATGATACACTATTATCACTCATGGAATAAAAGATACACAAGGGGTATCACATGAAACACACACACACCAAAATTTGATCATATTAAATCTTGGTAATCAAAAACCAAGAAATAAATTCATGATGAAAATTGTTTATAAACTTTCCAAAAAAGTAAAGGAACTTTCTACGTCGAAGTCGTTGAAATCAACGATTAGAATAAACCACAATGTGTGGATTCAAAGCTACGGAGGAAGCCTCAATAGTCAACAACACCTCCACATGAGCCTTATTATCATAGTTTTCAATACACCAATGATTGAGGTATGTCCAAGTTTCCTAGAACTAAATATATCTATTTTATTTAAAAAAATCCCATTTCACATACTTTCTCTCCCCTGGATAATTTCGAAATTATTATTTCAGTCCAACACATGTGATGAAATTATTCTCCCTGAGAATAATAATTTTTTGATAATTTATTATTAACAATCCTTTTATAATTTTATCTTTATAATTTAGAAAAAATATCCCTCTATAATTATAATTTGGTAATTTATTATAAATTATACTTTTATAGTTATTTCTAGATAATTTGTTATAAAATCTACTATTTGAATTATAATTTCATATTTTATTATAAATTATCATTTTATAGTTACACTTATATATATAATCCAATAAAATTATGGTCTGATAATTCATTATTATTATCTTGGATAATTTTTAATAATTATATATTTATAATTTTTTCAATTATCCATTGATAATAAAATATCATATGATTATTTCCATAAATTAATCATTTTTAATTTTTCTATAAATTACCCATTCATAATTCATTATATTTATCTTTTTATAATCATTATAAATTTCCAACTAGCATAACTATAATTTTATATTTATGGTATAATGATAATAAAAATTCATGGTAATTATCATGTGGAAATTTTAATAAATATTCCCTTGATAATTCCATGTGATTATCCATTTAGAAATTAACTTTTGATAATTTTTTTATATATTATATAATTTTACTAATCTTGTGCCATTATTATTTAATAATTATCTATATTTATCTCTAATAATTCCATTGTAATTATATTTTTATAATCTTTATTATTTATCCATGATAATTATCTCTAGTTAAATTCTTTACATATCTTTCGATAATTTGTTTAATTATCCTTCAATAATTTCTTCGAATTATATTTTTTAATTTATTAAAATAATTGTTTAAAAAGTTTGTAAATTATACCCAAATAATTAATCTTTTATCATCCATAAATAAACCATTTATTTTATAATTGGGGAAAATAAATTAATAGAATAAAAAATTAACAAAAATTAAGAAAAAAACCAGAAATCAATTTTCCATGGCACCCAAAAGAAAGAGGATACCACATCAAAACCCTATTTTTCTAAACAAAGATTAATTAATCCCAATAAAAGGGATTTTGTTATCACTAGAACACAATCAAACTTAAAAACATAGAAATTTTAGTTCTTTGAGTATTTAGAACATCATATTCCTATTGATTCCCCCCATTAAAAACCCAAAATTAATCAACAATTTTTAGATTCTTTTCATATGAAAATTGATAGTGGAGTCTTTAGTTTCTCCCTATTAAGACATTGAAAACTGAAATGGGTCAAAAATAAGTTGATTTATGTGGTTTTTGGATAATCCCATTGGAATATATAGATGTTCACTAAAGTGTGTAGGGAAGGAGGAGGAAAAAATGGATTCAAACAATGTTTATAACATGCCTAAAGGTAAATTTGACATTTCCAATTTAATAGATGCGTTATATTTTCCATTTGAGGGACTATTCCATAGATATTCCATTATTTTGAAAAACTATTACAGATTCATAATATAATATATTTACTATTTTTTTATTTTATTGATATAGAGGCATTATAGGCCTCATAACCTCCATTTTACTTCGATCCTAACATCAAAAATATTCCAAAAAACATTCCAAGGTGCTAAATGTTATTTTAATCGTACAAAAATCAATTAAACAACTTATTATGTAACATTTTTTTGAAAAAATACATTTTCATATAAAAATAATCATAAATTATTATAAAATTGGGTCATTAATATATTATAACTCTCTCCCACTATAATATTCTAATCCCTCAAAATAATATGTATAAGTATTTCTTAAACAACTCAAGCAATTAATCTCGAACATCTTACTTGTGATCACACATCTACTCCGAGAACTCTTCATGCTAACACTGAATCCATACAAGTGGTATTGTATAACCTCATAGAACCTTATCATTCATGTATAGAATAATCATAAGACTTTCTTCATAATATGTGTCAGGATCCAACTTAACATCCTCATAGTTGATAAAAACACATGATCAAGTACAAACCTTCATAGTTGAGACACTTGAAATACATCATGAAAACCTTCATGATGTGATCAAAGGCCCAAATTTTATTACACTATAATAATACATTTGGTACTCAAGAATAGTCCAAAAAATCATGTGATATCTCCCCTTACTTCCTTATATGCTGGAGGCTAAATCGAAGAGTCACACCCAAGAAAACCTATTATCCAAAAAAACTCATATGTTATCCTCCTTCATCCAAAATATAATCTCTACCTACTCTTTGAGGTGATTGAACACTTTTTGATATGATTCACTATTTTAGAGGTATCATGAAATAAACTATGTCCCATAAACACTTTCTCATAATCCCCATACTAACAAAGTGGTGATCAACATAGACTTCTTTAATGAACCACATAAGGTGCCTTCATAATTGAAGCATGATAACTAATTTAATATTTATAACCAACCAAGGGTAGTTTATCATCCCATGCTCTACCAATTTCTCGAACCAAATATTTAATAATAACCTCATATATGTGTATTATCTTCTGAGACATTCCATGTGTTTTTGCATGGTACACATTGTTCATCCTCAATTAAGTCCATAGCGACTTCAATAAGCCCTTCTAAAACTATGTTAGAAAATGTGATCCTATATCTAAAAAAATTTCATTGGAAATTCATGTATATTTTTGATATAATAGATGTAGATCTTTACCATATCATATATACAATGATTCTATCAGATCAGTAAAAAGTAAACACCTTTTGCTAGCCGGTCTATAATCACGTAGATAGTTTCAAGACTTCTTGGGGTCTTGGGTAACCCCATAAAATGTCTATTATGATGTAATGAAAATTTTACGTGGGAAAAATAAGTTTATGGAGAAAATCAATAGGTTATTGGTTCTCATCCATTACCCTCTAATTGGGAAATCCTTGGGAGCCGAAACCCGCATTTTCTCTCTTAATCCCTAGACACCATAATTAACACTTGAAGTAATAATACATCTTAATTTCTCTGTGATGTTCCTTCTATCTAGATGAATGAAAATAGCTCATTATCTCCACTCTGATTGATGTTGTTAAAATTATTATTTCATTCAAAATGATGACATTATCTCACCCAATTTACACCATAGTATTAAGTCAACTACATCTATCTATTACCTCGTCAAAACACATTCTGGG
Organism: Viscum album; assembly: GCA_963277665.1. Classification (NCBI taxonomy): domain Eukaryota; kingdom Viridiplantae; phylum Streptophyta; class Magnoliopsida; order Santalales; family Viscaceae; genus Viscum; species Viscum album. The sequence goes on along the minus strand of OY728143.1, from coordinate 1,207,223,610 downwards.
TATAAATCCTAGTTAGTTTTCACTATGTCCACAAGAGAATACGAAATCAATAAATGGTAACAATTCATAGATCCATGATCCTTCAAAGAATACACCCCCCATATTCTAGAACACTCATCATCTACCATTCCACCTTTAATGGCCTCTCATGATGCTCCAAAGTTTCCTACGTCTTATAATTAAGGGCATCTATGTCAGGTTTAGATCCATATGTGTGAATATGTAGTGAATGGCCTATTGAAATGTGTAAATAAAGTATCTATAATAGAATAAATAGCACCCCCAAAACTTTAGATGACGAACCATGGTTGAGATCTCAAATTTATGAGTGGGGTAGCTTCAGTGATGGGGTCACCTAATGTGGACAACAAGCTTCCACCTGCACTCTCTAAATTAGATCCACACGCAAAACAATTCTTGATTCACCAAAGTATATTGTATTATTTATCCTAGGAAATTTGATTGTCTGTAATGGAGGTTCCATAAGCCATCTCAAGGAAAACATCATGACACAGGTCTGACAACTTGAATTTCACTCCATACTTATTCTGTTTTATCAAAGGTGCCAATAGATAGTATTAGTCCCAAATAAACCATCTTTATTATAATAATAAGGATATAAATCTCCCTATTTCAATCCCATTTCACATATGTGTCAAATAAATCACTTCCTATACTTTCTCTATGTCTATGGATATTAGTGTCTTAGATACCACATGTCCTAGGAACATCAACTCTTTAATCAAAATATTAAACTTTGATAACATGGTGAAAAGATGATGTGCTTGATGTATAAATAAGACTATATCAAGTTTTGTAGCATGTTTATTTGGTGTTAGAGAGTATATGAAGATATCATCGATGAACACTATGATGAACGAGTCCAATTATTTTTATAATATCTTGTTTACGAGATCCATGAATAGTGTTTCAAAATTTGTTTTTCTAAATGATATCATTATTTACTTATACATCACATACATGCTCCAAAACAATATTTGAAGAATTTTCACCTTTCAAGTTTACAACTAATAATAGTATGATCAAATATAAATCTTGGACAATCAGCAATTTCCCCATAATTGGTTATAAAGATCATTGATCCTGGGAAAGGGATATATGTTCTTCGCATTAACTTGGTTCATTTTACACCAATCAATGCAAGGTTAAAGACTAATATATACCTTATCGGTGATAAATAATGGTGCTCCTCTTGGACATATACCCATCCTAATAAATCCCTTCTAGTCTAATTAATAAAACTACACCTTGATCCCCTTCAGTATTGTTAGGACCTTACGATTCAGGGGCTTCAAAATGTGTTGCGCATATCAAATGAGCACAATATTAGCTTAACTTACTGATCATACATTGTCTCAAATTGGTTAGAATCCCCCATAATTATTTCGAATAATTGTTCAATATCTAAATGGACTCTGGTACCCAAGATATATAAATAATTTTGGTGTTGATTTTGTGGTAAATTTTACCAAAGTTATGAAACACTATGCCTAGAATATGAACTTATAGTGTAACATTTTTTTAAAGTTGTAATATTAGATAAACCATAGAAAACGTTCAAGATTATGATCTACTTTATTTTCATACATGTATAGTGGTAGTGAAGAAACACCCCCCCCCCCAATGAAAGAGTATTTCATCTTGTATAACAATTAGACCCATAAGACTACATAAGGGATAAATATTCTATAATATGATGGAAGTGGTTCGGAAAAAACTTTGTTGATTAGAAATATCATAATTAGTCTATGTGATCAGAAAAGATTATCTGATAATTCTTCCACTAAACAAAGTTATAACCATGATATCATAACCATGGTATCCTACCAATCACATTAGTTACTGTAATCATAAATATAATAACACACCAGCATTGTTAGTTTAACTAATTAATTTCTAATATAATATAACAGAATATCATGGAAATAGAAATATGTAACTAAAAGATAATCTATCATGAATAGAAACCAATAATCAAGTAATTTTATAAATGAACTACCATGTAATACAACATAAAGTATATGTATGGAAAATGAATATAAATGCCTAGTCAAGGTTCATGAATGCACCTAAAACATCATAAATCACATATAAAAATCATGTTCATCTCCAAATGTGAATTTAATCAACAGAAATAGAAAAAAATTCCCTTGTTTGAGGAAACATAGAGTTCCAATATATAGTACTTGCTAGGTACTGACATTGATCCCCTACCAAAGTCCCAAATGTACTATCTATAACACCCAGATATTTTAAAATATGTTTATCATATTTGATAGAATGTATGGAATGAAACACCAAGAACATAAGAGAATATAACACTATAAAATTTTCTAATTAAATATATTATATATATTTTAATGCATTCAAAAAATAGTTAAAATGTGTTACACACAACAACAAATTTTTTCAGAATCTAATATTAAACTCAAGAACACACTTTACCAAACAAGAATATATTATTAAAATATTATTATTTAATACAACATATATGGTATATTGGTGGGTGTGAATAGGATTGAAAATGTTATAAAAAATATGTGTTAATTCATTGGTTTCAAATTAATTAGAAATAATAATAAAAATCAATTGAATATAAAGTTAATGGTTTTATAGAGAACATTTTTTAGGCCCCCAATGGAAATTTATCTTAATAAATTAAATTAATTTATATTAGTGAATGATAATAATGTAACATATATATTATATATTCAATAAAATATATTTTAAATTCATCCAATATATATTACATGAATAATATATGAAAAAATATAATTTTTATACATAAAAATATATATTTTTCTAAAGGAAGTATTTATGACATTGAATGGTGAACTTTTTTTGGAAAAAGGTTTTAAAAATATTAAAAATTTTATATAAAAAAAATAATATTTATTTTAGGTCATTGGAATTATTTTTATATGGAATTTATATATAACAAACATAGTAAACTTTTGAAAATTTTCACTTTAAAAACCCACTTTCTTGTCCAATTTGTGAGATTAATTTTAAATAAATATCAACCAATTATATGAATAGAATATTTCACAATGGATTCCAAAATTTTTATCAGAATAATTTATAATTTTAGATATGATCAAATTAATTTTTGGAAGAACATATTTGTGAAATCAATTAATATTAATTACCATGATTAAGGTAAAAATGATTTTCCTTAGTATATATCTTTAATCTTAAGGATAAAAATGACCTAGAAAATTATCCAAACCCCAATTTCTATAAAAATTTAGAACATATTCTCTATTTTTTATAATTTATTTCATTATTTTAGATTAATTATTTATGCTTGACCTCTAAATAGTGTTTACCTTTTAGTATTTTCAAGAATTTCACTTCTCCTTCACTATAATAAGGCACTCAACCCCCTCACTTCTCTACTCCTATAAAGGCATTTGACTCATAAAAACCCTACCCAATTCACATAAAAATTCCATATAATAATCCTATAAGTCTTAATTTTGGAATAAAGATAACCAAATAAGAACTTTGTGTAAACCAAATTGAGTTAGCTGAATAATTGGTAACGTTCATCAACTAATATCTTTGTTTTATTAATTCCTCAAACGCATTAATTTATTTTTATATGATTATTGTATAATAACATCAGTATAATAAATATGATAAGATGATGTTATGTAAATTATAAGTTCAAAATCTACTATAACTTCTTGATTTCTTAAAAGAAAACAGTAAGTTTGATAGCGTAAATAATTCTCCGCATCAACCTTAAATGAACTACAAAATGTTATTATTTAAATGATACCTTTATAATATCACCATAATAATTTATAGTATGAAAAATATTAGTTGAATTATTATAATATGTTTATCACATGTTTATATATTGACTTATTTTTTGAATAATTAATTATAAATTAAAATAAAACCCTCTTTAAAAAAATTGAAAATCTATTTAATGGAAAACTGTTTAAATGAGCAGAAGTTTGCATTATAATAGTAAATTAAAAAATCATGACATGAACTATATTAATGAAATATATATAGATAATATTAAATATAATATTTAAAATTCATCCTATTTGATTTATATACATGACTTAAGAACAAATCCATTTTTAAATAAAAAAATGTACTTTTGTAAAAAGACACTTTTCTCACCTTTTAATGGTGAAATTGTTTGAAATATAGAATTTTAAAATGTAATAAATTATATTTGAAAAAATAAAAATTTTATTAAAAATATTAATATCAAAATTTACTTAGTTTGAATTTATGTAATTTTTCTGATAAGTTTCATGCTTTAATGAATAGTAAAAAATACAGAATTTAAATTCAAAACATCTTTTTTGTCTAAATAATTTATAGTGTAAAGTTTTTTTCTTGGATTTAATTTGTATTTAGATAAAAATTATATCATGTAATCCAATTTGGGTCATTTTAATCAACTGTACTTTCAATTGTTATACAAAACATTTCAATATTTTTAATGTTTTTACTTTAAAAACATGTTTTCTCATTCCATCAATGTGATTAATTTTAAATTAAAATTATAAAATAAAATGTTTTTAATTTTGAAAAAAATTGATTCTATATTTTTAATCAGAAGTTAAAATTTTATTAAATAAGATTCTCTTTGTTTTTTTACAATATGAAAAGTAACTTTAGTAATTTTTATTAATAAGGTTATGGGTAAATCATGTAATTAAGGATAAAAATAATATTATAAATAATATAAAATTACCTTGGGACATGAAATAATTTTATTGGATGATTTATTATAGATAAAAAGCTTCCATGGACTAATTTTATGAACTCTTGGAACAACTTGGATGACTTTTAGCCATATAATGTATTTAATTCAATGAAAAGTAAATATTTATATACTTTTCTTTTTAACAATTGAAATATATTTAATATGTGGTTAATAAAATATATGTTAGTATAAAAAATTATTTTTAAATATAAGTTTTTTTATTATTCATGAAAATTAATTTTATTTTTTAGTAGAGAAATAATTGCCCTAAATGATTTTAAAATGATGATGCGGTAATTATTTTATTAATGGAAATATGAAAAAAATGATAGTAAAAATTTTAAAATAAGTATAATTTTAAATTATTAATGTAATAAATAAATTTTATTGAATAATTTGATATCTTATTGATGTCTGAAATTAGAATATTCTAATATATCATGTTTTTATGAATATTTAAAAATCAATGTAATGAATAGTGTCAAAATTGACATTCCTGATATTTTAGAAAATAATTTTTTAATTAAAAGATATAAAATAAAATATATATATATATAAATTTTTCTAATTATTTTTATAAGGCCTAAACTATCATAAATAACATATTTACAAGTATTTTTTTACTTTTTAGTCATTATGTTAACTGTCAATGTGTAAATTACATGATATCACAATATGAGTTAAAAGGGTTAAATAATAGTTAAAAATTATATAATGATTATAAAATAATCAAAACATGTTTATTTTTCATTGGATATATTAATTTCAACCAATAATCATCCTATATTGAAAATAAATCATTTTGGTACCATTTTTAATATAAATTTAATTTATAATAATTTAATATTTTGAATAATTCCAAAATTACCCCTCCCCTCACTTAAAAATGGGAGCCTCTTCTCCTAATTACATCACACTTCAAAACCTACTCTATTCAGTAAATATTATTCAAAATACGTCAATAAAATTGTTAAGCACAATATGTAGCTCTTATTTTATGAAAATCACCCACTTTAATTGTCTTATGTAAAACAAAGAAGATTGTTCGAAGAAAAGGTATCGTTTTTTATTAACTATTTTTGTGTTGTTTCTTATTCCAACTCCTTAAAATATTCATCAAACATGATGGAATGATAACTCTATAATCCTCATTATAATTAGATTTTATATGTTAGTATCATGGCCTATATCAATCTCTACTTCCATCAAATGATAAAATAAATTATCGTTCATGTGTACGATGAACTACCACTACACGAACCGATATAACTCGTTTCACATCACCATCTCACAAGACTATTAAAAATGATGGAATTAAATTTTATATATTATATTAATTAGAGATTATCATTATTAATATATAATATATCATTTACATTCTTACCTTTCTATGTATAGGAAAATGATAAGGTCATTTGTATGTTAGTGTGAACTATCACCTCTAGGAAGTGATGTGATTCTTTTTTCATCCACACATCAAATGGATGATATATATGAGTGATTACTATTATATATTAATGATTCTATGATAATTATGTAAATAAAAAATTATACTTACCTTCTTTCTATAATGATCATTTAAAAATTAAAATATTACTCATCTGTATGTACGACCTACTGTCTATATGATCATATTGTAGTTCATTTTAAATAACCATACATAACAGTTTGATTTAAAAGTATAATTTTTGAATAAAAGTTATCACAATGTTAAGAATATTACTCTTTATATTATGGTAGAATTACTACTTTGAAAATAATATATCATACCAAAGTCATTTTGGACTCATGTACCAAATATCATAAATATTTACTAAGTTAACATAAATAATTAAGAAATTATTATGAAATTATAATAAGTGATATAAAACTAATACTAAACATGAAAAAGGATCTAAATAAATTAAATAATTAACAAAATTTTATTATTTAGTAATATAATTATTGTGTGTGATTAGTCTGACACAAGGTATGTAACTCTTTAACTATAACATTATTTTAAATTTAATATTTATCTTCAAAATCATAATCTTTAATTTACATGTTTTCAAAATGGTTTTTATGAATGTATTTAAATGAAAATTAATGTTTTATAATGGAAATTTTATATTTTCTCCCAATTTTTTTTAAAAATATATCTTTTAAAGGTTTTTTGTTGGGGATATTTTTTTTAAAAAAATCCTCTTTTAAAATTACTTTATCAACCATTTATAAAAATGTAAAAAAAAATTTCACTGTAAATATACATGAAATGAAAAAAAATTACTTCTTTCCAGACACTTTAATGTTTTTTCCCACACATGTTTATAATTTTATTTTCATATAAAATATTTTTATTTATGAGTGTGCAACTTTGTAAAAATCGAATTGATTTCAATATGAGAAATCTATTTTTCCTCAAAAAAAATTGTTTAATTCACAAATTATGTGTTATGATTATTTTAATGTTCTTGGGAATTTGTTATGAGTATGGGTGGTTATGTGATAAATCGAGGGTGGGTGACCCTTTTATAGTTGTTCAATGTATTAGGTAATGAGATGGAGTTAACTAGTTGGGTTTCTCTTAAGTGATTTAGGGAATATACTTCAGTGGTTATTCAAAATGTAACTATGATGGTTACCCCCAATATAGTCAAGAGTGATACAGTACATGTAAGAGTGATATTTAAAATGATGTCCCATGTTACGAATATATATCTTATATTATTTCTTGTGAGTTTTTATGAAAATCACTTGATTTTAAAAAGTTAAGATAACGGTATTTTGAAAAGGGGATTTATTTTGTGAGGTAAAAATGTATATTTTTAAGAAAATGTTTTTATGAGATTTAAAAAGACTTATTAGTTCCTTACTTTTTTTCCCTTACAGAGATATTGTGCTCATATGATGTTTTAAAATTTTTGTCATAGGTTTAATGGAGGAATAGATGAAAGGATGATATCAATGAGCTAATTGTGAGATTTTTTCATAAATAGAAATCATGTTTTATTTTAAAATGGTATCCTTTAGTAGAAAAAATATTTAATGAGTATAATTTTAAACATATAATGATTATTTTTACTTTGTTATAGTTTTTCCTAATTATATAATACTCTAAGAAGAAAAGATCCTCCAATGTAAACTCTTGTATGATAACACAAGAATATATAATATTTAATTACTGGTTCTTACATTTATTATTAAAGGATGGTTTAGATAAATTTGGAGGTAAGGATGTTATTTACCAATGAGATACAAGTCATATATTGTCACACCCTAATTTCAATAATTTAATTATCCTAATTATTTTAACTATTTCAATCCTTTTTTTGATTGCGAGTTGATCCCGAATTTAATTTTGTGCAATTTTTCCGATAAGTGATTGTTTTGGCATCACAATGTCTGACGCACGGGAAGGGAACAGATGATGACATGTGGCTTCGCCAGACCACCGTGCGGCCTGACTAATGTGAGGATACTTAATTTATTAACTAGATGAATAATAATGTTAAAGCAAAAGAAAAATAAAATTATTTAGAACTGATTTAATAACAAAAAAATGTTAAGATTATTATTATTATTATTATTATTATTATTATGTTTTTTTAATATTATAATTAGGCTATTATTTTTTATTATTATTTTATTTATTAAGCCTTTAAAAATTTTATAAAATTATTAACATTACCATTTTTTTAATAGTTGATAAGTGTTTTTATTATTTTAAGTTTAAGTTTTTTTATGTTTTCTTTTATTTTCATTTACTTTTTCTTTTCTCACACCCCCCTTGTTCCTCCTCACTGTGTGTCGCGCACAGTGCATGCCCTTCCCCTTCCCCTGGTTTCGTCGTGCCTCACCCCTAGCAGCTGGCGCTCTCCCACCATCCTGCCTTCATTCCGACGACACATCAGACCGGCGCCCCAATCCCCTACTCGCGTCGCCTCGCACCATCGGCCACCCTACGTCGGACCCCCAGCTCGCCTCCCTCTCTCGTCGGCTATCCCTTGGCTGCACCCCCCTTCTAGAAATCCTTCGGTCAGCGCCTCTTCCCCCTCTCCCCGGCATCACTCATCTCGGCGACCAGCATCCAGCTCCCTCTGTCGCAAGGTCATCCCACTATGATGATCTTCTTCTTCCTCCTTAGGGTTTTTCTTCTTATATGGTTACAGTTTTAGGGTTTTATCTTGTTGTTTATGGGGTTCAATTGTTTGATTTATGGTTCATTTTAGGTCCCTTGCAGTGTGATTGCAGTGCGAAGGAGTTTTTGCACTACTTTTGTGAAGTTTTCTACACCAATGTAAGTGTTTTATTCCACTGTACTATTTCGCATGGTTCGTGATAATTAATTTGCGACTTGCAATGTTTAATATAATTTTATTATTGTGGAATTTCATGAAGTTGAGTTTCTAATGATAAAATTTGGTATTTTGTGTGTGAAAAACTTATTTTGTTTATTTGGTGGATTATTTTACTTTCATAAATAAATTTGGTGTTATTTGATTGATCTATTTGGTTTGAAACTAGTTTTAAAGAAGTTTTGTATGCCTTTGATTTTTTATAGCATGTTGTATGTAATGTGGTTTGTTTTTATGAGAACTCATGTTGTGTTTTTTAATGTTAATTTATAAATCATGAAGTTGATTATTTAAAATTTTTTAAGTGACGTGAATGATGTTTCGAATGGTTTTAGTGTGCATTTGATTTTTTTAAAAAAAGGGATTTGGGTTTTTTTGAGGTATGTCCATTCCTGCATTATTCATGGTTGTTTTATGACTTCTAGAATTGATTTATTTAAGGACATTAAATCTGAAAATCTAGTTCTGCTTGAGGGTTTGGTTCGTTTTCTTTTTCTAGAAGGGTTTTATGCATTGCACATGAAACTTTTCTATGCAAAATACCATGCTGAATTGTTTATCAATATTTTTTTAACTATGAAGTTCGTTTATTATAATGTGTTTAGGCTTCAGTTTGTGTTTTGGTGTTCCATATTGGCGCATTTGGTTTTAAAAAGGATGTTTTGAATGTTTTTCATTTGGTCCAAACCCTTGATGTGTTATTTTGAAATGTTTTGTATATTTTTCAAGTGTTAAGTTGTTTTATTAAATTATTTGTGTAGTGTGTTGGACCTCTCTATGATGGTTTGAAGTTGCTGGTGTCAAGAACGCCTTCTTGTGCCTGCATAAGGTAAGACATATACATATGAATTCCATCTTTGTAAATATTCCCTCATGGTGTGGGGAATATTTTCAACGCAGCTAGGGGTATTTATATATATGTGTGTGTATAAATGAATGTTCATGGATGTGGGTAGGGTCAGTTCGAGTGGTCATCGACAAATAACGACAAGTTTGAGGTAGGTCCCCTATACCCGAATATTTATTTATAATTTCCATTTCTTCTTGATGTCTCTTTAGAAGTATTTACTTTTTTTATGTGAAATCCATATGAACTATATATATATGTGGTTGTGGTTCTTAAAAAGTGGTTTCATAGGGGTTGAACATGAAATGGGTATTTGCAAAAGTTATGTGGCCTTTCGTTCAATTTTGTTTTGAAAGTGTAACGACATGCATTATTTTTAAAAAGGGGTTCCAAAGTGATTTTCAAAAATGGTTTTTGATGTGAACACAAGATTAAAAGATGGTTTGAACTCCTTAAAAGTATTACTTCATTTTAAGTGAGGTTTTCAGCTTATTTTAAATATATTGTACCTTCAGGTGTTCTAAAATGATGAATACTCCTTCTAATGTGATGAGGACCGTTTGGCACTTTAAGATTTGGTTTTCAAAAATTGAAAACCCCTCTTGAGTCATTACCCTTAATTTGATAATAAAATATGATGCAAGTGTTAATGTGCGGTTTGTGATATGTGCCTATTGTAAAGGCTTGTGCATGGTTGTGTGATGTAAAGAGGGGGAATGCGCTTAAGGAGGGAGAGCGATGGTGGGATGTTTAATGGGTTTTAGATAAATAAAGTGTTATGTACTTGTTTGTTTTCTTGATAAAGATAACTCACCACCATTTTAAATAGAGCATAATGGGAAACCTGTGTATCTAGGTGGGTGACTAGGAATACTACGCTAGATGACACGGCAGGGGTTCAGCTCAGTTTGTCTAGCAGGATTAATGAAACAATAGTAACTAAACATATGAATTTTTGAGGGTTGTGGTCTTCTAAGCCACGTTTTCTGAGGGTCGTGGCCTTCTAAGCCACATTTCACCGAGGTACGAGGTCTCTAGGTTCCCACTTGTTCTAGCTACCAATAGGGATTACCCATGGTGCTCATTTGCGACATCCTGCTTGTGATGTAACTTTATTTCCAGTTGTTTAATACTTTATGTCTTATATGTGAAAGCCATATTTTAATCCAAACTAGTTTCCTTTTATTTTGAAACGTTAATGCATGCTCAGAACATATTTCGATAATGTAGTGGGAGTGAAACGCTTTACTTGAAAATGAAAACTCATCACTTGAATTTGAAAAGAAGGGAAAACATTGTTTTATTATTATCTTATTTTCAAACTGGCATAATTGGATTTCTTAGTAAAGGCAGGGGCATAGGATGTGGTTAAATTTTTGCATTCCTACTGAGCATCTCGGTGCTCATGCCTACTTTAATTTTCAGTTGTAGGTTTTAGTCTTGGATCGCTTTTGGGGGAGAGTGTAGTTGACGTACCGTGGTGATCCACAGGGTCACCTGAGGAATGTCACGTTGCTTTGTTTATTCCTTTTTCTGCTATCAAGTTGTTTAGTTTATTTTCCTTTATTTATCTTCTTATTCAGTTTATGTTCATTTATCTTTTTTATTGTCCAAACCATTCCCAACTAGTTTATTTTGATGCCCGGCACTATTTTCCACCCCGTGGGGATCAGGAACACCCTTCGGGCCATGTCGCAGACCGGGTCGGGTGCTGGGTCAGATGACGATCCGGCCTGGTTTGTGAAAAAATCGTATCAAAGGGGCCCTTGTTATTTGGGGTTTCAAGAATCTTGGTGATTAGGTGTGTCAGGACTCAAGAGGTAGGTGCGGGAAGGATGTCATGAACCCTTTCCCGTCCCAAGACTCGAGTTTCCAAGGGTAGTATGGGATTTGAGTTTTTCTTTTGCATGGTCTGCGTAGATGAGGGATGACAAGGGAAGTGATCTGGTGTTACGCGACGAGCCTGCATGGAGTAGCGACCCATGTAGAGCTTGAGTGCACGGTCCAAGATACTTCCTATGGGGATGCCCGCTCGGAGCATGGTCTGCTAATCCATGTTACCGGGTTTGCATAGCCACTAGTTCCTTGTTTTTGGAAATTTTGATGTGAGTTATGTTCGACCTTCATTTTGGTTGGTGTGAGTAGATCTCAAAATTAAAAATGGATTTTTGTGAAGGTGTTTTCAAAAAGGGAATGTGGTTGTTGGAGTGGAAAATGTTTTTTGAAATGAAAAACGTTTTGGAATTTGGAAATGTGTTTCTTTAATGATAAGTGACTTTCACAAAATTGGTTTGCAATTTGTGATTTGTGCTTAATGGTCTGTTTTGGAAATGAGAAGTGTCTTGAATTGACCCTTGGTATTCTTATGAGTGATCACATACATTGAGTTGCACATGTAGAAAGTTGGAAAATTGGTGTTGTGAGGGGATGGGTACTTGAGCTAGCACAAGGATATGTATGTGCGAGACTTCATAGGATACCAATGGTGGATATTTAAGCTGTTTTGTTTGCTGAAAAATCGTTTTCAAAAAAGAGTTTTTCAAATGTTTAGAAAAGTGAGCGAGAAATTGCTTAGTGTTCTCTTTTCATGTTTAGTATCATTTTTCGTGGGTTCTAGGTTTTGACATACTGAATTCTAGTTGGAATGGTGATTTGAGTATGAGCTTTTGTTTTTCATTAAGGTGTCGAATTTTGATTTATGATGAGTTTTGATTCAGATTTGTGCCTCCTGTTTTTTAGTATGCTGCCTAGAAAAGTCCCAGAAGTTTCTAGTGAGCCTCTTCTCGTTGTTGGTTCTACCCAGACCCTTAGCGGGGAGGTGGAATTGAATTCATTTTAGTCATTGTATAGCTTCCGTGGTGATCGTGATCTATTGAAGGTAGCTAACTAGATTGGTGAAGTCGTTGGTGTTTTCAGGTTATTGGGAACTTCTAAAGATATGAGAGTCTGTGTTGGTTCGGGTCCATTTGAAGGTGAAACTTTGGATTGGTGTGAGAGAAAATCCCAGGGTCTTTGCATGATGGGATTTCTTAAAAGGTGTTTAAGACCACTTCTGTCTGATGGTTTATACCTAAGGAGATAAAATTGAAGAAAGTGGCAGAGCTCATGAGTGTCCAGTGAGGCCAACGGACAGTGAAGGCTTACATTAGGCATTTCAAGGGGTTTATTTCCCTTCTCTCTGGAGGTAGCATCGTGAAATAAGTTAAATTTTCTTTTGTGTGGGGTCTTGTTCTTGGGTTCAAGGATCGATTCATTTTTGGTGTTCAGGAAGGTTCTCCATCCAGTGAGGAGAGTGAACCGGGGGAACCTATCTCATACAAGTCTTCTGGTCAATTCCATTTTACCTTAGTTGGCCCACCCTCTTGTTTGGTTTAAGTGTGGATGGGTTGAGTACTTTAAGTCACCTTGTCTTCATCCTCCAAAGGCTTTCCTTCAGTGTGTCCGTTTGGGGAAACATGGAGAGGTTCCACTAGCGGCAACCTTAAGAAGAGTCTCGACCGGAGGATGTTAGCTCCTAACTGTGGGGCAGCAGATGCTTCAAGACATCATAGCTTCAGCCATAGGTCTCGGTGCGAAGCCTTTCACGCAGTCAGGAATCATTGGGTGTGGGTCACATTCATATAACTTTTGTCTCTAGTGCTAAAATAGGGACGGTTTAAATTTCTCGGTTCAAGATTCCTTGTCTTTGAAGGTTTTGTTTTACTTTAAGAGGCGTAAAGGTCTCTTTTTCTCGTTGTGGTCATTTTTCTTTGAATACCCCACTGTGGTCGTAAAAAAGGCATGGTGAACATGTTTTCTTGAAATTCCAATAGTTGTGCCTCCTCAAATATGAGCTTTGGAGTTTTCTATTTGGGTCTGTGAGTCTCAAGATGATTATCTCTCTCATGTGGCTAGCTCCACTGGTGACCCGTTCTTGTTTTTGGTTTTGCTCGTCTTGGATACACATGCGTCTTTAGAAATAATGACTTGGGTTTTGGTCCGCTACTCGGTTTGGGGTCTTTCGTTGATGACCCCATGTGGTGGCGGCTGGTTTATGCGGGGAGTTAATGGGTCAGTTTGTGCTGGGTTTCTCGTATTGTTCTGTGCTCATTAGCTTAAGTTGGTCAGTTCTCAAATAGTGGGGAGACCCACTATGAATCTTTTTGTGCCTTCTTCTACGTTTAGACTGTGTGGCGGTTCCCTCTTGGATCAAGTTAGCAGTTCCAAAGTTAGCCCATTCTGAGTCTCAATGTTAATTGTTCTAGTTGGGTTCTTGTGGTGGGGAGAACCCTCCTCATTTCCTGATAGTTCTTCTCTTTTCAGTTTCCCTCAGAGTTGGCCAGGTGTGACTGATGGAGTGAAAAGTCACACCGAGTTTGTCTTTTTGTTGGCCTCGTTCAGTTTCGAAGTCGAGTCTGGTTTCTCATTTTGCTGGGTGACTTTTTGGGGGCGAAAAGTTTTGTGGTTGGGAGAATTGTCACACCCCGATTTCAATAATTTAATTCTCTGAATTATTTTAACTATTTCAATCCTCTATTTGATTTCGAGTTGAACCTGAAATGAATTTTGTGTGCTTTTTCCGATAAGCGATTGTTTTGGCTTCAAAATGTCCGATGCACTGGCAGGGCACGGATGAAGACATGTGGCTTCTCCAGAATACCGTGCGGCCTGCCTAATGCGTGGTTAGTTAATTTATTAACCGAATGAATAATAAAGTTAACAAAAAAGAGAAATAAAATTATTCATAACTGTTTTAATAAAAAAAATTATAAGATTATTATTATTATTATTATTATTATTATTATGTTTTGTTAGTATTTTAATTAGGCTAATTTTTTATTAAGCCTTTAAAATTTTTAAAAAATTATTAACGTTATCGTTTTTTTAATAGTTGATAATTGTTATTATTATTTTAAGTTTATGTTGTTTTAGGTTTTATTTTATTTTCATTTACTTTTTCTTTTCTCCCCCCCCCCACCCCGTTGTTCTTCATTACTGTGTGCCGCGCACAGCGCCTACCCTCCTCCTTCCCCTGGTTTCGTCGCGCCTCACCCCTAGCAGTTGGCGCTCTCGTACCCTCATTCCTTCCTTCCGGTGACACATCGGACCGGTGCCCCACTCCCCTACTCGCGCCGCCTCGCACCATCAGCCTCCCTACGTTGGACCGCCAACACGCCACCCTCTCTCGCCGGTTATCCCATGGTCACACCCCCTTCCAGCAAGCCTTCGGTCAGCGCCCCTTCCCCCTCTCCCCGGCGGCACTCATCTCGGCGACCAGCATCCTGCTCCCTCCATCGCAAGGTCATCCCACTATGATGACCTTCTTCTTCCTCCTTAGGGTTTTTCTTCTTATAGGGTTCCAATTTTAGGGATTTATCTTCTTGTTTATGGGGTTTTATTTCTTTATTTATAGTTCAATTTAGGTCTCTTGCAGTGCGATTGATGTGTGGAATAGTTTGCGCAGTACTTTTGTGAAGTTTCCTACACCGATGTAAGTGTTTTATTCCGCTGTTGTATTTCGCACAGTCCATGATAATTAATTTGCGACATGAAATGTTTAGTATAATTTTATTTATGTGTAATTGCATGAAGGTGATTTTTAATGAGAAAATTTGGTATTTTGTGTGTGCAAAACTTATTGTGTTTGTTTGGTGGATTATTTTACTTGCGTAAATAAATTTGGTGTTATGTGATTGATCTATTTGGTGTGAAACTAGTTTTAAATAAGTTTAGTATGCCTTTGATTTTTTATAGCATGTTGTATATAATGAGGCGTGTTTTTGAGGAGAACTCATGTTGTGTTATTTGATGTTAATTTATAAATCATGAAGTTCGTTATTTAAAATTTTGTAAGTGATGCGAATGATGTTTTGAAAGGTTTTAGTGTGCAATTTATTTTTTTAAAAAAGGGATTTGGGTTTTTTGAGGAATGTCCATTGCTGTATTATTAATGGTTTTTTATGACTTCTGGAATTGATTTATTTAAGGACATTAAAGCTTCGAATCTAGTTCTTCTTGAGGGTTGGGTGCGTTTTCCTTTTCTAGTAGTTTTTTATGCTTTGCGCATGAAACGTTTTTGTGGAAAACCCCATGATGAATTTTTTAGCAGTGTTTTTTTAACTATTAAGTTCATCTATTATAATTTGTGTAGGCTACAGTTGGTGTTTTGTTGTTGCATCATGGCGCGTTTGGTTTTAAAAAGGATGTTTTGAATGTTTTTCTTTTGGTCCAAACCCTTGATGTGTTATTTTGAAATGTTTTGTAGATTGTTCAAGTGTTAAGTTGTTTTGTTAAATTATTTTTGTAGTGCGTTGGACCTCGCTATGATGGTTTCAAGTTGCAGGTGTCAAGAACACCTACTTGTGCATGCATAAGGTAAGACATATACATATGAATGCCCTCTTTATACATATTCCCTCATGGCGTGGGGAATATGTGCAATGCGGCTAGGGGTATTTAAATATATATGTATAAATGCATGTGCATGGAAGTGCGTAGGGTCAGTTCGAGTGGTCGTTGACAAATAACGACAAGTTTGAGGTAAGTCCCCTATGCCCTAATATATAACTTGAATTTCCATTTATGCTTGATGTATCTTTAAAAGTATTTCCTTTTTTATATGAAATCTATATGTACTATATATATATGTGGTTGTGGTTCTTAAAATTGGTTTCATAGGGGTTGAACATGAAATGGGTATTTCCAAAAGTTGTGTGTCCTTTCGTTAAATTTTATTATGAATGTGTAATGAAATCCATTAGTTTCAAAAAGGGGTTCCAAAGTGATTTTCAAAAATGGGTTTTGATGTGAACACAAGATTAAAAGATGGTTTGACCTCCTTAAAAGTATTACTAAATTTTAAGGGATGTTTTCAGCTTGTTTTAAATATATAGTACCCTTAGGTTTTCTAAAATGAAGAATACTCCTTCTAATGTGATGAGGCATGTTCGGCACATTAAGATTTGGTTTGCGATAATTGAAAACCCCTCTTGAGTCATTCCCCTTAATTTGAAAATAAAATGTGATGCAAGTGTTAATGTGTGGTTTGTGATATGTGCCCAGTGTAAAGGTTTGTGTGTGGTTCTGTGATGTAAAGAGGGTGAATGCACTTAAGGAGGGAGAGCAGTGGTGAGAGGTTGAATGGGTTTTAGATAATGAAAGTGTTATGTACTTGTTTTTTTGCTTGATAAAGAAAACTCACCACCATTTGAAATGGAGAACAATGGGAAACCTGGGTATCTAGGTGGGTGACCAGGACAAGTACGCTAGATGACATAGTAGGGGTTCATCCCGGTTTTTCTAGGAGTATTGACACAACAACACTAACTAAACATATGATTTTCTAAGGTTCGTGGTCTTCTAAGCCACGTTTTCTGACGTTCGTGGCCTTCTAAGCCACGTTTCACTGAGGTATGAGGTATCTAGGTTCCCACTTGTTCTAGCTACCAATACGTATTACCCATGGTGCTCATTTGCGACATGCTTCTTGTGATGTAACATTATTTCTAGTTGTTTCATACTTGATGTCTTGTTTGTGAAAGCCATATTTTAATCCAAACTTGTTTCTTTTTATTTTGAAACGTTAATGCATGCTCGGAACATACTTCGAAAATGTAGTGGGAGTGAAACGATTTACCTGAAAATGAAAACTCATCACTTGAATTTGAAAATAAGGAAAAACATTATTTTATTATTATCTTATTTTCAAACTGGCATAATTGGATTTCTTAATAACGTCAGGGGCATAGGACATGGTTATATTTTGGCATTTCTGCTGAGCATCTCGGTTCTCATCCCTACTTTACTTTTCAGTTGCATGTTTCATTATTGGATCTCTTTTTGGAGCGAGTGTAGTTGACATACCATGGTGATCCACATGGTCACCTAAGGTATGTCACATTGCTTTGTTTATTCCTTTTTCCACCGTCAAGTTGTTTAGTTTTTTTTCCTTTATTTATCTTCTTGTTCAGTTTATGTTCATTTATCTTTGTTATGGGCCAAACCGTTCCCAACTGGTTTATTTTCATGCCTGACACTAGTTTCCAGACCATGGGGATTAGGAACGCCCTTCGGGCCATGTCGCGGACCGGGTCGGGTGCCGGGTCGGATGACGATCTGGCCTGGTTCGTGACATATATAACCATAATGGTTAGCTTGGTAGGAAGAGTCATAGTTATTTTAGGTAAATTGAATGAATTTCTGATATAATGAATAAGGATAATGAAGTGTTTATCATCCTCATAATATGATATATTATAAATTCATTGCTAACACTATCCATTTTAGTTTTAATAAATGGAAAAATCCACTATGAACCAAAGTAACAATGGATTTGAAAGAATAATCGGTGGTTCTCTGAATAAGAATCCAAATTTAATGGCAGATACAATGAGGAGTCTTTTGGTTATTATAGAACAACTATATGGAGTACTTATTAACCACTTAAACCTTGGTGAGTTTTATAATGCATCATATATGAGAGTAATGAATAGCTAAATAATTTTATTTAATAATGTTCTTAAATGTAAAAATATTCAATGAAATACGTGTCAAGTATGTGGAAATAAACACCAATTGAAATCTTTTAATGGGATATAGATGTGTTTTAAATTTGGTAAAGGGGTCATAAAGTAATAATATTCCACGGAAAAGGGAATCATTTAGTTGTCTCTATGAATGAAAAATAAGTTCTTCCATAGTTATCAATTGAATTTCATAAATGTGGGGAGTATTTTCATTTTGAAAATAAATTAATTAAGAAGAAGTCTCATTAGTGGGATCAGCTAGACCATATAGATATCTGTTTAGGAATACCCAATTCCCTTATATATGAAGATGATGAAACTAAAAATGACATATGAAAGGTATGTACTATTTCATTGTTTGTGTTTTAACATTATTAAATATTAGGATTTGATTTATATTTTTTATAGGAAAGATGTATTATAGAATATGGGGGATAAAATGGTTAAAGGATAATGAATAATTTTGAATGATTATGATTTCTACATAGAAGTAATTCAAGAGTTATATTAGATCTAATGTTGATGAGATGTTAAAAATATTAATAGTATTTTGATGATGGGAGTACTTTGGAATATATTTGTTGTGTTTTTTAAATATGAACCCCTTATGTTTGTTATGTGAAAATGTTATTTGAGGAATAATTATCTTTTTTATGGAAATAATTATATAATGTAACATACAGGTTCAAAAAACCTCAAATATGGTAGTAGGGCCGGTGGTCACCTGACCTCAAGCATGTATCCCTGTACACCAGAGGTAGCTGACTAGTAGCAAGGGTCTAGGGAGGTGATAACAAGTAGACTATTCCCCCGTGATCAGAGTAGCGCAATGGTATATCAGAAAATAAATAATAGAAAACATCAGAAGAAGTAAAAAATGAACAAACGATAAAAGAAAGAATAACAATTACAAATTAATATAATATATGTCCAATTCAAATATAAAACAATGCATGCATGTCTTGATGATGATAAATTACTAAAAAATAGAAATACAATAAGTAACAAGATAAAGTACAATACATAAATAACAAAAAAAATGAAAATCCACGAGGGGAAAATCCATAAGCATCCCATGATCTAGTTCTATCAATTTCTCCAAACTCCCATGTACAAGAAGAACATTATATGTAATCATCCACAGTCCTATAAACATGATGTCTACTCAGGTACCATAGTGAAATGGTAGCATGAGTAGGATGTGAGCTATAAATCCAATTAGGTTTTCACTTTTGGTGGCAATAACTAATATCCAATTTTTGAATATAAGTATGTGTGAACATAATATGAATAAATAACCAAACTAAATAATAAAAAGTACTAAAAAAGTAAACACTAGCCAGCTCAGGATCCAAGAAGTCACATGGCCGACTCTAACAGCTTTAGTTCATGGAAAAATATGTTTTCTGATATAGAACTATATATATATAGTATATATATAGTATAGTTATATATTTCATCTACCAATATGGGCCATGTACGTACAGACGTATGTAGCCAAATACGTTGAATACTGGTTTCACTTTGGATTAGGTGTGACTCAATCATACATAATCAGCATAACTAAGACTATATGATCAAGTCATTGGGTACATGCCCTAAATCACTTCATGTGTGGGAGATGTCAAGATCATCACTCGATATGGTGAGTTTTCCATAATTTCAACTCTCTAATAATGTATCATTGTACCTTTTCCCAATGACCTACTAGTATCATTGTTGTGAGATGCCCTGACTCCATACTCGATGTAAGGTAGTACGATTTTCCTCCATGCTCAACGGATCCTCTAAAATAGTCTACAGCCTATTTATAAGGCATAACCACTATCATAATAAACACACATTAGGAATTACCTCCCATGAATTATAATTATTAAGCCTAATTAATATTAAGGGAATCACATATAAAATATATCATGTGCTGAGAATGAATTAAAAGACATTACCTTACCACCCTTTATAATCCATTTCATTTAATACATCAAATTCATCCAAGGATGGAAACCATAATGAACATGCCATTAAATTTAATAAAAAATCTCATTTACAGGTAATATTCCACAATGAATAAGTTATTAAATTAAAAAATTTCATTAAGTCCATCAAAAAATGAATTCCATGTAATAAGGAAAAGGGGGCACTTAGGAGGTGCCTTCAACAATGGGGTGATTTCTGATATGGGAAATTCCATTTATAAAGAAATCTATGCGCTTAGAATGTCCTTGATCCATTAATCATCTAAAAAACTGGGCCATGTCCTGCTTATATAAGATTCATTTAATCAATCAATAATTTACATGAAAGGTTGGTAATTCAACTTTATAACATCAATAAAGTTAATGGATGATTTAAATAACTAAACATCAATTAATGATTTCAAAAATAGTGCACCTTATTCGAGGGGTTTTAGTATAAAATCATGAAATTTTTCATCAAAGAATTTATTTTTTGTACCCTAAATATAAATACAAGTTCCACAACTCATTTTACATTAAAGAAAATTTTTAGAAAAACCATCATACAAAAGGCAAAATATTCATGAGCATCAAATGGAACTTTGGAGGTTCCATTTCCAATTGGTAAAAACCTACAAGGGGAAATTCAATTATAAAGTTAAACATGGAACATAGGAGGTACCATTATCAATTTTGTTATCACCAATAAGGGAAAACACAATTTATACATCAATATTAATTTTTATAATGGGTTATAGGCATTTAAAAAATTAATTACAAAGTGGAAAATTAATTCGTCCCAACCAAGGGTGTCCGTGATCGAGGTTGACTACCTATAATTACTCAACAATGATGAATATATGAAAAAATGATTGAGGATCAATTTAATATGATGGAACAAATTTTAAATAAATTCATGGAAAATGTTGGCATGTTTTACAACCGCAATATTTATAAATCATTGAAAAAAGAGTAAAAAGACATAGACCACATAAATTATGATTATAATGACTTACTCGTCCAATATCAAGGTCTAATTCAGTCTGGTTTGGAAAAAAATCTATGAAAAATACATCCACCCTAAAAATAGCGAGAATCAGCCTTCACCATGATAACTCAACCTAGAGGAGCATAAATGAAGATAAATTAATAAGGAATTAAGATTTTACTAAAAAGAATATATATGGAATAACGATTCTCAAATCAAAGGAAAGATATAAGAGATATTAAGAATCATAGATTAAGAACTAAGGACAAACCTATAGTGAATAGTATAAGAGAAACACTCTTCAGGAAGAAGATAAGAAAAGAAAAAATATTAGAATATTTTATTAAGGGAAAAATGATAACTCAACACTAAAAGCTTAGTTTCACAGTTTAGCCAAACCATGAAACAATTAGTCGGCAACCATAACCTAGGAAACATACCTCACATAGTGATGTCACATAGTTTTACTAACCATGTGCTAAGAGTGTCGTGAATAGTGATTAGATACTACCTATGTGGAACTAACCACATTGTATAGGTTCATAGTTTGGTTTAACATGCATAGCCCTCCCGGGGCACATCTTCTCCTTTGAAATAGGACACCCGGTTTTCTGCTAGGGGTCATACAACTTTAGAAAAACCATGAACCCTATGTAAACCCCCTAGACATAATCTTTTTGGGTCTTAGAACTCCCTAAAGAAAATGATTCCTCTGAAGGACCTATCACACCTTTATCCAAGTCTAAAAACAACATATTGAATTGTTCCAACTATCAGAATTACATTCTGAAGCTCAGTTCAATGAATGGACTATCTAGTAATCCCCAAAATTCAAATTCCCATGGAAATTTACCTTGTCTTAAAACATGTGTCATTTCATTTTTTTGTTCATAATTATAAAATTTTGGATAACATTTTGAGATTATATGATCTTTTATTTTCTACTATTTATGGAATATTACTTTTTTAACGAAAAATTAAATGTATTAAATAACCTTTGAGGTTAAAACATAATAAGATTATTTTTGATGTTTTTAATATTTCTAGAATTTTTCTAAATATTGAATTATTATTTTTTTAGAAGAAGGACAACTTATAGATCCTGTGACAACTCATCGCATCCAGAAAGGCTGTGGGAATTGATCCCACAACCGAAGGGGAACAAATTTCATCACCTACCAATGTTCTACATGACATCCTAGTTAGTATAATTTTTTCATTTATTTAAAATATGTGACAGATAACAGTCTGTTCATTTTGGAGAAATATTTTTTATAGATAAAGTTGGGATAGGAAAATGATTTGTTGATAAAGAGATCAATGTTATTTTGGGAGACGTTCACTATTTTGGGAATCATATAATATTAAGTTAAAAATAATACTACAAGGAACAAAGGTTGAATTGTCTTTTGGAGTAAAATATGATTTTATTGTGGAATTATGATGATTCAGGTTAGTTATGAATATAGTTATCATGTCTTAGAGATTATGTGATTTAGGAAATTAAATTTTTTTTGGTATGAGACATTGAGAGTGATTGATGTAATTTAGAATATTTTTTGATCAAATCCTTTTAATTTTGTGGATTCGATCATAGTATAGAATTTTTTTTAGGATGTATAGTTATTTTATATGTGATATTTGTTGAACTATGGGTAGTACTATTAAAGTTTGGATATTCATGTAGTGTTTCTTCATATAAAGGATTGTGATTTTTTAGAAATTATATTATTTAATCCTAACCATTTTAATTTTTATTAATTTATAAATAATTGTTGAATATATAGTTAATCTTTTGTGGATTTTTTTTATCCATAATATTTGATTCTAATTATCTATGCATTAAAAATTCATTTTGAATACACATTGTTTAGATAAAATATCTATTTTTGGTGTAATTTGATCAATGGATGAAACTATATCTGTCAAGTAAGAGTATTTACCTATATTCATGGTCTAATAATTAAAATAATTCAAAAAAAACTATGAAATGGTTCATAAAAAAAACATTATCCATTTAATTTTCTCATTAATAAATCAATAAAATTATAATCCATAACAGATTCATGGTTTTTTTTATTTTTCACATTCTCATGACCATGTTCTCTATCACTTTCCATCCAAACATGATAGTTAGTTTTCGCTTCTAGGTCCATATTTTTCTACATAGAACCCTAGTATGTTTTATCTCATGTGTCCTTTATACATAGCTTTATTTATTTTAAAGTATAAGTATTTAAATCCTTTTTTAAGGGAGGATTTCAAAAAATGTATTTTCGAAAGAAAAACCCCTTGTTTTAGATCCTATGGTCAAATTAAGAGGATTAAATTTGTTAAAGGTGCAGAATATAATATTTTACGTTTTCAAAAGGAAATACTATGTTCAATAGTGTACATAATTCACCACATTGAGCTTAAACAAAAAAACTAAATATTATTATTTAAATGTTATTGTTATAACATAGGCTTTAGAATGATAGGTATGAACATTATTAAAAAAATTATAAAAAAAATGTTTTACACATGTATATACAATGAATTTATTTTTGGCCAATTTTTTTTCAGTGAAAATAAAACCCTCGTAGAAAATAGAAGAAAATGTTCTTTCTGGAAGACTGTTTAAATGAAAACAACTATGTTTTATGATAATACAATAAACAGATCACATTTTTTGGATTATATTAATGAAATGTATATATAAATATATAAAATTTTCAATATAATTTGTAACATTCATATTATTTTTTTAGACATAAAATAAGAACAAATCCAATTTTACGCATAGATTATGTATTTTTATGAAAAGATAGTTTTTCTACCTCTTAATGGTTAAATTGTTTGAAATCTAGTTTTTGAAAATTTTATAAATTCTATTTGGAAATATAAATGTTTTATTTTAAATAAAAATATAAAAATTTACTTTTGTTGAATTTTTTTATTTTTCTGATAATTTTCATGTTTTGATGAATAGTAAAAGTACTAAATTTTAAATAAAAATAGCCTTTTCATCTAAACAATTTCTATTGTTGAATTATATTTTTTATTTGTTATAAATAATAATTAAATAAAATTAATATCATCAAATTTAATTAAGATAATTTGAATCAATTTCACATTGAATTTTGATATAATAACTTTCCAATATTTTGAATATTTTTACTTTAAAACCAATTTTCTGGTCCCGTCAATATGATTAATATTAGAAAATATTCTGATTTTAAATTTAAAAAATTTTATTCCATATTTGGAATCATAATTTATAAATATATCAAATAGTGGACTTTTATTTTATGATAATATGAATAGTAACTTAAGTAATTTTTATTACAACCATTATGTGTTAATCAGGAAATTATGGGAAAATAATATTATAAATAATATAAAATTACCATAACACTTATCCAAATTTTATTAGAAAAGATATTGTAGAAAAAAATCATATTTTCTCTTATTTTATGAGCTCTTAGGGCCACATGGATGTCTTTAAGTCATTTATGGTATTTTATGCAATAAAAAGGCAATCTTATCATACTTTTCTTTAACAAATGAACTATTTTTAACATGGGGATATATAGGGGATATGTCAAACTATAAATATTATTTTAAAATATGAAATTTTATTATTAATATTGGTAATTTATTTTTAATATTTAGGGCATAAATACTTACCTTAAAGGCTTACATAATAATGATGTTGTAATGGTTTAATAAAAGGAAATATAAAATAAATGATATTAAACATAATAAAATGAATATAATTTTAAATAACTAAAGTAATACACAAATTTTATAAATTAATTTTATATTTTTATTGATTTATTAAAAGATTTATTGGAATATTTCATGCAGATATAATATTTTTAAAAATTCATGTAATGAATTTTTTCAAAATTAACCTTAATGATATTTTAAAATATAAAATATTTTTCAAATGATATAAAATTTATAAAAATATAAAATTCATCCAAATTATTGTTATAAGGATTAAAATGTCTTCAATGACTCATTTATTGGTACTTTTTCATTTTATATTAATTATATTAACTCTCAAAGTGCAAATTGTATGCTATCACATTAAGAGTTAAAAGGGTAAAATTAGTGTTAAAAGAAGAAATAAAGATTAAAAAATAATAATAAATTATCTAATTTTCATTGGATAAACTTATTTCGACCCAAAATCATACTATCTTCGAAATAAATATTTTTTACGTCATTTTTAAATAAAATTAATTTATATCAATTTAATATTTTTAAGAATTTCAAGATTTCCCCTACTCTTTCTTATAAAAGGGCACCTATTATTCCCATTTCATCATACTTAAAAACCTATTTTTTAGATACAATTTTCAAAAATAATGTCTTATAATCCATACCCACCTTATATAGACCATATTCTATTCAAAAAAAATCCTCCCTTAGTGGTCCTTAGGTTTTAAACAAAAGAGATTGTTTAGAGAAATGATATCACTTGTAATTAAGAAATTTTTGAATTGTTTCTTCTTCCAAGTACTTAAAATATTAATCAAACATTATGAAATAATAAATTCCATATCCTAAATATAATTATATATTAATATATTAATATCATCACCTAAATTGATCTACACTTCCATCAAAAGGAAAAATAAATTATCGTTCGTGTGTACGACGAACTACCGCCTCGTTAACTGATATAATTTTTTTCCATCACCATCTCTTGAGTGTGGAAATAATTATGGAATTAAAGTTTATATATAATATTTATTACAAATATTTTTATTAAAATATAATGTATTAATTAAATTATTACCCATCCATGAACATAAAATGATAACTCCTTTCGTGCGTATGTGTGAACTATCACCTCTACAAAGTGTTAGAATTCATTTTTTATCAAAACATTACATGAATGATATATATGATTTATTAATATGATATGAATTATGTTATTATCATAATGAAAATATAAAATTATACTTTCCATATCTCCACAATTACTATTGAAAAATAAAAATGTTACTCATGCGTACGTACGACCTATAGTCTACATGATTATAACTTTGTTCATTTTTCATAAACAAACATAATGGATCGATTTAAAAGTATAATTTATGTTTAAAAATTATAATAATTTCATGAATATTAGTCTGAATATTTTGTAATAATTACCACTTTATATTGAATATATCATACCAAATTCATTTTTAACTCATGTAATGAATAAAATCAAAATGTCCAGCATGGACATAAATAATTATATAGTTGTTATAACAAAGTAGTAAGTAACATAATGGAATAATAAACAAGAAAAATTATCTCAAGAATGAAAATAATTATAATATTTTTATTATTCAGCAATATAAATATTGTATGTGATGGGTCAGAGTCATGGTTAGGGACTCTTTAACTAAAACATCAATTAAAATGAAAGATTTATTTTAAAAAAATGTATATATAATTTCCATGTTTTCAAAATAGTTTTCATGATTTTTATTATGTGTAAATAGATTTATTTAAAATTAAATATTTATTATTTATATCTAATTTTTTCAATAAGTTATCTTTTATGGTTTTATGTGAGGGACATTCTTTATAAAAGATCCTCTTTTATTGTTTCCTTTTCAACTTTTTTAACAAAATAAAAACGTTTTTTTAATATATAAATCATGAACATAATTTCACTATTTCATGAGGCTTTAATTTTTTTATGTTTCCTTTACATGTTTACAGTATAATTTTCAAATAATTTTTTCTATTTATGAGTGTGTGTATTTTTAAAAAATTAAAAGTGATTTAAATATAGAAATGTTATTTTCCTTAAGAATGTTTCTTTTATGCATGGTTTATGTGTTATTATTATTTTATGGGTGTTTGTAATTGATTAATAGTATGGTTGGTTACATGATAAATCAAGGGTGGGTGAGCCCATTATAGGTCTCTAATGCATTGGGTAGTGATACAGAGTTAACCAGTAGGGTTTCTCCAAAGGGATTAAGGGAATATACCATAGTGGTTATTCCAAATGTAACTATAATGGTTACCCCATGTGTAGTTAAGAGAGCTATAATATCTATAAGATTTATAAATAAAATGATATACCAAGTTACATACTTATATCATATAATATTTATTATTAGTTTTTATGAAAATAACTTCATTTTTAAAAGGTATGATAGTGATATTTTAAAAGGTGATTCCTCTAATGATGTAAAGGGTATGATTTTATAAATTTCTTCTGTGGTTTTAAAATACTAATAGTTTCTTTTATTTTATTTCCTTTATTGAGATTTTGTGCTCATCCAATATTTTACATTTTTTCAAATGATTTAAGAGAGTACTAGAGACAATTATGATATCAAGTGGATAATCGTAATGATTTTTTTATAAAAATTAATTATGTTTAATTTTAAAAGGGTTTCATTTTGTGGAAAAAATTAATACTGAGTACATGCTTCCACTTGTAAGTTATAGATTTACTTTGCAAGAGGTCTTCTAAAATATATAACAATCTAAACTATAAATATCATGTAATCTGAATTATAGTAACAAAATACTATAATATGTAATTTTTATGGCCATCTCCTTAGACCCGCACACACTCCCATCAAATGGGATACACAATCATTATTCTTGTGTATGGAGGACTTCTTCCACACGAACTGATGTCATTTGTGATTCTATTACCAAAATTTATTTTTGGAAGTAATGATGTATATATAGTTTATATATGATATATATGATCTTTATAATGTTATGATTCTTATATAATTACTACATAAAACATACCTTCATGGTTTCCATTTTTTTTTAATACGAGAACATAGTTTGTGAATGTGTGGACTGTCACCTCCTCAAAGCTAGTGATTTATTCAGGATTTACATGTAATGTATTAGGGATAGTTTTTATACAAACATGTCATATATATAAAATACCATAACAATATAATGATAATATATATATATATACCACTTACATTTTATTTCTTTTAATATGACAAGAAAATGGAAATAATGTTCATGTTTACAATCGACCTACTATCAATATGAACATGGTATTATATTTCTTCTAATAAAATTTTATTTATTTCTATAAATACATATATAAAAAATATATATTAAATTCACATCATGGTTTACACTGTGAATATGATGGAATCATGATCGAAGTAAAATGTTTGAGAAATAAAAAGTCAAAACATACTAAAAAACAAGGCAATAAATACCAGAAATATTGAAAATAATGAAATATTACTAAATAATGAGTAGTAAAATATTATAAATAGAACATATATGATATCATAAATATGAATATTTTCTTTATAAGTTAATATCATGTTTAAAATCTATATACATGAGGTTAAATCAAGTACGGGAATAAAATCTTTTTTGGTAAGGTATTTTCATCAAACTCTATA
This sequence comes from Viscum album, assembly GCA_963277665.1. Lineage (NCBI taxonomy): Eukaryota > Viridiplantae > Streptophyta > Magnoliopsida > Santalales > Viscaceae > Viscum > Viscum album. Next base: position 1,207,194,832 of record OY728143.1, on the reverse strand, counting down.
CATTTCTTAGTTAAATGTCATATTCACCACATTTATCTTTTTTTTGTGTATATGATTCCCCTTTTGATGTATAATATCTTTAATTATTTTAAATTCATGGTATTTAAAATTTTTATTTGATAATTATTACTTTTTGGGCTTCTGGTTCATATTTTACAACAGTTATAAGGGATTTCATATCTATTTTATTTCAATTAAGAATATTATATTATTATGTACCTAGATTTTATATAGTGTAAATATTTCCCATTAACATGTATTATAATGAATAAATCACTCTTTAGGGTATTTTATGTTTCACTTTGTATTATTTCATTTAAAAGGATTTGAATTAACAGTTATTAAGTTGTAAATAATTTCATAACTCAATTCCATTTCATAATGTTATATTATATAATTATTATCATTAATGTTAAAATAATATGCATATAATTACTTTTGACTATATTTTGATTTATTTATATGTTTTATGTTGATTTACTATTGATACACATAATCAATTCATTTATTCATTCTCACTTCAATGTTTTGATCATTCTAAGGGTTTATGTCACAATATAATTCTAATAGAGATTGTTTCTTATTGAATATCAATTAAAAGAAATTATTTGATAAATTATAAATAATCCCTTTAATTGTATTCTCCAATATAAATTCAAGATCATTTTCAACTAATAATATCATTTTACCACTCCTTATTGATTAAAATTGTTGAGAATGTTTTTAATAAATTCAAATTAATTTCTATCTTAAGTCATAAATATATTTTCTTACAATTCTATTTAAAAATTATTATTATCCTTTAAAAATTTATGTATCAAAATAAAATTTTATGCAATTTATTACCAATTTTTTTCAACAGAATCATTTTTTCTCTTTTCGAAAAAAAATCACTTTTTTAACCATCTAACAAAGAAAGGGAATATTCATTTTAACATGCATAGAATTACCTACCATTATTTCATTTAAGTATCCATTTAAATTTTAAAAATATATTTCAAAATGAAATGTTTTTAAATATCATTATCAATGAAAATTATTTTCAAAATGTTTTTGAAATTGAAATGTATTATTTCCTCTATAATTTTTTTAAATGTCCTTTTTTATTTCATCAATATAAAAACCCATTTTTCTTATTATTATGGGTATAAATAATATATACACCATAATTATTATGTTTGTATATGGATTATTATTATTGAGACCAATGATATTATTAAAATTCACAACCTTGAATAATTTTTGAAATTCAGTTGTGCACTTCTATGTAATCATTTAACATAATTTTTTTTTATAAATGCCTATATCACTTATCATATGTATTTTTATTAACTAAAAGGATAACAATTTTAACATACATTATATACATTGAATGTTATTTGATTTACTGGGAAAATATAAGCAAATCTGTATCCTTTACTTAATACAGATATTTAAAAAGGCACATTCTTTAGGAATTAAATTGGTAATTCGATATATGAGGAAGTATTTAGACAAGAAAGACACGGGTTGGGGACCAGTTAAGGAAGGAACGAAGATTCATAGATAGTATCATGAGGAAAATGCATTGGCTAGACTTGGCTAATTTGTTTTCACCAAATATGTCTTAAACTATCTTGAGGACAGATCTTGGTGGTAACAGTATCAAGTTCCTAGGAAACATGATACCCGATAATTTATAATTTCATTCAATTAGATTCATTTATAATTATCCATGATATTTTCACTAGAAAAATATATTGATGCAATTCATTTCTAGTTTATTGATTAAATGGTAAGGTTTACAATTGTTTATCTTTATATATTTATTATTCCTTATACAGTTATTTGAATTTCATATTTTTCTAGTTATTTATCTTTCCACATTTATTTTTCACTTACTTATATGTTTATTGATTATATAGAAAGTTTATCTAGTTATTACCCTTCCATATTGACTATTCACGTTGATTAATTATTTCATACACTACCCTTAACCATTATTATGTATTTGATTTTACCCTTATTTTATTACCTTTCCCTAGGATTCCAGGATGTGTACTATAATTTATTTGAAGGGATATTCTTGGTGGAATAAATTTATTGTCAATAAAAATTTTGTTGTTATTTTTCTATTCATTTGTAATGAAAAACTAATGTCTGTATCTATTTTATGATGATTTACAGACAATCGTATCCTTTGGGATGAAATTTCTTTGTATCTTATGACAATTTGATAGTAGTAGGCATTGGTTTGGGGTTTTTGGGATTATTTATCTATATTTAGTATCAAATAATGTTTACTTGAAAACATGGTAACTAGATTTACAAAAGTTCAGCTTAGGGATTATAAACCTAATAGAGAATTTGAGGAAATGTATAGAAGAAATTCCTAAAGTTTTGGTATGATTTATAATTTTTGGGCCTTCCTCACAATACATTTGTATATGTATACTAAAAGTCAATGTGATTTAAATAAATATGTACCTAGGGGGTAGTATCATCAAAAATGGAATATTGGGCTTGACTATAGCAGAACCTGGTATATGAAAATAGGACATACTGCACACCTGGTTGGACACTCTTAGGTGATATTCTTTGGATAATTCATATTTTTCTCTAAAAACCATTATGATGTATTTAAATAGATAATGACATTGAAAGACCAATGATAAACATTAGAATAATATGTTATTTAAATGGAAACAAAATTCATGAAGTACTTATGTATTGTGATTCAATAAATAAAATGTTGAAGTGTTTTATCATTATTATATTTGTTGCACAAATCATGAAGTATATAAGAATTATATTAAATTTTATAAACAATTATGTATTCATTAACATACGAGTTATGGATAACATCATGGGTTTAGAGTTTAAGATTTAAAATATAACCAGTGACATAAAAAACTTCATAGATATTATGTAAGTGGAGTCTAGGAGGATTGAGGAAATTTTAGAGATATTTATAGAAAGAATAATTTTTTGGAGACATGTTTATTGAGTATTATTACCTTTAAATTTTATAGAAATAATTTTAAATTCATAGATAAAAATTAGATTAGATATAAAAATATGATTAATATACACTATAAAAAAGGTATTTTATTAGAAACCATGGTAAAAATTTTATTTAATGATTAATTTCAATTCAAGTGTATCCATAATTCTTCCAGTTAATTTTATATTTATTACATTAATGTGGATTATAACAAGGAGAACATGAATTTATAATGACAACCCATCACATCTGGTAATTTGGTGGGGCTTGAACCCTTAACTGATGGATGATAAGGGTTTCATACATTCCACTAGACTACATGATGTCATGATTAATGTTTTTTTAAAAAGGATGGGGCCGAAGATTCATTTATTATTAAAGAAAATTAAATACCTCTTTTAACTGGCTAGAGGGAGACCCATTACATAGCCTGATGGCCCAGTGGGCATTTAGTCCATTACATGGCTCATAGACCCAAATATTTAGCCCAAGGCCCATTATGTGAATAGTACTGCTACAGTACCCATGCTGCTACAGTTCCACACAGTACTTGCCACTGTTATAGTTCTCTACTGCCTCTACAGTGACCTGCCGCTACTATAGTACCGTTGTTGCTACATTTCTCCTGCTACTACAGTTTTGTTATAGTACATGCGCCCAATGGGCTTTGAACCCCCATTTTTCATTTACGAATATGGGGTGCTTACCATTAATGTGTCATTTGTTTTATTAAAAAAATGTTATGAATAAATGTTAATGTTGAATGATTAGTGTAATTTTTTTAATGATTAATTTATTATAAATTTGGGTTTTGGAAAATACTTTAAGATAGATATAAATTCGTGTTTTATAGATCTTATGAATCATTAAAAGTAAAAAAAATCTTTAGGGAAAAAATCATCCTTAGGTATTCATTTCCTAGATTAAAGGGAAAATTTAAAAAAATCAATGGAAAACCAAAGGAATATATTTTTTATGAAATAGAAACATATCAATTAACTATATTTCATTGTTGTCTTAGGTAGTAACAAAATTCCACATCTTTAGAAAAAGGACGTAGAAAAACATTGATATCATATTACCATAATTTTAGGTGATATCAATGACCCTTTTATACTTATCACATTTATGGATTTTAGGTCCTCATATTTAAATTTGTTACTCAATTTTTTCTATCACTATCCTACATCACTCAATATAATTTTTTACAATTTTCTTCTACATCTTTATTTTAACTTTTCACTAATGTTCTCTTATATAGAATCATAGTTATATGTTATTCTCTATGACTATTATCCTTCTATTTCACACTTATTAAGTGGATTTTTTATGAAATCATTTATGTTGTGGTTTTTTCAATAATATTATTTTTATCTGTGAAACCATTGAAAACCAAGATCAATTTTAGATTGAGAGTATATAATTTATTTAAGGTGGGGAGAACATAAAACCCAGAAATTTTAAAATATGAATATCATATTTTATTGCATATATAACACCCAAGTCAATGAAAGTAATATAATATAACACCATAAGACTTTATAATTAAATTTAATATGTTTATTTCAATGTACGCAATATAAACTAAACATAATTTACATGTAATAATGAGTTTTTTTATAGCTTACATTACACGCAAAACAATGTTTTACCAAACAGTAATATATTAATAATATATTATTATTTAATATATCCTAGTTGTAATGTTTGTAGTTTTTAATATTATTAACTATATTAAAAAAACATATGGTTAAATTCATTAGTTAATGATTATGTGGAAACTAAAATAAAAACAAATAGAATAAAAATGAAATGATTTTATAAAGAACAATTTTTATACTCCCAAATGAAATTTATCTCAATAAATTAAATTAATTACTGTTACTGAATAATAATATTGAAATATATATGTTATATATTCAATCAAATATATTTTACATTCATCCAATACATTTGATAGGGATAATAAAAGAACAAATCCAATGTTTACATATAAAAGCAATATTTTTCTAAAGGTTGTTTTCTGGCTATTTAATCGATAACTTGTTTTAAAACTAAATTTTCACATATTAATATATTTTTTATGAAAAATTAAACTTCATTTTTGAACGAATTGTTTTAAAAATATTTTATTTTTAGTTTTTTGGTATTTTTATTTGATGATTTATTTTTTGAGGAATAGTGATAAATATAGAATTTTAATTGAAATTTGAATTTTCTTCTTAATAGTTTATATGGTCCAATTATATTTTAATGATGTTTTAATCTAAAAATATATCAAATATACATATATTATTCAAATTTAATTCATTGGATAATTTTAATATTAAATTTAGATTTAAAAATATAGAAAATGTTTGAACAATTTCACTTTAAAATCAGATTTCTTATCTCGATTATGGGATTGATTTTAAATCAATTTCTACCGCTTATGTGATTTCAATTTCGAAAAATGTATTCCATATTTGGAATCATAATAATTTATAATGTATAGTAATTTATTCTTTGTTTTTTACCAAGAAAATTATTAAATTAAATTAAATTTAATTATAGTGGTTTAGTTCAATGTGAGTTTACTTAGTGGTTAAAAATAATCTTAATTGGAGAAATTTTCTATAAACTTGTAAAAACCAATTTTAATGTAAAATTTAGAAAATGTATACTATTTTATATAATTCGGTACATTATTTGGGGAATATTTTGTAAGGGATACCTCCCAATAGATTTTACCTTTTAATATTTCAATGAATGTCACTCCTCCTCCACTATAATAAGGCACTCATACCCACCCTCTCACTTTATCACACCAATAATTCCATTTTGATCATCCAAACCATGGAAAATTAGAATAATAAATCCACTTTCCTAATCCTATTTTCCTCACTTTATAATGAAATCAAACCAAAGACAAACTTTATTTCACACCAAAAAGAGTTAACTGAAAAAGTGGTAACATTCATCAATGAATGTATTTATTTTTTTATTATATAAATCCATTAATTATTTTTCATATAATTATTATATAAAAAACTCATATTCTTAAATATAATAATATTTTTTTTATGTCACAACCTAAACCCACACACACTCCCATGAAATGGTAACCACATTTATCGTTCGTGTGTATGGCAGACTACTACCATACGAAATGATATTGTTTATTCTTCCATTACCACAAGGTTGATAATAACAGTAGATTTATATTATTATTATGATATTTATGATATTTATAATTTTATTATTCTTTTTTAATTATTATATAACACATACCTTCATTGTTTTCATTTAGTGGGAATAAGATAACATCATTTGTGGACATGTGGACTACCGCCTCCTCAAAGCGGAGTGATTCTTTCATGCATTACATGAAATCTATTAGTGTCGTGTTTATTAAAAAATTGATATATATTTTATATAATTATAATAAAATTATTATATACATATATATATTTCATTTAAAATTTCGTTCTTTTAATAAGATAAGAAAATGAAAATAACGTTTATGCATACATACGACTTACCGTGTAAATGAAATGTGTATTCCATTTTGTATAACCAAATATTATGGATTTCTATAAATACATATATACTAAATATATATGATATTAAAAACATGTAAATAACGAAATATTATTAACAAACGAGTAACAAAATATCATAAAAGGATAATATATGAAATAATAAATATTAATTTTGTTTTTTATAAGTCAATAAAATGATTAAAACCACTATACATGAGCTTAAATCAAGTACAACAAAAATGAATGTGCGATGAAAGGGATTTTCATTTCACTTATTACTTCGTTGAGATAAAGGTCATATTCACCACTTTCATCATTTATGTCGTGTATTTACATAGAATTTTTAAACATTATATCAAGAATTAATTTAGCTTCAAGATATTTTAATGTTTTATTTAATTATTATTACTTTTATGGATTCTGATTCTAATGTTATGATAGTTGTTAGGGATTTAGTCTCATTTTTTTCCATTGAGAAATATTATATTATTATTTACCTAATTTATTTTTTATGGAGTATATACAGCCCCATTTAGTGTAATATCATGAATAAATAAATATTATTTTTATTTAAAGTTTCAATATGAATTATTTCAATAAAGTGTATTTGAATTAAAAGTTGTCACGTGGTAAAAAATTTCATAACAAAGTTCCTCTTCAACGGATTATATTACTTCCTCGATAGTGTTAATATTATAAGATTATGTGAATAATGAATTTTGAATATGTATTTATTTATTTACACTTATTTTATGTGGATTTAAATTTGATATACATAATCAATTCATTGATTCATTATCAATTCAACTTTATGATAATTTTAATGGTTAATTTCATAATCTCATTCTAATCTAGATTATTTATTCTTGAATTTCCCTTAAAAGAAAATTATTTTACCAAAGTTAAAGAAACATATTAGTTTTATTATCCTTTAGTTAATAATTATTGGTTTCAGGTGATAGTATGATTTTCCCATTCATTAGTGCTTAATATTATTGAGAATTTTTGTTAATAAAATCTTGCATCATTTCTCTCTTTAGTCAAAAATCCATTTTCGTACAAAACCATGTTTTCCACACAAAAAAATAGGTTTTCTATTTTTACTTTTAAAAATGATGTATTAAAAATAATATTTATTCATAATTCCTTTTTAAGAAATAATTTCAAAGGAATATTCTTTTTTTATAAACAATGCACTTTGAAAACATTTTTACAAAGATAATGGAATATTCTATTTACTACGTATGAAATTACCCACCTTAATTTTATTGAATTTTATTATTAAATTTTATAAAGATAGTTTTAAATAATTTTTTCAAAATATCATTTTCAAAGAAAAATATCTTAAAAATTGACTTCAAAATTAAAAGGATATTTTCCCTAAGAATATTTTTAAACATATTTTTTATTTGTTCAGTAAAAAACCCTTATTCTTATTCTAATGGGTATAAATAATATTAATATCACCATTAATATTTTTTGGATGGATTATGATTATTTTGATTAATGATATTATTCAAATTCACTTTCATTAATCATTCTTTCCCTTTAGTTATTCACTTATTTTTGCTCATTAAACATTAAATTTCCCTTAAATATCTATATAATGTCTCATATATATGATTATTGGCTAAAATGTATACCATTTTTACATATAATGTTTACTTTGAATGTTATTTAATTTACTGGGAGAATATTTTTAATCTTATATCCTTTACTCAGTATAGTTATTTGATAAGGTGCATTTTTAAAGAATTAAATCAATTATTAGACATACGAGTTATTATTTGGAAATGAAAGACATGGGTTGGGGACTAGTTAATGAAATCCCCTCTATGCATTGATAGTCTCATTGTACGAATTAGTTAGCTAGCCTCATTTAATGGGTTATCACCCAGTATGTTTTAAACTGTCTTGAGGATTGATTTTGATAGTAAAGGTGTCATGTTACTATAACACATTATATCGGATAAATAATCATTTTATTCATTTAGATTAAATAATTATTATCCATGATATTTTCACAATGAAAAAAATATATGCATTCATTACATTCTCATTTTTTGATTAAATGGATTTCTTAAAGTTATTTATCATTCCATATTGATTATTATTTATATATTTATTCAAATGGAATATATTTATAATAATTTACATTTCATATTTTGTATGCACATCCTTCTCAAATAATTGATTATATAGAATGTCTGTTTTTTTCATTACCCTTTTAAATTTATTATGATCATTGATTTGTTATTTATTCCATTATGTGTTACCCTTACTTGGAATTTTATGTCACCCTTATATTGTTTTCTATCCCCATGATTCCATGAAGTGTAATATTAAATATATGAAAGGATACAATAGATGGAATAAAGTTAATTTCAAAAAAAATTATTCTGTACTTTTTGTATTCAATTATAATAGAAAACACATGTATATATCTATTTTACTAAGGAAACTAAACTATTTGGTCCTTAGAGATGTTATTTCCTTGTATCTTATACCAATTTAATGGTAGTAGGAACCAGCTTCGGGTTTCTGCGGTCTTTTCACTATAGTATCTCTTATTATCCCAGTCCCAAATCAAGGAAATTAGAATAAACATGTTTGGAATTCTAGATTCTTAAATACCATTTTGTTACATCTCGACTTGAATAAATTGTTTGGGGCCAAAAGGGTACATGGACTCATGAATTCCCTCCAATACGTAAGAGAATTATGAATAGTAGTGAGGGTTTAAGTTCATTAGTGGTGAGGCTAAACCCTTAATATCATGTCATGAAATCAATAATAAAGAATAAAAAATATAATAAAAAATCATAATATACATAAAATGACTAAATAAATTGAATACATATAATATAAATAATTAATCTCTCAATTTTGTAGTCATATATAGTATAATAAGTAGTAAAAAATAAATAAATTACATCATTTTGGAGGTCCTTTATAGTCTATCACAGTTTTCCGTATTCTCTATAATCCTATCATCATCCATCCACCCCTATGTCCTTTAGCTTTGTTATATACCTCATGAACACTACAAGCACACTGAAAATATTTTGTATGGTGTGAGTTCAAGGCTTCGTAAGACACCATCGATGCCTCCTCAACCTGATATTCTCATGTATAACACATATATGTTATAATAATAAAAAATTCAGCACAAGCCTAAACTTAAGATCCAAAATCAATCATTAGTGTGATAACCAATCCTATGCAAACCCCAAGTCGTGCACTATGTCGGAAGATAACATAAATAGTTAGAAGAAGAAAAATATCTCTTATATAGTGTCATTATGGTGTGTTAGATATTATACCTAGATTAATCTATCAATAAAGTGGATCATGTCACCCATGTCATCAGGATGATAATATCTAGTACTTACATTGACGAGGCTACCATATGGTGAATGGATCTTGGAAAATTAATTCTACCTCATGTACACCCTTGAAATGATACCACAGTTACCTCAAACATCCACCATGATCTTAGTTCCCACTGTTTCATCATCCTAATCAATAAAACTCCCCTATTATGGGATATTCTACCACAATGATCCACCTAACTCATTTACTAATAAAAACCCCTAATCTAATAGTTACACAAATTATATGTGAGAGTCAATAAGACATAACATGTCATCATGAGTATATATCATCATATATAACACCATGTGATTAGAATAAACCATGTAAAAATTATAAATTATTATCCCTCATGTAATCAAATATCAACAACATGCCTTATAAGAAACACACACATACTCACTCCCGCATCCAACCATAATCATGCATAATCATAAAAATGATAAAAAAAATACATTCATTATAGAAACAAGTGTAGACATGGGCCAAAAAAGTTAAGAAACATAAAATGTCAAATTTATCGACATTGATGACAAGAATAAACCAGTATTAGTTGTTCAAAATATGTATGGTAATCATTAATAGCCAGTAACACCTCCTTATTGAACTTATATTCATATTTTTTGGTATGTCATTTCTTGAGGTACGTCACTGATTCCTTAAACCAATAATAAATATTTTATTACAAAAATAAATAAATATAGCATGTGATAATACTTTCACTCTCAGGTATAATTTCTTAATTATCGTTTTAGGCCAATGTATGCACTCATAACATTCCCTTTGAGAATAATTATATTTTTATAATTTTTTATAAAATATCCTTTTATAATTATCTCTTTACAATTTACGATAATTTTTCCTTTCATAATTATCTCTTGATATATTATTGTACGATATTCTTAAATAATTATCTCTTGATAATTTATTATAAAATATCCTCTTATAATTATCTTATTATAATTTATTATAAATTATTATAAATTATAATTTTATAATTACCTTTCCATAGATAATCTATTTTAATTTCCAATTAATAATTATTTATATTTTTTTTTGATAATTTGGTTAAATAATATGTTTATAATTCATATAAATTTCTTTTAATAATAAATTGTCTTTCAATCAAGTCCATAAATAACCCATTTATAATTTTTTATAAATTACCCTTTGATAATTTTTTGTAATTATCTTTTGATTATTCACATAATTATCCTATTTTCATAATTATCCTTTGATAATTTAAGTTTGTCTATAAAAATAATTATTGTTGATTTTCATCTGAAAATATTAAAAAATTAACCCTATATAATTACATGTGAATATCGTATTCAAAATTATCTTCTGAAAAAAAAAATTTGATCATTTCCTTTGAATAAACCAACATCATTAGAGTTTGATAATTAGTTATAATTATACCAGATAATTCCATAGTGATGATATTTTGATAATAATTATCAATTATCCATTATAGTTGTCCTTAGTCAATTCATTAGCTAGAAAAATATAAATTTGGTAATTATCCTTGATAATTTCATAAAATTGTCTTTTTTAATTTTGTGTAACAATCCTTTGATAAATTTTTATGTTATCCCTAGTTAATTTCATTTTTATCATTTTTAAATAAATAATTTATTTCAAAATTTGGGAGAATAAATGAAAGGTATAATATAAAATAAAAAAATAAAGAAACAATACATGAACTCACATAGATGTTGATTCCAATAGAAGTGGACCCAATCAAGACCCCAATCTGCTTGATGGATCTTCATTGATCACATGACTTGGACTTTGAGGAATGTTTGGAATAAATCAAACTGCCCAAAGATAATATTTTAGTGCATTGGGTATTTAGAAACTCAAATTTATATTTCTTCACCACATTAAAAAACCACAAAGTATTCTACTATTTTGATTTTTTTTCAACTAAAATTGATTTCAAAGTCTTTAATATCTCACAATTAAGATATTACTAACTGAAACGGGTCCAAATGGTTGATTATTATTCTTTGGGATCAACCCATGTGAATGTATGGATGTTCATCGATGTTAATTTAGAAGGATTGAAAAATGAATTTAGAAAATAAAAATTATAAAAAAATATAACAAATTTTTAATTAAAATACCATCATGTGTGATTTATCAAAATGTATGACACATACAAATGTTCATTCAGGCCTAGGTTAGTAACCATATTTTAGACTGCATATAAGTCTCAAATGCTTCATATGATAAATTTTTTTCAAGATATGTCAATTTTTTAAAACCAATTTAATAAAAATATTAAATACATTACCCTCGTGTGTGATGTTACCAACCACCTGACATAAAAAAATATCTATGTTTTCTTTAATGAAAATCATACATTTCAAATTTAATGTATGTTTCACATTTCTGATCCAAGGAACCTATAAAAATATAATCCTTTATTTTTTTTAAAATATCATTCAAATAATAAAATATAACATATATTTTTATTTTATCAATATCGAGTCTCTGTGTTCCTCAGAATTTTACATTGAAAAAGCGCCAGCCTCTGAAAATATTTCACACAATATTTCAAGGTGATAACTATAATTTTACCCTTATTATGTTATTTTAAATCTATTGGAATGAGTTTTTATGAAAGAAATTTTCAAAATAAAAACATTTATATGTTATAATCAAATAGTGTTTTAATTATCAATTTATTTTTACACTTTTAATTCTATTGGTAGAGTAGAAGATACATGATCCTCAAGGTGGGTAATTTGGTTGGTATTGATGAGCCAACATAGTGTTCCCCGCATGATTCCAATTATTCATAGATGTTCCCTTTATAAAATTCCACTTATTAATGAATCATTTTGAATATTTTCTTTAGATATATCTTTATTATATTGTTTATTTGTCTTTGGATTTTCATCTATTATGGGACTAATCCCAGCTGTGCTTATTTCTCATTTTGGAAAATACTATTTCATATCCCTTCATAAATCTCCTTCCATAGGTTATATATTTAACAAAATTTGATATAATTTCATTATAGTAGGATTTATGAATTAACTATGGAATTACCCATGTTTCCTCTCATTAATATACGTATCAAATTTAATTTTTCCCTATGAGTATTTATTTTCGTACACTTTTTTATATCAAAATTAGAGAAAATATATCCTTATGAATCCAAATATTCCTTGTCACCATTCCTGAGGGTTACTATCAATGTATCATTATTGGTTCATTGTGAACCATTTTTTACTATCTACCCCATTCCTCAATAAAAATAAAATTTTCATCAATACTAATTGATTTTTATTTAGTTTGGGTTTTCTTAATATTAATCATAGGAATAGAAAAATTCATTATTACTCATTCAGCTCTATTTATTCTATTATACCTAACAACATTTCAGTTTTTAGTGAAAATAAAAAAAAATCCCATAAAATACATTCCTTTTTTTCACTTTCTGGTTGAGATTTGTTTGCAACAACTTCTATTATTATTTTGATCCCTTGGGATTCTAGAGACACACTCATGGTGTTCCATTTATTCTATAGAAGTAAAACATTATTTTTATTTATCATCGAGGGCCTCTATTTCCTATTTTTTTTACAAAATTACTCACACACACACACATATATATATATATATATTATTCCAAAATTTAGTATTATATAAAAATTTCATATATATACCTCTATGACAGGATTTAAAAGATTCTCATTTCCCATTAAGGATCCAAGATTTGAGTCTAGTCCCATGATTTTCTTATATTTTTTCCTTTAGATGGGATTCCATATTTTACATCCTTTACATGGATTCCCTTACAGATATTATATTATCTTAATTATGTGTCTTGAGAGGTATTATACTTGAATTCAACTCTTTTACTATGGAAACTTTTCTACCAATATCTTCGGTGTGTTATTTATGTTAATCACATGGGTCTAAAACAATTTCACATATATATTTTATAAATAAATTAAAGGACATATTAAGTCTTACCATTATTGTATTATTCATAAATATAGATTTCTTGAACACAAAATCCACCTGATAATGGATCATTGGTTGATCCACCATATCATTAGAGTATTGGATCTTATCTTTGTCAATATGTGAACATCCAACAGATTAGAATCTTGATGTATCTATAATTTCATCATTAGAATCCCTATATAAATGGAGATCCAAGGGTGAATATGAATTATTTTAATTGAAAGTATATTCAAAATCATTGTTTGAATCATATTTATCAATATGTTCATTTTTTATCACCATAACTAGATCGTCTTTCTCTTTGGTAGTTTTCTTCTTATACTTATTTTTCATGTATACTATTTTCATAAAGCATTATTTTCATGATTTTTTCCTTAGTTTTTTCTTTATATCTAGTTATGTGTCCTACACATGATATATTTATTTCATCTACTATTAATTCTAATTATTTTATTTCTATAATTCCTATAATATCTAATTATCAAAATCAATTACACAATGAATAGGTTTCATTTATATCACACTAGAAATAACCATTATTTTATATGTTTTGTTTTTTTGAATCATGGCATCATTCAATGTTCTTTATTAAGTCAAAATCTTGATATACATAGTCTGTAATATCTTTAACATATGCCTTTTAAAAAAATCTCTATGTACTATCCCCAAAGAATTTTATAGTTGAAAAATGATGGCATCATCATAGAATCCATATTTACAACTAATCTTGAATTTATTTATAGGTTTAATACAAATATTGAACCATTGTATTTGATGTGAGATGTGACAAATTTAATTTCAACAAATGGGGAAGGATAAAATGTGGGTTATTTCCATATAAAACATATTATTGCAAATAATTATAATTCCTAATGATCTTGTTTTTGTATTAATATGAATAGTGTTAAACCTTTTCTTGATTACTCACCCAAACAACTTCATTGAATGATAAAAAAATATAAAGGTAATAAAAAAAATATATAATCGGATGTCACTTTGTTTACCACTCAGGTATAATCTAAAGGCAAACACATGATATTTTGATAGAGTACAAAATCCATTACTAATATAGTTTGGTTGATAAAAGATAAGTTATCAAAACTCCATACCCTGGATCACTTCCTTTAAATGATTTTGGGTTTGTTCAATAATAACCAAATGAACACTTCTTATTCTTATTCTTCTATATACAAAACTTTAATTAAATAATTCAATAATTTATAGGCATGTGGGACTCACCATGATAAATATAGTAATTATGAATGATGTGCATTATTAAATCAAGTTATATGCATGGTTGATTTTGATGTCCCCACAACTTAACATATTTAAAGTATATCATGTTATATTGTTTACGAAGATAAATACATTGTGTTTTGAATAAATTAAAGCACAATCACTTATCCTTTGGATGAGGATAATTACACACTTGGATTCTCTTTTTCGACTCTATCTATAATAAGTAGATAAAGTGGAGTAGTAGAACCCCTCCTTACTTTGAGCCATCTAACTCTAACTGAACAATATAATTAAAATTTTAATTAAATGACCTTCATACGTCCTGTGTTCTACGTACTGTATTTGGAAGTATTTTTAACCATCTATAATCCATTATAAATAGATATGATGATTGATATTGTTTTATTATAACATGATATTCTATGATTAATGTAACCCACATTCATTATCTTCCCCATTTTCACTTTTAATTTTTACATAAAATATCCTAAAGTATATTGTTTTGATTATCTGAATATATAAACCTTCTTCCAATATTGTTCTTGTGATATAAAACTCAGGCTTCCATTATTATTTTTCCAGTCTATTTAATAATTTCACATGAGATATTTTCTATATTATAAATATGTAAACACCATGAAATTGGTACATAAATAACATTAATGATATCAATTAAATATCATAGTCTTATATAATTTAAAAATATCAAGGATTTTTAAAATTCATACAGATATACTATTAATCCAATATTACAACTAATACCATATAAATTTATTTATATTTTAGGCATGAATAATCCAAATTACATTGTGATCACTATTATGAACTAGATTTACATAAAACATATGTTTGAAATATTGTATGAAACATTATTAATTTTTTGATGATATTCTCCATCATGGTATGATTACTAGAACCATGATCCAAAACTACATGAACCCACCCATAGAATAAATCAAATAAATTTTCACTAAGTGGAATATACTCTACAATAGATAAAGGTTATAACCCTTAAACACATTAAAAATTACACTTAGAAAATGAATGAATGAACCTTAATTTCTCTATCCCTTTTAGTAGTTCGAATCTCTAGGACAGGATAATATTATAAATAAAAAAATTCTCGGGTGAAATTTTCTAATTACTCTTATGAAATAAAATTAATCCGATGAATCAATTTTCCTAATTATAGTAATAATTATCTAAATTCCAAAATAATATAATAAAACGCATTACCTAATCAAATGGATGTTCCATTGAAATATACTAAAACAACCTTAATGAAATAGTTTTTGTCTCATGGTATGGTATGCACATTTGTTAATATATATGTATATATATATATGTTTGTATAAAACATTACATTCTAATAATATATATCTTCCAAAATATGTGACCTAAAAAATTAGATTTAGTAGTGTATATATTCTATAATATTCAAATATAGTATACAGCCACCCCATGAAAATATGTATCACTACTAAAACCTATAAACCTAGATAGTGGCACATTAAACTACACACCCAAAAATATAACATATTAAGATATCCCAAATCCTTTTTATTATATAGAATCCTTCTTCTAAAAAATCATTTTCATAATTCCAATATATATTATATATACTTAGAAGTTATCTACCATGATCATTTTTTATTCTTTATATAATGTTATATAACATCCACAAGTGTATTATGAACATTGTGTTCCACTGAGACATTAGTATTTTTCAAGACACACACAATATTATATATTATAATACATAAACAATTTCACATAATGTATTCCCATAACCATAAATGATATGTATAAAATCACATTCAACAATACTCGGAAAATATTTATATTCTTCTTTAAAATATTATAAATCATTCCATCATCTTATCTTATAGAATAAAATTATCTTTTTGCCTTCATTAGTCCTACCAAAACAATGTATTTCAATGTCATTCATCCTCAAAATATCAAAATATAGTTTACTTTTCTCAGAAACCCATCTTCACCATTATTATTTTATAAAAACCCTATTTTTTGTCATTATAATATTCATGAAATAAAAAAATCCAATAGCTTTTTGAAAATAATTATTTAACACATGGATTAACTAGTTTGAAAAAATCCATCAAAATGAATATTTTTTATAACAAATAAGAAAATTAAATTTATTTAAAATTTTATATAGTATTAAAATAATATATTATTTTATAGTTAAATTGAAAATAATTATTTTTCAATGAGTGATGCATATAAAATGTAGTATAAATTAATAAATAAATTAATATTCATTCAATGATTATATATTTAAATTATGATGCTATAAAAATATCAAAATTAGATTCCAATCATTTTTAAATTAGTAAATTACCATTTAAATGAAAATTTGAAAATGAAACCTATAATTTATTTATAAAATAATTATATCTATAAAAATAATTAAAAGAGATTTTGTAGAATTATTAAATAATAATTTTTCAAAATCATTAATTATTACTTTTAAATATAAAATTATGTTTAATAGTTTTACCATTTTTAATTATTTATTCGTATTTATGGAATTTAACATTTTCATTTATTCAATGATTTTATAACGACCATGATTATTTATTCAATTGTTATATAATAATCATAAATCCACTAAGACATAATATATTATTTCTAAAATAATATATCATAGACAATTTTCCATTTCATTACATCTATATTGATCAACACTATATATAATATAATTTCCACATTGATCAATTAATTATATTTAAAGAGTTAGTTTTAAAAAAAGGTGAAATCTAAAAAATCTAGTTATATATTAATGTTAAATATTAAATGTTGAAAAAAATATAAAAATAAAATACCAAAAGATATAATAGATCCCCGTTCAAAAATATGTTGTAAATATGAGATGGTACATTGATAAATTGGATGATTTTTTCATAAAAATATATACATCAATAAATAATATTGTGTTATATTAATATTCCTATTTATCAATGTTTATTAATAAATTTAACATGAAAAATATAGATAAAAAATTATTAATATTTAAAAAATAATTAACCATTTTGATAAATAAATGGTGAAGGATAATTATTATTTATTTATGGTGATGATGAAGAATAATAATGCTATGAGATAAATTTTTTAAAAATATCAAATGGGGATAAATATCATTCAACTAAAAGAGAAAAATTTCAAACAAGGGGAAATGGGTAGTATAATTTTTTTATATGTTTTATAAAAGTAAAATAAAATAAAAATTCTAGTCCAATAAAGAATCTTGTTCAAGATTTAGTTATATTCAGTAAAAATTTAAAATTTTATAATACTATGTGATCATTATATGATATAATGTTTTACAAAAAAATGATATTTGTTTACAAGAGACAAGTATATTATGAATTATTATGAAACTTTATGGGGATATTCTAGATATTATTGGAGTGGGACTTGATAAATTAATTATATTGGATTACCATTTTTCATTTTAATGAACTATTATTTAAATAGTGAGGTAGAACGTTTTTTCTGATAAAAATTACATTATTATTGTAACTTGTTTAGATTTAAATTAATTTATTTTAAGATAAAAATTACATTATAATCATATTTTATGGTATAAACGATTTAACTAATGATTTTAATTTATAATTTTATTTTTAAATAATTTTTTGGAATCAAATAGTAAATTAGATTTACCTAGATTTTATTATAAGAAATTGTGGACTAGTCAACTCATTTTTTAAATTAAATGGAGAAAAAAAGTAAGTATAATAAATATATTTTACTTTTCTGTTGATAATTGAATATATATATATATATACTTGTATATTATATAAAAGACTAATTATCCTTCTATAGTTAATGGTTAATCCTTTATAAAGATACTATAATTAGGTCGCGGACTTATATGAGGACTATTCAAATCAGAATATTGAACCAATGATCTTTTTATGTTGTATTTTTTATAAATGAGCACACAAAAAATAATGTAATATACATGATCTAATTTTAGAATTTCATGTAAGGATGTTTGAAGTTTTACTATTATTATTGATATGTTTTATGAAGTAAAAAACTAAAGGAGATAGTATGTGAATCATTAATGAGGTTTGATGAATTATCATGAGCATTGGAATTGTTTCAAACTACTATAAAGATTTATATTTTATGAAGTAGACCTATTTAGAATATAATAATTGAAATAGTGGTCATTCCATCCTTACATATTTAACTTTAATTTTAACAATTATATATTATTTCATGAATTCATTGAGTCCATTGGATTTTTAGATTACATGTTTTAATACTGTTAAAAAATGAAACTATATTGTAATATTAGAAAAAGGACTTTCTTTTGAATATTGGTTCTTATAATCATACGGTATGATTATTTTGAGATCAATATATGACTTTATATGAGTAAATAGGATTAGTATTTGAATAATAAAATCACCAAATCATAGAATGATCAACCAAATGGGAATCCTAGGCATCTGGATGATAGTTACATATTCTCTATGATGGGTTCCTGTTGAGAATGATCAGAAGGTGTGTATGATTTTTGGTAGGAACAAGAAAAATGAACATGGGGAGGTTATAGAGTGAATATTATCATATAGGTAAACTTGATGGGCCAAAAACATGGAGAATTACTAATGGATTTCACTGATATTCCCATATCAAGGGTTTTTGTCAAAAAAAAAGGAATGCAATCTGAAGATCGCTTCCAATATGGGACACAAAAAATGTGGTAACTCTTTATATTTAAAAAGGATAGGGACACATGCATAATTATTAATGATATGATATCACCTTCATTGACATTATCATCAAAATATTGATTCCAAATGTGAAAAATCTCTTGTTTTATCCATTTTATTTATGAAATTAAATTGTAGTATCAAAATTAAAAACGCCACACTTAATTTATTGACACTATTATATTGATGGTTGTGATACCAGAAGTCAATTACTGATATACTAGTGTGGTTAGTAATTCATAAAGATGTTAAAGCTTCATAACTAAATTAATGATTCCCTAATGGAATTAGAAGTTAGTTTGGATCATTCAAAGGCTATACATGAAGAGAAATAAACTATTAAATTATAATATGTTTATATTTCATGAATTAATTAGTAATATATCACTGATGTTTAAAAATTTTATCCTCTATAAAAA
Source organism: Viscum album (assembly GCA_963277665.1). Taxonomy (NCBI): domain Eukaryota; kingdom Viridiplantae; phylum Streptophyta; class Magnoliopsida; order Santalales; family Viscaceae; genus Viscum; species Viscum album. The sequence continues at coordinate 1,207,174,566 of OY728143.1, read as the reverse complement.
TGAGAATAAAAATAATTATGTTGGGGAATTTGAAGAATAAAATAGAGGAAGGAAGGATAATCCATGTTTGAGAAGTTGTAATGTTCGATATGAAGAATTAATAATTAGTATCATAAGGATTTCGGTCTACACAAACATTATAAAAAGGGTTATATTAATAGGGATTATTTATAGTTGTGTTAGGATCATCATAAGGTTGTTCTATATTTGGAGGGACACGATTTGTTTTATGTTTTTTTGAATAATTAAGAACCTATGTTGATGTTTATGTCTAAGGAATGTACTAGATACTATATATTATTTTTCATATGATTTGGTTTTAGTGGTTCATGTGTGAGTAATATTTCGATCAAATGATTATTTTATAGGATTTAAAATCATTAAATAATATGATTATTTTACTATTGATTCAACTATATATGAAAAAATGAAATTCATGCTTTACTTTCTTCGATAATATTTTAAATACTTCCATTATAGTAGATTTAATTATTCATCAATTCATTAATAGGTGGATCATTTTTTTCAAATGTAATTAGATTTCATGGGACAATATTGGTCAAAAAATAGAATGAATTATTTTATTTTTTAGATTCTGTGATAAATTATTTTCAGTATTTGGGTGGTTTAAGAAAAAATAAATATACATGGAGATTAAATATTTTTAGTTTATAAATATCAAGTTATGGGGACTTAAAAAGTATCTATATTTTGAAAATAATATTCACATGATGTGAAAAAGAAATGTATTCACTAAAAAATAAGGAATACTTTTATCGTCTCCACACACATGAGAAAAATTCATCAAGTTAAAAAAATTGATAAACCAATATAATATTAAAAATATGAGAACCTTTTATATTAAAATAAAAAATGTCGGTCCTAGAATTTTGTTCAACTATTCATTTAATGAAGTGATTAATCCATCACAATATAGTAAATAAAAACTTTAATTGTTCACAAGAGAAGAAAGAAGATAAATATAATGAGTGGAACATAATCCTGATGTACGTTTGTATAAACTAGAAAACAAAACGGGTGGTCCTAGTATAAAATATTTTGAAATTGTAATATTTGAAAATAATGAAACGAATTTTTAATATTTATAATATTTATTTAATTAGGACATATTTTTACACTGGAAATACGTAATTATATTAATAATATACATCTATATGTTTCTAGCCCACTCTTTTTTATTGAGAATAATAATAAGTATTTCAATATAAATTTTTGGATTTAGTTTTTATATGTGTCTAAGAACATACCCATAACTGTGATTCTTGTGATAATTAATTGGATATTGTGTACAAGTAGGACAAAAAACATTGCACGTCAAAGATGTTTTCATAAACATGGGAGAGGACATCATCAAAAAACTATGGTGTTTTTGTTATGTTTCATCCTTATAAATATTTGTGTGTACACTGAATAAAGAAAAGATAATGAAATATAGAAATTCATTCATATAATAAGTGAGTAGGTAATGGGAGAAAAATTATTTCTTGATTCAAAATATATACCGACATTGATTCACCCCTTTATGTGTTATGGACATCCCATTTTGATTATTTTAATTGTAATAACATCACTATGTGAAAACTATATTGAATTCTATACCATCTCAATGTTTGGAATTTTTTCATGCATCTTTTTCTGAAGGAAACCTAAAATATAATCATAGAGGATTTATATAATTATTTGAAAATATTTTCATATTTTCCAAAATAGGTAATAATAAGAGGAATAATTATTTAAATAAATGATGAAATTATACATCTAATTCAATAGAGAAAATGATGAAATTTTCTAATGGAAAAATAATGATAATTTTATTAAAAGGAAGTGTAATATCTAGTTGTTTTATCTATAACCAATGTAATGGAGATCCCTTTTACCTAAAAATGTTCCATGCATTCATAAGAACAGTAGGTATGTGTAAATGCTTCTTCAAAATTTCCTTATGAAAATAAATTCTTTCATTTTTTTAAAAAATATTTTATAGTTTCTACATTGATTCAATTAGTACAACAGTGGAGTTAATAAAAATCACTCAAATGGAATTATACATTTATCTAGTTGTACAATTTAAAAATATAAAGGAAAAACACTATGACTAATGAAGATATATAGGACATAGATAATGATTTTAAAGATATAGTGTAATGATTCATGAGACTCTTTAATATTTTGGAGCCAAATAATCAATGAAACTAGAATAAAAATAATGTATCTCTGGTTTTGGGAGTTATAGACTTCATACAATTCAAGAGAATTAAAAATACAAATATGAGTTTGAATAAATGATCTATGAATTTTATGAAATTAAATAGTGTTGTATTAAAAGAAAATTATATATTTAGAAATTAATACTAAGAACATAATTGAAATAATAACTTAATATTAAAAAAGAATCAAATGTATGAATAAAATGTTATAAAGATAAGACCGTTCTATGAATAGAAATTTATATCAATGGATGATGTCAAAACCATTCACAGAATGAAATTCATTGAGATTGAAATCAAACAGTAGATCCTCTTAATATTTCATGTTGCATTTTCCTAAAATATTGGAAAGAGAACTTATACCAAATTAAATTCCATGGAGGAATACATGGAAAATGACCTCTTTTGGTTGAAAAAACATCAGCAAACAATTTAATGATTATTATACAACAACTATATAATTAAACTTATATTGTGACACATGTCTTATATATATTATTACATAATTTATAACACAAATATCAAATAAACACAACCCAAATATCAAGATGCATGGTTTATTTATATTATTAGTTTAAGAATATAGTGGACTAAAACTAAAATATAATATTTAATTTAATCTTCATAATGAGATCCTAAATTCATTTGAGATCCTAAAACTATATAGGATATCATGGGGAATACATAAACAACTGGTTTATATAAAAAGACTAGTATGTTATTAGCCATGATAACAAAGAATAGGATATGATTCAAAATGAATGACATGATATCATAAATGATATAGAATGTGAATAAAAATTTTGGAGCATGAAATAAAGAACATGGATTCATAAATTTTTGGAAAAATATGAATATTGAATCTAAATAAAACCTGAAATAAGTAGTAGTCAATGGTAACTAAAAAAAATCACTACATGGTGGGAAGATACCCATCAGGTATTAGGTTTACTCTTAAATCCCACACATATCTTCTCAAAAGAAATAAGAATTACCCATTGAATTAGAGACATATCTTGGTTCACCCATCATAATAGGAACATGTATATTTGTTCCACACAATTAAATCAATCCAAATGCATAAACATAAATATTTCCCATTTAAATAATTATAACGTGTAATCATTTCTTAGAGAATAACCAGAAAGAACATCCTATTTGTTTCCACGAAAGAAGGTATTAATATTTATTAGGAATTCACAAGGGATAAATAAATGTAACTCATGATAAAGGAGGTCTATATAAAGATAATACATGAAAAGAGTGAATATATATATATATATATATATATATATATTGAAGTATTCAACTTAAGCGGGGTTATATGGAAAAGAGTCAAGGGTGTTTGGAGAGGTAACCAGAATTATTCATTATATAAAAATATAAATTAAATAAAATGGGTTTATATATAATAATGAGTGTATTTGGGAACAATGGGTTTTAAAAAAAATCATAGTGTTACCTTAATATAGGTAAATAAAATATAAGAGTTCCCTTGAATTGAATTTTCATAACGAATGAAATTAAGAATGGGAAAATTAAAACATGTATATATCTATCATTTAAATATGAATTAAAATATAAATATATGAATGTGAAATGTATAAGAAATATATAAGGATTAAGTATGAATAATAGAGAGGGTAAGTGAGGTATATAAAGAGAAATAATAAACTAATGTAAATGGGGTGGATCAATGAGATCTATTACATTATGTCTAGAATTAGAATACACATCCTATTAATATGTTGGATAATAAAATTAGATTCATTAATTCCATACTTAAAACCCAATTTCTTATATATATTATTTTTTTATTATTTTTTAATATTTTTACAACAATTTCAATGATATATGATGTTTAATTTTTTTTATTCTATATGACTTCCATTTATAGTTTAAGGATGGATAACATGTGGATAATTATTGACGTTCCTATAAAATGTAATGAAAATACATAAGTGTAATGAAATTTAATTAATAAAACTTCCAAAAATTTAAATTGTCCAACATATCCATATGTTATCTATCATAGGGAAGATTTTTCCGTAGAAATGTTAATGTTATACAATTAGTTTACTTGGTCAATTTTTCCAACAATCACAAACTAGTTTAATTTTATATAATGTGATAAATATATATTGATTATATAATGCCAAAAAATATATAATATATATATTTATGTCATTGTAAACTATTAAAATCTAATTTAAACATGCAATGAAGGTGGTTGTGAGAAATGAAAATTCAACATCGATAAAGGCGATGATCTGACATATTAGATATGATGTATTCATTTTTATAATAAGAGGGGAAGTGAGAATCATGGATTTTAGATGTTCCATTAACATAATATAATTTTATAATAAATATGTTATTGGAATTATTAGTACATGATTAGTGGAATTGTTTTATAATAATACAAAGAGGAATTAAAAATGAAAGGCTCTATTGGGGGTCTCAAGTTATCCTTTGTATGTACCCTCTTAGGCCTCCACTTAATGAATGCCATTTTGTTCTTTTAACAAAAACAATTCTTATAGGGACTTTGTGGATAGATGTTCAGATATTTTTTAAATGTTTATGTAGCATATATGGCTTGGATGGTGTGTGGAGTAGGGGTGGTAGTTATATGGGTAGAGAGGGTATTTTTTGGAAAATATTTTTGTTAGACTATTATTTTGGATCAAGACTATCAGTAATTGTTATTATTGTTAGTAAATATATTAAAATGTTCATTTTCATTCAAGATAAGGTGTTTTAAAATCACCCTTTATCCAATGTTTCATGTATTCATCTTATAATTCTAAACAACATATTTTACAACATTTGACCATTCAAAAAGAATTCACCCAATTTTATTTTGGTGTACATTCAAAAAATGAAATAAATTTTCTAAATAAATATGAGAAACATAATTTTTAAATAAAATAAATTTTATTTTAAAAATAAAAATTTTAATATTATGTTTTTTTTTGGACCCATTTACAAATTTACTCATAGTCTCATAAACTCATATTCTTCTTTATAATACATCATAATTTAAATTTTTTGTCCCATTTTTTGAAAGAAAAAATTAATTTAAAATATTATATTTGTTATTAAAATTAATATAAAACATTTATGTTTTAAAAAAATATAAGAACTTATTTTATAATGTTTGAAACATTTATTTACATGTATCATGATTTAAATATGTCATGTTCTCATTATAAAAGGAAAATATATATTTTTTTACTCTTTTATAATTAGGGATACTATTATAATGGTAAGGTTATTATTCTTAATGATTATATTACTATTTTAATGGTCAAATTACTATTCCAACCATCAGATTTCCAATGGTCATAGGGATTCCAAATTTTTATAAATAACTCATATTTCATTATTTATTTTTTTCATTTTAGTTTCTCTTAAGTTTATATATATTTTAATTTTCAAGATTAATATTTCATTACTAATATCCCACTTCATTTTTAAATTTTTTTGTTAGTTTGGTTATTCTATAGGATCGTGATTTTTTCAAATTTTTATATTTTAGTTATTTATATATATATTTGTTATCACAATATCGTATTTTCAATTATTATAAACATGTTTATTCTATTATTCTGATTTTTTAATTTATATAATAAAATATATTTGGTTATATCATGTGGTGTTTGTAAAATATATACATCTAAATATGGCATAATCAAATAATCATAATAGAATTTTTTTTGATAATGCTTTGGGTCATTACATTATTTCCCTTGAAAAAATTCCACCCATGAAATCTAATTTTATATATTATGGTGATATTATATGAGGGTAAATATGATTCATCACGTCCTAGGTTTCCCATATGACCTGCCCTTATTTATGGTTTCACCATTGTACTTTAAGTAGGTGAGTTTTCTTGTTTTATAGAAAATTGTCTCTATAGTCCAAACTTTTCACTTCTAGTTCCTGAAAAGGTGGATCATTTTCTTGTCATACCTCTACAAAATTTCTTACATGTAAGGAATTTTGTATGTACTTACAAAAAAGGGAAACAAAGAACACATCATGTACATGATATATGATAAGTTTTTGTAATATTTAAAAATCCAAAACACTGATGTGATCATGAATCTTATATTGGTTGAAGTACATAGGATTTAGGATTACCTTATTAAAAAATCAAATGACCCTTCTATAAAAATATGTAGGGGAATCATTTATCAGTATCATCATACTCCATGTCTCTTCTATAATTGTTAGCATAACTCTTTTGTTGACGTTGAGTTTCACAATATTTTTTTCACGATGGTGAGGTACATGTCTACCATTTCGTCGAACATATCAAGTCCTAACATCTTGTTTTAATCACCATCATCCCAAAATATCAGTGTTATAAACATTTTCCCATTACGGTATACATATGGGGAAAATTGGAATCATGATTGAAAGATAAAATTGTACGTGAATTCCAATAGAGAAAGGTCATGGCCCAACTCTTCATTGAATTCCATCAAGAATCATCTCATAATTATTTTGAGTTTCTATATATTCTATTCATATTATCCATTATTTTAGAGGTGATAAGGTATAAAAAAGATCAACTTTCTGTTTAGAGAATTTTGAAGACTCTATAAAAACATATATTTAAAAATTGGATCTCCATCAGCTATAATAGAAAATGGATTTCCTTTTAGCCTCACTAATTCTTAGATATATATCATTTCATGTTGATTAGGATATAAGATCAATTTAATTAAAATTATATTATCAATATTTTTAATATAATCCACCATAACCAATATAAAATATTTTATTTGGGATTTATTTAGAAGAATAGAGAGAATGTCTCTTGCAATGTTTTCTCATTTCTATGTTGGTATGGGGGGATTACTACAACAAGACCATGTAATTTTTCCATTATACCTTCACTTGATTAAAAACCTGAAACATTTATGAATATTTTATAATGTACTTCTTTATATAATCCCGCTAATTGTGTTACCATAGACCTCAATATATTTTCATTGTATCTAGGTAGATGGAGAAGGTCGAGCTATATGCATAATTAGAAGTGTATTTCATTATATATAGATTCAATGGTAATGATATTCGTGGACCAAATCTTATAACCACCTATATATCAATTATAATATCTCAGGATTTCCCATGAATTATAGCTTCTATGTTATTCTTAATTACCACATCATCACTTTTATTATCCTTTATCTTCTATAGATGGTGTGATTGAGAAATAATATAAGAAGGAATGATGAATTTACATCATTTAGGATTCATGTATCATTATATTATATTTCTAATATGACTATATATATATCACATATAATCATTGATAATGTCAAGTGATATTTTCTATTTAGAGAATCATCCAAAAAAAGTCCTTCCTATGATAGTAGGGGACTATGGATTCATAATCCATCATCATCTCGGATTTTCTTTATCATAGGACATTAATCTTATTTTGTGTGAATATATACATAATGGTCATATGATCAAATATATATTTTAAATTTCTCCCCATGAAGATAATTCCACCAAATTTTCAATTCAAGGTTTACTATAACCAATTATATATCATTCATTGGGTTTTTCTTATCAATAAATTTAAACTCCTTTCACGCATATGCCATCTTTTTTTCATTTTTCATTGACACATATCCCATTTAT